>CM037093.1:45770611-46970611 GCA_020916435.1 Oxytropis ochrocephala
TTATCTCTCAGCTTGTGTGAAAAGTAAGAAAGAAGAAAAGGTAAAGTAAGAGAGACATAGAGAGAGAGAGAGTACGGTGAGAGAGAGAAAAGGGAAAGGCAGAGAGAGAGGGAGGAGAAAGCGTGAGGAAGAGGAGAGGAAGAAACAAGGAGATCTCTTTCATCTTCCATCACATGTGAAGTAATTTTATGTCATTCTTCTCCATTTTCAAGAGCTATCTATTGATACTAATTTTATACCCTATCTCTCCATCTTTCTCGAATCACCATTGTTGACCCATATAGCTCAAAGTGGAGAAAAATCGAAATTGGGCGACTTGGAAGCTTCATATTGCTCGTGGGAAGCTCAGTTACTTGCTTGGGAGTATTGGAGTGCGAGTTTTTGTGGTGGATTCAGTCGATTGAAGCAGAAGAATTTGGGGTACATTAGATTTCAGTTTGGGTAATTGGAGTCGGTTTTAGGCTGTTTTGGAGGAATTCTGTGCTTTGGTTTTCTGTTTGGAAGTGGTTGGAGCAGTTTGGTTTGAGCTCGTGAAGTTTCGGAGCGAGTTCGTGAAGTTCGAGATCGTGTATTTCGTCGAGATTCGGTTTGTGTGATTTTCATCACCACGGTGAGTTTTACTCGCAGGAATTTTAAACATCGTTTTTGAACTATGTTTGAATGATTTTCAAATTAGAAGTTTGAGAATTTTAGAGTCAAAGCGCTATTTTACGAAAATGACGCGTGTTTGAAAATTTAAAACGAAACCATAATGCTTTGATTTTGAATTGATATGTTTAATTTGGATTATGTGGAATATTGTTTGTTTGGATGTGTTTTAAAGTTGGGTGTGAATCGGTTGAATTTTCAAATCTATTAGGCAAGTAAAATTTTGTATATATACGACATTAATGATTTTGGAATAAAATGATGTACGGGTAGTTTTCAGAGTAAATATTATTTTTGGGATGTCCAGTATTACAGAGAGGAAACTACTGCTTAGAAAATTTTGTTAGAAATTTTGATACAAATCAATCGGTTTGAAATAACGATTAATATTACTATTATTTTGAAAAACTGAACTAGTGAGCGTGTGTGGACTTATGTCTTGGAAAATAAGCTAGAACGAAATGTTCTATTTTTATGATTTGGCTAGGGATGATTATAAATCATCTAAACCTATCCATGAGACCTATAATTATAAATTATATGGAATTGAAATAATGCTTGCGGAAAATGATATGCTCTATCAGATTTATGTTACGATATATAAATATATCGAGTTGAGGTGGCGACCTACATGTGTTAGTATGCTGAGGAGGCGATCCATGAGCCACGGCCTTTCAGCCCCGATGTTAAAGAATTATTAGCCTTTGAGAGTTGTACACTTATTGGCTATGGCTGGGGTGCACCGTACTTCTTTTAGGTTCTTTGGTGGTGTACTAAAATTAATAAAACTTTATTGTAATTCATTCTTGGATTACCATGTGATTCATAATTCATATAATAGAATTGCTAAGATCTCGATAAGTATTAACTTGCTTTGTGTATATATTTTAAGCGGCTCATGAGTGTGGCTAGGGGGTCACGGTAAAGCTCATTGAGACAAGTTGTCTCACCCAATATATTGTGGTTATTTCTGAGAAAGCAGGGGAAAGAGGAAAGCTAAAAACCTTTGGCTAGTTGAAGCTTGTGTTGAAGATGGCTAAGGAGCATTTATGCTTATGTATTTCGTTTGTGTTTCTTTGTATTTTGGTATATAACTTGTATTGATACAAGTTGTATATTATGTTCAGCTACTCACGATATATTCGGATATGTAATATTAGTATTGCAATGCGAAAAAATTTTAGGGTGTTACACTATGCCAATGTTTTCTTTAAATTATATTTCATAAATTTAAATGTATAATACAAATCAAACTTGGCCTATTATATTATTATATATATATTTAATCTAAATTTATTTGAAATAAAAAAATTAGTGGGTCTTTGAAATTCTTTTGTGTAACATATCTATATCTATATATACATATCTATATCTATATAAATATCTAAAGGAAGGCTTTTTAGGCATACAAGATCTCCACATCATCGCCATTAATTTTCAATTAGATTTTCAATTATATTAATATCTTTTATAATTTACACATATAAGAATTATATTAATGATTACATATTAAAGCTAAATTATATTTAAGACCCTTTATATTTTTAGTTATTATATAATTAAAGACAATAAGTGTATTGATATGAGTTGAATAAAAATAAAAAAAGACATAAAGTTTGATGACTAGGAGAATTGAGCATTATTTTATTATTTATAAAAATAAAAACCACATGAAACATAAAAAAAGCGTGAAACTTTAGGCACGTATCTTTTTAAGAAAAATTGTATTATTACATATTTATATTTATTTATAATTTTCATGGATTTTTGTTGTAAGAATAGTGTATTTTCCCTCTTTTATTTTTAGAAAGGAAAAAAGAATACTTGGCGATGGTTAATCTTTTAGGTTCTTTTGGTCAAAAAGAAAACTTTTAGTTCTTTGGGTTTATTAATTTAAATTTTGTTTTAATAATTATCTTATACTTTATTTGAGTTTTTATATTACATTTTTAATCGGGAATATGAATGGTTTTAAAAAAAAACAATAGTTTCAAAACATCATATATTCTATCTATATAAATATCTAAATGAAGGCTTTTTCCAAGCTATAAGATCTTACATCATCCTCATTAATTTTTCAATTAGATTTTCAATTATTATTAATATCTTTTTATAATTTTACATATAAGGAGACTTATATTAATGATTATATATTAAGGCTAAATTATTAAGACCCTTTATATTTTTAGGTTATTATATAATTAAAGACAATAAGTGTATTGATATGAGTTGAATAAAAATAAAAAGACATAAAGTTTGATGACTAGGAGAATTGAGCATTATTTTATTATTTATAAAAATAAAAACCACATGAAACATAAAAAAATGTAGACTTTAGCTTCATATCTTTTTAAGAAAAATTGTGTTCACTTCTATATTTATATTTATTTATAACTTTCATGGATTTTTGTTGTAAGAATAGTATATTTTCCTCTTTTATTTTTAGAAAGGAAAAAAAAATATATTAGGCGATGGTTAATCTTTGGAGTTCTTTGGTCAAAAGAAAACTTTTAGTTACTTTGGGTTTATTAATTTAAATTTTGTTTTAATAGTTCTCTTATACTTTATTTAGCTTATTTATTTATCTTTATCTATATATACCATCAATAAAAATATTTATATATATATATATATATTGATTTTTCGAATTTATATTTGTTTTAATTATTATTCATTCTAAACTAATGTCATAACTTTACTAAGTCACAAGAAAACAAGGTGTTACTATTTATATAATTTTTTTATGGAATAGCATTATGATGGAATAAAGTTAATTCAATTTTTTACTATTTGGAAATAATTTTCATATAAATAGTACATCATATATATATATATATATATATATATATATATATATATATAATTTGTATATAAAAATTGAATATTTCTCATATAAAATATATTTTAATTTTATCTTTTATACAATTTAATATTAGACATCATTTTATTTTTTTAAATAATCACTACTTATTTTAAATTCATGAGATGAAGGTTTTTTATTTCTTCTTTTTGATTTCAAAGACATCTATATATTATGACAAATCTCATTAGACTATTTTAAGATATACTTGCTTACAATGAAATTGTATTTTATTATTATTATCATTAAAATTGCTAGAAACCTAATTTAGTTGTCTTTAATCTAATTCCTTTTTGAAGCGAGAAAATAATTATTAGTCCTTTTGAAATTCTTCATGATGTAACATTTATGCAATATTAAAGGGAAGTATATAACATTAATATGAATTATTCCCTTAATTGACAATAAATTCATGAGTTAGTAAAATATTAGTGGAAGATGTAGAGTTTTAGTCGGTTATAATAAGAAATTACTATTTAAAGTGAACAATTTTGGAGGGTGAGTAGAGATCTTGGCAAAAAAAATTATAGTCAAAAACAATATTTACATATGAGTAGAAGAAATGAGTGAGTTTCACGACAAAGGCGAGAATCATAAAAAAAAAAATTGGTTTAGCATGTTTGGATCAACTTAGTGAACAGCGCAATTGATGCAACAATGTTTGGTAAAGCTATGGGAATTACGGAATCATGTTTAATTTTGATATTATTCTTTAGAAAAATATTTAGTTTTAGTAAGCTTATGTGAAATTATATAATGTGCTAGGTCTACATGATTTTTATCTCTACTTAGAGAGCACATAGATGTGAAAAACAAGATGTACATATGAGTATAAGAAATGAGTGGGAGTTTCACAAGAAAAGACATCACGAGAAAAAAATAGAAGGTTTCATGTTTGGACAACTTTGAAGTAGATAGAGTGTGCGATTGATGTAACGATGTTTTGTAAAGCGTATGGGCGTTACGAAGTCATGTTTAATTTTGATATTGTTCTTTAGGCAAATATTTAGTTTTCATAGCTTATGTGAAATTATATAATGTGCTAGGTCTAAATGATTTGCTTATGCTCCTTTATCTCTACTTAGAGAGTGCATGGATCAAATGTGGTGAGTATAGCATTTTGTTTCTAATTTTAAATACTTTTTAAACAACTTCTCTAACTTATGACTTCTCAAAATTTTCACAAAAATTAACATTAATCATGGTTACAATGTCAAATAATATGTATTAGATGTAATGAAAAGTTACTATGAATGATACCTTTGTTGATTAAAATTAAAAAAATGAATGATGCCTTTAAATACTCTTGAAGGAAATTTAACCACCATTACATTTAAAGCCAAGCAAATGAAAGGTTTTTAATAATAATTTGTTAAGTAAAGAAAAAAATAAAATAAAATAAAATAAAATAAAATGAAAAAAATTGTGTTTAATATATTAAATATCTTTAGGACCCAACATGTACTGACCTATCGGTTTTTAAGTCTTTTGTAATATAGGACCAACTTACTATTTAATATATTAGTGGTCTTTAGAACCCAATTGTAATCTTAGTTAGATGCATGAATTTCAGTTTTTATCCCTAATATGATGCTTTATTGAGAACTAATGACTAATGATATTCTATATAGCTCACATCTTATGGTTTTACCGTTAATCCATCCGATGGTTATACTTTATAGAATACCATATTTTTGTAAAAAAAAAAAAAAGGATATCAAAGGTTTCTAAATTTACACGATCAAAATGATATTTACATATATTAAGAAACCAATAGGTTATAATAATATTATCTATCTATATAAATATCTAAAGGAAGCTTTTTCCAAGCTCTAGGATGCTCCACATCATCTTCATTTAATTTCCAACTTATATCTCAATATTCCTATTTTACTTAATTAATGTCCACTCAACCAATATGACATCAATATTTAAATGAATCTCACTTTCCCAATAATTATTAAATATCACAATATATTTTCAATTCATTTTCTTGACTCCTAAATATAATTTTAAAATTCAAATTAATATATTATTTAAATAAAATTATAAACATTAAAAATATGTTAAATTATTCTATTTATTTAAAATATTAAAAAAGGTGTTAAATACTATATTGTGAAGTTTTGTAAACCAAATTTATTCTCTAATTTTCATAAGGGAAAAAAATAGGAAGACATATTGTGCAATTAAGTATGTTTTTGTTGCTTCAAAAAGAAAAGTATGTTTTTTTGTTAACCTCTTTATCTCTTTTTCCACTTTATTTATCCTTATTTAGTAAGTATAATATTTGATATTAAATTTGATTGTTAAATGAATTGTAAATCTAATTTTAGATCCACTATGCATGCATTGCCTATCACTCTTACAATCAGTTGTGATATATATCACCCGTTTATTATTGCATAGATAAATTGTCATTATAAGCCAATCGTATTCTTTTAACCTTCACACACTTACGGTTTTATAATCCCTTTAACTTCTCATTTTTACAATCCTTTGTAACATATCACCCTATTTAATATTGAATATATAAATTGTCATTATAAGCCAATTGTAAATTGTCATTATATAAATTGAGGAGAGCTTTACCGCCATTTGTGGTCCTACTGTAGGCCTCGGGGATTAGTCTCTGCTGGATTCTTGTGCATAGGATACCGGTTTATACCAAAAAAAAGTTTGTAACCTTCACACTCCACGATTTATAATCCATTTATATAGAGACTTTTATTCTGGCTTTATACCACGGTACCCTTTTCATCTCATTTGTGCACCTTTCTCTTTTTGCATCTTCAACCATTTCACCTACTAACACATTCCTGGTTTAGTCACACTCAGATCATGACTACTAACAAGTAATTACTTAACTGATCTCAAACCATTTTAATAGTCTACCCACAGACAACAAGTGTAACAAAGAGTGCCCTACATGCATGCAACAAATTGATAAGCAAATGATGCGTTGAAGGTAATTGGTGCATTGGATTGTCTATAAAGAGAGTTGGAGGTTTTGGAGATTATAGAGGGTATGCATGGAATTGGAGATCAGAGCCATTACATGTAGTAGTTTGAAGTTTTATTGGTAATTGGGGAAGGTAATGTTGTATATATATTCAATCAAAGGAAAGAAGTATCTTAGAATCTATGAATAAAAGGAATCCAAATTGTAAATGTTATGGTGTTTTAAAGGCATTTGTAAAATACTTGGATGCTAGGAAAGCGATAAATTTTTCATAAGTTTTAGTCTCTTATTAGTGAAATCTCACTAATTCTTTTTAACTTGCAAGTCAAACCTACTTTTGAAAGGTTAGAGTGTCTATTATTTGCTTATAGAGTCAACGACATAGATAAAGTTAAATTGACTTTTAAAATTTTAAAATAAAATTAAATAAAATTACTTAATAAAAAACTTGCAATTTTATGGAAAAAATTTATTATGGAAATCGGATGTTAATTAATCAAATTTTACTAACAAATAACTAATGAAATTAAAGTAAATTTTTTAAGAAATTAAATCATCGTGTGTTTATATTATGTTGCATACCTATGACATGAATAAAAAACTTAAGAGAGTATGAATGAAACATAAACTCCATTGTATTTCTATTTTAAACATTGTCTACTAATTTGCATTCATATTGTGCTTACTTATTTTAAAAATTTAATAGAATTCATTTAAAAGCGTGCTCCTTTGTAAATATAAAAAATTGAATTTAATTTTTAGTTGTACTAATGTTAAGTTAGATAAAACTTTTGAATAATATATTTAAACAATGAATTAGATAAGTATGCCAAAATTATATTCAAGTTGCTCTAAACTAAATAACATAACTATTACTAATTTAGTCTATTGCAAGAGAAGTAGTTAATATTTCATGATAATTCTAAAACATTAATATGAAAATGGTGAATAGTCTAAGTTCCTTAAATTTAATTTGCTTCAACTAATATCATTACAATATTTATAGTTCTTATTGGTATAATATTTATTAACATCATCTAAACTAAAATATTTAAAAATTAATTTTCATTTTCTCTATGTTTGTTTAAAATTTAATATCTTAATAAAATTGTATGAAAATTATTATTACTTTCTTTCTAATTATACATATTTAAATTTATCTGTAACATTATTTTAAAAACAAATTTTTATAGAAACTTCCGTGCATCGCACGGGATTAGCCCCTAGTTCTATATTAATAAAAGCCCCAATGGAGCCTCCACAATAATCCTTTAATTTTTGCTTTATTTTTGTCTATTAAAACTTCTCTTTATTATTTATTAATTCCTATCTTTGTGTCCAACCCACTACTACTAAATAAATTCCAACATAGCAATAAATTTACACATTATATTATATTTAATCATAATTTTTGTATAAATGAGACTTTGATTTTAATTTTAATATATAATTAAATATAAAAAAACAAGATTTTTTTATATTAATCAATGTTCATTCTCAATTCATGAGACTTATGAGCTAAATTATGTGTCTCATTCTAAACTCAATTTTATGTTCTTATATTAGTTACTTTTTTATTGTTTTCTTTTTTATATTAATTACTATTTATTCTAAATGTATTTTTAAATTATATATTTATTTACATAGAAATTATATTATTATTAGAATTAGTCAAAATTTAAATTAATTGAATTAATAAATATATTTATCAATTATAATAGTTTAGATGAAATAAGAAATAATAAAGTTGACCTTTAATTTTTTTATGTAACCATTTTTGCATTGAATGGAGAGTTTCACATTTACATAAATTATTACTTTTAATTTACAATAAACTCATGAGTTAGTGGGAATATGAGTGGAAGAAATAGAGTTTAAACTAATTATAACAAGAAATGACTATTTTAAGGAGATCTTTGGATGGTGAGGGTGAGGTTTTGACAAAAAGAATTATATAAAAATAAGAAATAGAAGAAAGGAGCAAGTTTTCACAAGAAGGTGTAGAATGCACAAAAAAGTAAAGATTTTTATGTTCTTGTGGTTTGAAGTTGACAAATAGGCAATGATTTTTGTAAAGTTATAGACATTGAAAATTATGTATATTTTAATATTGTTCTTAAGAAAAATGTTTTTAATTTTTTGTTTAATTGTATGATGTGTTAGATTTAAATAAGTTGCATATGTTCCACGAGCCTTACGTAACCTTTCGGTATCACTTCTAATAAGGAAATTACATTAGGTGCAAGAATCATATAGAAAACAAGGAGTAGAAGAAATGAGCAAATTTCACTGAGATGTAGAATTCACAAAAAGATAAAGAATTCATGTTCTTGATAGTTTGAAGTTGACAAATGGACAACAATTTTTTAAAGTTATAGAAACATTAAGTAAACGATGTATATTTTAATTTTTATAAAAATGTTTACTTTCATAGTTTTGTAAAATTGTATGATTTGCTAGATCTAAATGAGTTGCATATGTTCCTTGAGAACTTCATAACACTTTTTAGTATCACTTCTGTAGAAGGAAATTACATTAGGTGTCTCTTCTCTATATCACAAAGGAAAAAATATATCATTTTCTTTCCAACTATAATCATATATAATGCTTTCATTAGGAGTATATATTCTATCTAATACTTTTATTTACAAATTCACATATAGAAATAAGACTTAATTTAAAATAAAATAGTGCTTGAGTGTGAAAAACAACCAAATAAAGTTTCTTGATTTATTTTGTTTCAATTGTTTAAAAATATTATATGTTTACTCTCCACTTTATCTAGCTTATTTAGATTATAAGTTGCATAAAAACAATTATAATAAAATAAATATTTCATTTCATATTGTGAATAATGGCCATATATTTTCATATCATTATAAAGAATAAAAATAAAGATTTGATTTTGATTGTTTCTCTTTCTAAGTTTCTATTAAATCTAAATTCCTTATTATCACTTTTGTTTTAAGTTTCAAATTTTGTTTTAATTAATATTTATGATTATTAATTGATGAATAAACAAAGAAATAAAGAAAAAATAAAATAAAGAAGTAGTTTCTTTCTAATTTCTATGATTTATGTTTATTCATACACAACCATTAACTTATTTAATTTAAGTCCATCCAAACTTAATATAATAATAATATTTGAGATGTCCTTTGAAATTTGGAAGAAGAAAATAAAAATAGAAAAAACATTATAAGAAAAGCAAATCATGGGGCCTTGCATTACAAATGTAAGTCACTTCCAAAACATGTTTATCAATATATTATGATCACTTTCTTAGTATAATCTCAGTTATTTTTATTCTAATGTTTTAAAGGAAATATAAAATCTTATTATTTTCATCCTTAAACTTTTCACATATTAAACCATTATTTTTGTTTTAAACAAATAGAATTTTTATGTAGTATTTATTTAGGCTATATGTTATATCAAAAATATTCTAATTAGTATTTTTTTATGCAAATATTCTCATTAGTATTGATCTTCAATTATTATTTTCTTCTTTGTCTTACACATATTAAAAATTCTATATCAACAATATTCTTATTATTTATATTATTTTTCACGTGTCTTTATTATTAAAATTCATGCTCATAAATTCAAGATATTAAATAGAATGGCATTTATTATTACTAAGTAAAATGATGAGGTTTATTTTCAACAATTATACTCAATAAAAATTTGGACAATTGTGCATATTAAAATACATACACTATATAAGAATATGGCATAAATAAATAATTTTTTAATATATAAAAATTCAAAATATATTAATGTAATACTATATTTTTTAAAATTTATAATTTATACTGGAATTAAACTTATGTATATATTTGTATAAAGTCTATATAAAATTAGTTGTAAAAAATTATATATATAAATATCGTCCTAGTCTATATCTAGTATTATCCTAGTAAATATCTAAAGAGAGAACTTTTTCCAAGCTCTAGGATGCTCCACATCATCTTTCATTTATTTTTCAATTTAAATATCAACATTCTTTTTTCCTTAATTAATAACAACTTTCTTCTCATCTTAATTAAGCTATAGTGGAGATCCTACTCATATTCTTTTATTTATTTATTGTTTTTATTTTATTTTATGTATAGTTTATTATTACCTAACTAATCGATAATTAAGTATAATTATTTATTTCAAAATCTATGAGATGAATCCTAAAGGAAGCTCCACAATTTTTCTCAAGATTTTTGTCTATTAAAATATTTATTTTTAATTTAGGGGAAAGAGGACTTTAATTTTAATGAAAGCAATTAGTTACCACTAACTTATTAAATAATTCTCTTAGTGGAATATTAATTAAATGTTTTTGTATTTATATGAAAATTATATTTTCTTATGGAAATGATGTTTCTATATTTAATAAAATTTATAAAGTTGAAATTTTATTATATTCTCTACTATATAAATTTTTCTAAAACAATAAAGAAAATTTCTTTAGATTTCAACTTTTTTGTAGTTAACAATTCAAAATTTTCATCTTAAGATTTCAGCAAATATATTTTCTTTTAATTTTTGCAATTAATTTTATTAATTATTGAATTAGCTATTGATACAATTAAAACTAACATTTTATATATATTATATATATATATATATATATATATATATATATATATATATATATATATATATACATGCAATTCATGAAACAAAAAGTAAAATACTAAATTACTAATCAAATAGTTTTTTGTAAGAAAAAAACCATACAAATTCCTTAACGATACTACTCATTTACTCTTAAGCATGATTGAGTATGTGTTACTTTTAATATTATGGAATTCCTATGGTTGAGTAACAATTGGTTTCTTGATGTGTAGAATTTAACAACTCTAATTTCACGTAAAATAAAAAACTATATTATCTTTTAATTTTCTTATGTAACTTTGTTAATTTTTTTAATTCTTAAAGTAGTTATTTATATTCCAATTGAATTTTTTTATATATGTGTGCTTGAAATTTATGAAATAAAAATAAAATATCAAAATAACTTCCCAAATAATTTTTTTCAAAGAAAAGCGCCCAAATACATTTATTATCTATAACTTCTTATTTACTCATATATATAAACTATTACACAATATTAAGCAAACCAAAAAAAGATCTATACTATTATTGGTTTATTCGGTTTCTAAAAAGCGAAACTCTATGTAATTAGGCTTTTCATATTCACCATTAATATCAATTAAAATCCACTTAAACTATAATTATTCACATTCATTTTCTTTTGCAAATATTTGACTACTATAAAGATTGCTTCAACATTATGTACCCTCCCTACCATTACAGACTCGGTTTATTGAGTAGTTGATCACTTTGGTGCTTGCCTCTAAACTCTCTACTACTAGGTTTGAAGTAAGCATAAGAATAGAAAAGAAATCTCTACCATGTTAGACTAAAGTTTCAATTATTCATATATTATTTGCATATATATATATATATATATATATATATATATATATATATATAACTATAATTGTTCATAGCATAAGTTTTATGTCTCTTTTGGTTTCAATCTAAGCATTTTATTTACTCTCCACTTTTATGTATCTTTATTTTCTAGATTATTGTGCTAACTTTAAATGTGGTACCTCTTTTGTTATCTTATACTCTTCCTTTGTCTAGGGGTAACACAATCCTTGGCGTCCCAATAAGGGCATAGCAATTGTTTCAACATTTCAAGTGAGTACTACTTTTAGAGTGCGCTACTCATGTCAATACTATCTTCCACATCGACAATTACATAATTGAATGAAAGTACTCCATGTAAATGGTTCTTGGGCGATTTACGAAGCATTACCCTCATCTATGTGCAAAGAAGATACACGCGTCGATACCTTTTACCTAACGGTGGATCATTTCTTTAAGCTTCTCTCTAAATTTTGGTTGGAATAAATCTTACTGAAATTATGTGCTAAATATTTTCATAGTTTTGTAACTTATAATATAATATAATATAATATAATATAATCTATATATCTATATTTTTATGTCTTCTTTTTAGCATGATATTTTTATATATCTAAGTTTTTAACACGACAAAATTAAATATCTAGGTTAGTAGCATAAATAGGGGAGAAAACTCACTTTATAAAAAGCTTTCTCCTTTAGTCCTTACACTTAATTCATTACTTAATGTTTTGATTTTGTTACCTTTTGGTGTCTCTAAATTATTATTTTGATTAGTACTAATTATTATAGTTGGTTTTAGAAGAGATTTGTTATAATATTTTCATTTTTTAAAGCCTATAATCTTTTCCAATTTTCTTGAGAAATCCTATAAATACCTAAGTAGAGAGGTCACCACTTATCTTTTCATTCACTTTTGTTTAGTTGTCACATCACTTATGTAAAAATTTTAATTTTTTATCACAAATACTTTTTGTGTATTTGGATTTCTAATTTTTTTTTTTTTTTGTGTAAATTTGTCTTTTATTTATAAGCTTTTTTATTGATTAAGTATTGAGTTTGTTATAGGTTTCAAATTGCTGGTCAAGTAAGGAAAATGGAGCTATATATCGATCTGAAGAAATTGAAAAGACAAAGCCACAGGATTTGAACTTCATGTTCTAGACAATTCTAAAGTAGTCAAAAAGAGAAAAAGAAAAATTTAGATTAGTTAGTGCGTCATGCGGTTGAAAAACAATTTTTCGTCAAGCAATAGACATGTATGAATTATGTTAATTTTCCCATTATTTCTTTGGAGCCTACACAATTCTCCTCATTAATTCTATTTCTATTTGTATTATTATTCGTTTATAATTTGATTATATACATAAAGAAAATTTAGAGTGAGCAAAAAACAATTGCAACTATATAGAATTCATGGTAGCTAAAAGACTAATGATATTTATAACATTAATAAGATATTTTATAAAGCATAAAAATCATGAATTTATGTGTATTGATAATATAAAAAAGTTTTATCATTTATTATTATTAATATTAATATTATTATTAATATTATTATTATTATTATATCGTTCTTTTAAAAATAATGTAAGCGGTCTTTTTATATATACAATTTACTATTAAAAAACTTTTTCCCATTTATTAATAACACTCTAAAGCTCTCTTTTGGTGCCTCTAGAACAATTCTCTCTTATTTATTTAAATGATAAATATTTATATTTATATTTATTTATAATTTGTAACCAATTAATTATTTGCAAAAAGCAGTTTGAGAAAACTTAGCTTCTACTAATTAAAATGATAAATGTAGCTTTCATGAAATGACTTTTACATTACAAATTATAACACACACACACACACACACACACACACACACACACACACACACATATATATATATATATAATATTTCTATCATTACATTACCATCCACACAAAAAATGATGTCTATATATTTAATTAAATTTTAAACTTCAAGAAATTTATCTTAAATTTTACATTTATATTGACCTCCCAAACTAACTTCTCAGATACATTTTAAAAATTTTGTTTTTATAAAATAAATCTGGAGTTTTTATTTTGTTTAAAATTATTTTGATATAATTTAGGATGAAACAATGATGTATGTCTATTTATTAAAATTTATAAGCTTCACTAAATTTCAAATTATATCTTATAATTAAATTATATATATACATATATATAATTTATTAATTTTAAAAAATTCCTATATCTTTTTTATTTTGTTTTAAAAAACTTTCTCCTTATTGATTACTCTTAATTCATTAATTGATGTTTTGATTTTGGTTGCCTTTTGGTGTCTCTAAATTATTAATTTGATTATTAATAATTATTATAGTTAGTTTTAATAGAGATTAGTTACAATCTTTTCATTTTCCTTCTCTTTAAGTCTTCTTTCCAAAATACTATAAATACCTAAGAGAGAGGTCACCACTTATCTTTTCATTTTTACATCACTTTTGTTTGGTTGCTATATACATCACTTATGCAATTTTTTTGTTTTTTTTCATCACTAATATTCAGACTTGAAGAAAGTCATTATAGTAGTTGGAGTTCTAAATTTTTGTGTGTAAATCAGTAAGTTCTATTGTACTCACAAAAAGCTTTTAATAATGTGTAAATCTACTTATTAATTGTGGGTACAATAGAGCTTACCAGAAAAGTAGATTGCTATCAAGTATGTGTTAATTTTAAGTTTTTGAATGCTAAATATAAATAAATAAAAAATTTAAATAGCAAAATATGCAATATTTTCAACAAAAAAAATCATTAAAAATATTATTAGTTAATTAAAACTCTACATCTTCAACCCATATTGCACTAACTAATGATTTTATTGGAAATTAAAGAAAAATGACTTTAAAAAATTAAATCTATAACGGATAGTTGTACTAATTTTAAAGTTGAATAAAAATATATTTATATTTATTTCCTTAAATTTTTATTTTCTTCTACTACTATCATTACAATATATATAATCCTTATAATATTTATTAAGATCATATAATACTAAACTATGATCTACTAAATTGGATTTTCATGTTCTCATCTATGTATGTTTTAAAAATTAATATCTTAATAAATTGTAGAAAAAAAATTACTTTTTCTTTCTAATTATACGTATTTAAGTTATATCCTTAACATACTTTTAAAAATAATATTTGTATAAACCCCGTGCATATGCGAGTTTCCCCTAGATCTATATAAATCTCTAAAGGCTTTTTTCCAAGCTCACAGGATGCTCCACATCACCTTCATTTATTTACAATTAGATTTTTAGCTATATTAATAATTATTTATGCTTCTCAATATTTTTATGTATTAAAATATTATTTATAATTTAGACATGAAGAGGAATTTAATTTTAAAGAAAATAAATAATTGTCACTAACTTATTAAATGGTTCTCTTAAGTGGAATAATATAATATAACTAAAATAAGTGCAGCGGTTTTGTTCCTTTAATTTTAGTAAATATTTATTTGATAATGAAAGCATATATTTATAAAACATAAAAACCATGAAATAATAAGCATTTACAATGTAACATATTTATCATTTATTTGGTTTTTCCATTACAACCCCATGCCCATGAACTTATGGTCACTAACACCAAAAAATAAATTGGCCCATCTTCGTTTTACTATTAGTACATATATATGTTTCCCTCCTTATAATTTACCTTTTATTATGCAATTTAGTTTATAAATCAAACAAAAAAATATTATGCTTATTTATTTATTTATTTATGAAAATTTATAAGTTGATTGTTCTTAATTCATTCTTTGGATGTATATATTTATTTTGGTTGCCTTTTGGTGTTTCTAAATTATAATTTTGATTAGTATTATTTATTATAGTTGGTTTTAATAGAGTTTAGTTACAACTTTTCATTTTCCTTCACTTTAAGTCTTCTTTTAATTAGAAATACTATAAATACCTAAGAAGAGAGGTCATCACTTATCTTTTCATTTTTACAACACTTTTATTATAAATACTATAAGTCAAATACACAAACATAAATTTATTATAAACATAAATTTCATGTCAATTCAAATTCTTAATTTTCAATTTCATTTTATTTATAATTTCCTTTTTGTTTACATTTCAAATTCTAAAATATTAATTGGTGAAGAACAAAAGAAATAAAGAGTAGTGTCTTTCTATTTTCTATGATTTATGTTTCTTCATACACATTCATTTGATTCTTTTATAGAAATTGATGGTCATAAAATACTTCCCAAAGTTAATGTAGTAGTAAATTTTTAAAAGTGTAGCTTGAAATTTGGAAGGAGAAATAAATTCTTTCAAACATATAACTTTGTCAAGACATTGTGCTTAGTTTCTTCATAATATACATTTTATTCTAATGCTGAGAGATAGAGGTAAATGAGAGAAAATGTTTGTTGTTCGTTGCATTTGTATGTCTCTTTAAAGTACATTTTGTTAAGATATTGAGTCATTTTCTTATATAATTGAGAAAATGTTAGTTTTATGACAAAGAGAAAATGTTAGTTGTTTCTTTGCATTTGTACAAAAAATGGTTTTACGATTCTAATATTCAAAAATAATTGTAGCGTCTTCTTAATTTATATCGTTTTATTTATCCCTTTTTTCCGGTGATTTTTATTTATAGCGTTTAATGTGAATATTTTTACTATAATATTGAAATTTTATAAGCCATTATTATGTCAAGGAATTACTTATGGTTGTGTGCTTCTCTAGAAAAGTCTCAATCCATGCGAATCAAAGTAAAAAATATAAGGTTATTTTGATTAAAAAGACTTGAGCTCGAGCATTAACATAAAATTATACTCTTATCATTTTATTATTTATATTCAACTATTATCTCTACCATCTTCATCCTTTTAACACATGTTCAACCATCATTTTGATATTTCTCCAAATAAATTATATTAAAGTTCTTCAATTTTATGTTTATTTTTAATTAAACTTATAGTTTTGATTTTATTAGAAGAATTATGAATTGTTCATCAAAAAATGATAAAAGTATTGAACTTTCGTTTTCTATGATTTAAGTCTCAATATACACATTCAATTGTCTCTATTATTAATATTCATACCCATAAATTTAATATGTTAAAATTCCTGCAATATATAAGAATATTGTCCCAAGTAAATAATTTTTATATAATAATGACAACTAAATCTTTATATTATACTATATTCTTAATATATATATATATATATATATAAATTATTTTAGCAATTTGAATTTTATTATATCAACTCTAAAAAAAAATTAAAAATATTTTATATCAACGGAAATGCAGTATACAGGCATTTCTAGTAAATCTCTAAAGGAAGCTTTTTCCAAGCTCTAGGATGCTCCACATCATTTCAATTTATTTTCCAACTTAAATCTCAACATTCTTTTTACTTAATTAATATCCACTAAACCTTTATGACATTCAATTTTTAAAGCAATATAAATCTAACTTTATCAATACTTCTTAAACATCACAATATATATATATATATATATATATATATATTCAATTAACTTTTCTGAACCAAAAATATTCATATTATCTTTTTCTTGATTTTAATTTTTTTATAAACATTTAGCAAATGTTAAATTCATTTATTAAAAACATTAAAAGATGTTAACTAAATACTACATTTTCTATAAACTTCATTTCTTTTCCCTACAAAAAAATGAAATTCTATATCTATATTGTGAACTTTTAGTAGACCAAATTTATTCCTCTAATTATTTTCATAAGGAACTTTCATTATTATTACAACAAGTACTTATTTATACATAATTTTCTACACACAAACTTGACTATTGAATTGTGAGTTTTCTTCCTTTGTTATTTTATTTTTAAAAAATTTCTCCCTTATTGATTACTCTTAATTAATTACTTGATGTTTTGATTTTTGCCTTTTGGTGTCTCTAAATTATTATTTTCATTAGTAATAATTATTAGTGTTAGTTTTAATAGAGATTAGTTACAATCCTTTCATTTTCCATCAGTTAAATTTTTCTTTTCAAAATACTATATGTACCTAAGAAGAGGTCACCTCATCTTTTCATTTTACATCACTTTTTTGAGTGTTACATCACTTATGTATTTATTTTTATTTGGTTTTACATCATCAATATTCTAGCTTGAAGAAATGTATTGTAGTAGATGGAGTTCCAAAGGTTGTATAAATTTGTCTTTTATTCTTAAGCTTTTATTGATTGTTGATTAGATATTGAGTTTGTTATAGGTTCCAAATTGCGGTTAAGGGAGGAAAAATGAAGTTTACATGGATAGGAGAAATTGGAAAGGCAAATAAAAGGATTTGAGCTTCATGTTGTAGACAATTCTAATGTTGTCAAAAGTTATAGACATAGACATATCTGGTTGAGAACAATTTTTAGTGAGTAATGCGGTTGAGGAACAATTGTTTAGTGAGTAATGTTGTCAAAAGTTATAGACATAATAATTTGGATTAGTTAGTGAGTAATGCGGTTGAGGAACAATTTTTGCCAAGCTATTGACATGTATGGATTATTTTAAATTTTAATATTGTTCTTCAAAAAATTGTTTAGTTTTAATAGGTTCCATGAAATTGGATGAGGCTTTGTATCTAAAAAGTTTTTATAATATGTTCTTTGAACATTCACAAATGTATGTTCGTTAATGTCCCTTCTAAACTAATGATATTAAGATTTTTTTTTTTGTACAATTTAATATTAATAAGAAATTTGTTAATTATTATTCATTATAAATTAATGAGATGAAGTTTTACTTACATTTAATTTTTTATTTTCAAAAAAATTTAAAGATAGATAAATATCAATGTACCATTTGAAACAACATATACATGTAGCAAATAAATTATATTATTACTAAAATAGATTAATATAAATTAGTTTAGTAAACACTTTTTATAATTATAATAGTTTAGATCAATTTAAAAGATTAGAATCATATGAATTTGTCTTTTAAAACATTTAGTGCAAATTAAAAAAAGTGATAAAGGAGGCTTGATCGTTGTTGACCTTTCCTCTCTCTCTGTTTTATTTTTTTTTTAAAAATGTATCTCTTATTTTAACTAACTCATCATCTCTATTGTCATATTAAAATGTGTCTATTGGTATTACTTTTGTTGACCTAATGTTTATTGTAACACCCTCGTATTTCTATCTAATAGAAATACTAAAGTGTACCTATTTAGCATACATCGAGAGATAAATTTCCTTGCTTAGATTTACAATCCTTACAAGAATAGCGGAAAACCAATAAATAACTTAAACAAATTTTAAGTCATAAGCGTCTGAAAATAACAAGGAAAACCTAAAGGCGGAAGGAAGACTAAATCTTCAATCTTCTATTCGATCATGCCACTACTCGTGCCACTCTGGACCTTCTTCTTTCCACTGTTGTCGAAAAGCAACAACATTTGTAGGGTGAGATAACAAATCTCGAGTGAGTCTTACGTGACCCCTCACCTATCACTCGGTCTATTTATAAAACATTTGTTTACTTAGTGATTCAATTAGTAAACCACGCACAATCACTGAAGCGCACACACGATTGCTAAATACAAGCGCACACCACAGTCTTTGATCGTCAAATGCACACCACGGTGCATTCATAACGTCAACAATTGCACAATAGCGGTGAACCCTATCGCGAAACAGGCTTTGCTATGTACAATAATTCATCGAGCATAACACCATTGCACATACGCTAATCCGGTGAACTCTATCGTGAGCCTGGGTTTAGGGGCTCGTGACTTCCCCGCCTAGTATCTTTGCGAGCTCTGGGTCGTCACGCCTCGAATCCTAATTTCGATATTGATCATATCACGAAATATCCTCTAATCACCGTACACCGCATTGGGCGTCTCATATACGATATAATATATATATACGGATTATGTCTCACACCATAATATGTTGCAATAACATATTATTATCCACATAAATTCTTAAAAAATCCGTTTAGTCAACATTTAAGTTGTAAGCCATTTGGTTCCCACACGTACTCTATATTTCACGGTTTTTGAAATACTCATAACGTGTCGTTATTTCAAAACCACTTTGAATTTGTATAAAAATTTCCATGAAAATTCGAGCGAGTTTCCTCATGTCTGGACATCCAAAAATAATAATCACACGAAAAACCAGTCGGACATCAATTTGTTCAAAAATCATTAATTTTACACATATACAAAAATTTACGGTTTTCAATAGCTTTGAAAATTCAACGAATCACACAGCGACTTTAAAACACATCCCAACAAGCGTTATCCACATAAATGCTCGGGTGGTTAGGAAAAGGATTTAGAAGAAGTTTGAAGCGAGCGGATGTCGAAGCGAAACATTGGATATTGGGAACATAGGAACTTCTCGACTTAATGCGATTCCGTTCCGTTTCGTTCTCCGTCGATCTAGCTGTATTTCAATCTAAACAACCACGTCTGACCATACACACAAATATTCGAGTCCAGACAATACAATTCAACAATCAAAATCATATTGTTTCGTTCTATGTTCCAAAAACACATAATCTTGTAAAATACCGTTTTTGACTCTAAAATTCTCGAAACTCGAATTTTGAAATTATTCAAACATAACACAAATACAAAATTGGAAATTCCTAAGCGTGAGTAAAACTCACCTCGTGTGATGAAAATCACACCAAGCCAAAACTCTCGAAGCTCCAGATTTGAAACTTCACGAGCAGCGCTCGGATCCGCTCAAACCGGGCAAGACACTCCACATCGGTTGTTGAGCTTCCAATCACCAATACCAAGCTTCAATTTTACTTAAATCTCCTTTTTCTCCATTTGAGCTTGAAAACCCATTAATGGCGAATTGAAAGCGAGTAGAAATTAGGGTGTGAAAGTGGTACCAATAGATAGAGGATGAAAAATGGAAGAAGAGCGGTATAAGAAGCCCCTTACACAGTGCTAAATCAGAAGGAGATCTTGCTCTCCTTCCTCTTCTCTACCACTCTCTCCTTTCTCTTCTCACGGTTCAGTTTTTTTTTCTTTGTTTCTCTCTCTACGATTTTCTTTCTTTCATTCTTTCCTTCCTTTATTTCTTTCCTTTCTTTATTCCTTTCTTTTAATTCACATAAGTGGGAATGAGAGAGTATTTGGATATTTTGAGTCTTGAAACTCATTTAACGGAAGTGGTATAAATCTGAAATACCACTTAGAGTTCTAATTTCCACTCGGTTGTGTATTTAAATTATTTTCTCTAGCAATTTTAAATTGCTTCATGTAACTAACCTCATATCAGTGACTTGATTTATTACCTATCCGAGTAATAAATCACTTTCGTTAATTTCTTAATTGAAATTAACGAAATTGGGAGATATTACAATCACTGACTTGAAAAATTTTGTCCTCAAAATTTGACAAACATACTTCAAGAGAACATATCACGAATATCTAATCGCATATCGTTCTTGATTCCCACATAACATCATCGATTCGAAAAAGCGATTACAAACAACTTAAATAATCGTAATTGTTCTGCGTCGGAAGTGTCTACTCTCCATGATCTAAGATATTACTTGGATATGGCTTAAATGACCGAATTAATCAAAGATCCATCCATTCTAACTCAGCGGTTGTGAAATTCTTACAATACGAGGATCATCGATTCAACACTCTTTGGTTTATTCCTTTTTTTTTTTTTTTTTTTTTTTTTTGCAGGCTCAGAGCTATTTCCAATTCTCAAGGCATACACAATAGATCCTATTTAAAATCATGAGTCGGAGAATCCTTCTCATGAGGCTTCTCTTACGTGAAAGCATAAGCTATCTCTTGTTGATTCGACATCAAAACACGCCTAAACTCTTCCCAGCGTCATTGAGCATTTGAAATCCGGGACAGATTGAGGAAAGATAAAGATTGAAGCAATCAACTTTGCCTTTCTACTCTAGAAACATTCTTCACCATGAAATTTCATTCAAGCAGTGACCTTTACAAGTTAGCGTATGGTGAAATAACTCACGTGAGAATCTTAGATAAACCTACTATACAAATCAATTAGTTCCAAATAACTCCTTACCTCTATGGCCAGATCGCGGTAACTCCCAATTCATCACGGCTTCAACCCTTACAGAATCCATTGTCACATGGACAGGAATACCACACGTTTAGAATTTCCACTACCGCCATCTTGAAATCACACTTGATGGCTTAGCCCGATACCTCTTTACTCAGTACATTAGAACAATGCAAAAATGTACATCATGATCCACATGGGTTTTAAATATATACCAAGATGTTATCAGAAAAAAATTTCAACAACTAGTCTAGAAATGCGGTTATAGAACCTCGACCCATGTAATCCATGAATACTGGTAGGAGCATTAGGTAGGCCAGAAGAGCATCACTTTACTCACTCTTAGTGTCCATATCTAGTATGGAAAATTTGTCTTGAATAACTAAAGCCCTAACATTTAATTAAAGGTAACGAGCCTTAGACCACACTTTGAAATCCTTTGCTTCACCTTGAAGCTAAACAACTAAGCATAGATTCTTGGCATAGATACTTATTCTTAATCATAACTTTATCCAAGCTGGAGTTAATTTATACCCGATCTCGGCTCCATCTTTCCTTTCAACAAGTAACAGGAGCACCCTGACTTGTGGGAAAACTAAGTAATATCACGTTAGATTTCATGGGAATCTTTGTACTATTAGAACTTGGGTTAAACTCTGTCCTCTCTTGAGTTCATGACTATCTCCCCAGATGGAGTAACGGTTTTGTAAAAATTTTCTTGAAAACATTTGGATATGAAATAATTTTCCCACTTACCCATAGGAGTTTGTTTCTTTGCTAACTTGACATACTAATAAGACATATCTTCACCTCGTGACTCATTCTTGAAACTCGATTAGAGATCAGGATGATCTCACAAAAATGTATGGCCTTTCAAAACCTATAAGTCAGGATGACTATTTCAACCAATCATTCCATTGAGGCTGAAATCTACTATTCATTCACTTAGAATCCATCAACAATAGTGATACAAGGATGTACCTATCACAAATATCATAATATTCTTTAGATTAGGAATTTATTAATAATATTATTCAAATGTTACTAACTTTCGGTAATCATTAATGGTAGTAACTAACAGCGATAAGAGTTGATAATGTAGCTTATGAGCGAAAATCTCGGGCATTGCGGATGGATTACGGGTGAAAGCCCTTTGACTTTGTTTCATTGAATAGAGGCGAGTGAGAGAAAGTGAACCAACTATCTCCATGAAAAGCAACATTTCTTGGTTGATCACATTTGGAATAGCATCGTCATAAGTTACATTATCTATAGCTAAAGCCGTTAAAGTATCACAAACATTCCTCGTACTCTTCTTCAAATTTGGAGCACCATCACGGTTTACATTATAACTATTATATACTTGATAACCTCATCATCATGGTCTTATGATCATTAGCTAAGATATGGATCATATGTCAAGCGACTTTTCCAAAGCCAACCATTCTCTTGAATGGAGTCTAAAACTCAATTACTCAAGCCTACGAGAATCTAACAACATAGATTCCTTGCTTGAAGCATACTTAGCTTTCTAGCTAAGCAAAACTTACTAGAAAATTTTGAGCTTCTGACGTCAAACATAACCATAACTCCCGAAGTATCCATTGGTAGATAAGGTGTCTTGCCTAACGAGGTGTCACGTGTTTACACTTACTCGTTTCGGTCTTTCTATAGGACAACATTCCTTCCAATACTTTAAGTACTTGGAAGTTTTACTCTTATGTGGCATAATGGTGAAGCGGTTCTTAGTTATTGGCTTTCAAACTCTACTTCTTTGTTGAAGGCTATATTGCTATCCACCATTTCAGAGGAATAGGTCCATTGGGAAACTTTAATGATTATCATCCTAAACCGGTGTCTGGGAATCTCATCTTACTTGTTTGGAAGTTCTCTTTCCAATTCCCACGCCTCTAATGGGTTTATGTTCTAGCCAGCTTCAAGATTTAACAACTTAGGGTAAGGCTGGAGTACATTTCAGAATACCATTGAACAATTAGTTCAAATCCTACTCGGATGTGTAGACATTTTCGTTAGCTTTCCAACGCATCCGGAACATAAAAATCGGAGTTCGGATTAAAGTTATGAATAAAATAAGTTGGAGAAGCGGCGAAAATTTCTCACGCAGTCGAGGCAGCTTACTCATACTATCTACCAATCGGCTTGAATATATTTTCCCTCACATGTGACATCTCATTTTCCTTCTGCGGTCATTTCTTAAAATCAATTAACGGTCCATGAGTGCCGTCCAATTATCGATTACCACGCTCATTCCATAACTAGGTTGGAAGCGAGTTTTGAGGAATAGATTAAAAGATGTTCCTCAAGTTCCTCATCTAAAAGTTTAACAATATAATCCAATCTAGGTGCGAGTCTTTCAATAAATAATCACTCTTTCGAAATATATTGCGTAGCGGGAAAATGTTTGAATCGGTACATGTCACCATCAAAGTCACCTCTTGATCTTATCTTGGTGGGACTCGGTTGAAATCGTAATTAGACTAATTCGGTTAGCATTTGGTTACAGTGTATCTTGAGATTGCACTTCTGACTTAATATCTCATCTTCATAGCATTTAGCAATGTGGCTTTAAGGAAAAGAGCACTGATCAAAACTTGCGATTATCAGGAGAATGTCTCTAGCTGCGATCTTAGTTGGGGTTTACTCACAACCATAATGCGTTAACTATGCCATAATGTTTTGATAAGCATTGGCCCGACTAATCAGCAGTCGGGATCTCGGGGTGCCGATTAACCTTAGCAGGTCTTACAATACGGTCATTATTCGCCTAAAGGCTTCTCTCGATTGTAGTTCACTGTAGGACCTACAATAACTTCCTTTGCAATTCTACAATTGCACCTAGTTCAATGATTGAACATTAGCCCACGGTTTTCTCGAACCAATTTGGCTGCCCACTACTTACTTGAACACCCAGCTGTAGCCCTTTTAGCCATTGCGTGCTCACGATAAGCGAAAGGCGAGAATTCCTATGGTGTAGGGTTTGGACATTTTTGAAGTGAGGCAACTAAGTGTCATCATTCTCGATAACTCATGAAACATTGAGTGGATCGACTCAATACTTCACATAATATCTTGAAAGGTTACGACATTTAATTGTCTAAGTCCTAGTGACTCTATCTAACCTCTTGACCATAAGGTCTCTAAGTCAGAACAAGGTCGACTGCTCACGATACCAAAATGTAACACCCTCGTATTTCTATCTAATAGAAATACTAAAAAGTAATACTATTTAGCATACATCGGAGATAAATTTCCTTGCTTAGATTTACAATCCTTACAAGAATAGCGGAAAACCAATAAATAGCAAACAAATTTTAAGTCATAAGCGTCTGAAAATAACAAGGAAAACCTAAAAAGAGAAGGAAGACTAAATCTTCAATCTTCTATTCGATCATACCACTACTCGTGCCACCATACGGACCTTCTTCTTTCACATTGTCGCGAAAAGCAACAACATTTGTAGGGTGAGATAACAAATCTCGATGAGTCTTTACAAGTGACCCCTCACTTTATCACTCGGTCTATTTATAAAACATTTGTTTACTTCGTGATTCAATTAGTAAACCACGCGCAATCTGAATTGCACACACGATTGCTAAATACAAGCTGCACACGGTCTTTGATCGTCAAATGCACACACGGTGCATTCATGCGTCAACAATTGCACAATAGCGGTGAACCCTATCGCAGGAAACAAAGCACTGCTATGTACAATAATTCATCTGAGCATAACACCATTGCACATCTGCTAATCCGGTGAACTCTATCATTTGAGCCTAGGTTTAGGGGCTCATGACTTCCCGCCTAGTATCTTTGCGAGCTGCGGGTGCAAATCACCGCCTCGAATCCTAATTTCGATATTGATCATATCTGAAATATCCTCTAATCACCGTACACCGCATTGGGCGTCTCATATACGATATAATATATATATACGGATTATGTCTCACACCATAATATGTTGCAATAACATATTATTATCCACATAAATTCTTAAAAATCCGTTTAGTCAACATTTAAGTTGTAAGCCATTTGGTTCCCACCACGTACTCTATATTTCACGGTTTTTGAAATACTCATAACATTGTCGTTATTTCAAAACCACTTTGAATTTGTATAAAAATTTCCAACGAAAATTAGTGAGTTTCCTACATATCTGGACATCCCAAAATAATAATCACGAAAAACCAGTCGGACATCAATTTGTTCAAAAATCATTAATTTTACACATATACAAAAATTTACGGTTTTTCAATAGCTGAAAATTCAACGAATCACACAGCGACTTTAAAACACATCCCGACAAGCGATTATCCCACATAAATGCTCGGGGTGGTTAGGAAAAGGATTTAGAAGAAGTTTGAAAGCGAGCGGGCGTCGAAGCGAAACATTGGATATTGGGAACATAGGAACTTCTCGACTTAATGCCCAATTCCGTTCCGTTTCGTTCTCGATCGATCTGAGCTGTATTTCAATCCTAAACAACCACGTACAGCCATACACACAAATATTCAGTCCGAGGCAATACAATTCAACAATCAAAATCATATTGTTTAGTTCTATGTTCCAAAACACATAATCTTGTAAAATACAGTTTTGACTCTAAAATTCTCGAAACTCCGAATTTTGAAATTATTCAAACATAACACAAATACAAAATTGGAAATTCCTAAGCGTGAGTAAAACTCACCTCGTGTGATGAAAATCACACCAAGCCAAAGCTCTCAGAAGCTCCCGATTTGAAACTTCACGAGCAGCGCTCGGATCGCTCCAAACCGGAACCGAACACTCCACATCAGTTGTTGAGCTTCCAATCACCAATACCAAGCTTCAATTTTACTTAAATCTCCCTTTTTCTCCATTTGAGCTTCAAAACCCATTAATGGCGAATTGAAAGCAGTAGAAATTAGGGTGTGAAAGTGGTACCAATAGATAGAGGATGAAAAATGGAGAGAGCGGTATAAGAAGCCCACTTACACAGTGCTAAATCGAAGGAGATCTTGCTCTCCTTCCTCTTCTCACCTTCGCCTCTCTCCTTTCTCTTCTCACGGTTCCGTTTTTTTTTTTCTTTGTTTCTCTCTCTCTGATTTTCTTTCTTTCATTCTTTCCTTCCTTTATTTCTTTCCTTTCTTTATTCCTTTCTTTTAATTAACATAAGTGGGAATGAGAGAGTATTTGGATATTTTGGAGTCTTGAAACTCATTTACGGAAGTGGTATAAATCCTGAAATACCCTTAGAGTTCTAATTTCCACTCGGTTGTGTATTTAAATTATTTTCTCTAGCAATTTTAAATTGCTTTCGTAACAACCTCATATCCGTGACTTGATTTATTACCTATTCGAGTAATAAATCACTCGTTAATTTCTTAATTCGAAATTAACGAAATTGAGAGATATTACATTTATTATCAATTTAACATTTTTGTGCATTCATCAAATTGATCTATAAAATTCTTATGGGTCATGATTAGTTGTTTAATATTAATCATTCACACAATTAAAAATTCCATACAAATAGTAACCGATGTCATCCAAAGGTTTATATTCCACCATCTACTACTTACATAACTTAATAATTCTTTAATAAAACAATAAAGCTTTTATGAGCAGTCTTTTCTATTTAAACCATATAGTTAACCATTTCCATTCAAATGCATCCTCACAAGAGGTTAGGTGTTAATTGAACATAAGTTCCTATATAAACACTTTAAATATTTTCACCATTAGAAATAAAATAGTGTTTTCTTTCTAAACAATCCATCATCCACAAAAGCGCATGCAAAATAAAGGATAATTTTGACCATAGGACACTCTCAACATCCATGAAAAAGCGGAATGGACTCATTCAAGTATCTTTGCTACTCATTGGCGAGAATGTATGAATTCTATGATTTTCTTTCTTACAATATACTTTATTGCAAACTTTTCTAATTCAAATTTTTCAAAACCTTTTAGACCCGACCACATACATACTTCCTTTGGGAGAAATAATGGCATAGATTCATGAATATATTACAAGAATGTAAAATATTTAGTATTACCAAATTTATTGTATTATGCTATTCAATTTTCTTATTGACCAACTAACAATTTCATGATAGAATATCATAAATTTCATAATTAGAAATAAGACAATATAAAGGATTTAGATTTCATATTGAAATTAAGACAATAAAAGGACTTAATTAGATCAACTATCAAAGTTTTATTAAATTTCCAACACGAAACTTTTCTAGAATTAGAGAATAAGGTGAATGTGATTTGTAATGCATAATATTCAACTTTATATTTCATTTATCGATTAAATATTTGTTTCAAATAATTGCAACGTCGAATCTAATGAAGATGAGTCAACTTATACGGAACAAAAAGTGGTCGAAAGAAGTTCGAAAAATTGTATGATTGAAAAAATTAGATTTAGTTTTAGAACTTTAGATGTTTCAATTATCGCAACAAATATCACTATGGTTGATTAAATAATTGTTCGATTTTTATTTATTTAAAATGTTGGGTTTTAATAGGTTTAAAATACCATGAATTTACTATTAAAATATTTGTTAATTATTAATTTTATAACTTAGATATGTTTATAGAATAAAAAAAAAAGCTGTAACAATCTCTATATTAAAAACCAACTAAAATAATTAGTACTAACCATACTAATTTAGAGCCACCAAAGGCAATTAAAATTAAGATTCACTGATAGATTAATAGTAATCAATAATGGAGTAATTTAAAAATAAAATAAAAAAACTCAAAGTTGGAAGAGGTAGTAAAATATGAGTGAAAGATGTAGAGTTTTAAGCAGTTGTAACAACAAACAACTATTTAAAGAAGACAACTTTGGATTTGAGTGGACTTTAGGAAGAAAAAAATAAAATGTGCAAAAAATAAAAGGATTTCATGTTTTTATAGTTTTATATATATATATATATATATATATATATATATATATATATATATATATATATATATATATATATAAATTTCATAAGATTTAATAAAAAATATTATAGCAACACGTGCATCATATGAGTTTCCCCTAATAAATCTCTAAAGGAAGGCTTTTTCCAAGGCTCAGGATCTCACATCATCTTCATTTAATTTCCAACTTATATCTCAATATTCCTATTTTACTTAATTAATGTCCACTCAACCAATATGATATCAATATTTAAAATGAATCTCACTTTCCCAATAATTATTAAAATATCACAATATATTTTCAATTCATTTTTCTTGACTCCTAAATATAATTTTAAAATTCAAATTAATATATTATTTAAATAAAATTATAAACATTAAAAATATGTTAAATTATTCTATTTATTTAAAATATTAAAAAGGTGTTAAATACTATATTGTGAAGTTTTGTAAACCAAATTTATTCTCTAATTTTCATAAGGAAAAAAATAGGAAGACAAGGAAAAAATAGGAAGACATATTGTGCAATTAAGTATGTTTTGTTGCTTCAAAAAGAAAAGTATGTCTTTGTTAACCTCTTTATCTCTTTTTCCACTTTATTTATCCTTATTTAGTAAGTATAATATTTGATATTAAATTTGATTGTTAAATGAATTGTAAATCTAATTTTAGATCCACTATGCATGCATTACTGTCACTCTTACAATCCGTTGTGATATATATTATTGCATAGATAAATTGTCATTATAAAGCCAATTGTATTCTTTTAACCTTCACACACTTACGGTTTTATAATACCTTTAGCTTCTCATTTTACAATCATTTGTAACATATCACCTATTTAATATTGAATATATATATATTGTCATTATAACCCAATTGTAAATTGTCATTATATAAATTGAGGAGAGCTTTGCATGCCATTTGTGGTCTCTGCAGGCTCGAGGATTATTCTCTGCTGATTCTTGCGCATAGGATGCGGTTTATACCAAAAAAGTTTGTAACCTTCACACTCCACGATACTTCAAGTGATCTCAAACCATTTTAATAGTCTACCCACGGACAACAAGTGTAACAAAAAGTGCCCTACATGCATGCAACAAATTGATAAGCAAATGATGCGTTGAAGGTAATTGGTGCATTGGATTATCGATAAGAGAGAGTTGGAGGTTTTGGAGATTATAGGGGTATGCATGGAATTGGAGATCGAGCCATTACATGTAGTAGTTTGAAGTTTTATTGGTAATTGAGGAAGGTAATGTTGTATATATATATATATTCAATCGAAAAGGAAAGAAGTATCTTTGAATCTATGAATAAAAAGGAATCCAAATTGTAAATGTTATGGTGTTTAAAAGGCATTTGTAAAATACTTGGATGCTAGGAAAGCGATAAATTTTTCATAAGATTTAGTCACTTATTAGTGAAATCTCACTAATTCTTTTTAACTTGCAAGTCAAACCTACTTTTGAAAGGTTAGAGTGTCTTTATTTGCTTTATAGAGTCAACAACATAGATAAAGTTAAATTGACTTTTAAATTTTTAATTTAAAATTAAATAAAATTACTTAATAAAAAACTTGCAATTTTATGGAAAAAATTTATTATGGAAATCAGATGTTAATTAATCAAATTTTACCAACTAATAACTAATGAAATTAAAGTAAAAAAATTTTAAGAAATTAAATCTTGCGTGTGTTTATATTATGTTGCATACCTATGACATGAATAAAAACTTAAGAGGTATGAATGAAACATAAACTCCATTTTGTTTCTATTTTAAACATTGTCTACTAATTTGCATTCATATTGTGCTTACTTATTTTAAAATTTAATAGAATTAATTTAAAGCGTGCTCCTTTGTAAATATAAAAAAAAATGGAATTTAATTTTTAGTTGTACTAATGTTAAAGTTAGATAAAACTTTTGAATAATATATTTAAACTAGATAAGTATGCCAAAATTATATTCAAGCTGCTCTAAACTAAATAACATAACTATTTCCTAATTTAGTCTATTGCAAGAGAGAAGTAGTTAATATTTCATGATAATTATAAAACATTAATATGAAAATGGTGAATAGTCTAAGTTCCTTAAATTTAATTTGCTTCAACTAATATCATTACAATATTTATAGTTCTTATTGTTATAATATTTATTAACATCATATAATACTAAACTAAAATATATTAAAATTAATTTTCATTTTCTCTATGTTTGTTTAAAATTTAATATCTTAATAAATTGTATGAAAATTATTATTACTTTCTTTCTAATTATACATATTTAAATTTATCTGTAACATTATTTTAAAAACAAATTTTTGTATAAACTGAGTGCATCATATGCAGAGATTAACCTAGTCATATAAATCTACAAAGGAAGCTTTTTAGAAACTTACAGGATCTTTCACATCACTTCCATTTATTTTTCAATATTTTTTTAATTTTATTAATATTTATTTATAATTTACATGTAACACCCTCATATTTCTATCTAGTAGAAATCTTAAAGTGTGTACTTTTTAGCATCATGGAGATCGTTTCATAACTTAGATTTCTGTCTTTACTGAGAATAGCGGAAGCGATCATAACTTAGAATAAATTCGAGTTATAAATCGAAAACAAAGATACTGAGGAAAACCATAATCTAATAATAGAAGAACTACGTCTTCCATTTCCTTCTCGAGCACACCATCACTCGTGCCATAAAGGATCTTCTTCCTGTTTCTCACGAAAAACAACAATATTTGTAGGGTGAGATAACAAATCTCGGTGAGTCTACAGTGACTTCACCTATCACTCGGTCTATTTATAAAACATTAATTAATTTCTTGATTTAATAAATAAACCATGCGTTATTAAGCGCACAATCTGCATTTGCACATCGCTAATCCGTGCGGTGCATTCATAGCGTCAAAACAATTATACCATCACCATTTGCACATCTGCTAATCCGACACGAGTACATTAATTCTCTTTAGCATAAACACCATTGCACATCTGCTAATCCGGTGAACCACTATCGTGAAGGCCTAGGTTTAGGGGCCCATGACCTCCCCCTCTAGTATGCTAACTTAGGTGGAGTCGTCACAGAGACTATACATTATATATATATATATATATATATATATATATATATATATATATATATATATATATATATCGACATAATTTTACTACATGATATAAATCCATATCATACGGTTCTTCTTATGACACTGCATAACGATCGGACACCAAATTTTGTTCTTAAAACAATTGTTCCCACCACGATACTCTAAGTTTCACGGTTTTTGAAATATTCATAACAATAACAGCTTAATTCAAAACCACTTTGGATATGTATCAAAAGTTCTAACCAAAATTCAGCGAGTTTCCTGCGAAATATGGACATCCCAAAAAATACGTACATGTATAACGAGTCCGGACAATTTACAACCACATACAAAACAAACAATATCGACCATATAAGTTATGGGTGGTTAGGAAAAGGATTTAAAAGAAATTCGGCCGAGCAGGCGTTGAAAGCGAAACATTGGATATTGGGGACATATGAACTTCTCGACTTAGTGCCCGATTAGTTCTGTTTCTTTCTCCGTCGATCTGAACTATATTTCAATCAATTTCAAACGTGCCTTTATTACACATACATAAATCCCAATCCGGCACAAGAATTCAACAATCAAAATAATATGGTTTCTTTTAAATTTCCAACACGCGTAATTTTTGTAAAATACAGTTTTTGACTCGAAAATTTGCGAAACTCGAATTTTGAAATCATTCAAGCGTAACACAAAAACAATATTTAAAATTCCCTAAGCGTGAGTATAAAACTCACCTAGCGTGATGAAAATCACGAGACTCAGAGACTCTCAGAAGCTCGATCGACCGTAACACACGAACACGCTCGAGATTCGTTCAAAAGCTCAAAGCCAGACCTGACCCCTCAACATGAATCCATCAACTGAACCTCCTCAAACACTTTCTCAATCCACAATGTTTCTTGTTATTGAGCTTCTAAAGTGAACCTTGAACCACCAAGTATCACATGCTAGCCTCAATTGTCTCCTAGTCACCCCTGAAGCTTCCCGATTGCTCTAACTCAAGCCCAGCTCTTATCTATCTCTTCTCTCTCTTTATAATGGGGTTTGGAAGATGAAGGTGGAGAGGAAATGGTGGCTGAAGATGGGAAGGAAAGAGTTGAGCTTTGGGGTTTCTTCCTCTAAGATGAACATGCAAGCCCCTGACAAGGCCTCATGAATACTTCAAATAAGGTTCTGAATTTGTGATAAGGAGATGAATAATAGATCCAAAATAGAACTAGAAGTGTATTGGAAGAAGAGGTGAGGTGTGGGCTGAAAGATTTACACGTTGTTAGCGGAAGAACAAATAGAAAGGTTGTGTGTATCATTGCTTCCCTCTCATCTCTCGGCCATCTATCCCTCTTTCTCTCTTCATTCTTTCTTTAATTTGCTGAATGTGAGAGTGTGTGTATTGTGTGGTAGTGAGTGAGAGTTAATATTTCACTGAGGATATTTTGAAGATACTATGAAATGACCATAGCGCCCTTGGTTCATTAATTCACTCTTAAACTCTTTTTTTTTACCCAATTTCTCCCCCAATTACCACATAGTTTAAACACTAAGGCATTAAAATCATATGACTTAGCGAATATATATTACTTCCTCGACTATCCCATATCAGTATCTTGATATATTTTCACTTCAATAATAAATCACTCGTTAATTTCATAAATCGAAATTAGCGAAGTTAGAGATGTTACAATCACTGACTTGGGAATTTTGTCCTCAAAATTGAACAAACATACCTCGAGAGAACAAATACGGATATCTAGTCGCATATCGTCCTCCGTTCCCCACACCACTTTAACAATTGGGCAGTTCTCGTCAGAAGCGTTTTCTCTCTATGTTCTATGATATAACTTGGATAAGGTTGTAATGACAAATCCGGTCAAAGATCAATCGTTTCTAACTCAGCGAGTTGACTTGGGTCGTAAAAGGTACTTCCTCGATTAGTATCAAGAAACACTTCATGTAAATTGGGCAATACTGAAGAAAATGCGGACTATATGGTAAGCCATTGCAACCACGCTCGATACTTTGGAAAGATCAATATCAGAAAAGTGAGTTTTCTTAAATGCGCAATGCTCTTCGGTACAATGCTTGATGAAACTCTCGCAATCTGAGGATCACGATTCAAATCCTAATGATCTTCTCCTTAGGCGGCATAATCCCTTTTGCTTGACCACTAGCTATCACCAAGTCTCACTATATACACAATAGTTGTTAATTCCTAATCATGACTCGGATAATTCTCCTCATGAGGCTTTTCTTACATGGATGCATCGGCCACCACTCGGCGATGCAACATCATAACACATCTAAACCTTGCAGGGTGTCCTTTGTCTATTTGAAATCCCGAGAGGCGGTTAAGAAAGAATTAGGATACGAACAAAAGTCAATCTCTTTTACAAGGCTAGAGAAACATTCTTCTTAATCGAAATCTCTTCCAAGCAGCGAGTCTGTACAATTTAGCAGAATGAGTGAAAGAACTACGCCCTTGCTCTGGCTAGTATATCACAATTTCGGATACTCCACTACTGGACATCCCCGAATATCACACTTCAAAGGTTTAGCATACCAGCAACTTCTCTCGGGTACATTGAACAATGTGGAATCTTTGATCATGATCATGATGGTCTTAGTGTACACGATATGTTATCGGTGAAAATTTCAACAACTAGTCTAAGTGCGATTGGAAAGCGTGATTCATGTAATCCATGAATACAGTAGGAGCATTAGTTAGGCCAAAGGGCATCCTTTACTCGCTTGTAATGTCCACATCTAGTATGGAAAAATTTGTCTTGAATAACTAAAGCCACAACCTTGAATTTAAAGATAACTTGAGCCTTAGAGCAATCTTTGAAACAACTCTGCTTTCCAGAAGGTGATTAAGCAAATCACTTATTCTTGGCAAGGATACTTACTCAATAGTAACTTTGCTCAGTGGAGGTAATCCATACACGACCTCTGCTCCGTCTTTCTTTTCAACAAGTAACAGGAGCACTGACTTATAGTGGGCGAGAAACATCACCTTTCGGTTTATTGGATCTGATGCTATTAGAACTTGAGTTAAACTACATCACTACGGTGTTCATAAGCCCGACTCTAGTAGGTAAAGGTTATGTATAAGTTTCTTGAAAAGTTTGAATATGAAATAATTTTCTTACTTACCCATAGGAGTTTATTTCTTCGCTAACAGAAATACTAATAAGGCGTATCTTCACCTCATGACTCGAGTCTTTGAATTCAATTACTAAATTCGGATGGTCTCAGCGCACATGTATGGCTTTTGGAACCTATAAGTCAAGCCAGGCTATTCTCTTGGGCTGAGTCTACTATTCCTTCACTTAAGTATGAGAAGATCTAAACAATAAAGATCTCTCGCTTGATATATGACTTTCCTAGTTAAGTAAGACTTACTAGAAAATTCTAAACTTTGTTCCAACATGTTGTATTGTTGACTACTCTAGGCGGAGCGTGCATATTTGGATTAATCACGGAGTTGAGCTAATTATTATAACATCAAAGAAATAATCAAAATAGAAGGATTCTTCCACGGAATCAAGCGGGCACAAGATAATGCTTCAGCGTTGATTTGAGAACAATTCTCACTATTTTACATCATTCCTTTGGTCCCACTGACCCTCCAAACTCCTGACTCTCCAAACATAACCATAACTCCTAGAGTAACACTTTGTAAAGAATGTGTATTACTTGACTTTGAGTAAGGCATTTAACACTCCGTTGATTCAACCTTCCTATAGGACAATACCACTTCCCATACTTTAAGTAATTGGAAGTTTTACTCTTTGTGGCATAATGGTGAAATGGTTTATAGTTATTGGTTTTTAAAACTATACAAACTCTTTGGAAGGCTCTGATTACTAATAACCATTTCCAGGAAATAGACCCTTTTGAAAAGTGCAATGATTATCATTGTAAACCGGGTTCTGAAAATCTATTCTTAATGACATCAATAGCAAGAATGGAACTGCAGATAATGTGTTGCCAATGGTACATGCAGTCACGCCATAATGCCCATTAAGTCTTTCCCTTTCAACTACCTTCATATCCTCCACAAAAGAGAGAATCCAGCAACAGTTATGAAGGTCAGGAAAGTGACAACAAACACAAGCAGTGAACCTCTTGCCTGAATTGATTTAGTGTTGGAACCTAAGTCAAAGAACATGGTACCAAGACTTAAAGCCATTGCACCATAGATAAGTAGACGTAACCAGTTGTAACCTACTTCACGGTACATATTCACGAAAGATCTTCTTGTAAGAATGAGGCACTAGGTAATAAAGTCAGCATGGCTTTTCTTCTCCATTGTGTTTGAGACGCTTTTCTTAATTTGAGCTAATTCTTTTTGAACTTGGTGACTAATTTCGGATGAATCATATGATTTAACAAGAATATTAATGGCTTCTTCTGTGCTTATGCCTCCACCTAGTCCTTTCTCAGGGTCCTGTTCAAAATCCTTGTTAGTGGTTTTTACAAAGTGATCTGAAGGACTATTGAGACTTGGGCAGGGAAAACCATTTGATGAGAAAAACTTATTTGCAGCAGATACAGGTCAAAGAAAACTGTTTTCCCAGAAGACAAAAGACAAAGGTTATGGAAAAGTTGAAAAATTTCATTACTAGGTTGATGGATTGACGTAATAATAGTCATTTGAATTCCATCATTTTTGTTTAAGCTTGATATTCTACTCATAACATGATAAGAAGCTGCACTATCAAGTCCACTTGTAGGTTCATCAAGGAAGAGAAGTCTCAGATGTGTTAAGATCTCAATGCAAATGCTAACTCTTCTCTTTTGTCCACCACTCACTCCTTTAGATCCCCACCCTCCAATTCTTGTGTTGATAGCATCTTGCAGACCCATTTCTTTGATTGTGAAATCTGCTCTCTCTTGTTTCTCTGACTTTGACATGGAATCTGGCAATTGAAGGTGAGCTGAGTAGTACACAGCTTCTCCAACTGTTAGAGTATTCAAAATAGTATCCTCTTCTATGACATATGCAGATGTTCCATAAGCTAGTGATTGTTTGCGGCCATTGATTAGGATTTTCCCTGTTTGCTTTGTATTTGAACTTAATCTTCCTGCTAAAGCATCAAGAAGAGTTGATTTGCCACAACCGGAAGGACCCATTATAGCCAAAAGTTGTCCTTGTTTAGCATAGCCTTTTAGACCCTCAATCATTGGTTTCCTTCCATTCTTTCCATTTGAAACAGTCACCCTTAATTTCCTCGAACCAACTTGGCTGCCCATTGCTTGTTTGAGAACACCATCGCAGCCCTGCTGCCAGCTTCGTGCTCACGATAAATCGAGAAGGCGAGAATTCCTATAGTTTAGGGTTTGGACATTTTTGAAAGTGAGGCAAATAATTGTCATCATTCTCATTAACTCACATGAAACATTGAGTGGATCGACTCAATACTTCACATAATATCTTTGAAAGGTTCGACATTTAATTGTCTAAGTCACTAGTGACTCTATCTAACCTCTTGACCATAAGGTCTACATGTCAAACTAGGCGAGCGCTCACGATGCAAAATGTAACACCTCGTATTTCTATCTAGTAGAAATACTAAAGTGTACCTTTTTAGCATACATCGAGAGATACATTTCTGTAGATTTACATCTTTACTGAGAATAGCGGAAGCGATACATAACTTAGAATAAATTCAAGTTATAAATCGAAAACAAAGATCTGAGGAAAACCATAATCTAATAATAGAAGAACTACGTCTTCCATTTCCTTCTCGAGCACACCATCCACTCGTGCCATAAAGGATCTTCTTCCCTGTTTCTCTGAAAAACAACAATATTTGTAGGGTGAGATAACAAATCTCGATGAGTCTTACACAGTGACCCACTTCACACATCACTCGATCTATTTATAAAACATTAATTAATTTCTTGATTTAATAAATAAACCATGCGTTATTAAGCGCACGCAATGATTTGCACATCTGCTAATCGTTAAGCGATTGCATTCATGCGTCAAAACAATTATACCATCTGCATGCATCTGCTAATCGACCTGATACATTAATTCTCTTTAGCATAACACCATTTTTGCACATCTGCTAATCCGGTGACCCTATCATTTGAAGGCCTAGGTTTAGGGGCCCATGACCTCCCCACTCTAGTATGCTAGCAGGTGGGTGGGTCGTCACCCGGACTATACATTATATATATATATATATATATATATATATATATATATATATATATATATATATATATATATATATATATCGAGACATAATTTTACTACATGATATAAATCCATATCATACGGTTCTTCTTATGAACATGCATAACTTGATCCGGACACCAAATTTTGTTCTTAAAACAATTGTTCCCACCACGATACTCTAAGTTTCACGGTTTTTGAAATATTCATAACAATAACAGCTTAATTCAAAACCACTTTGGATATGTATCAAAAGTTCTAACCAAAATCAGCGAGTTTTTATACGAAATATGGACGTCAAAAAAATACGTACATGTATAAGCAGAGTCAGGACAATTTACAACCACATACAAAACAAACAATATCGACCATATAAGTTATGGGTGGTTAGGAAAAGGATTTAAAAAGAAATTCGGCCGAGCAGGCGTTGAAAGCGAAACATTGGATATTGGGGACATATGAACTTCTCGAGCAGTGCCCGATTTAGTTACTGTTTCTTTCTCCGTCGATCGAACTATATTTCAATCCAATTTCAACAGTGCCTTTATTACACATACATAAATCCCAATCGGCTAAGAATTCAACAATCAAAATAATATGGTTTCTTTTTAAATTTCCAACAGCGTAATTTTTGTAAAATACAGTTTTTGACTCGAAAATTTGCGAAGCTCGAATTTTGAAATCATTCAAGCGTAACACAAAAACAATATTTAAAATTCCTAGCGTGAGTATAAAACTCACCTGGCGTGATGAAAATCACGAGACTCAGAGACTCTCGAAGCTCGATCGGCCGTAACACGACACGCTCAAATTCGTTCAAAAGCTCCAAAGCCAGACTGACCCCTCAACAGCGAATCCATCAACTGAACCTCCTCAAACACTTTCTCAATCCACAATGTTTCTTGTTATTGAGCTTCTAAAGTGAACCTTGAACCACCAAGTATCACATGCTAGCCTCAAATTGTCTCTAGTCACCCTGAAGCTTCCCGATTGCTCTAACTCAAACCCAGCTCTTATCTATCTCTTCTCTCTCTTTATAATGGGGTTTGGAAGATGAAGGTGGAGAGGAAATGGTGGCTGAAGATGGGAAGGAAAGAGTTGAGCTTTGGGGTTTCTTCCTCTAAGATGAACATGCAAGCCCCTCAACAAGGCCTCATGAATACTTCAAATAAGGTTCTGAATTTGTGATAAGGAGATGAATAATAGATCCAAAATAGAACTAGAAGTGTATTGGAAGAAGAGGTGAGGTGTGGGCTGAAGATTTACACGTTGTTAGCGGAAGAACAAATAGAAAGGTTGTGTGTATCATTGCTTCCCTCTCATCTCTCGGCCATCTATCCCTCTTTCTCTCTTCATTCTTTCTTTAATTTGCTGAATGTGAGAGTGTGTGTATTGTGTGGTAGTGAGTGAGAGTTAATATTTCAGTGAGGATATTTTGAAGATCTTATGAAATGACCATAACGCCCTTGGTTCATTAATTCACTCTTAAACTCTTTTTTTTTTTACCAATTTCTCCCCAAATTACCACATAGTTTAAACACTAAGGCATTAAAATCATATGACTTAGCGAATATATATTACTTCCTCGACTATCCATATCAGTATCTTGATATATTTTCTTAAATAATAAATCAACTTCGTTAATTTCATAAATCGAAATTAACGAAGTTGAGATGTTACATTACAATTAAAGGAGACTTAAATTCATTATTACCACTAACTTATTATTATTAAATGCTACTCTTAGTGAAATAAAATATTTGGTGATCTTTTATGAGCGTTCTCGAGAAGAATAAAAATGTAACATCACTAATTTCGTTAATTTCAAATTAAGAAATTAACGAGTGATTTATTACTCGAATAGGTAATAAATCAAGTCACGGATATGAGGTTGTGTGAAAGCAATTTATAATTCTTAGGAGAAAATAATTTAAATGCATAAAGCGAGTGGAAATTAGTACTCTAAGGGTATTTTAGGATTTATCGACTTAGTTAAATGATCTCAGAAACACAAAAAGTATCCAAAACTCTCTCATTCCACACTTGTGATAAAATAAGAAAGAATTAAGAAAAAGAGAAAGCGTGGCAGAGAGAGAGAGAGAGAAGGAAGGAATTAAGAAATGGATATAATAATAAAAGAAGAAAGGAATAGAAAGGGAGCAGAGCAGCAGCGTGAGAGAAAGGAAGGAATTGGAAAAAAAATGAAAGCAGGAGGAGAAGCAGAGAGAGAGTGGCGATGGAGGAAGGAAATAGAAATGGAAGATCTCCTCCCACGTATGCAGGGTAAGGGGCTTTTGGTCTTGTTTTCTTCCATTTTTAGTACTCTATCTATTGGTACCACTTTCACACCTAATTTATTCTCTAACTCAAGTTGCCATTAATGGGTTTTGAAGCTCAAAATTGGGGATTTATGGATTTAAGCGAAATTGAAGCTTGGAATTGATGATTGGAAGCTCGACAAGCGGCGTGGAGTGTTCGGTTCGATTTTGGAGCGGGTTGGGCGAGTTCGTGAAGTTTGGAATCGGGAGCCGGAGCGTCTCGGTGGTTCGTGATTTTCATCACGAGGAGGTGAGTTTTACTCGCTTAGGGAATTTAAACATCGTTTTTGAACTATGTTTGAATGATTTTCAAATTCCGAAGTTTCGAGAATTTTAGAGTCAAAAGCGCTATTTCACGAAAATGGCGCGTGTTTGAAGATTTAAAAGCGAAACCATAATGCTTTGATTTTTGAATTGATATGTTTAATTTGGATTATGTGTCTTTGTGGTATGCGTGGTTGAAATCGGTTGAAATACGGTTTGGAATCGATTGGAGAAGCGAAGCGGGCGAATTTGGAACTAAGTTGAGAAGTTCCTATGTTCCCGATGTCAATGTTAAAGTCTGAAGCTCCATTCGGCTTCAAACTTCTTTTAAATCCTTTTCCTAACCACTAGAGCATTTATGTGGGATCTTGTTTGTTGGGATGTGTTTTAAAGTCGTTGGTGTGATTGGTTGAATTTTCAAAGCTATTGGAAAAAGCAGTAAATTTTTGTATATGTGTAAAATTAATGATTTTTGAACAAATTGATATGCAGGTTGGTTTTGGTGATGATTATTTTTGGGATGTCCAAGTATTACGGAGAAACTACTGCCGAATTTTCGTTGGAAATTTTTATACAAATTCAAAGTGGTTTTGAAATAACGATTAATGTTATGAGTATTTGGCAGTAAAATATAAATGCGTGTAGGAACCAAATGGCTTACAACTTAAATGTTGACTAAGCGGATTTTTAAAATTTATGTGGATAATAATATGTTATTGCAACATATTATGGTGTGAGACTTAATCCGGTATATATATATTATATCGTGTATATGAGGCGGCCCGATGCGGGTGTCTTGTGATTAGAGGATATTTGGTATATGATCAATATCGAAAGTAGGATTCGAGCGGGTGGCGACCCGAGCTACCATGACATACTAGGCGGGGAAGTCATGAGCCCCTAAACCTAGGCCTTGCGATAGGGTTCAAGGATTAGCGAGATGTGCGATCGGTGTTATGCTCGGATGAATTATTGTGACATATGATTTGCTCTCGATGATAGGGTTCACTTTGCTATTGTGCAATTGTTGGGCGTTATGAATACCTTTGTGTGTGCATTTGACGATCGGCCTTGTGTGTGCGATTTGTATTTTTGCTTGTGTGTGCGATCGGTATTGTCGCGTGGTTTACTAATTAAATCACGAAGTAAACAAATGTTTTATAAATAGGCCAGAGTGATAGGTGAGGAGTCACGGTAAGACTCACTTTGAGATTTGTTATCTCACCTACAAATGTTGTTGCTTTTGAGTTAACGAGGAAGAAGAAGGTTGTATGTACGAGTAGGTGGCATGCTCGAGATGAGAAGATTGAATATTTAGTCTTCCTTACGTCTTTATGTTTTTCCTTATTACTTTTGTATTAGTTTATGACTTAAATTTGTTTAAGTTATTTATTAGTTTCCGTTTTCCTTGTAGAGATTCATATCTAAGTAAGGAAATTTATACTCGATGTAAGCTAATATGTATGTTTTGGTATTTCTATTGTTTAGAAATACTAGGGTGTTACATTTTGGTATCGAAGCGATTCGACCTAGTCGGACGTGAAACCAGATTTAGTCGAGAGGTTAGATAAGTCGACTAGGGGCGTAGACAATTAAATGTCGAGAACCTTTGGTATATTATGTGAAGTATTGAGTGGGATCACTCAATGTTTCATGTGATTCTGCGAAATTATGGCCAGTTAGTTGCCTCGGCCGAAAATGTCAAAACCTAAACCTTAGGAATTACGGCCTTCTCGGTTGATCGAACGCGCGGCGAAAGCAAAGGGCTCACGATTCTTTGATACGAAGAAGGCTGTGGGCGAATGTTCAATCGATGAACCAAGTGCAATTATGGAATTGCGGTGAAAGTTATCGTGAGTCTGCGAGGAACTACAATTAAGAAAAGTCTTTAAGCGTAACAAGGGCGATATCGTAAGACTGTTAAGATTAATTGATGCACGAGGTCTGGCCAGTTGATTAGTCGATCTAGCGATTATGGAAATATTATCCTATATATATAACCTTACTTTATGGATAGAATAAACTGACTTAGATTGCGGTTAGAGGTTTCCTGCGGATAGGCTGCAGTATTGATAAGGTTCCTTTTTCCTTAAAGCCATCTTTGCGAAATGCTATGAAGCCGATCTAGTAAGTTGTAGTGCAATCTCGGAATTGGCTCTGAGAACCCGATGCGGATCGAATTAGTTTTGGTTACGGTTTACGAACCAAGTCCTAATCAAGATAAGATCAATAGGTGATTTTGATGGTAACATGTCTTTGGGTTTCAAATAATTCCCGTTACGGTAATATTTGGAAAGAGTGATTATTAGATTGAAGGACTGCACCTATATTGGATTATATGGTTAAACTTTCGGATGAGGAATTTTAAGGAGCATATTTTTAATCTATTCACGGAAACTGCGTGTCCAATCAAGCTATGCAATGGTATTACTTGATTTTTGAGAAAAATGGCTTGCAATGAAAGTGAGTGTCACATGTGAGGAAAATATATTCAAGCTTATTGATATATAGTATGAAACAAGCGAGTCTCGGTATGTGAGAAATTTAAAGTCAGTTCTCAGAGCTTGTTTTATTCATAATTTTTAATCTGAAACTACGATATTTATGTGCCAAGGTGCGTTGGAAAGCTAACGAAAATGTCTACACATCGAGTAGTTTGTGAATCAGTTGTTGGTGGTATTACAGAAGCTGTATCTCTGTATTATCCCAAGTTGTTTGGTACTAAAGCGGTTGTAGAACATAAACCTATTATAGGCAGGAAGTTGAAAGAGGATTTTAAGTCATTAAGATGAGATTCCTAAACCTTTGTTTTAGGATGATACTCATTATAGTTTTCCTATGGACCTATTCCCCGAGAAAAGGTTGTTAGTAGCTATAGCTTTTCCTGATCGGTGGAGCTTCAAAAGCGACGATTATGTGGTATGTCACGATATATCAAGGGTGGAACTTTCAATCTCTTAAAGTGCTATTGTTCTATAGTAAGGCGGAATTAAGTGGCGTGAGACACCTTACTTATTGTTAAGCAAGACATGTTCCATACCAAATGGATACGTTAAAGAGGTTATGGTTATGTTTGAGCGTTTGTGGGGTAGGAGAGTTGTGGGACCAAAGGAATGACTAAAGTGGTGAGAATTGTTCTCGGAGTCAAGCGTTGGAAACATCATCTTGAGCCGTTTGATTAGTAGAAGAATCCTTCTATTTTGATTATTTCTTTGATGAGTATAATAACTAGTTTGACTCAGTGAGAATCAAACATAAGCGTTAAAGCTTAGAGAAAGTCCTACTTAGCTAGGAAAGCGGTTATGTATCAAGCGAGGATCTACGAGGTTAGATTCTTTTATCTTTGGAGTACTTGAGTATTAGACTCAATTCAAAGAGAATGGTTGGCTTTAGAAAAATTGTTTGAAATATGATCCATACCTTAGTTAATGACTCTAAGGACTATGATGATGAAGTTGCGAAGTATATAATAGTTATAACGAAAGCGTATGGTGCTCCAAATTTGAAGAAAATCGAGGAATATTTGTGATATTCTAACGAAGCTTTAGCTAGAGATAATGTGACTTATGGCTATGCTATTCCAAGCAGTCGATCAAGAAATGTTGTTTTGATTGGAAGGTAGCTAGTTCGGCAATCACTCGTCTATATTCAATGAAATAAAGTCAAAGGACTTGATCGTAATCCATTTGTAATGCATGAAATTTTGGTTCACAAGTTACATTAGCAACTACGAAGTGATTAGTTCTTGAGTTAGTAACATGGGTATAATATTATTAATAGTCCCTAATCTAAAGAATGTTTTGATATTGGAGATGGGTACATCATTGTATCACTATTGTTGATGGAATCAAGTGAATGAATAATAGATTCGATTCGAGGAAAGGTTGGTTGGAATAGTCATCGATTTCCGGGTTACGAAAGGCCATACATTTGTGTGAGATCATCAGGATCTCGGAATTGAGTTTTGAAGAATGAGTCACGAGGTGAAGATATGTTTTATTAGTATTTGGGTTAGCGAAGAAACAAACTCCTATAGGTAAGTGGGAAGATTACTTCATATTCAAATGTTTTCAAGGAACTTTTACAAAACCTTTACCCATTGGTGAGTCGATTAGGAACAACTGTAGTAGTGAGTTTAACCCAAAGTGCTAATAAGATATCTAATAAAGCAGAAAGGTAATGTGACCTAGTTTTCCCACAAGTTGGGGTGCTTAGTGTTAATTATTGAAAAGAAAGATGGGAGAGCGGGGAGATCGGGAATGAATTACTTGGATGGACAAAGTTACTTTTGGGAATAAGTATCCTTGCCAAGTATAGATGACTTGCTTAATCGAACGAGTGCAATAGTGTTTTCAAAGATTGGTTTAAGGTCGGGTTACTTTTAATTAAATGTTAGAGTGTAGTTACTCAGAAGACGACTTTCCATACTAGATATGGACATTACGAGTGAGTAGTGATGCTCTTTGGTCTAACTAATGTTCCTACGGTATTCATGGATTACATGAGCGAGTTTTCCACCGTACTTAAACTAGTTGTTAAAATTTTCTTGATAACATCTTGGTATACATTAAGACTATGGTGGATCGTGACTCACGTCTCGCATTATGCGAATATACGCCGAGTAAAGAAGTTGTACACTAAACCTCGAAGTGCGATTTGGGAGGTTTGAAGTAAAATGTCAAGGATATGTGGTATCGATGCTGTTATGGCGATAGATTCTAGTAAGGATGAATTTGTGATGAATTGGGAGTTCTGAGTTATCGGTCACGGAGTAAGGAGTTATTGGAACTAATTGGTTGTATGGTAGGTTTATCGGAAGAATTCTCACAATAGTTCTTCCACTCATTCGGTTAACTTGTAAAGGTCGGCCGTTTGGATGGGATTTCGATTGTGAGGAATATTTCGAGAATTGTAAGAGGATTGACTTCTATTTCAATCTTCATTCTTACGAATCAGTCCACAGGATTTCAAATGCCAGTGGCCTTGGGAAAGAGTTTAGGCGGAGTTTTGATCTTTGAATTAACAAGAAATCTTGGTTTAAGTATTCATGCAAGAGAAGCCTCATGAAAAGGATTTTCAGGCTCATGATTTGAAATGGAAAACTAATGGTTATGTAGGGAGAATTGAAGGTAACTCTGAGTCGACAAAAAGGGTTATGTTGATGTAAGGAGTAGACTACGAGAGTTGGATCGATGATCTGTATTGTAAAAGTTACATCAACCATTATTCTGGTAGAGTATTGCTAGGTGAAGAACTCAGTTCTCGAGTGTATGGTGCTAGTGGAGTATTGTATAGTTTTATCTTAGGAATTGTTCAATTTAAATGAAGTGTTTCTTGTATCCTAATTGAGGAAAGACCTTCTAATCGATCAATTGTGGAGTTAGAAGCGATCGATCTTTGACTAATTCGTCATTTCAGCCAAATCCAAGTCATATCTAAGGTCATGAAGAGAAAATGCTTGGACGAGAACAATTACAATTGCTTAAGGAGTTTATGTCGTTTTTCGGTTCGAGGAAGCTATTTGGGAATTAGAGGGCGATATGTGGATTAGATATCAGTATATATACTCTTGAGGTATGTTTGTCAAATTTTGAGGACAAAATTTTTCAAGTTGGGGTATTTGTAACATCCACTAATTTCGTTAATTTCAAATTAAGAAATTAACAGTGATTTATTACTCGAATAGGTAATAAATCAAGTCACGGATATGAGGTTGTGGTGAAAGCAATTTATAATTTAGGAGAAAATAATTTAAATGCATAAAGCGAGTGGAAATTAGTACTCTAAAGGGTATTTTAGGATTTATCGACTTAGTTAAATGATCTCGAAACACAAAAAGTATCCAAAATACTCTCTCATTCCACACTTGTGATAAAATAAGAAAAAATTAAGAAAAGAGAAAGCGTGGCGAGAGAGAGAGAGAGAGAAGGAAGGAATTAAGAAATGGATATAATAATAAAAAGAAGAAAGGAATAGAAAGGGAGCAGAGAGCAGCGTGAGAGAAAGGAAGGAATTGGAAAAAAATGAAAGCAGGAGGAGAAGCCCAGAGAGAGTGGCGATGGAGGAAGGAAATAGAAATGGAAGATCTCCTCACGTGCTTAGGGTAAAGGGCTTTTGGTCTTATTTTCTTCCATTTTTACGTACTCTATCTATTGGTACCACTTTCACACCTAATTTATTCTCTAACTCAAGTTGCCATTAATGGGTTTTGAAGCTCAAAATTGGGGATTTATGGATTTAAAGCGAAAGTGAAGCTTGGAATTGATGATTGGAAGCTCAACAAGCGGCGTGGAGTGTTCGGTTCGATTTTGGAAGCGGGTTGGGGCGAGTTCGTGAAGTTTCGGAATCGGGAGCTTGGAGCGTCTCGGTGGTTCGTGATTTTCATCACGAGGAGGTGAGTTTTACTCGCTTAGGGAATTTAAACATCGTTTTTGAACTATGTTTGAATGATTTTCAAATTTCCGAAGTTTCGAGAATTTTAGAGTCAAAAAGCGCTATTTACGAAAATGGCAGCGTGTTTGAAGATTTAAAGCGAAACCATAATGCTTTGATTTTTGAATTGATATGTTTAATTTGGATTATGTGTCTTTGTGGTATGCGTGGTTGAAATCGGATTGAAATCTGATTTGGAATCGATTGGAGAAGCGAAGCGGGCGGAATTTGGAACTAAGTTGAGAAGTTCCTATGTTCCCAATGTCCAATGTTAGTCTCTCGAAGCTCCATTCGGCTTCAAACTTCTTTTAAATCTTTTCCTAACCACCAGAGCATTTATGTGGGATCTTTGTTTGTTGGGATGTGTTTTAAAGTCGTTGGTGTGATTCGGTTGAATTTTCAAAGCTATTGGAAAAAGCAGTAAATTTTTGTATATGTGTAAAATTAATGATTTTTGAACAAATTGATGTCTGGGTAGTTTTGGTGATGATTATTTTTGGGATGTCAGTATTACTGAGAGAAACTCTGTCGAATTTTCGTTGGAAATTTTTATACAAATTCAAAGTGGTTTTGAAATAACGATTAATGTTATGAGTATTTAAAAAGTAAAATATAAATGCGTGTAGGAACCAAATGGCTTACAACTTAAATGTTGACTAAGCGGATTTTTAAGAATTTATGTGGATAATAATATGTTATTGCAACATATTATGGTGTGAGACTTAATCAGTATATATATATTATATCGTGTATATGAGGCGGCCCAATGCGGGTGTCTTTTGTGATTAGAGGATATTTGGTATATGATCAATATCGAAATTAGGATTGGCGGGTGGCGACCCGAGCTCATGACATACTAGGCGGGGAAGTCATGAGCCCCTAAACCTAGGCCTTGGCGATAGGGTTCACGGGATTAGCGAGATGTGCGATCGGTGTTATGCTCGGATGAATTATTGTACATAGCGATTTGCTCTCGATGATAGGGTTCCTTTGCTATTGTGCAATTGTTGGGCGTTATGAATGCCTTGTGTGTGCATTTGGTGATCAACCTTGTGTTAATGCGATTTGTATTGCTGCTTGTGTGTAATGCGATCGGTATTGTGCGTGGTTTACTAATTAAATCACGAAGTAAACAAATGTTTTATAAATAGGCCAGAGTGATAGGTGAGGGTCACGGTAAGACTCACTTGAGATTTGTTATCTCATACACAAATGTTGTTGCTTTTAGTTAACGAGGAAGAAGAAGGTTGTATGTACGAGTAGGTGGCATGCTCGAATGAGAAGATTGAATATTTAGTCTTCATACTGTCTTTATGTTTTCCTTGTTACTTTTGTATTAGTTTATGACTTAAATTTGTTTAAGTTATTTATTAGTTTCCGTTTTCCTTGTAGAGATTCATATCTAAGTAAGGAAATTTATACTACGATGTAAGCTAATATGTATGTTTTGGTATTTCTATTGTTTAGAAATACTAGGGTGTTAAAAAACCTACGGTTATGGATTGCTAATAGGAATTAAACATCAAATTATTCATAACACAATGAAGGGAAATGTTTATCTATATCTATATCTATACATATAAGTAAAAGAATCCCCAATGGAGCCTCTACAATAATTCTTGAATTTTGCTTTTATTTTTGTCTATTAAAAACTCCTCTTTTATTATTTATTAATTCCTACCTTTGTGTCAACCCACTACTACTAATAAATTCCAACATAGTAATAAATTTACACATTATATTATATTTAATCATAATTTTTGTATAAATGAGACTTTGATTTTAATTTTTAATATATAATTAAATATAAAAAAACAAGATTTTTTTTATATTAATCAATGTTCATTCTCAAATCATGAGACTTATGAGCTCAATTATGTGTTCATTCTAAACTCAATTTTATGTTCTTATATTAGTTACTTTTTATTGTTTTGTTTTTATATTTATTACTATTTATTCTAAATGTTTTTTTAAATTATATATTTATTCATAGAAATTATATTATTATTAGAATTGGTCAAAATTTAAATTAATTGAATTAATAAATATATTTATCAATTATAATAGTTTAGATGAAATAAGAAATAATAAGTTGACCTTTAAAATTCTTTTTATGTAACCATTTATGCATTGAATGGAGGGTTTCACATTTACATGAATTATTGCTTTAATTTACAATAAACTCATGAGTTAGTGGAATATGAGTGGAAGAAATAGAGTTTAAACTAATTATAACAAGAAATGACTATTTAAAGGAGAGATCTTTGGATGGTTAGGGTAGAGGTTTTGACAAAAGAATCATATAAAAAATAAGAAGTAGAAGAAAGAGCAAGTTTCACAAGAAGGTGTAGAATGCACAAAAAAGGGTAAAGATTTTTATGTTCTTACTTGAGTTTTAAGTTGACAAATAGACAATGATTTTTGTAAAGTTATAGACATTGAGAAATTATGTATATTTTAATATTTTTGTAAAGTTATAGACATTGAGAAATTTTTGTATGATTGTATGATGTGTTAGATCTAAATGAGTTGCATATGTTCCACGAGCCTTCATAATCTTTGGTGTCACTTCTAAGAAGGAAATTACATTAGGTGCAAGAATCATATAGAAAACAAGGAGTAGAAGAAATGAGCAAGTTGCGAGATGTAGAATTCGCAAAAAGGATAAAAAGAATTTCATGTTCTTGATAGTTTGAAGTTGACAAATAGACAACAACTTTTTGTAAAGTTATAGGCATTGAGAAATGATGTATAGTTTAATATTGTTCTTTAGAAAAATATTAAATTTTATTATTTTGTAAAATTGTATGATGTGCTAGATCTAAATGAGTTGCATATGTTCCTTGAGCCTTCATAACCTTGAGTGTCACTTCTAAGAAGAAATTACATTAGGTGCAATAATCATATAAAAAATAAGGAGTAGAAGAAAGGAGCAAGTTTCACAAGATGTAGAAATCACAAAAGGGTAAAGAATTTTGTGTTATTGATAGTTTGAAGTTGACAAATAGGCAGCGATTTTTGTAAAGTTATAGACATTAAGAAATGATGTATATTTTAATATTGTTCTTTATAAATATGTTTAATTTTTGTCAAAAAAATGTTTAATTTCATAGTTTTGTAAAATTGTATGATTTGCTAGTTCTAAATGAGTTGCATATGTTCCTTGAAACTTCATAACCTTTGGTGTCACTTCTAAGAAGAAATTACATTAGGTGTCTCTTCTCTATATCACAAAGGAAAAAAATATCATTTTCTTCAACTATCATCATATCTAATGCCTTTAGTATATATTCTATCTAATACTTTTTATTTACAAATTCACATCTAAAATGGTTAATTTTAAATAAGAATAGTCTTGAGTATATACAACCAAATAAAGCTTGATTTAAATGTTTCAATTCTTTTACAAATATTATATGTTTACTCTCCACTTTATGTAGCTTATTTAGATTATAAGTTGCATAAAAAACAATTATAATAAAATAAATCTTTCATTTCATATTGTGAATAATGGCCATATATTTTTCATATCATTATAAAGAATAAAATAAAGATTTGATTTTGATTGTTTTCTCTTTCTAAGTTTCCTATTAAATCTAAATTCCTTATTATCACTTTTGTTTTAAGTTTCAAATTTTGTTTTAATTAATATTTATGAATTATTAATTGATGAATAAAAAAAGAAATAAAGAAAAAATAGAATAAAGAGTAGTTACTTTCTAATTTCTATGATTTATATTTATGCATACACAACCATTAACTTATTTAATTTAAACTCATCCAAGCTTATTATAATAATAATATTTAGAGGATGTCACTGAAATTTGGAAGAATAAAATAAAAATAGAATAACATTATAAGAGAAAAGCAAATGCAAGGCCTTGCATTACAAATGTAAGTCACTTCCAAACATTTTATCAATATATTATGATCACTTTCTTAGTATAACTTAGTTATTTTTATTCTAATGTTTTAAAAGAAATATAAAATCTCATTATTTTCATCCTTAAACTTTCACATATTAAACCATTATTTTTTTAAACAAAAGAATTATTTTTCACGTAGTGTTTATTTAGGCTATATGTTATATCAAAAAATATTCTCATTAGTATTGATCTTCAATTATTATCATTATTATTTTTCTTCTTTGTCTTACACATATTAAAAATGCTATATCAAAAATCTTCTTATTATTTATATTATTTTCACATGTCTTTATTATTAAAATTCATGCTCATAAATTCAAGATATTAAATTGAATGGCATTTATTATTACTAAGTAAAATGAAGTTTTTAGTAAGATTTTATTTTCAACAATTAAGCTCACTAAAATTTGGACAATTGTGAACATTAAAAAACAATACACTATATAAGAATATGGCATAAATAAAAATTCAACAATATATTAATGTAATACTATATTTTTAAAATACATAATTTATATCGACAACTTATGTATATATTTGTATAAAATCTATATAAAATTAAAGGAAAAAAATTATATAACAACTCGTGCATCGCACGAGTATTCTCCTAGTCTATATCTATATAAATCTCTAAAGGAAGCTTTTTTCCAAGCTCTAGGATGCTCCACATCATCTTCATTTATTTTTCAATTTGCTTTTTCACTATATTACTATTTCTTTATTATTTAACTCATGAGTTTATTGTCATTTAAAGGAATAATTTATACTAATACCTCTCTCCTTCAATGCATGATTGTTACATAAAAAGTATTTTGAAAGTCCTTAATTATTTATTATTTCATCAAAACTATTATAATTGGTAAATATATTTATTCAATTAATTTTTATTTTTGACCAATTCTAACAATAATATAATTTCTTTGAGTTGTGAATAATTGGTATAAAATTATTGAGTTGTGAATTTTTTTAACCTATATCTATATCTATCTATACATATAAGTAAAAGAAACCTAATGGAGCCTCCACAATGCTCCACATCATTTTAATTTATATTATCATGTATTTATAATTTAAATAGGAGACTTTAATTTAAGCTTTTAATTAAATATAGTGAAAACACATAAATACACACTAACTTATTAAATGATGATTTAGTGGAATATTAAGCTTAGATGGAAACTCCCCAATGCTTCTTATAATTTCTATTTGTATTAATATTTATTTATAATTATATATTTATATATATATATATATATATATATATATATATATATATATATATATATATATATATATTACAATATTGAACATCAATGATTTGTTTTCACTATATATAAACACTTCCCCTCCACAAACTTTACAAATTTTTTCCTTGGTGGTGTTTCTCGATACCTTATGTGATACTGATAGGTGATAGCTATCAAGTAATAATCAATTTTTTTACAACTACAAAAGTACAATATAAATTTATTAAATATAAATTATTTTTACTTTTTTTTTCTGTGTAAAAACTACTTATCCTTATGCTGATACCAAATATTTTCACACTATCAATTAATATATTAATTTGTCAATAAACATAACCAATATTAATGCCTATTGGAGTTGCTAACTGTTACATGTTACAGCGGAATCTAGAAAGAAATTTTGGTTTTATTATATACATTATGTTGGTCCATTGTCATTCCAATTCATCCTCCAAACATAAATTGTTAGGCTGCTGGCTAGACTTTAAATTAAATTACTAAATTTATGTATAATTAATATTAATTGATCAGATTTTTTTGACAATATTAATTGATAGTTTTAACCCATGGCATTCTAAGACTTTACATGGCTTTTGTTGTCTATTCTTTTTCCGTTTCTCTAACAGTTACAACTTGAGTGATATATAAAACATGGGAGGTTGGGAGTATTCAAAGCTTGAAGTGATTTTCTTCACTTTTGGTTCATATTGAAACACATTTCTCTTCTCAATTGCATTCACATTATCTAGCTATTACGAAAATGGTGTATATCATTTAACTCTCTTCTATCTTTTTGGTAGAGGGTAGAAGAGCTACTACAACGATAGCCATCGGGTTATTGATTTATTTGGCACTTATTTTTTCCTTCTTCCTTAAATAACATTTTCATGATTTTTTGTCGCGTTACTCTTTGTTTGTATTTCCTTCAATATGTTTCTCTCAATCAAATCTCAAATTGTGTTGTTATGTTTTTGGTGAATCAACTTTGTGTAAAAGAGAATAATAGATTATTTTAAAAGTGTTCGATCAAATTTAGTAAAATAAAAATGAGATTAACATTATAATTTACTTCTCCAATTTTGCGGTGATTCCTAGAACATTGTTTATAACTTTGAAGTGTATACTTGACATATAAGAGTTGAATCGTAAAACATATACTGTCAAACTACCTATTATTTAGAGGTCATAGAAAAAAATTAAGCTTTTAAAAAACTTATTATTTAATATATATATTTAATATCTATTCATTTAACTCCTAAGAAATTTAGGGATCAAGTTCATTATTACCCCCACTGTTGCACCCCGAAAAATCCGGTTTGGACTTCTCGATGTACAGCGTGGGAAAATATAAGCCGCCACCAATATTTTAGTTTTGAGGCGAAAACATTGAAAAAACGTCTTTTTGTACAAAGGCGGGTGGTCTTTTTGAAAACAAGAGATGTAGGTTAGGAATTCGGTTAGAGTGCGGGAAGGTATAAGCACCCGTACCTCCTTTCTGAAAGGAACCTTTAATTTGATGTGTGGTTTTGAAATGTTTGATTTGAAGCGATCGTTCTACTTCTTTTCTTTTCTTTTGATTGAGAAAATATTTTATTGGAAGCGAGAAAAGAATATTTTGGATATCCTTGAAAAGCGGAACAAAACAAAGATTTTTTTAAAAGGGTGCTTGGCGGGGCGGTACCGCTCCTCGTACCCTCAGAGATGAGATGAGGATCAAAGCTCACGTAGTTTCGTTTGTGCGTCAGAAGGCGGCTGCGATTTTTAGGAGGAAGTGCGTTTTTGCGTCGAGAGAAGGCGGCTTTGCGATTTCTTAGGAAAGAAGTGTGTTGGTGTTTTTATTGTAGGGGTTTTCGGTCCTAGGGTATGCAGTCCAATAGACCTAGAACAAAAACGACCCCTTGCGTGCGGACGGCGTGCCCCACTACTTTTGGAAAATGATCTTTTGATTGATTTTAGAAAAAGGGTTTGAAATTATTAATTATTTGTTTTATTCCTCACAAGTATCCTAAGGCGTTTGAAGTTTATCTGACTCGGTCTTAGGGCAGCTAGATTCTAACACCGGCCGTCGTCAGGCTTGCCCCCTCATGAGTTTAAAAAAGAAATTATTTATTGACCTCAAAGATTTGATTAATTTATGAAAATGATTTGAAGAGTGTTGACTCTTGGAAAAGAGCTTCTTTTTTTGTCAAATAAAAGAATAAGAAAAGAATTTGAGGATGGCATTGGCCACAAAGAAAAGAAAGTAGAACATTCAATCAATTTTTAAGTCAAAACCAAAACACAATACTTATTAAATTGCAAACAAAGTAATCCACAATATAATTAGGACACAAGCATGCCCATTATTATTTGGCAACAAGAATGCACAAGAATGACATTAAAGCATCAACAATTAAACAATGTAGCTTAAGGGTAGGAAATTGGATCTTGCTAAACTATCTACAAATGGCAAGCAAATCATGTTATAACAACTTGAGAAAAATTATTTTGAACCACAATTGCACCTTAATAAATTAAAGAAAAAAAAAAAAAAAAAAAAGACAAAACCTAATTCCTAACCTTAAGGCGAAACCCTTAATCCCCACAATCAAGCCCCAAATATCATGCATTCACAAGAGAAGTAACAAGAATTAAGCAAAACCTAGCTAGTTCAAGTCAAACCCAAAGCTATTACATGCAATTTAACAAGGTGAATGCACTAAAATCAACATAATTTAATATGGGATCATAATTCAAATTGCAAACAATTTATACAAGTGCAAACTTTACCCATGAAGGGTTCAAAGCAGTGGCATATCTATCATGTAAGAGGCTCAAACAACTCATTTCCAAATTATCCACCATATATATACAAAAGTAGGTAAAAATCAAAGGGTGCATCAAAAACCTAGCTAAAACCAGACCATATATATACCTAAACCCACAAATTTCTTCATCAAACTTAACCTAATTACATGAACAAACATGAATACATGAAGAACAACAATTAACAAGAACAACTCCTAAAAAAATTGGCTCAAGGCGAAATTATATATGTAAGGGAAGAAGGGTAGAAAGTGAACTTATGCTTGGAAACTTGAACATTAATAAGCTAATTTGATAATCCAAAAGAACAAATGATCAAATAAGCTATTTGAATCCCTTCTAGCAATCTTCTTCACTTGGATTAAAGTACCTTAAGGTACTAGTGATGAATCATCTTGCTAGATCATCAATACTAACAACACTAGCAACCTCTAAAATAAAATGCTAACAATAAAATTAACCATTATTTTGCAAAGAGCAACAAATAAATAACTTAAGAATATTTTAGCATGAAGATTAACATAATCAAAGTAGCAAATGTGTTGAATCCCTTCTAGTCATCTTCTCCCTCAAATCAAAGTGCCTTAAGCACTAGTGGTAAATCACATGACTAGATCATCAAACACTAACAATAACTAAACTAAATTTAAATCTCAAGAAACATAAAATCAAATATAATGGGTTGAATCCTTTCTAGTCATCTTTTCCACTCAAATCAAAGTGCCTTAAGCACTAGTGGTAAATCACATGACTAGATCATCAACCACTAACAATAACAACATTTACTACTAAAGTAAAATACTCATGACAACATTGAATGAAAAAATACACAATCAACTTGAACATATTTTTGTTTAGTGAAATGACAACAAAACTACAATAAAGCACCATAAAATCTATTTATTAAGGGTGAAATGCCAAATTTCACCCATCAACAACAACAAGCTACATTATGAAAATGAAAATGATAAATATGCTAAATAATGAAGAAAATGTGAGATGAAGAAGAAAATAATTTCTAATGCAAAATGCTTGAAGATGATGCAAAGGTATCAAGGGTTTTACCTTAATCCTAAGAGAGAAAGAAGAAATTGAAGAAATAGAGGAGAGGAAGATGGAGATAGCTACGGCCTTGTGTTGGAAATAAGGGAGAGAAGAATTGTTTTTGTGTTTTTTGGTGAGTGAGAGGAAGAGCAAGGTTGTGAGAGGTAGTTTTTAAGGTGCTTTGGTGAATGAAGGTGAATTAATGGAGGGTGAGAGGAGGGAGATGGTTTGGCTGAGAGAGGAGGAGAGGAGGAGAGGTTTTCTTCTAGGTTTGCAAAATGAGAGTGTGTGTGAGTGAGTCTCTAATTTTTGGGCTTTTATATGAGGACCAATTTTAAGGGCATTTGTGACAATGTGCTTTTGTAAACCACTAGGATTTGAGATAGAATTTAAATGGAGGTCAAGATTGCAATGCACAAGGATTAGGGACACTCAAGAAGCACAAATCAGCTGGTTGTACACGTTTTGGAGTGGTCTTGGAGAGCAAAAATTGTTGGGGGCATTTAGGTCTTTTTACATTGAGTTATGGCCTAGGATTTGATCAAAAATTTTAATCAATGGCTAAGGATCATTTCACAAGGATCATGGGCATGAAAAAGCACAAAATATGGGCTGGAAATGAGAGAAATTCGCAGCACACAAGTGAGAGAATGAGTGGAAAACTTGCAAGTTGTCATTTTTGTCTTAATCCTTATCCTTTCATCATTCAAAATGTAGAATATTCCCTTCCTAGATCTTTCTTTCTTATTCATGCCATTTTGGGCCCTATCCTATGATTCCATGATTGGGCTCTGAATTCCATGACCTCACCAATCCCAAAATTGATTTTGTTGACCCCACCTCAAAGAAATGACCATTTTGCCCTTTTGTTCAAAACTTGAATTCCATGCCAAAAATATTTCAATGGTGCACAAAATGCACAACCTCCACCCTTTTAGACCCAAATAAATTCCCCAAGAGATGCATAGTGGTTTTACTGAGAAATTATTGGTCTTAGTGAAATGACCAAAATGCCCTTTTGGTCAAAAAGCAGTAATTTTGCCCAAAACTCAACTCTCTGCATAAAACATGTCTTTGACTCCAAACATCATCTTAAAAACAATGAGATGACTTTTAGGACTCAAAATGCATGTTCCATGGCTTTCCTAAGAAATTACCCTTTTGCAAAATGACCAAAATACCACTTTGACCTAAAAACTCTAATTTGCTCAAAAGTGTATTCCGACTCGAAAATGATTTTAGAAACTTGGAAATGACTTTTAAAAACCTAAATGCAATACATGATGCTCTTTGTTCTTCTACTTATTTATTTTTGGGGAAAATTAGGGTTTTGACCTAAATAGGACAAAATTGGGGTATGCCATTTTGCCCTCTTTATTTGGATTTTTACAAGAAATGTGAATTACTTGTGAGACATATTTGAAGGTAAAATAGAAATAAAAATTCAAAATATACCAATTTTGTCCATTTGGAGAAACCGAATTTTCCCTCTCTTTTTAATGAATGAATCAATGACCCTCGATGTAAGCGTGACGAGAAATGAATTGGTGCCCACCCTCGATAAGCCAGTAGCGAGAAAGAATTATCAACCCTCGATGGCGAGACAAAAGCAAGAAATGAATTGGTGCCGACCCTCGATTAAGCCCGAAAGTAGGAAATGAATTGTCAACCCTCGGTGGTAAGCGAAAGCAAGAAATGAATTGGTGCCAACCCTCGGTAAGCCGACAAAAAGTAGGAAATGAATTGTCAACCCTCGATGGCGAGCAAAAGCAAGAAATGAATTGGTGCCAACCTCGATAAGCAGTGAGCGAGCGGAAATGAATTATCGACCCTCGGTAGGTGGCGAAAGCAAGAAATGAATTGGTGCGACCCTCGGTAAGCCCGTAAAAAAAGTAGGAAATAAGGCAATAAAGCGATAAAGCGATAAAGAAAGTGCAGGTCCTCGATGGCGACCTTTGGAAGGCTGCTAAAGCCTTTTAACGAACCGCGCCGCGATCGAGTTTGCCAGGCGAGGTGGTCTTGAAGAAGCGGCCAGGGAGACAATACCAAGTCTAGATCTCGATACTTCTCTGGGAATTTGCGCTACGTCTTGGGCGACCACGGCTATCCGCACCATTTGGACCTACGCAGTGCGAAGGACTTACTCGTGGCTCGAATACGAGGTGAAGTCGAGAAGGGCGCTTGGGTCTGAAGGGGCGCAGGTCTGAAGGGATTCCACGAATCTGTTGGTTGATTGATTGAAATGGCCAATGCTACGCCTTTGGATTGAGTACTGCATCGTCGGTGATCACGAGGAATTGAGATGGAGTGTGGATGCATGTTATGCGAAAGCATGTTATGCAAGGGTGTGTTATGCAAATGCATGCCATGCTATGATTTTGGTGTAATGATGAATGCTAGGAGATGCTATTTTTGATTTTCTTTTGTCTTTTATCGACTTTTTTCTGACTATTTTTCTTTTGCTTTTTCCATGAAAGCATAAACATTAATATGATGCAATGCTCGATGTTTGATGCAATGATTTACATTTCTTTTTCTTTTATGGAAATGCTAACGTTAATATGATGCAAATGCATTGCTTTAATGTCGATGATTAAATGACAAAGGAATGTTTGTGAAATGATGAATGATATGGAGTGTTGGATGACGGGAATGAATGTTTTGATTTTCTATTTCTATTTATTTTTTTTTTTATTTTTTTATTTTTTTTTTTTTTTTTTTTTTTATTTTTGAGGTCAACACTTTAAGTCCTACAAGATACAACCTAGTCAGAAGGATGAAGCGAGCACTAAAGCCTACGGGATAACAACTTTGATCACACAAGGATGAAGCGAGCACTGAAGCCTACAAGATACAACCTAATCCCTAACGATAAAGCGAGCACTAAAGCCCTACGAATAACAACCTAATCCACACAAGGATGAAAGCGAGCAACTTTGAAGCCTACAAGATACAACCTAATCCCTAAGGATAAAGCGAGCACTAAAAGCCTACAAGCGGTCGACTTTAGGCGACCCTCATGCGCCAAGATAAGCTGGTTGAAGAAATTTTCCATACTTTTCTATGTGAGGATGCAAATGCAATACTTTGATGCATGATATGACATGAAATGATTTTGTTCTTTTCCTCTTTATGAAGGCGAACATTAATATGATGCCAATGCAATGAAAAGATTTTGCTTTTTCTTTTTACTATTTTCCTCTATGAAATGCAAATATTAATATGGTGCAATGGCGTGGAACACCTTGTTTGTTTTTGCAATGTGATGAATGCACAAAATGTGAAGATGCAAATGTAATGCTTTGATGCATATGCTATGATGAATAGATTGAAATGTCTAGATGCATGAGGTAAACATTTTTGTGATGTGAGATCACGAGACTTTGGATGCAAGGAATTGAGATGATTATTGACCATTCAGTTGAAAAGTTGAATTTGATTCAAACTCACTGGTGTTCTCAAGGTTTTTATTTACAAATAGCCTCATTTGTTTTCTCTTTCCTTTCCATGATGGTGAATTTGGATACCACGTAAACAACTTGTGTTCTCTCTTTTTGAAGCATTGTCTAGTAAGCATGCATAGGAGTGCAAATGTGAATGAGTGAGTCGAGTTCACTTAGGATGGACATTCATGGCCAGTGAAGGAATAGCAGAACCACGATTATTATCGAAGCTCATGAGGATCAAGAGATACAAGATTGCCCCTGATTCGAGTCTTTGATGAGTGAATAGCTTGCCCTGTCTAGTGGTGACAACAACTAGGGTGTAGAAGATGATGAATTGGGAATGCTTGACTTTTGAAATGAAAGGTGGGGCGAGAAGAGATTTTGTCTCAACCCGTAAAGTTTGATGTTGCCCCGGTCATAATGAGGACAAAGCGCCCTGATTAGAATAGCGGGGCCTTGTTTAGGATAGTAAGTTGAGAGATTGCCCGGTGAGGTTGAATGAGGTGAAGGAATGGGAGCGTCCTTGCCCCCTGCTTGGGAGGTATTGACAAGCTGGAGTGACATGGGAGGGCATTGAATAGACATTCCCAAGACCGGGGTGGGCGGGAGGTGAAGAGAGTGCCCGTCTTTTGGATCGAGTAGTGTTCTCGGTCTGCAAATGTCTTGACTTTTAGCGTGAAAGAAACCTCACTTGGTGATCACTAAACCTTGTTTTAATGCGGCTTGAATGGGTTTGGTCTGCAAGTCCCTCTTTTTATTTTATCGACTTTCTTTTTTACATTGTTTGTTTTGTTCCCTCATTTCTTTTTCACGAGGGTTTGTTTTTTCTTGATCGACTTTCTTCTTTACGATCGTTTGTTTTTCTTTTGAGCAAACACATCATAGACGAGATAAACTTAGTTGTCCTAAGATTTAAAATTTGAAAACAACGACAATCGGTCATTGATCGGAATGGACTTTCCGGGATTGTGGTGTTTTGTGGAGGAAGGATGATTGAAATTTGGATGAAGTGCTTAGGGCTAATGGTAGGGTGATTTTTATTAGCGTTGGTGACGATCGATGATTTATGATGGTTATTTGGCTTGATGAGGTGTTTGGAAGTTTTATTCTGGCTGAGGGTTTGTGGAGGCGGGATTCAGCGGTCGAAGGAAGTGTTTGCGGTTTATGGAAGGAGGGTGTATGGGAATGATGAAGTGTTTGAAGGTTTATTGAGACAAGGATCTTTTATGTTTTGTGGTAACATGTATCGAGCTCACCACTTACATTTCTTTGTGTTTTCCTTTGTTTTGGGATTTTCATTTTTGAATCCCCCTTTTTTTTTGATTTTCTCTTATTTATTTTTTTTTTCTTTTTTTTTTATGATTCTTTTCCTTCTTTAACTCGGGTGGTGATAAAAAGTGATGCCTTTGTTTTTTTTTTTTTTTATTTTTTTATTTTATATATTTGAGGTGATCCTTGTCTAGGGTGATTTTGGATTTTGGTTTTCTTGGCTTAAGGTGGGTAGGAAAGGGACTTTCAGGGATTTTAGGATTTTGAGGAGATGGCCAAACTTCATTTCAAATCTGATTGCTTATTTATTTTTATTTTTGTAAAACATGAAAAGCTGTTCATCTATCTATATGTGCTTACTCCTTTCTTTACATTTTTCTCTTTTTTTTTTTATGCTAACTTTTGCTGGACAGCTCTTTGCGAGTTTTCAATCCAGGGCGTTTTTAGTGTCTAGGCGCCGCTGCGGGTTTTCAACCTAGCGAGCTTATTTTCTTATTTATTATTATTTTTGAAAGACTTGCTTTGAAGGAATATGATATTTAACAAGGAAATTAGTGATCACTGAGACTTGCCCGGCATGGAGGACTTAAAGTGTTAGTGAGAATGAACCAAAAAGTCGGTATGTGATGGGAGAGAATATGCGCTTTATGGGTGGGCGGGCGGGATTAGACTTGGATGGGAATGATGATGATTGAAGGAAATTGGTAGCTCAAACAAGAGAAAATGCACGTGGCACACATGCTCACTAGAAGAAGCGCTTCACTGAGAGAGTTAACATTAGTTAAAACATGATATAAAAACTTTTTTTTTTTGATGAACTATTTCAGTCTTTTATCATGGAATGGATGAGATGCAATGCCCTTTTATTCTTTGAAGGAAATACAAATGAGCTATTGGCGTGAAAAACCAGAATGCCTTGGAACACCTTGAAATTTTGAAAGAATGATTGTTTTGCAAGACCATCTCGTCTCTCATCAAAACTCTTTATTGTATGTGAAAGCATTATGATATGCAAATCGTGGAAAAATGGTCACTTGAAAAGTGTAATTATTCTAAAAAGGTTTTTGTGATTTTGATGCAAAATGAAATGCATTTCGAATGATGTAGAAAGACATTTTTTTAAAATGAAATTTTTATTTGTTATGCTTGGCCGGGGTGGACCCGCTCCTCGTATCCTCCTTGAGGAATCAAAGCGTCACGTAGTTCTCTTTGTGTCCTTTTTGAGATAATGCTTATGCATGAATGCCATGTTTTGGATGAACTTGGCGAGGAGCTTTTCCTCTTTTTGATTATAAATGAAATGCTTATGCTATGAAGATGATAATTGTTTTCATTTTATGTAATGAAATGGAATGCATGATACTCACAATGATAAAAAAATGCATGGAAAGACATGATTTTTTTATTGAATGGAATTGCATGCAAAATGAGAAGTTAATGTATTATTTTTTCATGATGTGTGAAAAAAGGAAAACAATAATGCATGAGGCAGCGCCCCTAATAAGACCACGATTTTTTGATTTTTGAGACAATTAGGGGAAAATGCCTTAGTGAATGGAAATGCACATGTGCGGAGAATGCACTCTAACAAACCTTAATGAGATAGAGAAAAAATGCATGTATGAATTTTATCAAGTTTTTGTTTTATGCAATGCAAATGATGTCTTTATATGAAGATAGTGGCGATACTTGCGACTTGACATGCATGAATGAATGCATGATGAGGATGATTGAAAGAAAATTATTTACAACATAGGATTTTCAAAAGTTGGAAGTACGGAAAAATAATCGTTTTTCAAAAAGGTTTGGATGCGAGGGTATGTAGCTCCTTTGTGTCCCTCTGAGGGTTTCTTAGGAGGCGAGGATCTAAGGCTTTTCTAAAGGGTACTTCAAGGTAGCACTAACAAGGGCCTAAATAAGGTTCCTAGAGCCAACGACCTCATCAGCGCGCCGTCGGCGGGGGCGTAAGTCAGTGATGAGCCGCCCGAACAAAGCCAAACTCTAGGTGAAGTCTTGCGACCACGCGAAAAGGCGTCGTCCGGTGTGCGACCACTAATGACCGTTCTAGCCTAAGATATACTCTAGCCGGGTGTAGGGCTGTCTCACCAAAAATCACACAAGGGTAAAAGCGGTGAAAGTGTGTGTAGGAGCATAATGATGCATATACCCCCACTGCAAAAGAAAATCGAAGCTTGATCCGGACAAAGAGAGTCATCTACCACTAGGGTTTTGCACATATCATTCAAGTCTAAGCAAGAAATCAACCTAAGGTATTAACAATCATCTAAACCCTACTTACCTTAAGAAGAGGAGCTAAGAAGGGGATCATGATAGAAGGGAAAAAATGCATGAACTTACCAAAGAAAGGGAGCGAAGAAGAGAGGGAATCAGCGAGATAAAGGGAATATGATGCATAAGTAAAGAAAAGAAAGGGGTAGGAGAAGAAACAAGAAACAAGTGTAGAAATAAACAAATGCACATGAATGCAACACAATGAACATAATAATGCAAGAGAAACCATCAAGCATCACGGACAAAGAAAAAGAAAAAGAAAAGGAAGAAAAAGAAGAGATAGAACAAATTTTCCAAATCAAACAATTTAAACCACGCATCAAATTAATTGGAGGCTTGACCCTCGTTTTTCTTAAAAAAGAAAAGTTAATCCCGATGAAGTCGCGAATTTGTTGCACCCGAAAAATCCGGTTTGGACTTCTCGATGTACAAGCGATGGGAAAATATGAAGCCGCCACCAATATTTTAGTTTTGAGGCGAAAACATTGAAAAAACGTCTTTTTGTACAAGGCGGGTGGTCTTTTTGAAAACAAGAGATGTAGGTTCGGAAATTCGGTTAGGTGCGGGAAGGTATAAGCACCCGTACCTCCTTTCTCTAGAAAGGAACCTTTAATTTGATGTGTGGTTTTGAAATGTTTGATTTGAAAGCGATCGTTCTACTTCTTTTCTTTTCTTTTGATTGAGAAAATATTTTATTGGAAGCGAGAAAAAGAATATTTTGGATATCCTTGAAAAGCGGAACAAAACAAAGATTTTTTTTTTAAAAGGGTGCTTGGCGGGGCCGGTGTACCGCTCCTCACGTACTCAACATTTGAGATGAGGATCAAAGCTACGTAGTTTCGTTTGTGCGTCAGAAGGCGGCTGCGATTTTTAGGAGGAAGTGCGTTTTTGCGTCGGAGAAAGGCGGCTTTGCGATTTCTTAGGAAAGAAGTGTGTTGGTGTTTTTTTATTGTAGGGGTTTTCGGTCCTAGGGTATGCAGTCCAATAGACCTAGAACAAAACGACCCGCCCGTCTGGACGGCGTGCCCCACTACTTTTGGAAAATGATCTTTTGATTGATTTTAGAAAAAGGGTTTGAAATTATTAATTATTTGTTTTATTCCTCACAAGTATCCTAAGGCGTTTGGTACATCTGACTCAGGTCTTAGGGCAGCTAATTCTTTTTCTGAAATCGTCGTCAGGCTTGCCCCCTCATGAGTTTTAAAAAGAAATTATTTATTGACCTCAAAGATTTGATTAATTTATGAAAATGATTTGAAGAGTGTTGACTCTTGGAAAAGAGCTTCTTTTTTTGTCAAATAAAAGAATAAGAAAAGAATTTGAGGATGGCATTGGCCAAAAAGAAAAGAAAGTAGAACATTCAATCAATTTTTAAGTCAAAACCAAAACACAATACTTATTAAATTGCAAACAAAGTAATCCACAATATAATTAGGACACAAGCATGCCCATTATTATTTGGCAACAAGAATGCACAAGAATGACATTAAAGCATCAACAATTAAACAATGTAGCTTAAGGGTAGGAAATTGGATCTTGCTAAACTATCTACAAATGGCAAGCAAATCATGTTATAACAACTTGAGAAAAATTATTTTGAACCACAATTGCACCTTAATAAATTAAAGAAAAAAAAAAAAAAAAGACAAAACCCTAATTCCTAACCTTAAGGCAGAAACCCTTAATCCCCACAATCAAGCCCCAAATATCATGCATTCACAAGAGAGTAACAAAATTAAGCAAAACCTAGCTAGTTCAAGTCAAACCCAAAGCTATTACATGCAATTTAACAAGGTGAATGCACTAAAATCAACATAATTTAATATGGGATCATAATTCAAATTGCAAACAATTTATACAAGTGCAAACTTTACCCATGAAGGGTTCAAAACAGTGGCATATCTATCATGTAAGGGCTCAAACAACTCATTTCCAAATTATCCACCATATATATACAAAAGTAGGTAAAAATCAAAGGGTGCATCAAAAACCTAGCTAAAACCAGACCATATATATACCTAAACCCACAAATTTCTTCATCAAACTTAACCTAATTACATGAACAAACATGAATACATGAAGAACAACAATTAACAAGAACAACTCCTAAAAAAAATTGGCTCAAGGCGAAATTATATATGTAAAGGAAGAAGGGTAGAAAGTGAACTTATGCTTGGAAACTTGAACATTAATAAGCTAATTTGATAATCCAAAAGAACAAATGATCAAATAAGCTATTTGAATCCCTTCTAGCAATCTTCTTCACTTGGATTAAAGTACCTTAAGGTACTAGTGATGAATCATCTTGCTAGATCATCAATACTAACAACACTAGCAACCTCTAAAATAAAATGCTAACAATAAAATTAACCATTATTTTGCAAGAGCAACAAATAAATAACTTAAGAATATTTTAGCATGAAGATTAACATAATCAAAGTAGCAAATGTGTTGAATCCCTTCTAGTCATCTTCTCACTCAAATCAAAGTGCCTTAAGCACTAGTGGTAAATCACATGACTAGATCATCAAACACTAACAATAACTAAACTAAATTTAAATCTCAAGAAACATAAAATCAAATATAATGGGTTGAATCCTTTCTAGTCATCTTTTCCCTCAAATCAAAGTGCCTTAAGCACTAGTGGTAAATCACATGACTAGATCATCAACCACTAACAATAACAACATTTACTACTAAAGTAAAATACTCATGACAACATTGAATGAAAAAATACACAATCAACTTGAACATATTTTTGTTTAGTGAAATGACAACAAAACTACAATAAAGCACCATAAAATCTATTTATTAAGGGTGAAATGCCAAATTTCACCCATCAACAACAACAAGCTACATTATGAAAATGAAAATGATAAATATGCTAAATAATGAAGAAAATGTGAGATGAAGAGAAGAAAATAATTTCTAATGCAAAATGCTTGAAGATGATGCAAAGGTATCAAGGGTTTTACCTTAATCCTAAGAGAGAAAGAAGAAATTGAAGAAATAGAGGAGAGGGAAGATGGAGATGGCTACGGCCTTGTGTTGGAAATAAGGGAGAGAAGAATTGTTTTTTTGTGTTTTTTGGTGAGAGGGAAGAGGCAAGGTTGTGAGAGGTAGTTTTTAAGGTGCTTTGGTGAATGAAGGTGAATTAATGGAGGGGTGAGAGGAGGGAGATGGTTTCGGCTGAGAGAGGAGGAGGAGGAGGAGAGGTTTTCTTCTAGGTTTGCAAAATGAGAGTGTGTGTGAGTGAGTCTCTAATTTTTGGGCTTTTATATGAGGACCAATTTTAAGGGCATTTGTGACAATGTGCTTTTGTAAACCACTAGGATTTGAGATAGAATTTAAATGGAGGTCAAGATTGCAATGCACAAGGATTAGGGACACTCAAGAAGCACAAATCAGCTGGTTGTACACGTTTTGGAGTGGTCTTGGAGAGCAAAAAATTGTTGGGGGCATTTAGGTCTTTTTACATTGAGTTATGGCCTAGGATTTGATCAAAAATTTTAATCAATGGCTAAGGATCATTTCACAAGGATCATGGGCATGAAAAAGCACAAAATATGGGCTGGAAATGAGAGAAATTCGCAGCACACAAGTGAGAGAATGAGTGGAAAACTTGCAAGTTGTGCGTTTTGTCTTAATCCTTATCGCTTTTCATCATTCAAAATGTAGAATATTCCTTCTAGATCTTTCTTTCTTATTCATGCCATTTTGGGCCCTATCCTATGATTCCATGATTGGGCTCTGAATTCCATGACCTCACCAATCCCAAAATTGATTTTGTTGACCCCACCTCAAAGGAAATGACCATTTGCCCTTTTGTTCAAAACTTGAATTCCATGCCAAAAATATTTCAATGGTGCACAAAATGCACAACCTCCACCCTTTTAGACCCAAATAAATTCCCCAAGAGATGCATAGTGGTTTTTACTGAGAAATTATTGGTCTTAGTGAAATGACCAAAATGCCCTTTTGGTCAAAAAGCAGTAATTTTGCCCCCAAAACTCAACTCTCTGCATAAAACATGTCTTCCAACTCCAAACATCATCTTAAAAACAATGAGATGACTTTTAGGACTCAAAAATGCATGTTCCATGGCTTTTCCTGAGAAATTACCCTTTTTGCAAAATGACCAAAATACCCTTTGACCTAAAAAACTCTAATTTGCTCCAAAAGTGTATTCCAACTCCGAAAATGATTTTAGAAACTTGGAAATGACTTTTAAAAACCTAAATGCAATACATGATGCTCTTTGTTCTTCTACTTATTTATTTTTGGGGAAAATTAGGGTTTTGACCTAAGCCGGACAAAATTGGGGTATGACACCCACTAAATGAATTTAATGGGTATTGATGCATGAATTGAGAAAAAAAAAAGAAGAGGAAACGAAATTTGTCTTCTTTACAATATTTATCTATCTTTTCTTATTCAATTATTATTATATATATATTTTTATAATTCTTATAAATTCAATTTTTTTTTAAAAAATAACCATACATATATATATATATATATATAATTTTATTTATATGTAAAGAATTTCATGTTCTTGATAGTTTTGAAGTAGTCAGAGCGGTAGAACGATAAATTTGGATCGGTTAGTGAATCATGCAATGGATACAATAACTTTTTTGTAAATTTATAGGCATAAATAATAAATGTACATTTTACTATTGTTTTGAGAAATGTCTAATTTTAATATTTTAAATGAAACTATATAATGTGATTCTAAATGATTTGCTTATGTTCTTTGATTGTCTATCCATTTCTGTAAAAGACTAAAGAAGACATTTTTTTGATTCTTAATAGATAGTGCATTTGTTTGTCTTTAAATCAGTGCTGAGAGGACAAAACCTATGTTGTCACTTCTAGGAAGGAGACTACCTTAGGTCCCCCTCTATATCACAAAAGGGGAAAAAAATAAAAACATCATTTCTTCAACTATTATAGTATTTACGTAAGTTGCAAAATTCCCTCAAATAAAAATTATGTGCTTATTAATCTCACTCCACCATAGTGCATTATGATTCATTTTTTCCCATACTCATCTATCTCTATTATTAAAATTAATGCACTTAAATTCAACATATTAAATATACTTACATTTCTTATTACTAAATATAATGATGTTTAGTACAATTTTATTTTCAACGATTAAGCTCATAAAAACAATGGACAATTATTTATATTAATAAAAACATACTCTATATAAGAATGGTTTTTAAAAAAATAATTTTGAATATAAGAGTACAACAATATGTTTATATAATACGATATTTTAAAAATTCATAATTGATATCAACAACTTATGTAACACCCTCATATTTCTAACTAGTAGAAATACTAAAGTGTACCTATTTAGCATACATCAGAGATACATTTCTGCTTAGATTTACAATCTTTACAAGAATAGCGGAAGCGATACATAACTTAGAATAAATTCAAGTTATATACATCGAATACAAAGATAACAAGGGTAAACATAAGTAAAACTAGAAGAACTACATCTTCAATTTCCTTCTAGGGCTCTCCATCCCTCGAGCCATAAAGGATCTTCTTTCCTTGTTTCTCTGAAAAACAACAACATTTGTAGGGTGAGACAACTTGTCTCGGTGAGTCTTCACTAGTGACCCCTTACCTATCACTCGGTCCATTTATAAAACCATAATTAGTAATTCAAAAGAATTACAACATACAATCAATCATGTGTAATCCGACAAATTGAATTACATAAGAGTTCATAGTCAGATTCTTGATGACTATGTACAACTTAAATTATTTATCTATAGTTCATAGCCCGATTCTTGATGGCTATGCACTATCCTCTTTATTAATCACTTGTGACATGTCACCAACAACCTAAGGAAGCTTGAGTGACAAAATCACAATATACACATTTAAAAGTTTTATCAATTCTAGTACATCACCAACAACACAAGGAAGCATGGGTGAACCCCAACATAGCCAATAAGTGTACAACTCTTAAAGGCGGATAGCTTTAATTTTAACATAGGGGCCTAGGACCGGGCGCATGACTTCCTCTCTCTAGTGTACTCAATTCGATATTTCTTATATATCGTATAAAGTGGACCGGTTTAGATGAACATAATCATCCGAGCCAATTATAAATCAAGAAATGGAACATTTTGTTCAATTCACTTTCCAAAACATATGTCCTCACACGTATACTAATTACGGTTTTGAAATAAATATAATATTATTCGTTATTTCAAAACCAATTTGGATTTGTATCAAAATCTCTAACAAAATTTAGTGAGTTTCCTCTCAGAATGTCTGGACATCCCAAAAATACAATAATCACTGTAAAACCAGTCGGACATCAATTTGTTCAAAAATCATTAATTCCACGCACATATACAAAATTTACGATTTTCCAAAAGATTTGAGAATTCAACGAATTACACCAAACAACTTTAAAACCACAGACAAAACAAACATTATCATCCATATACGCTACGGATGGTTAGAAAAAGGATTTAAAAGAAGTTTGAAGCGAGCGAGCGTCGAAAGCGAAACATCGGGAATTGGGAACATAGGAACTTTTCAACTTAGTGCCCAATTCCGTTCCGTTTTCGTTCTCCGTCGATCGAAGCGTATTTCAATCCAATTCAACCACGCATGCAATTGCGGACACACATATATTCGGTTTAAACATAACAATTCAATAATCAAAATAATATGATTTCTTTTAAATCTCCACTACGCATAATTTAAAGTAAAATATCGTTTTGACTCGAAAATTTACGAAACTCCAAATTCGAAAACCGTTTAAACATAACACATAAACACATTTTAAAATTCCCTAACGTGAGTAAAACTCACCTCGTGTGATAAAAATCACACAATACAGGAAGCTTAGCGAAATTCACGATCTCGAAACTTCACGAACTCGCTCGAAACTTCACGAACTCGAACCGGATCGTTCCAAGCACTTCCAAACAGAAAACCAGCAGCTCTCTTGTACCAATCAATTCCAAAGCAGAATTCCGGCTCCTCAACCGAAACCAACAGCCCCAAATTCTTACGTGGCTTCAATCGACTCAAATCCACCATAAAACTCGTACCCAACACTCCCAAGCAAGTAGTTGAGCTTCCCACGAGCAATCTGAAGCTTCCAAGTCACCCAATTTCGATTTTTCTCCACTTTGAGCTCTAAGGTTCAACAATGGTGGATTGAGTTAGAGAAGAAATTAGGGTGTGAAATTAGTATCAATAGATAGAGGAAGAAAAATGGAAGAAAGCGAGGCGAGAAGCCCGCACCTCGAGTTGAAATGAGGAGATCTTCCCATTTCCATCTTCCCTCCTTCGCCCCTCCTTCCACTTTCTCACGGTTCTCTTTTTCTCTCTCTCGTTTCATTCTTTCTTTCACTTTGTTCTCTTTCTCTGATTCTCTTTTCTTCTTTTATTCTTTCTTTCTTTAATTTCCCTTATTTCAACACAAGTGGAAATGAGAGAGTATTTTGGATATTTTTGCTATCCTAGAGCTCATTTAACGTGAGTGGTATAAATACTAAAATACCCTTAGAGTACTAATTTCCACTCAGTTATGCATTTAAATTATTTTCTCTAGCAATTATAAATTGCTTTCAGTAACAACCTCATATCAGTGACTTGATTTATTACCTATTCGAGTAATAAATAATTCGTTAATTTCTAATTTGAAATTAACGAAATTGTGGATGTTACAATCACCAACTTGAAAAATTTTGTCCTCAAAATTTGACAAACATACTTCAAGAGAATATATACGGATATCTAATCCGCATATCGTCCTCCATTCCCACATAGCTTCACGAACCAAAAAAAAGATTACAAACTCCTTAAACAATTGTAATTGTTCTCAAATGCAAGCATTTTCTCTCCATAACCTAAGATATGACTTGGATATGGCTAAATGACGAATTAGTCAAAGATCAATCCCTTCTAACTCAGCGGTTGTGAAATTCTTACAATACAGATTATCCGATCCAACCCTAGTGGTCTACTTCCTTTGTCAACGTAACCCCTTTTTGTGCCGACTCGAGAGCTATCTTCGGTTTTCACTATATACACGGAATTTGCCCATTACTAATCATGAGTTAGATAATTCTCCTCATAAGGCTTCTCTTACATGGATGCACAACTACCTCTTGTTGATTGAAGATCAAACACATACTAAACCCTTCCCAGCGTAGCGTAAATTTTAAAACTCGAGGACGGATTGGAAGAATGAGAATTGAAAGCAGAAGTCAATCCTCTTACAACTCTAGAAATATTCCTCACAATGAAATCCCATTCAAATGGCCGACCTTTACAAGTTAACCGAATGAGTGGAAGAACTATTGTGAGGATCTTCCGACAACCTACCATACAAATCAATCGGTTCTCAAAACTCCTTACTTTTGTAGTGAAGGCGACAACTTCCCAATTCACTACTGACTTCACCATTACTAGAATTTCTTGCCATACGATGCGGAATACCACATGGTTCCAAAATTTCACTACTGATTTGTCTAGGAATCACACTTGATGGCTTAGCCCATCACCCCTTCACTCGAGTACATTAGAACAATGCGGAGATGTAGATTATGATCCATATTGGTCTTAAATGTATACCACGATGATATCGGTGAAAATTTCAACAACTAGTCTAAATACTGGTGAAAAACTTGGTTCATGTAATCCATGTATACAGTAGGAGCATTAGTTAGACCGAAGAGCATCACTTACTCACTCGCAATGTCCATATCTAGTATGGAAAGCATCCTCGGGGGTAACTAAAGCCCTAACCTTTAAATAAAAACCCGACCTTAGACCACACTTTGAAATCACTTTGCTTCACCTTGAAGCTAAACAACCTAAGCATAGATTCTTGGCATAGATACTTATTCTTAACCATAACTTTATCCAGCTGGAGGTAATTTATACCCGATCTCCGGCTCCCATCTTTTCTTTCCAACAAGTAACACGGGAGCACCTGACTTTGTGGGAAAACTAAGTAATATCACGCCCGATTTCATGGGAATTTTGTACTATTAGAACTTGGGTTAAACTCTGTCACTTCTTGAGTTCATGACTATCTCACTTAGATGGGTAACGGTTTTGTAAAAATTTTCTTGAAAACATTTGGATATGAAATAATTTTCCCACTTACCCATAGGAGTTTGTTTCTTTGCTAACCCGACATACTAATAAGACATATCTTCACCTCGTGACTCATTCTTGAAACTCAATTAGAGATCCGGATGATCTCACACAAATGTATGGCCTTTCAAAACCTATAAGTCGGATGACTATTCCAACCAATCATTCCTTGAGCTGAAATCTACTATTCATTCACTTAGAATCCATCAACAATAGTGTTACAAAGATGTATCCATCCCAAATATCAAAATGTTCTTTAGATTAGGGACTATTAATAATATTATACCAATGTTACTAACTCGATGAATCAAGTAATGGTAGTAACTAATAATGATCGAGTTGCTAATGTAACTTGTGAACCAAAAATTTCATGCATTACAAATGGATTCTGGATCGAAGTCCTTTGACTTTATTTCATTGAATATAGGCAGTGATTGCGAACTAGCTACCTTCCAATCAAAACAACATTTCTTGGTGACTGTTTGGAATAGCATAGCCATAAGTCACATTATCTCTAGCTAAAGCTTCGTTAGAATATCACAAATATTCCTCGTACTCTTCTTCAAATTTGGAGCACCATCTGGTTTCGTTATAACTATTATATACTTGGTAGCCTCATCATCATGGTCCTTATGATCATTAGCTAAGATATGGATCATATGTCAAACGACTTTTCTAAAGCCAACCATTCTCTTGAATGGAGTCTAAAACTCAATTACTCGAGCCTACGAGAATCTAACAACATAGATTCCTTGCTTGAAGCATAACCGCTTTCCTAGCTAAGTAGGACTTACTAGAAGATTTTGAACTTCATTCGATCACACCTTTGCCTTGTGGACTACTCTAAGCGAAAGCGTTTATGTTTGGATTCATCACGAGTCAAACTAGTTATTATAATCATCAAAGAAATAGTCAAAATAGAAGGATTCTTCCACGGAATCAAACGGGCACAAGATAATGCTTCCAACGTTGATTCCGAGAACAATTCTCACCACTTTAGTCATTCCTTTGGTCCCATAACTCTCCAGCTCCACAACCGTTCAAACATAACCATAACCTCTTTAACGTATCCATTTGGTATGGAACATGTCTTGCTTAACAATAAGTAAGGTGTCTCACGCTCACTTGATTCCGTCTTACTATAGAACAACATCACTTTAAGAGATTGAAAATTCCACCCTTGAATATGCATACCTCATAATCGTTCGCTTTTGGAAACTCTACCGACTGTTGAAAAGCTAAAACTACTAACAACCTTTTCCGGGGAATAGGTCCATTGGAAAAACTATAATGAGTATCATCCTAAAACAGTGTTTAGGAATCTCATCTTAACGACTGGAAGTTCTCTTTCCACTTCCCAAGCCTTTAATGGGTTTATGTCCTACAACGCTTCAAAATTTAACAAATTGGGTAAAGTAGAAGTACATTTCAGAATACCATTGAACAATTAGTTCAAATCCTACTCGGATGTGTGAGACATTTCCGTTAGCCTTCCAACGCATCATGGAATATAAAAATCTGAATTAGTATTAATAATTATGAATAAAACAAGTCGAGAACTATCAAAATTTTCTCACATACCGAGACTGGCTTGTTCACACTATATATCAATAAGCTTGAATATATTTTCCCTCACATGTGACATCTCATTTTCATTCTTGCCGTCATTTCTCAAAATCAAGTAACGGTCCATTGCATAACTTGATTGGAAGCGGGTTTCGTGGAATAGATTGAAAAGATGTTCCTCAAGTCCTTCATCCGAAAGTTTAACAAGATAATCCAATATGGGTACAAGTCTTTCAATCCATGAATCACTCTTTTCGAAATATTGCCATAACGGGAATTGTTTGAAACCCGGTACATGTCACCATCAAAATCACCTCACGATTTCATCTTAATTGGGACTTGGTTCAAAAACCGTAATCGGAAACTAACTCCATCGGTATTTGGTTACAGAACCAATCACGAAGATTCCATTACAACTTAATGTATCGGCTTCATAGCATTTGAAATATGGTCTTGAGGAAAAAGAAATGCGGTCAAGACTTGCGATTATCAGGAGAATGATTCTAAGCTGCGATATAAGTTGGGGTTTACTCTAACCACAGCGTAAATTTAACTATGGAACAATATTTTCCATAAGCGCTAGGTCGACTAATCGTCGGTCGGGGATCTCGGGGTGCTGTTAATCTTAACAGATCTTACGATCTTGTCATTGTTACTGACCTAAAGGCTTTTCTTAATTGTAGTTCCTGCAAGACCTACGATAACTTCCTTCCTTTGCAATTCCACAATTGCACTGGTTCTTGATTGAACATTCGTCCACGCTTTCTTGAACACCAAGCTGTAGCCCTTTGCTTTGGCATTTGCGTGCTCGATCAACCGAGAAGGAGAATTCCTAAGGCACTACAACATTTTGACCTACGGCAGCGGTCAAAAAGCGTCTCCTAAAGCCAAAAAACCGTTGCTATAACCTTTGGCAGCGGTTTTAAAACCGTTGTTCCTTCCGGGCGTTGCCTAAACTAAAGGCAACGGTTTTGGTACCCTAAGGCAACACAAGCGCTAAACCGTTGCCATTGAGAGACAGAGACAACGGTTATTTCCTATATTCTAGGACAACGGTTAAAAACCGTTGCCACCAATAACAGCGTTAAAAAGCGTTTCCTAATACAAAACCGTTGTCTATCTTCCCCAAATGCAACATTTTTGAGCCGTTGCCATAGGCAATAAAAATTTAAAAAAAAAAAAAATCGTGATCTAGAAGAGAGGTCCATTTCATTTTTTCCAACAAAAAATTATGTGATATCACTTCATCTTAATGACAAAATCAATTAATTACATAAAAAAAAAAAAACAATTACGCCTATACTATCATAGCCCACTAATCTTTCAGTGAGACAATGTGCCTCCACCTTCCAGAAGCTTGAATGTTGAAATATGCTCTTGTTCTTCTACCCAATATATATACAATCAATGTCTTGGATGTGATAAGTAATAATATCCACTTAGCATCTCCTAGAGTGTGAACAAGTTTCTCACTCTCTTTGTACAAGAGCCTTCCATTATCAATAACTACTTGACAAGCCTTTTTCCACACGAAAAGAATTTCAAAATTACTTTTACATGTTGCTCGACAAAGCTGCTATAACCTATTAGCTCTTGGTTCTTCATTATTACCCATTTGTTAGATTCAAAGTTACTTATCTATAATGACAAACAATTATTCATTCTCCTTAAATCTTATCAGTAGAAGAAAGGTTGGTTGCTATCACAATGTAGCTATTTGACATAATGAAATTGAAGATTATGGCCATAGCAATGTCGAGAGGTAACTTATCATGATACAACTCATATAGAAATTACCTTTATATTTCTCTTTCTAGCTCGTGAGCAATGTGAAAGCTAGTTTCAGGTTTCTTTATGTCAAAAGTGATATAGAAGTGTGCTTTAGTTCAACAAAATCAAAACCTCCACTGTACATAAGAATGTAATTTAGTAACTTAAACAAGATTTTGAGCAAGAGAGAACCATACATATAGTGATTCATCATAGAGAGTAAAACTAAGAATGTAATTTAGCAACTTAAACAAGATTTTGCTTTGATATACCCAACCTTATCCAATTTTTTCTTGAATAATGGAAGAACCATACATATAGTGATTGGTGATGAGTAAAACTAAGCTATTAGCTAACTAAACTATGGTTAAGCATATGAAATCTAACCACAACTAACGATTAATTAACTTACCAAAAACTTAAATAAGCAAAGCAACGAGAAATAAGTTGAGTGTAAATTAACTAACTAAACTATGATTACGCACATTATGACTCTCTGCAGAAATTGAAGCGCACATTATACTAGGTCCCTTATGCTTTAAGTTGCTTGTAACATGTTCTTTGGTCATTTTTAGTACAACTACATCTTCAAATACCCAGTTCAATTCATTCTCTCTTGATGAAGCAACCCAAAGTGAGCCTATGTTTATGTCCACAATTGAAAAGAAAGAAGAAAATTACTTACATTACTCACAAGCTCGACCCATAATCCCACGATCCGGCATGATTGATCTCATGTAGATGAAATTCAAGAAGTTGGTTGTTTTCCCGCTAATTAAGACAGAGAACCGGATGCTTTTTTAAAGATAGAGAATCATATACTAATATAGAAAATCACAATAGAGATTGATGTAACCTATATCTTGTACCGTTGCACATATAATAAATGACACTAAATCACCATATTATTCTTCACACAAATCAGTATTTTCAACTACACAACAAATGAGAACATGCTTGTTAAAAATTTAGGAAATGAGAAAACTAATTTTTAATTCTTAATTCTTACTCGGCACACTCATTTGGGCTTGTCGAGTTCGGCTTTCAACAATTTTGAGAATCGAGGACTTGTTCTCATCCAGATCTTTGCTTGACAAAGAGGAAAGCAGAGTTAGATGAAATCAACAACAATATGAAACAAAATACAGGAAAGATTGTCTACTAATTAAGAGGTGGGGTGAAAACCAATAAACATCCTAATATATTTGAGAAAGACTTTAACAAAAGAAATTCAATAAATAGAAGAAAGACTTACATCATCTTTGTTTGCCTCTTACTTCAAAGGCAAGTGCATCGTGAGAATCTTCACCAAACCGCTCACCAACCACTCTTTAGTTGAGGTAACTAGTGTGTAAATCATAGCCATACCAAGATTTTCGGATGCTGTGGAACACAAGTTTTGCATCAAAATTTCCATAGCGACAAGTATCCACAACAAATTTTGAGTTCCATAACCATCGGTAATTGTGCGGCATGAAAATGCGCCATATAACACTCTTGCCCATATTAAGATGTCTTTCAATTTGGACGGCAAGCGGTGTAAGAATAGAAAAAGAACAAAGTCATTTGAAACAATAAAGAGTAAAATTGCAAGGTAAAAGACCACCTCTTGTTGAAGTTTTTCTTTCAAAATCCTTAAATCTTCAATTGATATTCCTTGCAAACCGTTGGATATAGATGAAATATAACAAAAGCATCTTAATGTTAGTTCATGATAATTGAAACAAAAACATCTCATGCAACACTTATTTGGACAGAGCAATGATAATTATAATAGGAATACTATTACTAACCTTTTCACATTCAAAAGTGGAGGTTAAATCGGGATATTTTTTACGTGTGCGAAGATCAAACCAACTTGAGTGCAAAGAAAAATCAACCACATGTTTTGAATATTTCACATTTGCACATCAAGGGATTATATGTATGGGGAAAATTAGTAAATAAGCTCCAAAAATAAAGCCACGTCCTAGAAAGAAAACAATAACATATCCCAAATTATAGAGTAAGTGTTCAAAAAAAACCAAAAGCTTAGCAATGAAAAGAAACTGGATTAGTAATCGACCCATCTGCGTCATCATCTGCATCATCAAATGTATAACACAGACAAATATAAGGATCGCAACAAACCCAACTTAGCAAGAAAGATGACTCGGTTGTCTAAGCATATTGCATCAATCACAATCTTAATTCACGGCTACAAAAGAAAAGCAATAACATCACCACCCACCATATCTTCATTAAGAAATTATATTGTTCAATAGCAAACAACATCACAATCAAAACTAACACAGATCATAAGTATACAAACTCGAAAACCCAAACACTTTCGCAGAAACACTAGATTAACAGAGAATCGAGAATCAATAAAAAAGAGAAAAGCATTCTTTGAACAAGATGAGAAAAAATAGTAAACACTAGAAATGGATACGAGTAAGATGTCACGCTAAAACCCAAAACCAACTCTTTTTGTGTGAAGCTAATCCTCAGAAGAAACTCCTTAATTGCTTGTTCTGAAATTCAGAGGGAGAAATCGCTTAATCGGCGTCAACCCTAATTTAGAAACTCTAAACTCACAAAAGGAATCGAAGGAATATGAAACTAGAAATGAAAACTTCGGTATCAAATGAATTCGAGAATCATTGAAGAATTCACGATCGAGAGAGAGAGAGAGGTGAACTAGAAATCATTGAGGAAAGGGTGAGGAAAGCGTTCGATTGGATTTTCGAGGATATCGAGGGAAAGCGTTCGATTGAATCATTGAAGGTAATGGAAAGCGTTCGATTGGATTTACGAGGATATCGATATTAGGGTTCGATTGGATTTACGAGTAATGGAAAGGGTTCTATGGTAATGTTTGAGGGAGAAAGGGTTCGAAGGAAATGTTTCTTAGAAAATGGATTTTTGGGTTTATGTTTTTTGAGTTTTTGTTGTTTGAGTTTTGGGTTTAGTACCAAAAAATTTGGGAATTTAGAAACAGGGGTAGTATTTAGCGCCTAACTTTTTACTTTTTTAATAATTCAAGCTATGGCAACGTTTCTAATGCGTTGGCTTAATGTAAATTAAAAAAACCGTTGCCTCTGACTTTTAGGGGACGGTTTTCAACCGTTGCCATAAGATTTAATAGTAAAAAAAAGTGAATCAGCAACGGTATCAAAAAACCGTTGCCATTGCTATCTAAGGCAACGGTTTTTTAGGCGTTGAAATTTTAGGCGTTGCCGTAGGATCAAAATGTTGTAGTGAGGTTTAGGGTTTGGACATTTTCGGGGCTGAGGCAACTAACGGTCATAATTCTCAGTAACTCACATGAAACATTGAGTGGATCCTGACTCAATACTTCACATAATATACTGAAAGGTTCTGACATTTAATTGTCTAAGTACCTAGCTGACTCGATCTAACCTTTTGACCATAAGGTCTCTTCGTCCAACGAGGTCGAACGCTCACGATACCAAAATGTAACACCCTCATATTTCTAACTAGTAGAAATACTAAAGTGTACCTATTTAGCATACATCGAGAGATACATTTCTCGCTTAGATTTACAATCTTTACAAGAATAATGAAACGATACATAACTTAGAATAAATTCAAGTTATATACATCGAATACAAAGATAACAAGGGTAAACATAAGTAAAACTAGAAGAACTACATCTTCAATTTCCTTCTCGAGCTCTCCATCCACTCGAGCCATAAAGGATCTTCTTTCCCTGTTTCTTTGAAAAACAACAACATTTGTAGGGTGAGACAACTTGTCTCAGTGAGTCTTACCGTGACCCCTTACCTATCACTCGGTCCATTTATAAAACCATAATTAGTAATTCAAAAGAATTACAACATACAATCAATCATGTGTAATCCGACAATTTGAATTACATAAGAGTTCATAGTCAGATTCTTGATGACTATGTACAACTTAAATTATTTATCTATAGTTCATAGCCCAATTCTTGATGGCTATGCACTATCCTCTTTATTAATCACTTGTGACATGTCACCAACAACCTAAGGAAGCTTGAGTGACAAAATCACAATATACACATTTAAAAGTTTTATCAATTCTAGTACATCACCAACAACACAAGGAAGCATGGGTGAACCCCAACATAGCCAATAAGTGTACAACTCTTAAAGGCGGATAGCTTTAATTTTAACATAGGGGCCTAGGACCAGGGCGCATGACTTCCCTCTCCTAGTGTACTAACGCATAGAGGTCGTCACCTCAATTCGATATTTCTTATATATCGTATAACGTGGACCGGTTTAGATGAACATAATCATCCCGAGCCAATTATAAATCAAGAAATGGAACATTTTGTTCAATTCACTTTCCAAAACATATGTCCTCACACGTATACTAATTACGGTTTTTCGAAATAAATATAATATTATTCGTTATTTCAAAACCAATTTGGATTTGTATCAAAATCTCTAACAAAATTTGTGAGTTTCCTCATAATCTGGACATCCCAAAAATACAATAATCACCTGTAAAACCAGTCCAGACATCAATTTGTTCAAAAATCATTAATTCCCGCACATATACAAAATTTACGATTTTCCAAAAGATTTGAGAATTCAACCGAATTACACCAAACAACTTTAAAACCACAGACAAAACAAACATTATCATCCATATACGCTACGGATGGTTAGAAAAAGGATTTAAAAGAAGTTTGAAGCGAAGCGGGCGTCGAAAGCGAAACATCGGAATTGGGAACATAGGAACTTTTCAACTTAGTGCCCAATTCCGTTCCGTTTCGTTCTCCGATCGATCCCGAACTGTATTTCAATCCAATTCAACCACGCACAGCTGCAGCACACATATATTCAGTTTAAACATAACAATTCAATAATCAAAATAATATGATTTCTTTTTAAATCTCCACTACGCATAATTTCCGTAAAATATCGTTTTGACTCGAAAATTTACGAAACTCCAAATTTCGAAAACCGTTTAAACATAACACATAAACACATTTTAAAATTCCCTAACGTGAGTAAAACTCACCTCGTGTGATAAAAATCACACAATACCGAAGCTTGGCGAAATTCACGATCTCGAAACTTCACGAACTCGCTCCGAAACTTCACGAACTCGAACCCGGATCGTTCCAAGCACTTCCAAACAGAAAACCAGCAGCTCCTACTGTACCAATCAATTCCAAAACAGAATTCCAGCTCCTCAAACCGAAACCAACAGCCCCAAATTCTTACGTGGCTTCAATCGACTCAAATCCACCATAAAACTCGTACTCAACACTCCCGAGCAAGTAGTTGAGCTTCCCACGAGCAATCTGAAGCTTCAAGTCACCCAATTTCGATTTTTCTCCACTTTGAGCTCTAAGGTTCAACAATGGTGGATTGAGTTAGAGAAGAAATTAGGGTGTGAAATTAGTATCAATAGATAGAGGAAGAAAAATGGAAGAAAACGAGACGAGAAGCCCCTTACCTCGAGTTGAAATGAGGGAGATCTTCCCATTTCCATCTTCCTCTCCTTCGCCCCTCTCCTTCCCCTTTCTCACGGTTTCTCTTTTTCTCTCTCTTGTTTCATTCTTTCTTTCACTGTTCTCTTTCTCTGATTCTCTTTTCTTCTTTTATTCTTTCTTTCTTTAATTTCCCTTATTTCAACACAAGTGGAAATGAGAGAGTATTTTGGATATTTTTGCTATCCTAGAGCTCATTTAACGTGAGTGGTATAAATACTAAAATACCCTTAGTGTAACACCCTAGTATTTCTAAACAATAGAAATACCAAAACATACATATTAGCTTACATCAGAGTATAAATTTCCTTACTTAGATATGAATCTCTACAAGGAAATCGGAAACCAATAAATAACTTAAACAAATTTAAGTCATAAACTAATACAAAAGTAACAAGGAAAACATAAAGACAGAAGGAAGACTAAATATTCAATCTTCTGTCTGAGCATGCCACCTACTCGTGCCATACAACCTTCTTCTTCCCTGTTAATCTGAAAAGCAACAACATTTGTAGGGTGAGATAACAAATCTCAGTGAGTCTTCCCGGACCCCTCACCTATCACTCGGTCTATTTATAAAACATTTGTTTACTTCGTGATTTAATTAGTAAACCACGCACAATACCGACTTCTCACACAGTGCTAAATACAAACTGCACACACAGTGCTGATCGTCAAATGCACACACAGTGCATTCATAACGTCCAACAATTGCACAATAGCAGTGAACCCTATCATCGAGAGCAAATCGCTATGTACAATAATTCATCTGAGCATAACACCGATCGCACATCTCGCTAATCCGGTGAACCTTATCATTTGAAGGCCTAGGTTTAGGGGGCTCATGACTTCCCCGCCTAGTATGCTTTGCGAGCTCACGGGTCGTCACCGCCTCGAATCCTAATTCGATATTGATCATATAAGAAATATCCTCTAATCACAAGACACCCGCATTGGGCCGTCTCATATATACGATATAATATATATATATACGGATTAAGTCTCACACCATAATATGTTGCAATAACATATTATTATCCACATAAATTCTTAAAAATCCGTTTAGTCAACATTTAAGTTGTAAGCCATTTGGTTCCCACACGTACTTATATTTTACGGTTTTTGAAATACTCATAACATTAATCGTTATTTCAAAACCACTTTGAATTTGTATAAAAATTTCCAACGAAAATTCGGTGAGTTTCTCTCGTAATACGGACATCCCAAAATAATAATCACACGAAAAACCGGTCGGACATCAATTTGTTCAAAAATCATTAATTTTACACATATACAAAAATTTACGGTTTTTCCAATAGCTTTGAAAATTCAACGAATCACACCAACGACTTTAAAACACATCCCAACAAACAAGATCCCACATAAATGCTCGGGGTGGTTAGGAAAAGGATTTAGAAGAAGTTTGAAGTCGAGCGGAGCGTCGAAAGCGAAACATTGGATATTGGGAACATAGGAACTTCTCGACTTAATGCCCAATTCCGTTCCGTTTTCGTTCTCCGATCGATCCCAAATCGTATTTCAATCCTAAACAACCACGTCTGACCATACACACAAATATTCCGGCCAGAGCAATACAATTCAACAATCAAAATCATATTGTTTCGTTTCTATGTTTCAAAAACACATAATCTCGTGAAAATCTTTGTTTTTGACTCTAAAATTCTCGAAACTCCGAATTTTGAAAAATCATTCGAACATAGCTCAAAAGCGATATTTAAATTCCCTAAGCGAGTAAAACTCACCTCGTGTGATGAAAATCACACAAAACCAAGCTCTCGAAGCTCACGATTTGAAACTTCACGTACACGCTCGGATCCGCTCCAAACCCGGAACCAAACCTCCAATACTCTCTCCCAGCGACCCACGTCAAACCAACAAAGAACGGGGTTGAGTTTTTCGTGCTTCAACTTCCATTTCTCTCCACTTTAAGCCATATGGTTCAACAATGGTGAAAAGAGATTGAGAAGAAATTAGGGAGTGAAATTGGTATCAATAGATAGAGGAAGAAAAATGGAAGAAAATGAGACGAAGATCACTTACAACCGTTGAGAATCCGCGGAGATCTTCCTTCCTTCTCCTTCTCTTCCTCACGCCCCTTTCTCTCCTTCTCTCTCTCGTGTTCTCTGTTCCTTTCTCTTTTACTATTCCTCCCTTTTCTCTTTCTTTCCCTTTTATTCTTTCTTTTCTATTTTCTATTCTTTCACTATTCCCTTCTTTCTTTATTTATCTCTTTGCAGTGTATCACTCCCTCTCTCATTACTTTTCTTTTCTTAATTTTATCACAAGTGTGGAATGAGAGAGTATTTTGGATACTTTTTGTGTACTAGAGATCATTTAACTGAAATGGTATAAATCCTAAAATACCCCTTAGAGTACTAATTTCCACTCGATTATGTATTTAAATTATTTACTCTAGCAATTATAAATTGCTTTCGTAACATCCTCATATCAGTGACTTGATTTATTACCTATTCGAGTAATAAATCATTCGTTAAATTTCTTAATTTGAAATTAACGTAAATTGGGGATGTTACAATCACTAACTTGAAAAATTTTGTCCTCAAAATTTGACAAACATACTTCAAGAGAACATATACGAATATCTAATCCGCATATCGTTCTTCAATTTCCCACATAACATCATCGGTCGAAAAACGATTACAAACAACTTAAATAATCGTAATTGTTCTCGTCCAAGCACCTTCTCTCTACGTGCTAAGATATGACTTGGATTGGAAGGGTATTTCCTCAATTAGGATACAAGAAACACTTCATTTAAATTGAGCGATACCCAAGGTAAAACTATACAACACCCCACTAGCACAATACACTCGTGAATCGAGTTTCTTCGCCAAGCAATGCTCTACAAGCAACAATGGTTGATGTAACTCTTACAATATAGGATCATCAGTTCCAACTCTCGTGGTCTACTCCTTTTGTCAACATAACCCTTGTTGTCGACTCAGAGTTACCTTCAATTCTCTCTACATAACCGGTATTTTTCCATTTCAAATCACGAGTCGGAGAATCCTTCTCTCATGAGGCTTCTCTTGCATAAATACATAAACTCCTACTTGTTGATTCCGCCTCAAGACACATTCTAAACCCTTCCCAGCGCCACTTTGTGAATTTAGAACCCAGGGACGGATTCAGAAGAATAAAGATTGAAGCAGAAATCAACCTGTCTTTCAACTCTAGAAACATTCTTCACCATCAAAATTTCTTTCAAACGACTGGCCTTTATAAATTATCCGAATGAGTGGAAGAACTACTGTGAGAATCCTCGGATAAACCTACTATACAAACCAATTAGTTCTCCTAACTCCCTTATACATGGCAATCGACGATATTTGCTCCAAATCCGATCTGACTTCTACTTTACTAGAATCCACAGTCACACTAGATTGGGATACCACATGTTTCTCCTTTATTGAAATCTATTGACACTCCTGACTGGGATCTCACAAGTTCCCAAAATTTTACTACAGACACTCATAATTCATACTTCTAGGGTTTAGCCTATCCCTTTTCCTCTGAGAGTATATTCAGAACAACGTAGAGATGTAAATCACGATTCACAGTGATCTTAGTGTACACCAAAATGTTATCAGTGAGAATTTCAACAACTAGTCTAAGTACGGGTGAAAAACTCGGTTCATGTAATCCATGAATACCATAGGAGAATTAGTTAGGCCGAAGGCATCACTACTCACTCGTAATGTCCATATCTAGTATGGAAAGTCAGTGTCTTGAACAACTAAAACCCTAACTTTTAATTAAAGATAACCCAACCTTAGACTAATCTTTGAAAACACTGCTGCACCTCGAAGCTGATTACGCAAATCATCTATACTTGGCAAGGATACTTATTCCTAATAGTAACTTTGTCCATCTGAAGTAATCCATACCCGATCTCCTGCTCCCATATTTCCTTTCAACAATAGTGATACAAGGATGTACCCATCTCAAATATCAAAATATTATTTGGATTAGGGACGATTAATAATATTATACAAATGTTACTAACTCAGTAATCATTAACGGTAGTAACTGATAACGATAAGAGTTGCTAATGTAGCTTATGAACCGAAAATCTCATGCATTGCGGATGGATTACGGGTCAAAGCCCTTTGACTTTGTTTCATTGAATAGAGGCAGTGAGAGTGAACCAACTATCTTCCATGCAAAGCAACATTTCTTGATCGATCTGTTTGGAATAGCATCGTCATAAGTTACATTATCTATAGCTAAAAGCCGTTAAAGTATCACAAACATTCCTCGTACTCTCCTTCAAATTTGCGCACCATACGTTTCTGTTATAACTTATTACATACTTTGAATTTCATTATCATGGTCCTTAGGATCATTAGCTAAGGTATGGATCATATGTCAAACGACTTTTCTAAAGTCAACCATTCTCTTGAATGGAGTCTAATACTCAATTACTCAAGCATAAGAGAATCTAACAACATAGATCCCTCGCTTGATACATACCCGCTTTACTAGCTAAGTAGGACTTACTCTTAGCGGAATGTTTATGTTTGGATTCATCACGGAGTTGAGTTAGTTATTATAACATCAAAGAAATAATCAAAATAGAAGGATTCTTCCACGGAGTCAAACGGGCACAAAATAATGCTTCCAACGTTGATTCCGAGAACAATTCTCACTATGTTACTTATTCCTTTGGTCCCACAACCCTCCAAACTCTACAAACCTCCAAACATAACTATAGCCCTAAAGTATCCATTTGGTAAGGAACGTGTCTTGCCTAACGAGAAGTAAGGCATTTAACACTCCGTTGATTCAACCTTCCTGTAGGACAACAACACTTTCAATACTTTAAGTAATTGAAAGTTCTACTCTTGTAGTACACTAGTGAAATGCCTCAACCGGCATCTAGGAATCCATTCTTAACGACTGGAAATCCTCTTTCAACTTCCCAAGCCTCAATTGAAGTTTATGGCCTACAACCACTTAGGGTAAGGTAGAAGTATACTTCAGAATACAACGGAACAATTAGTTCACAATCTACTCAGATGTGTAGACATTTTCGTTAGCTTTCCAATGCATCCCGGAACATAAAATTCGGAGTTCCGGATTAGAAGTTATGAATCAAATAAGTTGGTGAACTATCGAAAATTTCTCACTGGCGAGACTAGCTTCCACATAATATACATCAATCAACTCGAATATATTTTCCTCACATGTGACATCTCATGTTCCTTCATCGCAATCATTTCTTAGAAGCAAATAACGGTCCATGAGTGCCATCCAGCTATCGGCTGCCACGCCCATTGCATAACTTGATTGGAAACACGTTTCCAGGAATAGATTGAAAAGATGATCCTCAAGTTCCTCATCTAAAAGTTTAACAATATAATCCAATATAGGTGCAGGTCTTTCAATAAATAATCACTCTTTCCGAAATATTGCCATAGCGGGAAAATGTTTGAATCCCAGTACATGTCACCATCAAAGTCACCTACTGATCTCCTCTTGATGGAGACTTGGTTCTGAAACCGTGATCAGAACTAATTCTATCAGCATTGGGTTCTGTAGCCAATCTGAGATTGCACTGTGACTTAATATATCGTCTTCATAGCATTTCATAAGGCGGCTTTGAGGAAAAGAACATGGTCAAGACTCGCAGCTATCCGGAGAATGTCTCTAACTGCGATCTAAGTTGGGGTTTATTCTAACCATAAGGTAATGTCAACTATGAAATAATGTTTCCATAACTGCTAGACTGACTAATCAACGGTCAGGATCTCGGGATGCCAGTTAACCTTAACCGGTCTTACAATACGGTCATTATTACTGCCTAAAGGCTTCTCTTAATTGTAGTTCCCTGTAGGACCTACAATAACTTCCACTGCAATTCTACAATTGCACCTGGTTCACCGATTGAACATTCGCCCACCGTTTCCTCGAACCAACTTGGCTGCCCATTACTTGCTTCAGAACACCAACTGTAGCCCTTTGCTTCCGCTGCGTGCTCTGATAAACTGAGAAGGCCAGAATTCCTATGGTGTAGGGTTTGGACATTTTCGGGGCTGAGGCAACTAACTGTCATAATTCTCAGTAACTCACATGAAACATTGAGTGGATCCTGACTCAATACTTCACATAATATACTGAAAGGTTCTGACATTTAATTGTCTAAGTCCCTAGCTGACACTATCTAACCTTTTGACCATAAGGTCTCTACGTCCGACAGTCGAACCTCTCGATACCAAAATGTAACACCCTAGTATTTCTAAACAATAGAAATACCAAAACATACATATTAGCTTACATCAGAGTATAAATTTCCTTACTTAGATATGAATCTCTACAAGGAAATCGGAAACCAATAAATAACTTAAACAAATTTAAGTCATAAACTAATACAAAAGTAACAAAGGAAAACATAAAGGCAGAAGGAAGACTAAATATTCAATCTTACATGCGAGCATGCCACCTACTCGTGCCATACAACCTTCTTCTTCCCCGTTAATCGAAAAGCAACAACATTTGTAGGGTGAGATAACAAATCTCAGTGAGTCTTACCGTGACCCCTCACCTATCACTCGGTCTATTTATAAAACATTTGTTTACTTCGTGATTTAATTAGTATACCACGCACAATACCGACTGCACACACGGGTATTCCCCTAGTAAATATCTAAAGGAAGCTTTTTTCCAAGCCTCTAAGATGCTCCACATCATCCTCATTAATTTTTCAATTAGATTTTCAATTATATTAATATCTTTTTATAATTTACACATATAAGGAGACTTATATTAATGATTACATATTAAGGCTAAATTATTAAGACCCTTTATATTTTTTCAGTTATTATATAATTAAAGACATTAAGTGTATTGATATGAGTTGAATAAAAATAAAAAGACATAAAGTTTGATGACTAGGAGAATTGAGCATTATTTTATTATTTATAAAAATAAAAACCACATAAAACATAAAAAAACGTAGACTTTAGCTTCATATCTTTTTAAGAAAAATTGTGTTCACTTCTATATTTATATTTATTTATAATTTTCATGGATTTTTGTTGTAAGAATAGTGTATTTTCCTCTTTTATTTTTAGAAAGGAAAAAGAATCTTTGGCGATGGTTAATCTTTGGGTTGCTTTTGGTCAAAAAGAAAACTTTTGGTTACTTTGGGTTTATTTAATTTAAATTTTGTTTTAATAGTTCTCTTATACTTTATTTTAGTTTTTTTATATTACATTTTTAATCGGATATATGAATGGTTTTAAAAAAACAATAGTTTCAAAACGTCATATATTCTAATCTATTAACTTTATCTCATATTTCATCCCCTTTTTTTCTTTGACATTTCCAACAACTTAATCTCTTATCTAAAGAACTAATTATAATATATTAAAGTATATAAAGTATATAATTATAATATTAATTTTGGACACTTTATGTTTTGTAACATCACATATTAAGTTGTAATAATGTTTTTATTTATTATTTAATTAAGACTTGCAACCACATACATATTCCATCCACTTTTTCTTTTACGGTAGATATTCCATCCACTTTATCAAAAATAAACTAACTATATGTAATATATTGACATAATTATAATAATAATTTCAATCAAATTACTATTGTCTTTATATATTATTATTATTATTATTATTATCACTTTGTGATTTAAGGTTTCACACAAAACAAATTTTTTGTCTTTTACGTTTTTAAATAAATTGTGCTTTACATTTATAAATAAACACTATTTGTATTCCTAAAAAAAATACACTATTTGAAAAACATTTATAATCACTATTTTAATTTCCACTAGGCCTAAAAAAACTGATGACATTAATATTATATTACTATTATTAATCATTTATAACTATTGGACTCTAAAAGTCACATTCTTACTAACTATATAAACTCTACACACTCACACACCCTACCTACTCCTCTTAAATTCATTCCCCTTTTATGTTGAGTTAGTGTCATTAGTGTAGTGAGTTTGTTTTTGATGTTCTCTAAGTTTGAGTCACTTCATTTTTTTTCATTTCCTTGCAAGTTGGGAGAGTTATTCTCAATTTGTGATTGTTGAATATTGTTGTGTTGTTTGTGTGATGCTTCTCATGAAGAGTTAATTGTAGGCGATCAAATTACTTTAAATCTATATGTGATTGTTGTATATATTGTTCTTTATCCAATGCTTCTCATTGAGATTTATATTGTAGGTGATAAAATTATAGACTTTTCTAGGTTGTTTGTGTGAGTTTCGGAAGTTCCTTTTTGGTCTTGTCAGTTTGAAAATCGGTAATTGAATCCGTAAAAAACTTTTAATAAGAGTTCCCAAGACTGTCTATAGAAGATTCTAGCTATTTTAGATACATGTGTGTTTGTGTAGGTTATAAATTAATCTTTTTGTAATCATGTTTACACCGACTTCTAGATCTATTTTGTCAATATATAATAAGGCTTGGAGGATAAAAAGATAAGGCTACAAATTCTGATGATGGTATTTTTTTTTTGGTTTGTTTATTTGTATTCAACAAGTGATTTCGTTATGAGGGTGATGGGGGTGATAAGCGATTCAATTAATAGACATGGCTACATTAAATAAAACTTAGTGTGTTATTAGTGTTAAATTGTAGTGGGTAATTTAATAATTCATTTGGTTTTTACTTTAGTTATTTCTTGCTCCTTGGTGTCTTCTTGATTGCCTAGACCGTTACACTAATACTTATCAATAATTAAAATACATATTATAATATTTACCAAAATTTATTATTTTAATAATTTTCTTTAAAATAATTAGATGAAACTGAATATTATTAATTAAATAGTTTAGATAAATTTAAAAGATTATGATACACGTGCATTTTACTTTTTTTATTTGCAACATTAAGTTAAGTAGATATAATTACATAAATGATAGAATAAATGAGTGTAAAATAAACTAAATAAAATATTGATTATTATTTTGAATGAGATGTTTTCTCTAATATAATTTTTATACAAGATTGTGTATTGATAACCTATTGATTGTTAATATTAGAGTTAATTATGTTTTTTTAAGGAAGTTAAATATGTTTTTAGTTCCTAAAAAATTGCAATTTTTGATTTTTGTAACATCCCTAGTTTCGTTAATTTCGATTTACGAAATTAACGAGTGAATTATTATTCGAGTAAATAATAAGTCACGTTTCGGATTGAATTTGACATAAAGAGTAAACTATGTGATTGTGTTATGTGAAGAAAACATGGGGGTGTGTTAGAAAGTAAACCGAGTTTGTTTTTGTGAAGGAGGCCCAACCCACCCAAAGAAAAAAAAAAAAAAAAGATAAGAAAGGAATAGAAAGGAAAGCGAGCGTGAGAAGCAGAGAGAGAGAGGGATGAGAAGCCGAGAGAAAGGGGGAGAAAACGTGAGGAAGAAACATGGAACTCTCATGAATACTCAACGGTTGTAAGTGATTCTTGTACCGTTCTTCTCCATTTTTCGAGATCTATCTATTGGTACCACTTTCACACTCTAATTTCTTTCCGTTTTGTTTTGCCATTAATGGGTTTTAAGCTCCAATTTGGAGAAACCGGAGATTTAAGCGAAATTGAAGCTTGGTATGGACGATTGGAAGCTCAACAAGCGACGTGGAGTGTTCGGTTCCGGTTTTGGAGCGAGTTCGGGCGAGTTCGTGAAGTTCGGGATCATGAGCTTGAGCGTCTCGGTGGTTCGTGATTTTCATCACGAGGAGGTGAGTTTTACTCGCTTAGGGAATTTAAACATCGTTTTTGAACTATGTTTGAATGATTTTCAAATTTCAAGTTTCGAGAATTTTAGAGTCAAAAACGCTATTTTACGAAAATGACGCGTGTTTGAAGATTTAAAACGAAACCATAATGCTTTGATTTTTGAATTGATATGTTTGGAATTGGATTATGTGTCTTTGTGGTCAGACGTGGTTGAAATCGGATTGAAATACGTTTGGAATCGATTGGAGAATGAAAGCAGGCAGAATTTGGAACTAAGTTGAGAAGTTCCTATGTTCCCAATGTCCAATGTTCCGTCTCGAAGCTCCATTCGGCTTCAAACTTCTTTTAAATCATTTTCCTAACCACCTAGAGCATTTATGTGGAATATTGTTTGTTTGGATGTGTTTTAAAGTTGGGTGTGAATTGGTTGAATTTTCAAATCTATTGGAAAATCGTAAATTTTTGTATATGTGTAAAATTAATGATTTTTGAACAAATTGATGTCTGGACTGGTTTTTCAGGTGATTATTATTTTTGGGATGTCCGTATTACAGAGGAAACTCTGTCGAATTTTCGTTGGAAATTTTTATACAAATTCAAAGTGGTTTTGAAATAACGATTAATGTTATGCGTATTTCGAAAAACCGTAAAATATAGAGTACGTGTGGGAACCAAATGGCTTACAACTTAAATGTTGACTAAACGGATTTTTTAAGAATTTATGTGGATAATAATATGTTATTGCAACATATTATGGTGTGAGACTTAATCCGGTATATATATATTATATCGTGTATATGAGACGGCCCAATGCGGGTGTGTACTGTGATTAGAGGATATTTGGTATATGATCAATATCGAATTAGGATTCGAGGCGGGTGGCGACCCGAGCTCGCAAAGATACTAGGCGGGAAGTCATGAGCCCCTAAACCTAGGCCTTCAGCCGATAGGGTTCACCGGGATTAGCAGATGTGCGATCGGTGTTATGCTCAGATGAATTATTGTACATAGCGATTTGCTCGATGATAGGGTTCACGCTTGCTATTGTGCAATTGTTGGGCGTTATGAATGCATTGTGTGTGTGCATTTGACGATCAAAGACTGTGTGTGTGCGATTTGTATTTAGCTTCGTGTGTGCGATCGGTATTGTGCGTGGTTTACTAATTAAATCACGAAGTAAACAAATGTTTTATAAATAGACCGAGTGATAGGTGAGGGGTCACGGTAAGACTCACTGAGATTTGTTATCTCACCCTACAAATGTTGTTGCTTTTCAGATTAACAGGGAAAGAAGGTGCGTATGGCACGAGTAGGTGGCATGCTCGAATAGAAGATTGAAGATTTAGTCTTCCTTCTGTCTTTAGGTTTTCCTTGTTATTTTTGTATCAGTTATGACTTAAAATTTGTTTAAGTTATTTATTGGTTTTCCGCTATTCTTGTAAGGATTGTAAATCTAAGCAAGGAAATTTATACTCTGATGTAAGCTAATTTGTATGTTTTGGTATTTCTATTGTTTAGAAATACTAGGGTGTTACATTTTGGTATCAGAGCGGTTCGACCTAGTCGGACGTAGAGACCTTATGGTCAAAAGGTTAGATTAAGTCAGCTAGGGACTTAGACAATTAAATGTCAGAACCTTTCAGTATATTATGTGAAGTATTGAGTCAGGATCCGCTCAATGTTTCATGTGAGTTACTGAGAATGATGACAGTTAGTTGCCTCGGCCCCGAAAATGTCCAAACCCTACACCGTAGAACTTCTGGCCTTCTCAGTTTATCGAGCACTTGGCGAAAGCATAGGGCTATAGTTGGTGTTCTCGCGGCAAGTAATGGGCAGCCAAGTTGGTTCGAGGAAACGGTGGACGAATGTTCAATCAGTGAACCAGGTGCAATTGCAAAAATTGCCGTGGAAGTTATCGTAGGTTCTGCAGGGAACTACAATTAAGAAAAGCCTTCAGGCGGTAATAATGATGATGATCGTAAGACTGTTAAGATTAATTGATGCACCCGAGGTCCCGACCGCTGATTAGTCGATCTAGCGATTATGGAAATATTATCCTATATATAACCCTACTTTATGGTTAGAGTAAACCCCAACTTAGATCGCGATTAGAGACATTCTCCGGATAGTCTGCGAGTCTTGACCATGTTCTTTTCCTCAAAGCCGCCTTATGAAATGCTATGAAGACGATATATTAAGTCAGTAGTGCAATCTCAAAGATTGGCTCTGAGAACCCAATCTTGATAGAATTAGTTACGATCACGGTTTGAACCAAGTCTCCATCAAGAGGAGATCGAGAGGTGACTTTGATGGTGACATGTCTTGAGATTCAAACATTTTCCCGCTATGGCAATATTTGGAAAGAGTGATATTTATTGAAAGACTGCACCTATATTGGATTATATTGTTAAACTTTTAGATGAGGAACTTGAGGATCATCTTTTCAATCTATTCCTGAAAACTTGTTTCCAATCAAGTTATGCAATGGGCGTGGCAGCCGATAGCTGGATGGCACTCATGGACCGTTATTTGCTTCTAAGAAATAATTGCAGTAAGGAACATGAGATGTCACATGTGAGGGAAAATATATTCGAGCTGATTGATGTATATTATGTGGAAGCTAGTCTCAGTTTGTGAGAAATTTTCGATAGTTCACCAACTTATTTGATTCATAACTTCTAATCCGGAACTCCGAATTTTATGTTCCGGGATGCGTTGGAAAGCTAACGAAAATGTCTACACATCTGAGTAGATTGTGAACTAATTGTTCCGTTGTATTCTGAAGTATACTTCTACCTTACCCTAAGTGGTTGTAGGCCATAAACTTCAATTGAGGCTTGGGAAGTTGAAAGAGGATTTCCAGTCGTTAAGAATGGATTCCTAGATGCCGGTTGAGGCATTTCACTAGTGTACTACAAGAGTAGAACTTTCAATTACTTAGAGTATTGAAAGTGTTGTTGTCCTACAGGAAGGTTGAATCAACGGAGTGTTAAATGCCTTACTTATTGTTAAGCAAGACATGTTCCATGCCAAATGGATACGTTAAAGAGGTTATGGTTATGTTTGAACGTTTGTGGTGCTGGAGAGTTGTGGGACCAAAGGAATAAGTAACATAGTGAGAATTGTTCTCGGAATCAACGTTGGAAGCATTATTTTGTGCCCGTTTGACTCCGTGGAAGAATCCTTCTATTTTGATTATTTCTTTGATGTTATAATAGCTAACTCAACTCCGTGATGAATCCAAACATAAACATTCCGCTAAGAGTAAGTCCTACTTAGCTAGTAAAGCGGGTATGTATCAAGCGAGGGATCTATGTTGTTAGATTCTCTTATGCTTGAGTAATTGAGTATTAGACTCCATTCAAGAGAATGGTTGACTTTAGAAAAGTCGTTTGACATATGATCCATACCTTAGCTAATGATCCTAAGGACCATGATAATGAAATTGCTTGAAGTATGTAATAAGTTATAATAAAGCGTATGGTGCGGCAAATTTGAAGGAGAGTACGAGGAATGTTTGTGATACTTTAACGAAGCTTTAGCTATAGATAATGTAACTTATGACGATGCTATTCCAAACAGATCAGTCAAGAAATGTTGCTTTGCATGGAAGATAGTTGGTTCAGCTCTCACTCGTCTCTATTCAATGAAACAAAGTCAAAGGGCTTTGACCCGTAATCCATCCGCAATGCATGAGATTTTCGGTTCATAAGCTACATTAGCAACTCTTATCGTTATCGATTACTACCGTTAATGATTCTTGAGTTAGTAACATTTGTATAATATTATTAATCGTCCCCTAATCCAAATAATATTTTGATATTTGAGATGGGTACATCCTTGTATCACTATTGTTGATGGAATCCAAGTGAATGAATAGTAGATTTCAGTTCAAGAGAATGGTTGGTTGGAATAGTCATCTGACTTATAGGTTTTGAAAGGTCATACATTTGTGCGAGAGCATCCGGATTTTGATTTGAGCTTCAAAGACCGAGGCACGAGGTGAATATGTCTTATTAGTATTTCGGGTTAGCGAAGAAACCAACACCTATGGGTAAGTGAAGAAATTATTTCATATTCAAATGTTTTCAAGAAATTTTTACAAAACCTTTACCCATTTGTGAGATAATCATGAACTCAGTAGTGATAGAGTTTAACCCGAAGTTCTAATAGTACAGTATCCCATAAAATCGGAACGTGATGCCCTCTAGTTTAATACAAGTTGGGGTGTTCCGGGTGACTTGTTGAAAGGAAAGATGGGAGCAGGAGATCGGGTATGGATTACTTCAGATGGGAAAAGTTACTTTTAGGAATAAGTATCCTTGCCAAGTATAGATGATTTGCTTAATCAGCTTCGAGGTGCAATAGTGTTTTCAAAGATTGGTTTAAGGTCGGGTTACTTTTAATTAAATGTTAGGGCTTTAGTTACTCCGAAGACAGCTTTCCATACTAGATATGGACATTACGAGTGAGTAATGCTCTTTGGTCTAACTAATGTTCCTACGGTATTCATGGACTACATGAACCGAGTTTTTCACCCGTACTTAGACTAATTGTTGAAATTCTCATTGATAACATCTTGGTATACATTAAGACTATGGTGGATCGTGACTTACATCTCCGCATTGTCTGAATATACTTCGAGTAAAGAAGTGGTACACTAAACCTCTGAAGTGCGATTTCGGGAGGTTTGAAGTGAAATGTCAAGGATATGTGGTATCCAGTCTGTTATGGCAGTAGATTCTAGTAAGGATGAAGTTGTGATGAATTGGGAGTTACCGTTATCGGTCACAGAAGTAAGGAGTTATTGGAACTAATTGATTTTGTATAGTAGGTTTATCGGAAGATTCTCACAGTAGTTATTTCACTCATTCGATTAACTTGTAAAGGTCAGTCGTTCGAATGAAATTTCGATGGTGAAGTATGTTCTAGAGTTGAAAGCGAAGTTGATTCCTGTTCCACTTCTAATTCTTTCGGATCTTTTTCTTAGAATTCCAAATTTATAGTAACGCCTCGTGTAAGGTTTAACATGTGTTTTGATGCATAATTACAATTGGCAGCTTATGCATCTTGGTAAGAGAAGTCCTCATGAGAAGGATTCTACGACTCATGATTTTAAATTGAAAACTATTGGGTATGCATTGAGAATTGAAGGTAGCTCTGAGTCGGCAAAAAGGATTATGTTGACAAAGGAATTAGACCACTAGAGTTGGATCGGATGATCCTGTATTGTAAGAGTTACATCAACCATTGTTACCGGTAGAGCATTGCCGGCGAAGAACTCAGTTCTCGAGTGTATTGTACTAGTGGAGTATTGTATAGTTTTATCTTGGACATTGTTCAATTTAAATGAAGTATTTCTGTTTCCTAATTGAGGAAAGACCTTCTAATCGATCAACTCGTGGAGTTAGAAACGATCGATCTTTGACTAATTCGTCATTTCAGCCAAATCCAAGTTATATCTTAGGTCATGAAGAGAAAATGCTTCGGACGAGAACAATTACAATTGCTTAAGGAGTTTGTAATCGTTTTTCGGTTCAGGAAGCTATTTGGGAATTAGAGGGACGATATGCGGATTAGATATCCGTATATATACTCTTGAGGTATGTTTGTCAAATTTTGAGGACAAAATTTTTCAAGTTGGGTGATTGTAACATCCCTAGTTTCGTTAATTTCGATTTACTGAAATTAACGAGTGAATTATTATTCGAGTAAATAATAAGTCACGTTTGGATTGAATTTGACATAAAGAGTAAACTATGTGATTGTGTTATGTGAAGAAAACATGGGGGTGTGCCGAAGAAAGTAAGCGAGTTTGTTTTTGTGAAGGAGGCCCAACCCACCCAAAAAAAAAAAAAAAAAAAAAAGATAAGAAAGGAATAGAAAGGAAAGCAGAAGCGTGAGAAGCAGAGAGAGAGAGGATGAGAAGCCGAGAGAAAGGGGAGAAAACGTGAGGAAGAAACATGGAACTCTCGCGAATACTCAACGGTTGTAAGTGATTCTTGTACCGTTCTTCTCCATTTTTCGAGATCTATCTATTGGTACCACTTTCACACTCTAATTTCTTTCCGCTTTTGTTTTGCCATTAATGGGTTTTAAGCTCCAATTTGGAGCCCCGGAGATTTAAGCGAAAGTGAAGCTTGGTATGGGCGATTGGAAGCTCAACAACCGACGTGGAGTGTTCGGTTCCGGTTTTGGAGCGAGTTCGAGCGAGTTCGTGAAGTTCGGGATCATGAGCTTGGAGCGTCTCGGTGGTTCGTGATTTTCATCACGAGGAGGTGAGTTTTACTCGCTTAGGGAATTTAAACATCGTTTTTGAACTATGTTTGAATGATTTTCAAATTTCGAAGTTTCGAGAATTTTAGAGTCAAAAACGCTATTTTACGAAAATGACGCGTGTTTGAAGATTTAAAACGAAACCATAATGCTTTGATTTTTGAATTGATATGTTTGGGTGGATTATGTGTCTTTGTGGTCAGACGTGGTTGAAATCGGATTGAAATACAGTTTGGAATCGATTGGAGAATGAAACGGAACAGAATTTGGAACTAAGTTGAGAAGTTCCTATGTTCCCAATGTCCAATGTTCCGTCTCGAAGCTCCATTCGGCTTCAAACTTCTTTTAAATCATTTTCCTAACCACCTAGAGCATTTATGTGGAATATTGTTTGTTTGGATGTGTTTTAAAGTTGGGTGTGAATTGGTTGAATTTTCAAATCTATTGGAAAATCGTAAATTTTTGTATATGTGTAAAATTAATGATTTTTGAACAAATTGATGTCTGGGTGGTTTTTTGGTGATTATTATTTTTGGGATGTCAGTATTACGAGAGAAACTCAGCCGAATTTTCGTTGGAAATTTTTATACAAATTCAAAGTGGTTTTGAAATAACGATTAATGTTATGCGTATTTGAAAAACCGTAAAATATAAATACGTGTGGGAACCAAATGGCTTACAACTTAAATGTTGACTAAACGGATTTTTAAGAATTTATGTGGATAATAATATGTTATTGCAACATATTATGGTGTGAGACTTAATCCAGTATATATATATTATATCGTGTATATGAGACGCCCAATGCGGGTGTCTTGTGATTAGAGGATATTTGGTATATGATCAATATCGGAATTAGGATTCGAGGCGGGTGGCGACCAGAGCTCGCGGCATACTAGGCGGGAAGTCATGAGCCCCTAAACCTAGGCCTTCAGCGATAGGGTTCACGGGATTAGCGGATGTGCGATCGGTGTTATGCTCGGATGAATTATTGTACATAGCATGATTTGCTCTCGATGATAGGGTTCACCGCTATTGTGCAATTGTTGGGCGTTATGAATGCACCGTGTGTGCATTTGACGATCAAGACTTGTGTGTGCGATTTGTATTTAGCTTGCTATGTGTGTGCGCGGTATTGTGCGTGGTTTACTAATTAAATCACGAAGTAAACAAATGTTTTATAAATAGACCGAGTGATAGGTGAGGGGTCACGGTAAGACTCACTGAGATTTGTTATCTCACCCTACAAATGTTGTTGCTTTTCAGATTAACAGGGAAAGAAGGTCTGTATGGCACGAGTAGGTGGCATGCTCGAATAGAAGATTGAAGATTTAGTCTTCCTTACACGTCTTTAGGTTTTCCTTGTTATTTTTGTATCGATTATGACTTAAAATTTGTTTAAGTTATTTATTGGTTTTCCGCTATTCTTGTAAGGATTGTAAATCTAAGCAAGGAAATTTATACTCTGATGTAAGCTAATTTGTATGTTTTGGTATTTCTATTGTTTAGAAATACTAGGGTGTTACAATTTTAGTCCCTATAAAAAAATTCACTCACTTTTAGTCCCCACATGTACCCTGTCAATGCTTTTAGTCTCTTATGACTTATAATAGCGCTTAAAGATGCTTTAAAAGGCCCCAATTAAAAGTTATAAGACTAAAAGCATTGTAGAAAATTTTTTTATAGGGACTAAAAGCACAATTTGTAAAATTTTTAAAGACCAAAAATATGTTTAACCTTTTAGATTATACATTGTAGAAAAAATTATTATCATTATTTTTTAAAATAATAATTCTATTTAATATTGTAAATACTAAATACCATATATTTCTTTTAAATCTTCTTCATATTATTGTAAAAATAAATAATAGAGAATGTATTTGTTTATTATTATTATTTTCTAAATTCAATTTTAAATCAAAATTCTTTAACTTCACTTTTATGTTGAATTTCATTTTATTTTAAATTTCAATTTATGAATTATTAATTGATGATGAAAATAAGAAAGAGTAGTAACTTTTGCTTTCTATGATTTATCTTTCACCGTAGATATTTATCTATCTATATTTTAAATTTACGCCACTAAATTCCACATATTAAATAGTATTATAATCTTCTTACTAAATATAATAAAAATATTGTATTAAGTTAAAAATTAATTAACATGAAAATGTATTTACAAATATTTATACCATATCTATCTATCTATCTATGAAAAGGAATCCCCAAAGGAAGCTCCACAATTTTTCTCAATGATTTTTGAAAGAACTTTCTCTATTCATTTCACTTTAATAATAAAATAATATTTCGAAACAGATAATCTCATAAAAACTATTAACAATTATTTATATTACAAACCACATACACTATATAAGGAACGTCTAAAATTTATAATTTATCTAAAAAATTTAACTCATATTTATATTATATATTATACTAACTTTTAAAAAACATGATTTATACTTTTAATTATATATTTTATGAAAAAAAGTTAAGAATGGAGGGGTTTCACATTTACATGAATTATTGCTTTAATTTACAATAAACTCATGAGTTAGTGGAATATGAGTGGAAGAAATAGAGTTTAAACTAATTATAACAAGAAATGACTATTTAAATGAGAGATCTTTGGATGGTTAGGGTAGAGGTTTTGACAAAAAGAATCATATAAAAAATAAGAAGTAGAAGAAAGGAGCAAATTTCACAAGAAGGTGTAGAATGCACAAAAGGGTAAAGATTTTTATGTTCTTAACAGGTTTTAAGTTGACAAATAGGCAATGATTTTTGTAAAGTTATAGACATTGAGAAATTATGTATATTTTAATATTGTTCTTAAGAAAAAATGTTTAATTTTTGTATGATTGTATGATGTGTTAGATCTAAATGAGTTGCATATGTTCCACGAGCTTTCATAATCTTTGGTGTCACTTCTAAGAAGGAAATTACATTATGTGCAATAATCATATAGAAAACAAGGAGTAGAAGAAAGGAGCAAGTTGCACGAGATGTAGAATTCGCAAAAAGGATAAAGAATTTCATGTTCTTGATAGTTTGAAGTTGACAAATAGACAACAATTTTTTGTAAAGTTATAGGCATTGAGAAATGATGTATAGTTTAATATTGTTCTTTAGAAAAATACTAAATTTTATAGTTTTGTAAAATTGTATGATGTGCTAGATCTAAATGAGTTGCATATGTTCATTGAGCCTTCATAACCTTCAGTGTCACTTCTAAGAAGAAATTACATTAGGTGCAATAATCATATAAAAAACAAGGAGTAGAAGAAAGGAGCAAGTTTCACAAGATGTAGAAATCACAAAAAGGGTAAAGAATTTTGTGTTCTTGATAGTTTTAAGTTGACAAATAGGCAACGATTTTTTGTAAAGTTATAGGCATTAAGAAATGATGTATATTTTAATATTGTTCTTTAAAAAATGTTTAATTTTTTGTCAAAAAAAAATGTTTAATTTCATAGTTTTGTAAAATTGTATGATTTGCTAAATCTAAATGAGTTGCATATGTTCCTTGAAACTTCATAACCTTTGGTGTCACTTCTAAGAAGGAAATTACATTAGGTGTCTCTTCTCTATATCACAAAGGAAAAAAAATATCATTTTCTTCAACTATCATCATATCTAATGCCTTTAGTATATATTCTATCTAATACTTTTTATTTACAAATTCACATCTAAAATGGTTAATTTTAAATAAGAATAGTGCTTGAGGTAAAAACAACCAAATAAAGCTTACGATTTAAATGTTTCAATTCTTTTACAAATATTATATGTTTACTCTCCACTTTATGTAGCTTATTAGATTATAAGTTGCATAAAAAACAATTGTAATAAAATAAATCTTTCATTTCGTATTGTGAATAATGGCCATATATTTTTCATATCATTATAAAGAATAAAAATAAATATTTGATTTTGATTGTTTCTCTTTCTAATTTTCCTATTAAATCTAAATTCCTTATTATCACTTTTGTTTTAAGTTTCAAATTTTGTTTTAATTAATATTTAAGAATTATTTTTTTTTGACAAAATATTTATGAATTATTAATTGATGAATAAACAAAGAAATAAAGAAAAAATAAAATAAAGAGTAGTTACTTTCTAATTTCTATGATTTATATTTATTCATACACAACCATTAACTTATTTAATTTAAACTCATCCAAGCTTAATATAATAATAATATTTAGAGGATGTCACTGAAATTTGGAAGAAGAAAATAAAAATAGAATAACATTATAAGAGAAAAGCAAATGCGAGACGCACATTACAAATGTAAGTCACTTCCAAACATGTTTATCAATATATTATGATCACTTTCTTAGTATAACTTAGTTATTTTTATTCTAATGTTTTAAAAGAAATATAAAATCTCATTATTTTCATCCTTAAACTTTCACATATTAAACCATTATTTTTGTTTTAAACAAAAGATTTTTTTACGTAGTGTTTATTTAGGCTATATTTTATATCAAAAAATATTCTCATTAGTATTGATCTTCAATTATTATCATTATTATTTTTCTTCTTTGTCTTACACATATTAAAAATGCTATATCAAAAATATTCTTATTATTTATATTATTTTTCACATGTCTTTATTATTAAAATTCATGCTCATAAATTCAAGATATTAAATAGAATGACATTTATTATTACTAAGTAAAATGAAGTTTAGTAAGATTTTTTTCAACAATTAAGCTCACTAAAATTTGGACAATTGTGCATATTAAAAACAATACACTATATAAGAATATGGCATAAATAAAAATCAACAATATATTAATGTAATACTATATTTTTAAAATACATAATTTATATCGACAACTTTTGTATATATTTGTATAAAATCTATATAAAATTAAAGGAAAAAATTATATAACAACTCGTGCATCGCATTTGCAGTATTCTCCTAGTAAATCTCTAAAGGAAGCTTTTTCCAAGCTCTAGGAGGCTCCACATCATTTTCCTTTATTTTTCAATTAGATTTTAACTATATTAATATTTATTCATAATTTCCACATAAATGAGACTTCAATTCATGATAACCACTAACTTATTAAATGATACTCTTAGTAGATTAAATGCATAATTGTAACATAAAAAAAATTAAAGGTCAACTAATAATTTCTTATTCCATCTAAACTAATATAATTAGTAAATATAAATAAAAATCTCATGTAAAATAAGCTTTTTATATTTAGATAAAATTATGTCTATGTTTCTTTGAATTACCTATATATTATCTATTTATCTATCCATCCATATATGTAAAGGAATCCCCAATGGAGCATCCACAATAATCCTTGAATTTAACTATATTAATATTTAATTATAATTTATACATAAAGAAAACTTTGGTTAGAATGGATACACATAATAGTCCACCATCTTATATTAACTGATTCTTTAAATGAAATATTGTTTTACTATTTTTTAATGATATAAAATAATATTTTCTTTATAGAAAATGTCAAAATTGATAAAAACATTTAAGGATATATCTATGTAAAAAATATTATATTATATAAGATAGCTATAAATCTCATGTAAACCAGTTTCTCTCTCTCTCACTATATATATATATATATATATATATATATATATATATATATATATATATATATATATATATATGGAGAGAGATAGGGCATCTAGAATGTTCCTCAAATTTATTTATTTATCTTTATTAATTTATAAATTATAAGGAGACCTTTAATGTACACATAATACTAATTATCAATTCTTTATTTTAGTAATAAATTTATTCAATATTTTCTTTAGGAATATTGTTTTTTTAGCTTATATTTAACAGAGAAAAAAGGAATTCAAAGAGTTTGTTAGCGTATGAATTCAAAGGTGCATACTTCCTAAATGTACACTTTATTTGAGTTATTTGATTTTTAATGCTCTTTTAATATTGAATGTGATTGGTGTTTTTCAATTGGTTTAGTTTGAAAACATTAGTTATTCTAAGAGTTGGTAACCGTATGAATTAGGTTCTCACAAAAAAAAACCGTATGAATTAGGTTAGTTCTATTAGGTTCATTTTCTTTTAATAACTCTCTTTTTTGGAAAATGTTTTAATAGTTGTCTTTTTTGGAAAACAGCAATGTACATGTTTTATATATTATACACTTATTAGTGTATAATTTTATTAGGTATTAATTTATTTGTATTGCATATACATCATATTAATGGTATATCATAGTTGAAAATTTTCAATTTAACCGTAATTGATAATATTAATTTATAAAAATTATTATTACTTTAGCATTTGTTAGTTTTAATCTATTAAAAATATTATTACGTTTTTATAAAAGAAGCTTGACTCTTTAATTGTGAGTTTTCCTTTTTCTATTTTAAGTTTTTTCTCTCTATATTGATTACTCTTAATTCAAGACTTGATGTTTTTATTTTGGTTGCCTTTTGGTGTCTCTATATTATTATTATGATTAGTACTAATTATTATAGTTGGTTTTCAATAGAGATATAGTTACAATCTTTTCATTTTCTTTCACTTTAATTCTTCTTTAAGAAATAATATAAATACCTAAGAAGGAGGTCACCTCACCACATATCTTTTCATTTTTCATGTAACTTTTGTTTGGTTGTTACATCAATTTTGTAAATTTGTGGCTTTTACATCACTAATATTCAAGGTTGAAGAAAGTCATTGTAGTAGTTGGAATTCAAAAAAAAAATTGTGTAAATTTGTCTTTTATTCTTAAGCTTTTATGGATTCTTGATAGTATTGAGTTTGTTATAGGTTCCAAGTTTAATATAATCATCATATTTTTATAGTGTGTAAACAGAAATCAGTAACATCCCTAATTTCGTTAATTTCAAATTAAGAAATTAATGAGTGATTTATTATCCGAATAAATAATAAATCAAGTTTCGGATATGAGATTATTCTGAAAGCAATTTAAAATTTGCTAGAGAAAATAATTTAAGTGCATAAGCGAGTGGAAATTAGTACTCTAAGGCTATTTTAGTATTTATGCCACTCACCCAAAATGATCTCCGAGACATCAAAAGTATCCAAAATACTCTCTCATTCCACACTTGTGATAAAATAAGAAAGAATTAAGAAAGAGAAGAGAAAGCGTGGGAGAGAGAGAGAGAGAAGGAAGGAATTAAGAAATGGATATAATAATAAAAAGAAGAAAGGAATAGAAAGGGGAACAGAGAGCACGCGTGAGAGAAAGGAAGGAATTGGAAAAAAAAAATGAAACAGAGGAGAAACCGAGAGAGAGTGGCGATGGAGGAAGGAAATAGAAATGGAAGATCTCCTCCACGTAGCACCGGGTAAGGGGCTTTTGGTCTTGTTTTCTTCCATTTTTCGTACTCTATCTATTGGTACCACTTTCACACCCTAATTTATTCTCTAACTCAAGTTGCCATTAATGGGTTTTGAAGCTCAAAATTGGGGATTTATGGATTTAAGCGAAATTGAAGCTTGGAATTGATGATTGGAAGCTCAACAACTGACGTGGAGTGTTCGGTTCGGGTTTGGAGCGGATCCGGCGTGTTCGTGTGTTATGTGTCGATCGAGCTTGGAGAGAGTTTGGTTGTTCGTGATTTTCATCACGATAGGTGAGTTTTACTCACGTTTAGGAATTTCAATTTTGTATTTGTGTTATGTTAGAGTAATTTCAAAATTCGGAGTTTCGAGAATTTTAGAGTCAAAACGGTATTTTACGAGATTATGTGTTTTTGAAACATAGAACGAAACAATATGATTTTGATTGATGAATTGTATTGCTCGGATGGAATATTTGTGTGTATGGTCATGCGTGGTTGTTTAGGATTGAAATCTGATTCGGGATCGATCGGAGAACGAAGCGGGCGGAATTGGGCATTAAGTCGAGAAGTTCCTATGTTCCCAATATCCAATGTTTCGTTTGACGCTCGTTCGCTTCAAACTTCTTTTAAATCCTTTTCCTAACCACCTAGAGCATTTATGTGGAATAAAATTGTTTGATGTGAATCAGTTGAATTTTCAAATCTATTGGAAAACCGTAAATATTTGTATATGTGCGAAATAAATGATTTTTGAACAAAATGATGTCTGGACTGGTTTTACAGGTGGTTATTATTTTTGGGATGTCCGTATTACAGAGGAAACTCTGCCGAAATTTTGTTAGAAATTTTGATACAAATTCAAAGTGGTTTTGAAATAACGATTAATATTATTATTATTTCGAAAAACCGAACTAGTGAACGTGTGTGGACTTATGTCTTGGAAAATAAACCGAACGAAATGTTCTATTTTTATGTTTTGGCTAGGGATGATTATAAATCATCTAAACCTATCCATGAGACCTATAATTATAAATTAAATGGAATTGAAATAATGCTTGCGGAAAATGATATGCTCTATCCGTTATGTTACGATATATAAATATATCGAGTTGAGGTGACGACCTCTATGTGTTAGTATGCTAGGGGAGGGCAGTCATGAGCCCTGGCCCTAGGCCCCAATGTTAAAAAGATTATTCCGCCTTTGAGAGTTGTACACTTATTGGCTATGACCGGGGTCCACCCATGCTTCTTTTAGGTTGTTGGTGGTGTACTAAAATTAATAAAACTTTATTGTAATTCATTCTTGGATTACCATGTTTCGGCAATTCATATAATAGAATTGCTAAGAGATCGATAAGTATTAACTTCTTTGTGTCTATGTTTTATGTTTCGCAATTCATATAATAGAATTGCTAAGAGATCGATAAGTACTAACTTGCTTTGTGTATATGATTTTAATTGGCTCATGAGTGTGGCTAGGGGTCACGGTAAAGCTCATCGAGACAAGTTGTCTCACCCAATATATTGTGGTTATTTTACGAGAGAAACAGGAAAGAGGAAAGCTAAGAAGCACGGCTAGTTGAAGCTTGTGTTGAAGATGGCTAAGGAGCATTTATGCTTATGTATTTCCGCTTGTGTTTCTTTGTATTTTGACTGTATAACTTGTATTGATACAAGTTGTATATTATGTTCCGCTACTCTGATATATTCGGATATGTAATATTAGTATTGATACAAGTTGTATATTATGTTACCAATAAGTTCATGAGTTACTAAAATAAAAGTGAAAGATGTATAGTTTTAATCAGTTATGATATGACACAACTATTTATAGGAGAAAATTTTAGATGGTGAGAGAAGTGATTTTGGGAAAAAAATTTAGAACAAACAACAAGATGTGCATGTGAGCATTAGAAGCAAGTGCTAATACGGGAAGATGCATAGTGCGTAGAGAGAAATATTATAGAGCGTACAATCAAGGGAGGGAAAACAGAGTTTACATAGATGGAGAAGAAACAGAAAAAGCAAAGCAAAGGATTTGATGTTCATGTTCTTCACAATTCTATTGTAGTCAAAAACACAAAAAAAAAAACTTGGCTCAGTTAGTGTCATAATCCATATAGACGTGTATGAGTTAAGTTTAATTTTAATATTGTTCTTTCAACAAATGTTTAATTTTAATAAATTTCATGAAATTGATTGATGTGCTATATCTAAAAGTTTATGTTCCTTGAACATTCACAAACACATGTTTCTTGAAATTCTTTTTATATCTAAAAGTTTTTTTATTTTTAAAGTAAATGTATGGATCATAGACTATCAATACGACACTATAAAGACTATCACTTATTCAAAAGTTATTCTAATATTGTGCATAACTTCAATGTTGCAGAAATAAACATGTGAATTGAATTGATAAACAAATATAGAGTTGTTATAAAGTTGAGTTAGAATGGTTGTATCAACAAAATGCTTAAAACTAAATAAAAATGCTTAATATAGTTAAAAATATTGAGAAACATTGAGGAGGCTCCATTGGGGTTTTCTTTATATATAGATATATAGAATTGCAGTAACTTTAATTTTAGCTTATAAATTACTAATATACTCACTCACGACTAACTTTTTACTTTTCCTATTAGCTATAAAAATATAGCAGTTAACTATCAAGTTTTTTCATATTTAGCTATAAAAATATAAAAATTACACATACACAATAAAATAAAATATCTAAAATTCATATTTGATATTATAATATATATATCTAAACATTATTTGTATTTTATTTAATCTATATAAATCTCTAAAGGAAGCTTTTTTCCAAGCTCTGGGATGCTCCACATCATCTTCATTTATTTCTCAATTAGATTTTCAATTATATTAATATATTTTTAATAATTTCCACATAAAATTAGGAGACTTAAATTCATGATTACATATTAAGGCTACATTATTAAGACCCTTTATATTCTTTCAGTTATTATATAATTAAAGAAAATCAACCATCAATATCTATCTATCTATCTATCTATCTATCAATATCATCAATATAAATCTCTAACTAGGATGCTCCTCCATATTTTCATTTAATTTTTTAAATTAAATCTTAATAATCTACTTTTATTAATAAATCTCCATTCAACATCTATGACCTCCAAGTTGTGGTGTTAAATATTACTTTACTAACAAGTATTTAATAATGTCACCATATCTTTTCATATTATTTTCCAAAAAAACAAATTATTATATTGATATATCTACAAATTAAATTTTTTAATATAAATTCAAAAGATGTTAACTTCAATTTATAATTTTTTAAAAAAATATGCTACATTTGATATATAATTCACTTTTTCCCCACTAAAAATTCGAATGTCTATGACTTTTTCCCAAAATGAATTTACTATCCATGACACTAAAAAATTAGATATAATGATTTATGAATATATTTAGTTATTGTTTTTTAGTTTTACATATAGTTTTAATTACAATTTATGAATCATTGGTGATGAAAATGTTAAAGAGTTGTGAGACTTTTGGTTTTCCATAAGTTACGAACATACATAGTAATTTGTCTTTATTTATAAAGTCTATCCCCGTAATTTCAATATACTAAATTGTAGTAAATTTCTTATTAGTAAATAATGAAAAATTTGTACTCCTCTAAAAAATAACATAAAAATATATTTATAAAATTTCCTACAACATGTTAACTTTTGGTGTCTCTAAATTTATATCATGATTAGTACTAATTATTATAGTTGGTTTTTAATAGAGGTAAGTTACAATCTTTTCATTTTCTTTCACTTTAAGCCTTCTTTCAAATACTATAAATACCTAAGAAGAGAGGTCACCAATCATCTTTTCATCTTTAACATCTCTTTTGTTTGGTTGTTACATCACTCATGTAAATTTGTTGGTTTTTTCATCACTAATATTCATTCTTCAAGAAAGCCATTATAGTGGTTGGAGACTAGAGTCCCAAAAATTATTTTTCTAAATTTGTCTTTTATTAGTAATTATTTATCATATAATTAAGTGACAAAACAAACAAAAATGAATAGCCATACCCTACGTTCTAACCAAAAATTGAAATCTTTCTGGATTGATGATTTGTTATATAATTAATTGTAAAAGTTGTTTAATTTAGGATTAGAATGCAAATGAATAGTCATATTCTAACCAAAAAGAAAACATAAAAAACAACATTCTTTGTTTTACTATTAGTAATTTGCTTTCTTTGATGGACCAAAAGACTTAATATATATATATATATATATACACTATTTATTATATAATTTAGTGACAAAATAGAAAAATAATGTTTATCTATTTATTTATTTATTAAATTTAATAAGTCCACATCAAACTTTATTGAAAACTTAGAATGAAAGTTCAATCTCACACACACATACAGTATGGAATGCAAAGTTGTAACAAAAAAATGATGAAACGAAAAGTTACATTGGTTTCAAATACACTATTAATTAACTAGCTTCTATTATCAATTAACTTTTCATTTTGTAACCAAAAAACTATTAACTATCAACCTATTATTTGTGATTCATTATAAATTAATGTCATAATTATTTTTAGTTATAAAACAAACCTAAATTCATTTAAATTATATATATATATATATATATATATATATATATATATATAAAGTAAAATTAATAAGTTGTATTCAAACTACATTGGAAACTTAAAATTGTAGTTTATACATACAACTAATTTAAATATATATATATATATATATATATATATATATATATATATATATATATATATATATATATGCAACTAATTTTAATTGTAGGAATAATTTAAAATTTATGTTTAATGGAAAACAATAAGAATAGGTTTTATATATTATTTACGATATAATTAAGTGATAAAACAAAACAAAAATTAACAATCATACCCTACGTTCTAACAAAAATTGCCTAATTTGAATAGCTTATTTATTATATAATCAATTGGAAAAATCGTTTAATTTAGTATGTCAATGCAAATGAATAGTCATATTCTGATTTATTGTTTAAATATATTGAACTAAGAAATAATTAGTGGGTCTTGAAATTCTTTTTGGTGTAACTATTATGCATTGTAAGTGGAGTTTCATATATTAGTATGAATCGTTCCTTAGTTGTCAAGAAATTCATGAGTTACTAAAATATAAGTGAAAGATGTATAGTTTTATACAATTATGATATAACACAACTATTTAAATGGTGAGGTAAGTGATTTTGGTGAAAAAGCATGTGAGCATTAGAAAAGAGTGGACGAGAAGAGGCAGAATGCGAATAGAGAAATATTAGATCGTGTAGTCAAGGGAGAAAAAATTAAGTTTACATGTAAGAAATATAAAAGACAAATCAAAATATTTGAGTTTCATGTTATTGACAATTCTAAGGTAATCAAAAAGACAAAAATAAAAATTGGGATTAATTAATGAGTCAGACAATTGTTGTAAAGGTATAAACATGTATGAGTTATGTTTAATTTTTTAAAATTGTTCTTTAAAAAGTAGAAAGCCGTAATGGATCCTTTAGGTTGCTCCTTATTTTTATAATTTGTTTTCATATTAAATCCCACATTCTTTATTTTAAAGTATTTAGTCAACTTTGTAAATTCATTTCACTTTTCTAAAATTATATTTCAAAAAAAACATATTTGATAATGAATATTAACAATTATTTATATTTTAAAACACATACTCTATATAAGAATATTGCCTAAAATAATTAAGTTTGATATAAAAAATTAAACTTATATTTATATTATATATACTCTATATTTAAAAAAAAACATTCAAACAATCCGTGCAACGCACTGGTAATTCCCCTAGTAAATCTCTAAAGGAAGCTTTTTTCCAAGCTCTAGGATGCTCCACATCACTTTCCTTTGTTTTTCAATTAGATTTTTAACTATATTAATATTTATTCATAATTTCCACATAAATGAGACTTCATTTCATGATAACCACTAACTTATTAAATGATACTCTTAGTAAAATAGTATTTAACTATTATTTATGTGAAACCCCTCCCTTTAAATGCATAATTGTAACATGAAAAATAATTTTAAAGGTCAACTAATAATTTCTTATTTCATCTAACCTATTATAATTGGTAAATATAAATAAAAAAACTCATGTAAAATAAGCTTTTTATATTTATATAAAATTATGTCTATGTTCCTTTGAATTAGCTATATATTATCTATATCTATCTATCTATCTATCTATACATACATACATACATACATACATCTAATAGAATCCCCAAAGGAAGCTCCACAATTTTACTCAAGATTTTTGTGTATTAAAATATTAATTTATAATTCAGATATAATTAATTTTAATGAAAGAAATAAATTGCCACTAACTTATTAAATGATTCTCTTAGTGGAAGATTAATTAACTATTTTATATTAATATTAAAATGATGCTATTCTTTTATAAATATAGAATTTTTTTTCTTCACAAAAAATTATAGCAATTGATAAGAATAATTGCCGACATATATCTACGTATAATATGATATAATGTATTATATAATAGAATATTATATGTTGTGTTACAATAGAATATAATATAATATGTAAAAAAGTTTCTATATGTTAATAAAATATGCCTACGTTTTCTTTAACTTATATTGCATATATTTAAATGTATAATATAAATCAAACTTAGTCTATTATATTATTATAAAGTTAATCTCTTTATTCAACGTATTTGTTATTTTATTCATTGTTTAAATCCCTACTTAATATCTCTAATTAATTATAATAAAATTTAATCTAAGTTTATTTGAAATAAAAAAATAGTGGGTTCTTTGAAATTCTTTTTTGTGTAACTATATGCATTGAAAGGGAAGAGTTTATTATTAATATTTTAATAAACTATGCCAATGTTTTCTTTAAATTATATTTCATAAATTTAAATGTATAATACAAATCAAACTTGGCCTATTATATTATTATATATATATATTTAATCTAAATTTATTTGAAATAAAAAAATTAGTGGGTCTTTGAAATTCTTTTTGTGTAACATATATGCATTGAAAGGAAAGAGTTTCTTATTAATATGACTTACTCCTTTTATTACAAAAATAAACTCATGAGTTAGTGTAATATGAGTGGAAGAGGTATAGTTTTAATTAATTCATCATATATTTAATTGTTGAATTTCATATGACATAGTTAACTTATGTATTTGCTTAATTTTCTGATCAATTTTAAATATTTTTAACTTATGTTTCATAAGTTTAATTGTATTATTTATTTAAATGTATAAATATTTACATATATTGTTGTAAACACATTTCCCAATCAGCATATATATATATATATATATATATATATTTGAAAAATAACACTATTTGTAACTTAAAAATATATTTTTATGGCTCTCATTAATTCCATTCATTTAACTTAACTTCATGTATTTCATGCGTTGAATTTGGTTTGCTAAACAATAGTATGTCATAATTGGAAAATTGTGAATCAATGCTTTCAATTTTGAAGGTTATAACTATTGCTCTTCCCATTAATATTTTATGAGAGTGTCTTATGATTGTCACTTGCTCTTCTCCTATTCCTTCATTGTCACCATGACAGTTTTTTCATTTGTACTTCACTTGCTATTCCTCATCATATATAAATAGGTGTTCCAAAGACAAACCAATTTCATCATCTCTACCTCATCTTTTAATTTGCTTCTTATTGTCTAATTTCAACATAAACAAAGGAGTTCTTCCTTTTTGAAATACATGTGCTCATTTCCAATTTTATTTGCCTATTTTTCCTCCCTCAATAGTATGTATCTTTATTTATGTTTCATCTTATATGTATCTTCATTGCCTTTGTAAAAACCTCTATTTACACATAGCCTATATATTATAAATGTGGTTGTTAATATTATGTTTCAAATTATAAGGAGAATATTAAGGTGAGGTGTAGAAAATAGTACTAATACGCTTTGGGTTAAAAAAATGTAAGTTGCTGACAAAACAATCCTTAATTTTTCAAGTTACAGGATGATGAAGAATCAAGTAATATGCAAGAAAATGAAGTAATCAAAAAAAGGAAGAAAGGGAAATTCTAAAAGATCTACATGAGTGAAAAAAGAGACTATTTCAACAAATTTAAGGTATTTCTTCAATAAATTGACAGCATCACATATTTTTATTTTTGTGTTGAAAGATCTATATTTGATTTTTGATCATTTAAGCTTTATTATTTTGGACCAATAATGTATTAATTTTTTTAATGAGTTTACAATTACCATTATATTTGTAACATCCCTAATTTCGTTAATTTCAAATTAAGAAATTAACGAGTGATTTATTACTCGAATAGGTAATAAATCAAGTCACGGATCGATGTTGTTACTTAAAGCAATTTATAATTGCTAGAGGAAATAATTTAAATACATAACTGAGTGGAAATTAGTACTCTAAGGGTATTTTAGGAATTATACCACTCATGTTAAATGAGCTCTAGGATACCAAAAATATCCAAATACTCTCTTAACTCTCACTTGTGTGAGAATAAATGAAAGAAAGAATAAAAAGGAAAAAGAGAAAGAAAGAACAGAGAAGAAAAAAAGAAAGAAAAGAATAGAGAGAGAGAGAAACACAGAGAGAGAGAGGGAGAAAGGGCGTGGAGGAAGAGAAGGAAGAATGGCGAGATCTCCACGGATTCTTAACGATAGTAAGTGATTCTCGTACCATTCTTCTCCATTTTTCGAGATCTATCTAATGATACCACTTTCACACCCTAATTTCTTTCCGTTTTCGTTTTGCCATTAATGAGTTTTAAGCTCCAATTTGGAGAAACTGGAGATTTAAGCGAAATTGAAGCTTGGTATTGGTGATTGGAAGCTCAACAACTGATGTGGAGTGTTGGTTCGGGTTTGGAGCGGATCGGGCGCGTTCGTGAAGTTTCGGAATCGGGAGCTTGGAGAGCTTTGGTTTGGTGTGATTTTCATCACACGAGGTGAGTTTTACTCACGTTAGGGAATTTCAAATATTGTTTTCGTGTTATGTTTGAATAATTTAAAAATTCGGAGTTTCGAGAATTTTAGAGTCAAAAAACAGTATTTTACGAGATTATGTGTTTTTGAAACATAGAACGAAACAATATGATTTTGATTGTTGAATTGAGGTCTGGACTGGTTTTTCAGGTGATTATTATTTTTGGGATGTCCGTATTACAGAGGAAACTCGCGAATTTTTGTTAGACATTTTAATACAAATTCAAAGTGGTTTTTGAAATAACGATTAATATTATGATTATTTGAAAAACGGCAAATGTAGAGTACGTGTGGGAACCAAATGTTTTCTAACTTGAATGTTAAATCGGACGGCTTTTCATGAGCGTGTGTGTGTAATAATATGTTATTGCAACATATTATGTATTGAGTTATGTTGGTATATGAGTTATATCGTGTATGTGTAAACGGCCCTATGTGGGTGTGATATAAAAATTATATCGAGTCGGGGTGACGACCCTGTTGTATTAGCATACTAGGCGGGGAGGTCATATGCCCCTAACCTAGGCCCCATAAAATAATTTCCATGTGTTGGAAAGGGGTTCACCAGGGGTTAGCATTGTGTATGCAGTCGGTGTTATGCTATGAATTCAGGATTTGCATTGTGTATGCGATCGGTGATTAGCACTGTGTGTGTGCGATTGATGGTTAGCTTGTGTGTGCAATTGATTATGTGCGTGGTTTATTAGTTAAACCACGAAGTAAATAAATGTTTTTATAAATGGACCGAGTGATAGGTAAGGGTCGTGGTAAGACTCTCATCGAGATATGTTATCTCACCCTATCATATGTTGTTGTTTTTGAGATAAACAGGAAAGAAGAAGGTCGTATGGCACGAGTAGATGGCGTGCTAGAATAGAAGATTAAAGATTTAGTCTTCCTTTTGTCTTTAGGTTTTCCTTGTTATTTTTGTATCGGTTTATAACTTAAATTTGTTTAAGTTATTTATTGGTTTTCTCGCTATTCTTGTAAGGATTGTAAATCTAAGCAAGGAAATTTATACTACGATGTAAGCTAATTTGTATGTTTTGGTATTTCTATTAATTAGAAATACTAGGTGTTACATTTTGGTATCGTGAGCGATTCGACCTAGTCGGACGTAGAGACTTTATGGTCAAGAGGTTAGATTGAGTCACTAGGGACTTAGGCAGTTAAATGTCGAGAACCTTTCAAAGATATTATGTGAAGTATTGAGTCGAGATCCACTCAATGTTTCATATGAGTTCACGAGAACAATGACGATTATTTGCCTCAGCCCCGAAAATGTCCAAACCCTACACCATAGGAATTCTGGCCTTCTCAGTTTATCAGAGCACGCAGCGGAAGCAAAGGGCTACAGTTGGTGTTCTGAAGCAAGTAATGGGCAGCCAAGTTGGTTCGAGGAAACGGTGGGCGAATGTTCAATCAGTGAACTAAGTGCAATTATAGAATTGCAGTGGAAGTTATTATAGGTCCTACAGGGAACTACAATTAAGAGAAGCCTTTAGCGTAATAATAATGACCGTATTGTAAGACCGATTAAGGTTAACTGGCACCCCGAGATCCTGACCGTTGATTAGTCAGTCTAGCAGTTATGGAAACATTATTTCATAGTTAACATTACCTTATGGTTAGAATAAACCCCAACTTAGATCGCAGTTAGAGACATTCTCCGGATAGCTGCGAGTCTTGACCATGTTCTTTTTCTCAAAGCCGCCTTATGAAATGCTATGAAGACGATATATTAAGCTGTAGTGCAATCTCAGTATTGGCTACATAACCCAATGCTGATAGAATTAGTTCTGATCACGGTTTCAGAACCAAGTCTCCATCAAGAGGAGATCAGTAGGTGACTTTGATGGTGACATGTACTGGGATTCAAACATTTTCCCGCTATGGCAATGTTTCGGAAGGAATGATTATTTATTGAAAGACCTGCACCTATATTGGATTATATTGTTAAACTTTTAGATGAGGAACTTGAGGAACATCTTTTCAATCTATTCCTGAAAACTCGCTTTCAATTAAGTTATGCAATGGACCGTTAATTGATTCTAAGAAATGAATGCAGTAAGGAAAATGAGATGTCACATGTGAGGAAAATATATTCAAGCTTATTGATATATAGTATGAAACAAGCCGATCTCGGTATGTGAGAAAATTTTGATAGTTCTACGATTTGTTTTATTCATAATTATTAATACGAATTTGATTTTTATATTCCATGATGCGTTGGAAGGCTAACGGAAATGTCTCGCACATCCGAGTAGGATTTGAACTAATTGTTCAATGGTATTCTGAAATGTACTTCTACTTTACCCAATTTGTTAAGTTTTGAAGCGGTTGTAGGACATAAAACCATTAAAGGCTTGGGAAGTGGAAAGAGAACTTCCAGTCGTTAAAATGAGATTCCTAAACACTGTTTTAGGATGATACTCATTATAGTTTTTCCAATGGACCTATTCCCCGGAAAAGGTTGTTAGTAGCTTTAGCTTTTCAACAGTCGGTAGAGTTTCCAAAAGCTTAACGATTATGAGGTATGCCACCAGTATATCCAAGGGTGGAATTTGCAATCTCTTAAAGTGATGTTGTTCTATAGTAAGACGGAATCAAGTGAGCGTGAGACACCTTACTTATTGTTAAGCAAGACATGTTCCATCCCAAATGGATACGTTAAAGAGGTTATGGTTATGTTTGAACGCCAGTGGAGCCGTGGAGAGTTATGGGACTAAAGGAATGACTAAAGTGGAAGAATCCTTCTATTTTGACTATTTCTTTGATGATTATAATAACTAGTTTGACTCCGTGATGAATCCAAACATAAACGTTTCGCTTAGAGTAGTCCACAAGGCAGTGTGATCGAATGAAGTTCAAAATCTTCTAGTAAGTCCTACTTAGCTAGGAAAGCGGTTATGCTTCAAGCAAGGAATCTATGTTGTTAGATTCTCGTAGGCTTGAGTAATTGAGTTTTAGACTCCATTCAAGAGAATGGTTGGCTTTAGAAAAGTCGTTTGACATATGATCCATATCTTAGCTAATGATCATAAGGACCATGATGATGAGGCTACCAAGTATATAATAGTTATAATGTAAACCGTATGGTGCTCCAAATTTGAAGAAGAGTACGAGGAATATTTGTGATATTCTAACGAAGCTTTAGCTAGAGATAATGTGACTTATGGCTATGCTATTCCAAACAGGTCAGTCAATAAATGTTGTTTTGATTGGAAGGTAGCTAGTTCGGCAATCACTCATCTATATTCGATGAAATAAAGTCAAAGGACTTGATCCGTAATCCATTTGTAATGCATGAAATTTTTGGTTCAAAAGTTACATTAGCAACTCGATCATTATTAGTTACTACCATTACGGATTACTGAGTTAGTAACATGGGTATAATATTATTAATAGTCCCTAATCTAGAGAACATTTTGATATTTGGGATGGATACATCTTTGTAACACTATTGTTGATGGATTCTAAGTGAATGAATAATAGATTTCAGTTCAAGGAATGAGTGGTTGGAATAGTCATCCGACTTATAGGTTTTGAAAGGCCATACATTTGTGTGAGATCATCCAGGATCTCGGAATTGAGTTTCAAGAATGAGTCACGAGGTGAAGATATGTCTTATTAGTATGTCGGGTTAGCAAAGAAACAAACTCCTATGGGTAAGTGGGAAAATTATTTCATATCCAAATGTTTTCAAGAAAATTTTTACAAAACCGTTACCCATCGGTGAGATAGTCATGAACTCGATAGGATGAGTTTAACCCAAGTTCTAATAGTACAAAGTATTCCCATGAAATCGGGAACGTGATATTACTTAGTTTTCCCACAAGTTGGGGTGCTCCGTGTTACTTGTTGGAAAGAAAAGATGGGGAGCGGAGATCGGGTATAAATTATCTCCAGTTGGATAAAGTTATGGTTAAGAATAAGTATCTATGCCAAGAATCTATGCTTAGGTTGTTTAGCTTCAAGGTGAAGCAGTGATTTCAAAGTGTGGTCTAAGGTCGGGTTTTTATTTAAAGGTTAGGGCTTTAGTTACCCCGAGGATGACTTTCCATACTAGATATGGACATTGCGAGTGAGTAGTGATGCTCTTGGCCTAACTAATTCTCCTACGGTATTCATGGATTGCATGAGCCGAGGTTTTACACCGCATTTTAGACTAGTTGTTGAATTTTCATTGATAACATCTTAGTATACATTAAGACCATTAATGAGAATATAATTTACATCTCTGCGTTGTTCTAAATAAACTCTCAGAGGAGAAGTGATAGGTTAAATCCTAGAAGTATGAATTATGAGTGTCTCAGTAGTGAAATTTTGGGAGCATGTGGTCTCCAATGCATTGTGGTGATAAATTTTAGTAAAGGTGAAGTCAGAGCGAATTGGGAATTGTCGTCCTCAGTTACCAAAGTAAAGAGTTATGAGAACAGATTGATTTGTATGGTAGGTTATCGGAAGATCCTCACGATAGTTCTTCCACTCATTCGGTTAACTTGTAAAGGTCGGCCGGTTGAATGGGATTTCGATTGTGAGGAATATTTCTAGAATAGTAAGAGGGATTGACTTCTGCTTCTTTAATCCTAATTCTTCTGAATCCGTCCCTCGGTTTCTAAATGCATAGTGACGCCTTGGGAAGAGTTTAGGCGGTGTTTTGATGTTGAATCAACAAGAGATAGCTTATGCTTTCACGTAAGAGAAGGCTCATGAGAAGGATTCTCCGACTCATGATTTTAAATAGGGATCTATTGTGTATGCCTTGAGAATTGGAAATAGCTCGAGTCGGCAAAAAGGAATAAACCAAAGTAGTGTTGAACGATGATCCTGTATTGTAAGAATTTCGTCAACCGTTGAGTTAGAATGGATGGATCTTTGATTAATTCGTCATTTAAGCCATATCCAAGTAATATCTTAGATCATGGAGAGTAGACACTTCGGACGAGAACAATTACGATTATTTAAGTTGTTTGTAATCGTTTTTTAACCGATGATGTTATGTGGGAATTCAAGAACGATATGCGGATTAGATATTCGTATATGTTCTCTTGAAGTATGTTTGTCAAATTTTGAGGACAAAATTTTTCAAGTTCAGTGATTGTAACATCCTAATTTCGTTAATTTCAAATTAAGAAATTAACGAGTGATTTATTACTCGAATAGGTAATAAATCAAGTCACTGATCGATGTTGTTACGAAAGCAATTTATAATTGCTAGAGGAAATAATTTAAATACATAAGCGAGTGGAAATTAGTACTCTAAGGGTATTTTAGGAATTATACCACTCATGTTAAATGAGCTCTAGGATACCAAAAATATCCAAATACTCTCTTAACTCTCACTTGTGTGAGAATAAATGAAAGAAAGAATAAAAAGGAAAAAAAAGAGAAAGAAAGAACAGAGAAGAAAAAAAGAAAGAAAAGAATAGAGAGAGAGAGAAACAGCCCGAGAGAGAGAGGGAGAAAGGGCGTGGAGGAAGAGAAGGAAGAATGGCGAGATCTCCACAGATTCTTAACGATAGTAAGTGATTCTCGTACCATTCTTCTCCATTTTTCGAGATCTATCTAATGATACCACTTTCACACCCTAATTTCTTTCCGTTTCGTTTTGCCATTAATGAGTTTTAAGCTCCAATTTGGAGAAACTTGAGATTTAAGCGAAATTGAAGCTTGGTATTGGTGATTGGAAGCTCAACAACCGATGTGGAGTGTTCGGTTCGGGTTTGGAGCGGATCCGAGCGCGTTCGTGAAGTTTCGGAATCGGGAGCTTGGAGAGCTTTGGTTTGGTGTGATTTTCATCACACGAGGTGAGTTTTACTCACGTTAGGGAATTTCAAATATTGTTTTCGTGTTATGTTTGAATAATTTAAAAATTCGGAGTTTCGAGAATTTTAGAGTCAAAAACAAGATTTTACGAGATTATGTGTTTTTGAAACATAGAACGAAACAATATGATTTTGATTGTTGAATTGAGGTCCTGACTGGTTTTTGGTGATTATTATTTTTGGGATGTCCAGTATTACAGAGGAAACTCTGCGAATTTTTGTTAGACATTTTAATACAAATTCAAAGTGGTTTTTGAAATAACGATTAATATTATGATTATTTGAAAAAACCGCAAATGTAGAGTACGTGTGGGAACCAAATGTTTTCTAACTTGAATGTTAATCGGACGGCTTTTTCATGAGCGTGTGTGTAATAATATGTTATTGCAACATATTATGTATTGAGTTATGTTGGTATATGAGTTATATCGTGTATGTAAACGCCCTATGTGGGTGTGATATAAAAATTATATCAGTCGGGGTGACGACCTGTTGTATTAGCATACTAGGCGGGGAGGTCATATGCCCCTAACCTAGGCCCCATAAAATAATTTCCATGTGTTGGAAAGGGGTTCAGGGGTTAGCATTGTGTATGCAGTCGGTGTTATGCTATGAATTCAAGGATTTGCATTGTGTATGCGATCGGTGATTAGCACTGTGTGTGTGATTGATGGTTAGCACTGTGTGTGCAATTGATTATGTGTGTGGTTTATTAGTTAAACCACGAAGTAAATAAATGTTTTTATAAATGGACCGAGTGATAGGTAAAGGGTCGCGGTAAGACTCATCGAGATATGTTATCTCACCCTATCATATGTTGTTTTTTTGGATAAACAGGGGAAAGAAGAAGGTCGTATGGCACGAGTAGATGGCGTGCTAGAATAGAAGATTAAAGATTTAGTCTTCCTTTTGTCTTTAGGTTTTCCTTGTTATTTTTGTATCGGTTTATAACTTAAATTTGTTTAAGTTATTTATTGGTTTTTTCTGCTATTCTTGTAAGGATTGTAAATCTAAGCAAGGAAATTTATACTACGATGTAAGCTAATTTGTATGTTTTGGTATTTCTATTAATTAGAAATACTAGGGTGTTACAATATTTGATGGTAATTTGGCTTTTGAAAAGTGTTCACTTGATTGTTAGTGATGTTAGAGAGCGGTTTTACTCACTTAAAAGTGATTATAAACTTGACATGTGATGATTAATTTGGCTTCCGCTTCCCAAGTCAAAACTATGAAATGACTAAGTTAGTGAAAGGACTAATTTAGTACTTTTCTAAATATGAGGACCAAAAGTTGATGAATTTTTTTTTGAAACTAAAACCAGAATGTAACCTAATTTAAAGGACTTGAATCATCTTTAAATTTCATATCTTTTATTATTTATTTATTATAATATACAATTAAGAGTTGAAGAAGTTTAAACTTTTAGCACACAACTTAGTTTTTTATGGTATGGCCAAGTTTTTTATGGTACGGCCAACTCTTAAGGAAGCCATGTAAATATGTGTTAGTGATTCAAATATGGTAAAACCACACAACTTGGTTTATTTAGTTTTACATTTTTATTTTCCTCTAATTAAGACTAAAATTTGAATTATTCTTTGCTTTCTAAATCATCACGATGCCAGCCAACTCAATTTTACGGTTAAATCCAACATCGAGATTTTACATATTTCTATATTTTAGATGGTGGGCATTTGTCACTCTGAATGAAAAGGTAGGAGAAACTTGAGAATGTAAATTAAAGATCGATGAGAGCAAAATATATAAGAAAAAGAACCAAAGATCAAAAAAATTTAAAACATTATTTATTCATTATAGAAAGACACTTCTTATCTTCTTATCGGGTAACATCATTCTATAATTTTTCAAAAATATTCAATATCACTTTTTTTGACAAAAATATATTCAATATCATATTATTACTTTTATTATATTTTATTTAATATAATGATTCTTACATAATTTTATTTTAAGTCCCGAGTTAAGTCATCAAGACAAAAATAAATTTTGTATCGGACTATTCTACATTAAGCAGGATGCGCTTAAAATTAACACAGAGTAAATAAGTCATTTTGCATTTTTCTATAACCAAAGAATAATAATAACTACCAAAGAGGGATTTCCATTTTTCTATAACTAAGATGTGGGCACACTAAAAAATAAAAATAATTAATAACATTTTTCAATGAAAGACTTACTAAAAATTGAGTAAATAAGTAATTTTGTATAAATTCCAATATAATTACATTTAACTATTAAATGTTTCATCACTTACTAAAGTTTTATGAATCAAATAAAAACAATTAGTTAAGAAACTCTAATAAAATATAAAATATTTTATACATTTGACATTCTAATATTTTAAAGAATTATATAAAATTTTTGCTTCAAATATATATATATATATATATATATATATATATATAGAATTTTTTTCATATTACAGTATTAATGAAGTTTCTAACTTTTGTAAACTTTATTTCAAAAATTAATCTCATTAAAATTTTTGTCAATTAATTATATCAAAAACTTCATACACTATATCATTAAGAATGTTGCCTAATTAAAATGAATAATTTTATATATAAATTGCCAGTACATAATACTATATTTTTAATATACGTATACATAATCTATATAAAAATATTATATGTTTTAATATATAAGCTTTATTAAATTAAATAAAAAATAGGCTTAAATATCATTTACCCCCCTGCAAATATCAGCATAATCCATTTACCCCCCTGTAAAATAAAAAGTTTTAAAATGCCCCTTGTGTAACACCCTAATATTTCTAAACAATAGAAATACCAAAACATACAAATTAGCTTACAACAGAGTATAAATTTCCTTGCTTAGATTTACAATCCTTACAAGAATAGCGGAAAACCAATAAATAACTTAAACAAATTTAAGTCATAAACTAATACAAGAGTAACAAGGAAAACATAAAGACAGAAGGAAGACTAAATATTCAATCTTCTCATGCGAGCATGCCACCTACTCGTGCCATACAACCTTCTTCTTCCCGTTAACCGAAAAGCAACAACATTTGTAGGGTGAGATAACAAATCTCAAAGTGAGTCTTACCGTGACCCCTCACCTATCACTCGGTCCATTTATAAAACACTTATCCTTTCAAATAGATTATTTATGATGCACCCAATCCCTCGCCGAATTGGTCAATAGCGTTGGAAGTTTCTTCTCAACCTAAGTGCGCGATTGACGCACTCCAATTCCTTGCCGAATTGGTCAATAGCATTGAGAATTTCATTCCAACCTAAGTACACCCATTTATTAGTAATTCAATATGAATTACAATACACAATCAATCAATGGTAATCCGGTAAATAAATTACATTAGAGTTCATAACCCAATTCTTGATGGCTATGTACAATTTAAATTACTTATCTATAGTTCATAGCCCAATTCTTGATGGCTATGCACTATCCTCTTTATTAATCTAGTACAACACCTTAAACCATTTTTCTTTTCTTGGTTTGCGGTGAACCCAATCCACTCACAAAGTGAACAACCTCATATATGGGCCTAGCTCGAGGGCTCATGACTTCCCTCTCCCTAGTGTACTATCCTCTTGGGTCGTCACCCATAAACGATATATTTAAATATCATACCCGCATTGGGCCGTCTCCTATACACAATATAATTCATATACCGAAAACATAATTATATCTATGATATGTTATTATACCATACTAGAACAATCAAGAACCTATATCACGGTCCAATCATCACTTTGTATTCAAAAGTTTGATTCTCACACGTATACTATGTTTTACGAAATATTCGTAACATTAACCGTTTAATTCAAAACCGCTTTGAGTTCTGTATCAAAATTTCTAACGAAAATTCGCAGAGTTTCTCTCATGTCTGGACATTCCAAAAATAATAACCACCTGTAAAACCAGTCCAGACATCATTTTGTTCAAAAATCATTTATTTCGCACATATACAAATATTTACGGTTTTCCAATAGATTTGAAAATTCAACTGATTCACATCAAACAACTTTATTCCACATAAATGCTCTAGGTGGTTAGGAAAAGGATTTAAAAGAAGTTTGAAGCCGAACGGAGCGTCGAAACGAAACATTGGATATTGGGAACATAGGAACTTCTCGACTTAATGCCCAATTCCGTTCCGTTTCGTTCTCCGATCGATCCCGAACTGTATTTCAATCCTAAACAACCACGTACAGCCATACACACAAATATTCCAGTCCAGGCAATACAATTCATCAATCAAAATCATATTGTTTCGTTCTATGTTTCAAAAACACATAATCTCGTAAAATACCGTTTTTGACTCTAAAATTCTCGAAACTCCGAATTTTGAAATTACTCTAACATAACACAAATACAAAATTGGAAATTCCCTAAACGTGAGTAAAACTCACCTATCGTGATGAAAATCACGAAGTACCGAACTCTAAGAAATTCTACGGTTCCCACAACACGAACACGATCCCAAAACGAGCTCCGATCACCACCGAACGAACACCGACAGCCCCCACTATTATCTTTTGCTTCCAATCGATCCAATCTACAATAAATTAGCACAAGATCAGTTATTGAGCTTCCTACACCCAATATCCAAACTTTAATTTCTTAAAAACTCAATTTTTCCTCAATTTGAGCTTCAATGGTAACTTGACATTGAGTAGGAATTAGGGGATGAAAGTTATACCGTTAGGAAGAGGAGGAAAAATGGGAGAGAACGAGCTAAAAAGCCCCTTACCTTGCGTTGATTTGAAGGAGATCTTCCTCCTCCATTGTTTCTTCCCATCGCCCCTTTTCTCTTCTCCTTTCTCTCGGATCTCTCTGTTCCTCACTCTCTCTCTCGATGGCTTTCTTTCTTTCTTAATTCCTTTTCTTTCTTTTATTTATTCCATCCAATTTAGGAGTGAGACAGTATTTTGGATATTTTCGATGTCTCAGAGATCATTTTGGGTAAGTGGTATGAATACTAAAATACCCTTAGTGTTCCAATTTCCACTCCGTTATGCACTTAAATTATTTTCTCTAGCAATTATAAATTGCTTTCGTAACAGTCTCATATCCGTGACTTGATTTATTACCTATTCGAGTAATAAATCACTCGTTAATTTCCATAAATCGAAATTTAAAAATTAGGGATGTTACAATCACCCCAACTTTTAAAAATTTTGTCCTCAAAATTTGCGAAAACATAACCCAATAAAATAGATATGGATTTCTAGTCCATATGCCATCTACCGGATCTCCATTGGTCACCACTTTGACCATTGCAATCGTGCTCGTCCAAAGCGCCTTTCTGCCTTGTTCATGCTTAGCCAGTATAGATAGCTGGAGATACTTACAAGATTACCTTATCACTATTTCCAATTCTAATTGTCTTCCTTCCATTACAATGGAGTTTTCCATTTCCTCCCGCCTACCATAACACATACTCAAGTATATCTTCAAGAGTCTAATTAGTTCGTTCTGACGTACACTTTAATTCCTAAAGCCTCCTTTAAACTTTAAGTTGTGATCTGACACCATCTTTGTAAAAAAATTCCATGCAATCTGATGATATGGTTCATATACACTTCCACTAACTTGGATACTTTAAAATGTTCCTAACGGAATATAGTGAGCGGATTTGGTCAATCGATCCACACTACCCCATTAGCATCGTTACCGACTTGCCCTCTTGGCCAACTATAACAAAATCCATAGAGGTATCATCCCATTTCCACATTGGAACCTCCAATGGTTGCAACTTGCTTGCAGGTTTCCTGTGCTCTGCTCTAATCCTTCGTCGAGTCAAGCTCTTAGCTACAATTTCCATAATACCTGATTTCATACCTGGCCACTCTCTCGATTCAATTAAGAATCCTTAAACTGGTAATTTATTAATTAAATTACAATAACTGGCAATTCATTATCCGAATTGCAATAATAATCGAATTCGTAATATGAATTACAATAACGTCTTCGTGGATCCGGGGGTGAATCGAATACTAACTCTGATAAACTTCCTCAAAAATCTGACTCTTATCATTAATAACGTTGGGTACACAACCCTACCATCGGAATAGATAATACTACCACTGTCTTGGATATAATTTGGTAATCATTTCTGAGATTGTAGCTCAACATCTCTCTCTAGGGCTTCACCGGTTAGATTTCTCAAAGCGTTCGAAATTCGAACGTGCCTTAACACTATCCGACTCTTCTTTGGTGCCACTTCGAGATTCAATTTTCTAAAAGATCCCAACAATGACATTTCGTGGATGGTCAATTCCACCGTGTGAATAGATTTCCTACTCCGTGGGTCTGTTACAACATTGGTTTTCCAAAATAATACTTTAATGAAATGAACGAATTAGACATATTCAGAGGATACAAACTCTGTTTCGGATGTTAAACATACTCAAGCTTTTTGATATTTACCAATCTCAACACATAGCCTGTCTTAGACCTTACATCGAGACAGAGCTCCTAGCTTCATAGGTTAGCAACTCCCTTTCGTTTATTATCTTAACAGAGTAGCCGAAATGGTCTATACAACTTATAATAAGTACTGTTACAAACCAAAACATACTCATATAAGGAAACATAACATGGAATAAGACATATAGTCTCATTCAACTTCATTGATACTTTGCCTACTTGATTGTTATTCAAATTCGTTATGATCGAGCGGATATTTCAACTTTGTTGTGATCACTAAAGACTTTACAACTAGACCCATAAAGATAGTGTCTTCGATTCTTTCATCACGTAAACTATAGCCGCCAACTCCTAATCATGAGTTGAATACTTTTCTTCATGTGGCTCCAACTATTTAGATGCATAAGCTACCACCGATTTTCCGAATAATCACACTTTCTAACCCCTCACGATGCGTCATCGTAACTTTGGATTTCCAAATGACGGACCGGGAGAATTAAGATTGGAGCAAAAGTAAATGCGATTACAACTCTAGGAAGCATCCTTCCAAATCGTCATTCCAAATAAATTGTTGGCCCTCGCGAGCTAACGAGATAAGAGGAAAAACTAACTATTAGAATCCTTGAATAATTCTTCGATAATAACCAAGCAAGTCCTAAAACTTCGACTTCACCACGGCCGCCGCCAAAGCTAGGATCGACCGCAATTCCCGCCGAGAAATCACGTGATCCAAGAACTCCACTACTGTCATCCAGAAGTCACTCTGCGATGGCTTGGCATATAACTTCTTCTCTCGAAGTAACCTCGAAACAATACGGAGATGTTGCACAAGCTCCTTAATAGTCTTTGAGTACACCCAAATACCATCCATGATTACCACCACGCTCACTGCTGCACTCGATCCGATTATATCATTACCTTAGATCAATTCTTTGAGAAAGCAACCGCACATTGAAGTTGGTTAAGTAAATCATTTACCCTTGACAATAGATATCTATTCTAGATAGCCACTTGTTCAGCTAACGATAATTGATACACAACCTCATACTCCCATCAATCTAGTTGACATGTAATGCAGGAGCACCACCTGGAGAGACGTTCAGTCGAATAAATTCCTTTGAGGTTAATTCCCCAAGTTGGGGTTCAGCTCATTTGATTCTAAGGAAGACATTCAGATGAGAAGCTATGGCTATTGGTTCCGCACACACGGAACTAATTCTATAGAAAACTTTATCCGGAAATACATCTAGGAAAATTCATTGATAATTTGAACAGATGATAAATACAAACCAGTTCCAGTAGTTGCAGACAACACAAAAATAAAAACTTCCGCACATAGAAATAAAGACTTGCTATCTGGAGGGAAAAGTCTAACCACTTCCTTAATGGTCCAAACAATCCACAAATTCAGTGAGAGAACCAAATGGTTTGGTCGAAACAATCTTACGAAACATCGGTTGTGGTAGGAGACACAAATAATCCTACCCGATTTACATAAGCTATAAGGATAAACAACGGGTAGCTTTATTGTCATACAATATGCTAACATATTTATCACCGAGGAAACTTGTACCCTTCTAAAGATTACCCTCAAAGCTTGATTGTCCGAGCTTTAAAGGGTTCCTAATTTAGCATTACCGTGCATAATGACCCTCCTCCTTGCAACAGAGCACAGATTTAATCCCCATTGACATTTAACACAATTATACTCTTACCATAGGACACTTGCTAGGCTTTGAGGAATCCAGCTTTTTCAAGACTTGCTAAACCAAAGCGGATAATTATTCACAAGAATGAAAACTAAATCCTTGTTCCATATCACCTCAAAGACCTTAGTAACTCTAGTCATATTCCGGACATCTTCTCAAGAGCATACATACTTCCAATATATAGAATTGATCTAATCCTCAACATAGCAAAGATACTTCCTAACCGACATAACACTCGCTTTAAATTAATACGTTACGCTGTTTACGATCTCGAGCTGAAGGAAACGAATCGATTGTAAATCGTTCCTTGAAATGATTCCGAGTAAAAGGAATACCTTAGGTTTGCATCCTAGCATGAGTGTTAGTCTACTCGGAATGTGCATCCTCATCCAGAGCATTCGTAGAATAAATCACTTTCCTTCCTCGTTACATGACAAGGTGGTGAGAATTCTTTCCATGACGTCTACCCGGTACATGTCACCATCAAAATCACCTACTGCTCTTGTCTTGATTGAGACTTGGTTCAAAAACCGTGATCATAACTAACTCGATCAACATTGGGTTCTGTAGCCAATTCTGAGATTGCACTACAACTTACTAGATCAGCTTCATAGCATTTCGCAGTATGGCTTTAAGGAAAAAGGAACCTTATCAATACTCGCAGCCTATCCGAGAATGTCTCTAACCTGCGATCTAAGTGGGGTTTATTCTAACCATAATGTAAGGTTAACTATGAAATAATATTTCAGTAACTGATAGACTGACTAACCAACAGTCAGGATTTCGGGTGCATCAATTAATCTTAACAGGTCTTACGATACTGTCATTATTACTGCCTGAACGCTTTTCTTAATTGTAGCTCTTTGTATGACCTACAATAACTTCCACTGCAATTTTACAATTGCACTTGGTTCACTGATTGAACATTCGCCCACAATTTCCTCGAACCAACTTGGTGCCCATTACTTGCCGCAGAACACCAACTATAGCCCTTTGCTTTCATTGCGTGCTCTCGATAAAGCTGAAAGGCCAAAATTCCTATAGTGTAGGGTTTGGACATTTTTAGGGGCTAAGGCAACCAATCGTTATCATTCCCGTACCTTGCATGAAAAATTGAGTTGATCAAGCTCAAAGCTTCACATAACATCTTTGGAAGGTTCTAACAATTGCTGTCACGATTCCTAAGTGACTCTATCTAACCTCTTGACCATAAGGTCTCTACGTCCGACTAAGTCGAACCGCTCACGATACCAAAATGTAACACCCTAATATTTCTAAACAATAGAAATACCAAAACATACAAATTAGCTTACAACAGAGTATAAATTTCCTTGCTTAGATTTACAATCCTTACAAGAATAGCGGAAAACCAATAAATAACTTAAACAAATTTAAGTCATAAACTAATACAAGAGTAACAAGGAAAACATAAAGACAGTAAGGAAGACTAAATATTCAATCTTCTCATGCGAGCATGCCACCTACTCGTGCCATACAACCTTCTTCTTCCTCGTTAATCTGAAAAGCAACAACATTTGTAGGGTGAGATAACAAATCTCGGTGAGTCTTACCGTGACCCTCACCTATCACTCGGTCCATTTATAAAACACTTATCCTTTCAAATAGATTATTTATGATGCACCCAATCCCTCGCCGAATTGGTCAATAGCGTTGGAAGTTTCTTCTCAACCTAAGTACGCCTTGACGCACCCAATTCCTTGCCGAATTGGTCAATAGCATTGAGAATTTCATTCCAACCTAAGTACACCCATTTATTAGTAATTCAATATGAATTACAATACACAATCAATCAATGGTAATCCGGTAAATAAATTACATTAGAGTTCATAACCCAATTCTTGATGGCTATGTACAATTTAAATTACTTATCTATAGTTCATAGCCCAATTCTTGATGGCTATGCACTATCCTCTTTATTAATCTAGTACAACACCTTAAACCATTTTTCTTTTCTTCGGTTTGCGGTGAACCCAATCCACTCACAGTGAACAACCTCATATGGGCCTAGCTCGAGGGCTCATGACTTCCTTCTCCCTAGTGTACTATCCTCTTGGGTCGTCACCCATAAACGATATATTTAAATATCATACCCGCATTGGGCCGTCTCCTATACACAATATAATTCATATACCGAAAACATAATTATATCTATGATATGTTATTATACCATACTAGAACAATCAAGAACCTATATCACGGTCCAATCATCACTTTGTATTCAAAAGTTTGATTCTCACACGTATACTATGTTTTACGAAATATTCGTAACATTAACCGTTTAATTCAAAACCGCTTTGAGTTCTGTATCAAAATTTCTAACGAAAATTCGGCAGAGTTTCCTCTGTAATACGGACATTCCAAAAATAATAACCACCTGTAAAACCAGTCCAGACATCATTTTGTTCAAAAATCATTTATTTCGCACATATACAAATATTTACGGTTTTCCAATAGATTTGAAAATTCAACTGATTCACATCAAACAATTTTATTCCACATAAATGCTCTAGGTGGTTAGGAAAAGGATTTAAAAGAAGTTTGAAGCCGAACGGAGCGTCGAAACGAAACATTGGATATTGGGAACATAGGAACTTCTCGACTTAATGCCCAATTCCGTTCCGTTTCGTTCTCCGATCGATCCCGAACTGTATTTCAATCCTAAACAACCACGCATCTGACCATACACACAAATATTCCATCCGTGCAATACAATTCATCAATCAAAATCATATTGTTTCGTTCTATGTTTCAAAAACACATAATCTCGTAAAATACCGTTTTTGACTCTAAAATTCTCGAAACTCCGAATTTTGAAATTACTCTAACATAACACAAATACAAAATTGGAAATTCCCTAAACGTGAGTAAAACTCACCTATCGTGATGAAAATCACGAAGTACCGAACTCTAAGAAATTCTACGGTTCCCACAACACGAACACGATCCCAAAACGAGCTCCGATCACCACCGAACGAACACCGACAGCCCCCACTATTATCTTTTGCTTCCAATCGATCCAATCTACAATAAATTAGCACAAGATCAGTTATTGAGCTTCCTACACCCAATATCCAGCTTTAATTTCGCAAAAACTCAATTTTTCCTCAATTTGAGCTTCAATGGTAACTTGACATTGAGTAGGAATTAGGGGATGAAAGTTATACCGTTAGGAAGAGGAGGAAAAATGGGAGAGAACGAGCTAAAAAGCCCCTTACCTTGCGTTGATTTGAAGGAGATCTTCCTCCTCCATTGTTTCTTCCCATCGCCCCTTTTCTCTTCTCCTTTCTCTCGGATCTCTCTGTTCCTCACTCTCTCTCTCGATGGCTTTCTTTCTTTCTTAATTCCTTTTCTTTCTTTTATTTATTCCATCCAATTTAGGAGTGAGACAGTATTTTGGATATTTTCGATGTCTCAGAGATCATTTTGGGTAAGTGGTATGAATACTAAAATACCCTTAGTGTTCCAATTTCCACTCCGTTATGCACTTAAATTATTTTCTCTAGCAATTATAAATTGCTTTCGTAACAGTCTCATATCCGTGACTTGATTTATTACCTATTCGAGTAATAAATCACTCGTTAATTTCCATAAATCGAAATTTAAAAATTAGGGATGTTACACCTTGCAAATATAAATTGTTTACGGTTACCCCCTACAGGGGGGTAACTGTAAACGATTTATATTTTGAAGGGGGGTAACCGTAAACGGTTTATACCCATTATACACTTAAACTGTCAATATAATCTAACAGCAGGGGGTTAACCGTAAACAGTTTATATTTGCAAGGGGTATTTTAAAACTTTTTATTTTATAGGGGGGTAAATGGATTATGGTGATATTTGCAGGGGGGTAAATGATATTTAAGCCTAAAAAATATTATAACAACCCGTGCATCGCACGGGCATTTACCTAGTAAATCTCTAAAGGAAGCTTTTTTCCAAGCTCTAGGATGCTCCACATCATCTTTATTTATTTTTCAATTAAATTTTTAACTATATTGATATTTATTTATAATTTACACATAAAGGAGACTCACATTCATGATTGCATATTAAGACTAAATTAGTAATACCCTTTATATTCTTTAAGTTATTATATAATTAATAAAGACAAATGATATTAGTTGAAGAAAAATAAAAAAGACGTTACTTGATGTTTTGATTTAGGTTGTCTTTTGGTGTCTCTAAATTATTATTTTTATTAGTCCTAATTATTATAGTTGGTTTTTAATAGAGATTAGTTACAACCTTTCCATTTTCCTTCACTTTAAGTCTTATTTGATAAACACTATAAATACCTAAGAAGAGAAGTCACCACTCATCTTTTCAATTTTAACAACACTTTTGCTTGGTTGTTACATCACTTTTGTAATTTTTTATCTTTTTACATCAACAATATTCATGCTTGAAGAAAGACATTGTAAGTAGTTGGAGTTCCAAATAATTTTTGTGTAATTTTATCAATTATTCGTAAGCTTTTGTTGATTGTTGATTGTATTGAGTTTATAGGTTGCGAATTGCAGTCAATGGAGGCAAAACGAGGTTTACATCGATAGAGAAGAAATTGAAAAGCCAAACCAAGGATTTGAGCTTCATGTAGTCAAATGGGCAAAAAGAAAAATTTGGATTAGTTATTGTGTCGTACAATTGAGGAACAATTTTTGTCAAGTCAGAGACATGTATGGATTATGTCTAATTTTGATATTGTTGTTTAAATTTTTTGAATTTTAATAGCTTCAAAGAAATTGGATGTTGTATTATATCTAAAAGTTTTTTTAATATGTTCCTTGAACATTCAAAATGCATGTTCAAGGTTGATAGAGTACAATAGAGCTTACTAAAAAAGTAAATTTTAAATTCATGATTCCACTAACTTATCTCTACTTATATATTTATTTATTTATAATTTATAAATATAATTAATTAATTGTAAAAGGAAGTTGGAGAAACTTCTTCTACTTAAATGACAAATGTACTAATCTTTAATGAAATGACTTTCTATATTACAAGTATAAATGTACCAAATTACTAGCAATTTTTATACATTATTTTTAATTTATTTTAGAAGAACACCAACATCAACGAAAAAAACCCAACATATTTCAATGTTGAATTGTAAGTTAAAAGCAACCTACGGTTATGGATGGCTCAAAGGAATTATTAAACATAAAATTATTCATTATACAATGAAGGAAAAGTTTAATTTTATTACGGTTGGATATTTTTAAAGGTATAAATACAAGCTCTATTATGGCTAATAAGAACTAAACATAAAACTATCCACAAATTAATACATAAGTAGGCAAATCTTTTGATGTCTCAATAGTAAATAATAAACCGGGCCAATAAAATTAAATAATATGAACATAAGAATATCCGTTATGGAATATCAAAAGTAAATGTGACCTTCCAATTTCTTTATTTTCTCTCTTAGTTATATGTTCATTTGATTAAAAAAAACTAAGAAAAATGATTACTACTTAAAATTAATACATTCAACTGAAAGTTTTATAAAATCCTACAATTTAACTTGAACTTTTGTATTTACTAAAACAAAAACACCTTCGAAATATAGTTAGAATAAAAAGGTCTAAACTAACTTTATTTATATATACATCAATATATGCATATATATATATATATATATATGAATATATTATTATTTGTGTCAATACGTTACCATCCACAAAAAGCTAATGTCTATATATTTATTTAAATTGTAAACTTCAAATGAAATTTTACTTAAATTTATATTTAAATTGATCAAACAATCTAACTTCTCCTATATATTTTAAAAATTTAGTTTTTAATAAATAAATCTAGATTTATTTATTTTGTTTTAAAATTATTTCTTATATAATTTAGGAAGAGAATAATGATGTATGTATATTTATTAAAACTTATAAGTTTCACTAAACCTCATATAATATCTTATAATTAATATATATATATATATATATATATATATATACATATATATATATAGTTTTTTAATTTTTTAAAATTTTCTATATCTTTTTTATTTTTACTTTAAAAATGTTTCTCCATTATTGATTACTCATAATTTATTATTTTAATTTATGTTTTGATTTTGGTTGCCTTTTGGTGTCTCTAAATTATTAATTTGATTATTACTAATTTTTATAGTTGGTTTTAAATAGAGATTAATTACAATCTTTTCATTTTCATTCTCTTTAAGTCTTCTTTCCAAAATATACTATAAATACCTAAAAGAGAGGTCACCATTTATCTTTTCATTTTCTACATCACTTTGGTTTGATTGTTACATCACTTATGTAAACTTTTTTATTTTTCCATCACTAATATTCAGGCTTGAAGAAAGTCATTATAGTAGTTCCAATTTTTTTTATGTAAATCTGTCTTTTATTCATAAGATTTTATTGATCATTAATTAATTATTGAGTTTGTTACAGGTTTCAAATTGTAGTCAAGGGAGGAAAAATGGATTTTACATGGATAGAGAAGAAATTAAAAAGACAAAGCAAAAGATTTGGGCTTCATGTTTGGGCATACTTTTTCTTTTTCATCTTTTACACATATGTGTACTTACATTTCAATTTTCCAATTTATTAAAATTGATTTTGTATTCTTTTCATTTGATTGGTTTTAAATGTCACAATAGTTCATATATGTAACACCCTAAAAATTTTTCGCGATTGCAATACTAATATTACATATCCGAATATATCGTAGAAGTGAACATAATATACAACTTGTATCAAGACAAGTTATACAAATCAAAAAAATACAAAGAAACACAAGCGGAAATACATAAGCATAAATGCTCCATAGCCATCCTCAACACAAGCTTCAACTAGCCGTGCTTCTTAGCTTTCCTCTTTCCCCTGCTTCTCCGTAAAATAACCACAATATATTGGGTGAGACAACTTGTCTCGTTGAGCTTTACCGTGACCCCTAGCCACACTCATGAGCCAATTAAAACATATACACAGTGTAACACCCTAGTATTTCTAAACAATAGAAATACCAAAACATACAAATTAGCTTACAACAGAGTATAAATTTCCTTGCTTAGATTTACAATCCTTACAAGAATAGCGGAAAACCAATAAATAACTTAAACAAATTTAAGTCATAAACTAATACAAGAGTAACAAGGAAAACATAAAGACAGTAAGGAAGACTAAATATTCAATCTTCTCATTCGAGCATGCCACCTACTCGTGCCATACAACCTTCTTCTTCTTCCTCGTTAACTGAAAAGCAACAACATTTGTAGGGTGAGATAACAAATCTCGGTGAGTCTTACCGTGACCCTCACCTATCACTCGGTCCATTTATAAAACACTTATCCTTTTAAATAGATTATTTATGATGCACCCAATCCCTCGCCGAATTGGTCAATAGCGTTGGAAGTTTCTTCTCAACCTAAGTACGCCTTGACGCACCCAATTCCTTGCCGAATTGGTCAATAGCATTGAGAATTTCATTCCAACCTAAGTACACCCATTTATTAGTAATTCAATATGAATTACAATACACAATCAATCAATGGTAATCCGGTAAATAAATTACATTAAAGTTCATAACCCAATTCTTGATGGCTATGTACAATTTAAATTACTTATCTATAGTTCATAGCCCAATTCTTGATGGCTATGCACTATCCTCTTTATTAATCTAGTACAACACCTTAAACCATTTTTCTTTTCTTCGGTTTGCGGTGAACCCAATCCACTCACAAAGTGAACAACCTCATATGGGCCTAGCTCGAGGGCTCATGACTTCCCTCTCTCCCTAGTGTACTATCCTCTTGGGTCGTCACCCATAAACGATATATTTAAATATCATACCCGCATTGGGCCGTCTCCTATACACAATATAATTCATATACCGAAAACATAATTATATCTATGATATGTTATTATACCATACTAGAACAATCAAGAACCTATATCACGGTCCAATCATCACTTTGTATTCAAAAGTTTGATTCTCACACGTATACTATGTTTTACTTAAATATTCGTAACATTAACCGTTTAATTCAAAACCGCTTTGAGTTACAGATCAAAATTTCTAACGAAAATTCGCAGAGTTTCCTCTCGTAATACTGGACATCCCAAAAATAATATATTTACGAAAAACCAGTCGGACATCATTTTATTCCAAAATCATTAATGTCGTATATATACAAAATTTTACGGTTTTCCAATAGATTTGAAAATTCAACCGATTCACACCCAACTTTAAAACACATCCAAACAAACAATATTCCACATAATCCAAATCCAAACATATCCATTCAAAAATCAAAGCATTATGGTTTCGTTTTAAATTTTCAAACACGCGTCATTTTCGCAAAATAGCGTTTTTGACTCTAAAATTCTCGAAACTCCGAAATTTGAAAATCATTCAAACATAGTTCAAAAACGATATTTAAATTCCCTAAGCGAGTAAAACTCACCTATCGTGATGAAAATCACGAACAACCGAAAACTCTCCAAGCTCGATCGACACATAACACACGAACACGCTTCGGATCCGCTCCAAACCCGGAACCGAACACTCCACGTCAGTTGTTGAGCTTCCATTCATCAATTCCAAGCTTCAATTTCTCACAAATCCATAAATCCCCAATTTTGAGCTCCAATGGTCATCAATGGTAAATTAAAACGAGAAGGAATTAGGGTGTGAAAGTGGTACCAATAGATAGAGGACGAAAAATGGAAGAAAACAAGACCAAAAGCCCCTTACCTGGTTCCAAATTGAGGAGATCTCCTCCTCTTTCTCCTTCTCCTTACGTTTTCCCCTCCTCTCTCGGGTCTCCATTCTCTCTCTCTGTTTCACGCGTTTCACTATTCCTTCCTTTTCTTCTTTTTATTTCTTTCTCTTTCTTAATTCTTTCATTATTTATTCCTTTCTTATCTCTATCTCTCTCTTCCGTTTCTTCTTCTTTCTTTATTTCTTTCTTAATTTTTATCACAAGTGTGGAATGAGAGAGTATTTTGGATACTTTTTGTGTCTCGGAGATCATTTAACTAAGTCGTATAAATCCTAAAATACCCTTAGAGTACTAATTTCCACTCGGTTTATGCATTTAAATTATTGTCTCCGGCAATTATAAATTGCTTTAAATCGTAACCTCATATCCGTGACTTGATTTATTACCTATTCGAGTAATAAATCACTCGTTAATTTCTTAATTTGAAATTAACGAAATTAGGATGTTACAATCACCCCAACTTTTAAAAATTTTGTCCTCAAAATTTGCGAAAACATAACCCAATAAAATAGATATGGATTTCCAGTCCATATGCCATCTACCGGATCTCCATTGGTCACCACTTTGACCATTGCAATCGTGCTCGTCCAAAGCGCCTTTCTGCCTTGTTCATGCTTAGCCAAAGATAGATAAATGGAGAGACTTACAAGATTACCTTATCACTATTTCCAATTCTAATTGTCTTCCTCTTTTATTCGCATAACCCTTTTTGCCGACCTTGGGAGGCTCTCATTCTTTCTCGGATTTGTCGTATCTTCTCTGTTAGTTCTTGGATCCCATCAGTTCCAATAATTTGTTTTACCTACTTCCTTCCATTACAATGGAGTTTTCCATTTCCTCCCAGCTACTATAATACATACTTGAAGTATATCTTCAAGTATCGGATTAGTTCGTTCGCTTTCGACCATCAATCAAGATGATTAGCCGCATCGACGTACATTTTAATTCCTAAAGCCTCCTTTAAACTTTAAGTTGTGATCGACACCATCTTTGTAAAAATTCCATGCAATCGATGATATGGTTCATATACACTTCTACTAACTTGGATACTTTAAAATGTTCCTAACGGAATATAGTGAGCGGATTTGGTCAATCGATCCACACTACCCCATTAGCATAAATCACCGATCGCCTCTTGGCCAACTATAACAAAATCCATAGAGGTATCTTCCCATTTCCACATTGGAACCTCCAATGGTTGCAACTTGCTTGCGGGTTTCGTGCTCGCTGCTCTAATCCTTCGTCGAGTCAAGCTCTTAGCTACAATTTCCATAATACCTGATTTCACACCTGGCCACTCTCTCGATTCAATTAAGAATCCTTAAACTGGTAATTTATTAATTAAATTACAATAACTGGCAATTCATTATCCGAATTGCAATAATAACTGGTAATTCGTAATATGAATTACAATAGCATCTTGGTGGATCCAGGGTGAACTGAATACTAGCTCCGATAAACTCCCTCAAAAATCTGACTCTTCTCATTAATAACGTTGGGTACACAACCCTACCATCGGAACAGATAATACTACCACTGTCTTGGGTATAATTTGGTAATCATTTCTGAGATTGTAGCTCAACACCAACCCCTAGGCCTTCACCGATTAGGTTTCTCAAAGCGTTCGAAATTCGAACGTGCCTTAACACTATCCGACTCTTCTTTGGTGCCACTTCGAGATTCAATTTTCTAAAAGATCCCAACAATGACATTTCGTGGATGGTCAATTCCACCGTGTGAATAGATTTCCTACTCCGTGGGTCTGTTACAACATTGGTTTTCCAAAATAATACTTTAATGAAATGAACGAATTAGACATATTCAGAGGACACAAACTCTGTTTCGGATACTAAACATACTCATATAAGGGAAACATAACATGGATTAAGACATATAGTCTCATTCAACTTCATTGATACTTTGCCTACTTGATTGTTATTCAGCTCGTTATGATCGAGCAGATATTTCAAACTGTTGTGATCACTAAAGACTTTACAACTAGACCCATAAAGATAGTGTCTCCGATTCTTTACTGCGTAAACTATAGCTGCCAACTCCTAATCATGAGTTGAATACTCTTCTTCATGTGGCTCCAACTATTTAGATGCATAAGCTACCACCTGATTTTCCGAATAATCACACTTTCTAACCCTTCCCTGATGCGTCACTGTAACTTTGGATTTCCAAATGACGGACCCGGGAGAATTAAGATTGGAGCAAAAGTAAATTGCGATTACAACTCTAGGAAGCATCCTTCCAAATCGTCATTCCAAATAAATTGTTGGCCCTCGCGAGCTAACGAGATAAGAGGAAAAACTAACTATTAGAATCCTTGAATAATTCTTCGATAATAACCAGCAAGTCCTAAAAACTTCTGACTTCAGCCGCTACTGCCAGGCTAGGATCGACCGCAATTCCTGCCTGAGAAATCATGTGATCCAAGATCTCCATACGTCATCCGAAGTCACTCTGCGATGGCTTGGCATATAACTTCTTCTCTTGAAGTAACCTCAAACAATACGGAGATGTTGCACAAGCTCCTTAATAGTCTTTGAGTACACCCAAATACCATCCATGATTACCACCACGCTGCTGCTGCGCATGACACGATCCGATTATATCATGACCTTAGATCAATTCTTTGAGAAAGCAACCGCACCTTGAAGTTGGTTAAATAAATCATCTACCCTTGACAATAGATATCTATTCGGATAGCCACTTGTTCATTAACGATAATTGATACACAACCTCATACTCCCATCATTCTAGTTGACATGTAATGCAAGAGCACCACCGGAGAGACGTTGGTCGAATAAATTCCTTCAAGTTAATTCTCCAAGTTGGGGTTGGTTCATTTGATTCTAAGGAAGACATTCAAGAAGAAGCTATGGCTATTGGTTCCGTACACGGAACTAATTCTATAGAAAACTTTATCCCGGAAATACATCTAGGAAAATTCATTGATAACTTGAGCAGATGATAAATACAAACCAGATTCCAGTGAGTTGCAGACAACACAAAAATAAAAACTTCCGCACATAGAAATAAAGACTTGCCATCCGGAGGGAAAAGTCTAACCACTTCCTTAATGGTCCAAACAATCCACAAATTCACGTGAGAGAACCAAATGGTTGGTCGAAACAATCTTACGAAACATCGGTTCATGTGGTAGGAGACACAAATAATCCTACCCGATTTACATAAGCTATAAGGATAAACAACGGGTAGCTTTATTGTCATACAATATGCTAACATATTTATCACCGAGGAAACTTGTACCCTTCTAAAGATTACCCTCTCAGCTTGATTGTCCGAGCTTTAAGGGTTCCTAATTTAGCATTACCGTGCATAATGACCTCCTCCTTGCAGCGAGAGCACGATTTAATCCCCAATGACATTTAACACAATTATACTCTTACCATAGGACACTTGCTAGGCTTTGAGGAATCCGGTTTTGATTTACTTGCTAAACCAAAGCGGATAATTATTCACGAGAATGAAAACTAAATCCTTGTTCCATATCACCTCAAAGACCTTCCGTAACTCTAGTCATATTCGGACATCTTCTCAAGAGGCATACATACTTCCAATATATAGAATTGATCTAATCTCTCAACATAGCAGCATACTTCCTAACCAACATAACACTCTGCTTTAAATTAATACGTTACGCCGGTTTACACAGTCTCTGAACTGAAGGAAACGAATCGATTCAGAAATCGTTCCTTGAAATGATTCCGAGTAAAAGGAATACCTTAGGTTTGCATCCCAGCATGAGTGTTAGTCTACTCGGAATGTGCATCCTCATCCAGAGCATTCGTAGAATAAATCACTTTCCTTCCTCGTTACTTGACAAGGTGGTGAGAATTCTTTCCATGACGTCTACCCGGTACATGTCACCATCAAAATCACCTACTGCTCTTATCTTGATTGAGACTTGGTTCAAAAACCGTAATCATAACTAACTCGATCAACATTGGGTTCCGTAGCCAATACAGAGATTGCACTACAACCTACTAGGTCGGCTTCATAGCATTTCGCAATATAGCGTAAAGGAAAAAGAAACATGATCAAGACTCGCAGCTATCCAAAAGGATATCTCTAACTGCGATCTAAGTTGAGGTTTACTCTAACCATAAGGTAAGGTTATTGTAAAACAATATTTCGGTAACTGATAGACCGGCTAATCAATAATTAGGATTCCGGGGTGTCCGTTAATCTTAACAGATCTTACGATACTGTCATTATTCCCGCTTTAAAGGCTTTTCTTAATTGTAGTTCTTTGTATGACCTACAATAACTTCCTTCGCAATTTTACAATTGCACTTGGTTCAACGATTGAACATTCGCCCACAATTTCCTCGAACCAACTTGGCTGCGCCATTACTTGCTGCGAGAACACCAACTATAGCCCTTTGCTTTCATTGCGTGCTCGATAAAGTGAAAGGCCAAAATTCCTATAGTGTAGGGTTTGGACATTTTTCGGGGCTAAGGCAACCAATCGTTATCATTCCCGAGTACCTTGCATGAAAAATTGAGTTGATCAAGCTCAAAGCTTCACATAACATCTTTGGAAGGTTCTAACAATTGCTCACACACTGATCCTAAGTGACTCCATCTAACCTCTTGACCATAAGGTCTCTACGTCCGACTAGGTCGAACCGCTCTGATACCAAAATGTAACACCCTAGTATTTCTAAACAATAGAAATACCAAAACATACAAATTAGCTTACAACAGAGTATAAATTTCCTTGCTTAGATTTACAATCCTTACAAGAATAGCGGAAAACCAATAAATAACTTAAACAAATTTAAGTCATAAACTAATACAAGAGTAACAAGGAAAACATAAAGACGGAAGGAAGACTAAATATTCAATCTTCTCATGCGAGCATGCCACCTACTCGTGCCATACAACCTTCTTCTTCCCTGTTAATCTGAAAAGCAACAACATTTGTAGGGTGAGATAACAAATCTCAGTGAGTCTTACCGTGACCCCTCACCTATCACTCGGTCCATTTATAAAACACTTATCCTTTTAAATAGATTATTTATGATGCACCCAATCCCTCGCCGAATTGGTCAATAGCGTTGGAAGTTTCTTCTCAACCTAAGTACGCTGACGCGCTCCAATTCCTTGCCGAATTGGTCAATAGCATTGAGAATTTCATTCCAACCTAAGTACACCCATTTATTAGTAATTCAATATGAATTACAATACACAATCAATCAATGGTAATCCGGTAAATAAATTACATTAAAGTTCATAACCCAATTCTTGATGGCTATGTACAATTTAAATTACTTATCTATAGTTCATAGCCCAATTCTTGATGGCTATGCACTATCCTCTTTATTAATCTAGTACAACACCTTAAACCATTTTTCTTTTCTTCGGTTTGCGGTGAACCCAATCCACTCACAGTGAACAACCTCATATGGGCCTAGCTCGAGGGCTCATGACTTCCCTCTCCCTAGTGTACTATCCTCTTGGGTCGTCACCCATAAACGATATATTTAAATATCATACCCGCATTGGGCCGTCTCCTATACACAATATAATTCATATACCGAAAACATAATTATATCTATGATATGTTATTATACCATACTAGAACAATCAAGAACCTATATCACGGTCCAATCATCACTTTGTATTCAAAAGTTTGATTCTCACACGTATACTATGTTTTACGAAATATTCGTAACATTAACCGTTTAATTCAAAACCGCTTTGAGTTCTGTATCAAAATTTCTAACGAAAATTCGGCAGAGTTTCCTCTGTAATACGGACATCCCAAAAATAATATTTACCTGAAAAACCAGTCCAGACATCATTTTATTCCAAAATCATTAATGTCGTACATATACAAAATTTTACGGTTTTCCAATAGATTTGAAAATTCAACCGATTCACACCCAACTTTAAAACACATCCAAACAAACAATATTCCACATAATCCAGTCCAAACATATCCATTCAAAAATCAAAGCATTATGGTTTCGTTTTAAATTTTCAAACACGCGTCATTTTCGCAAAATAGCGTTTTTGACTCTAAAATTCTCGAAACTCCGAAATTTGAAAATCATTCAAACATAGTTCAAAAACGATATTTAAATTCCCTAAGCGAGTAAAACTCACCTATCGTGATGAAAATCACGAACAACCGAAACTCTCCGAAGCTCGATCGACACATAACACACGAACACGCCGGATCCGCTCCAAACCGGAACCGAACACTCCACGTCAGTTGTTGAGCTTCCATTCATCAATTCCAAGCTTCAATTTCTCACAAATCCATAAATCCCCAATTTTGAGCTCCAATGGTCATCAATGGTAAATTAAAAACGAGAAGGAATTAGGGTGTGAAAGTGGTACCAATAGATAGAGAGGACGAAAAATGGAAGAAAACAAGACCAAAAGCCCCCTTACACGGTTCCAAATTGAGGGAGATCTCCTCCCCTCTTTCTCCTTCTCCTTCGTTTTCCCCCTCCTCTCTCTCGGGTCTCCATTCTCTCTCTCTGTTTCACGTTTCACTATTCCTTCCTTTTCTTCTTTTTATTTCTTTCTCTTTCTTAATTCTTTCATTATTTATTCCTTTCTTATCTCTATCTCTCTTCCGTTCCTTCTTTCTTTATTTCTTTCTTAATTTTTATCACAAGTGTGGAATGAGAGAGTATTTTGGATACTTTTTGTGTCTCGGAGATCATTTAACTAAGTCGTATAAATCCTAAAATACCCCTTAGAGTACTAATTTCCACTCGGTTTATGCATTTAAATTATTGTCTCAGGCAATTATAAATTGCTTTAAATCGTAACCTCATATCCGTGACTTGATTTATTACCTATTCGAGTAATAAATCACTCGTTAATTTCTTAATTTGAAATTAACGAAATTAGGATGTTACACACTGCAAGTTAATACTTTATGGATCTCTTAGCAATTCTATTATATGAATTGCGGAATCACATAGTAATCCAAGAATGAATTACAATAAAGTTTTATTAATTTTAGTACACCACCAACAACCTAATGAAGCATGGGTGGACCCCGGTCATAGCCAATAAGTGTACAACTCTCAAAGGCGGAATAATTTTTTTAACATTGGGGCCTAGGCCGGGGCTCATGACCGCCCTCCCTAGCATACTAACACATAGAGGTCGTCACCTCAACTCGATATATTTATATATCGTAATATAACGGATAGAGCATATCATTTTCCGCAAGCATTATTTCAATTCCATATAATTTATAATTATAGGTTTCATGGATAGGTTTAGATGATTTATAATCATCCCTAGCCAAATCATAAAAATAGAACATTTCGTTCGGTTTATTTTCCAAGACATAAGTCCACACACGTTCACTAGTTCGGTTTTTCGAAATAATAATAATATTAATCGTTATTTCAAAACCACTTTGAATTTGTACCAAAATGTCTAACAAAATTTCGCAGAGTTTCCTCTCTGTAATACGGACATCCGAAAATAATATTTACGAAAAACCAGTCCAGACAAAACATTTCACTTACGAAACAAACAATTTCATCCATATATTCAGTCAAACATAACAATCCAAAAATCAAATCATTATGGTTTCGTGTTAAATTTTCAAACACGCGTCATTTTCGCAAAATAGCATTTTTGACTCTAAAATTCTCGAAACTCCGAAATTTGAAAAAATCATTCAAACATAGTTCAAAAACGATATTTAAATTCCTAAGCGAGTAAAACTCACCTATCGTGATGAAAATCACGGCTAATCGAGACTTTCCGCGAGAACGCTTTTCTGACATAACCACACGAACGCTCCCCGACTCAACTCCACGTTCCGGCGACATCCGAATTCGCTCCTAAAGCTTTCCACTCGATCACGAGACCTCTTTTTGACCAAAATACCGAATTGCTCGAAATCCTCCATGACCACTATTCATCATCCCTAACCTCCAAAAGCTACTATTCACAAAAACCCCAAATTGGATTTTACAAACCCTAACTCACTCAAGCTTGAATTCTTCACTCTTAGATGACAATTCAACCTCTCTATGGTATTTTCCTAGGCTTCCAAGACAAGAGGTGAAACAAGAAACCCAACATCTCTCATTTTCTTCACAATTTGAAAATGGTGGATTTGAGGATAGTGAATGGATGATGATGATTTTGGTGTCAAAATGAAGAGGAAGAAACGCTGAACGTTTTTTCGTGTTGGAAGGAAGTCGTTTTGATGAACCGAAGCATCCCCTTTTTCCTCTTCTTCTTCCACGCCATTTCTCCTTCTCACGGGTTCCATTCTTTCTCTGTTTCTCACGTTTCACTATTCCTTCCTTTTCTTCTTTTTATTTCTTTCTCTTTCTTAATTCTTTCATTATTTATTCCTTTCTTATCTCTATCTCTCTCTTCCGTTCCTCTCTTTCTTTATTTCTTTCTTAATTTTTATCACAAGTGTGGAATGAGAGAGTATTTTGGATACTTTTTGTGTCTCGGAGATCATTTAACTAAGTCGTATAAATCCTAAAATACCCTTAGAGTACTAATTTCCACTCGGTTTATGCATTTAAATTATTGTCTCCGGCAATTATAAATTGCTTAAATCGAACCTCATATCCGTGACTTGATTTATTACCTATTCGAGTAATAAATCACTCGTTAATTTCTTAATTTGAAATTAACGAAATTTAGATGTTACAATCACCCCAACTTTTAAAAATTTTGTCCTCAAAATTTGCGTAAAACATAACCCAATAAAATAGATATGGATTTCCAGTCCATATGCCATCTACCGGATCTCCATTGGTCACCACTTTGACCATTGCAATCGTGCTCGCCCAAAGCGCTTTCTCGCCTTGTTCATGCTTAGCGGTATAGATAGTGGAGAGACTTACAAGATTACCTTATCACTATTTCCAATTCTAATTGTCTTCCTCTTTTATTCGCATAACCCTTTTGCCGACCTTGGGAGGCTCTCATTCTTTCGGATTTGTCGTATCTTCTCTGTTAGTTCTTGGATCCCATCAGTTCCAATAATTTGTTTTTACCTACTTCCTTCCATTACAATGGAGTTTTCCATTTCCTCCCAGCTACCATAATACATACTTGAAGTATATCTTCAAGTATCGGATTAGTTCGCTCGCTTTCGACCATCAATCAAGATGATTAGCCGTCATCGACGTACATTTTAATTCCTAAAGCCTCCTTTAAACTTTAAGTTGTGATCGACACCATCTTTGTAAAAATTCCATGCAATCGATGATATGGTTCATATACACTTCTACTAACTTGGATACTTTAAAATGTTCCTAACGGAATATAGTGAGCGGATTTGGTCAATCGATCCACACTACCCCATTAGCATCGCCACCGATCGCCCTCTTGGCCAACTATAACAAAATCCATAGAGGTATCTTCCCATTTCCACATTGGAACCTCCAATGGTTGCAACTTGCTTGCGGGTTTCTCGTGCTCGCTCTAATCCTTCGTCGAGTCAAGCTCTTAGCTACAATTTCCATAATACCGATTTCACACTGCCACTCTCTCGATTCAATTAAGAATCCTTAAAGCGGTAATTTATTAATTAAATTACAATAACTGGCAATTCATTATCCGAATTGCAATAATAACTGGTAATTCGTAATATGAATTACAATAGCATCTTGGTGGATCCAGGGTGAACTGAATACTAGCTCCGATAAACTCCCTCAAAAATCTGACTCTTCTCATTAATAACGTTGGGTACACAACCCTACCATCGGAACAGATAATACTACCACTGTCTTGGGTATAATTTGGTAATCATTTCTGAGATTGTAGCTCAACACCAACCCCTAGGCCTTCACCGATTAGGTTTCTCAAAGCGTTCAAATTGAACGTGCCTTAACACTATCCGACTCTCCTTTGCTGCCACTTTGAGATTCAATTTTCTAAAAGATCCCAACAATGACATTTCGTGGATGGTCAATTCCACCGTGTGAATAGATTTCCTACTCCGTGGGTCTGTTACAACATTGGTTTTCCAAAATAATACTTTAATGAAATGAACGAATTAGACATATTCAGAGGACACAAACTCTGTTTCGGATACTAAACATACTCATATAAGGGAAACATAACATGGATTAAGACATATAGTCTCATTCAACTTCATTGATACTTTGCCTACTTGATTGTTATTCAGCTCGTTATGATCGAGCAGATATTTCAAACTGTTGTGATCACTAAAGACTTTACAACTAGACCCATAAAGATAGTGTCTCCGATTCTTTACTGCGTAAACTATAGCTGCCAACTCCTAATCATGAGTTGAATACTCTTCTTCATGTGGCTCCAACTATTTAGATGCATAAGCTACCACCTGATTTTCCGAATAATCACACTTTCTAACCCTTCCCTGATGCGTCACTGTAACTTTGGATTTCCAAATGACGGACCCGGGAGAATTAAGATTGGAGCAAAAGTAAATTGCGACATAACTCTAGGAAGCATCCTTCCAAATCGTCATTCCAAATAAATTGTTGGCCCTCGCGAGCTAACGAGATAAGAGGAAAAACTAACTATTAGAATCCTTGAATAATTCTTCGATAATAACCAGCAAGTCCTAAAAACTTCTGACTTCAGCCGCCGCTACTGCCAGGCTAGGATCGACCGCAATTCCTGCCTGAGAAATCATGTGATCCAAGATCTCCACTACGTCATCCGAAGTCACTCTGCGATGGCTTGGCATATAACTTCTTCTCTTGAAGTAACCTCGAAACAATACGGAGATGTTGCACAAGCTCCTTAATAGTCTTTGAGTACACCCAAATACCATCCATGATTACCACCACGCTTCTGCTGCGCACTCCGATCTGATTATATCATGACCTTAGATCAATTCTTTGAGAAAGCAACCGCACCTTGAAGTTGGTTAAATAAATCATCTACCCTTGACAATAGATATCTATTCTGGATAGCCACTTGTTCAGCTAACGATAATTGATACACAACCTCATACTCCCATCATTCTAGTTGACATGTAATGCAGGAGCACCACCTGGAGAGACGTTCAGTCGAATAAATTCCTTCAAGTTAATTCTCCAAGTTGGGGTTTGGTTCATTTGATTCTAAGGAAGACATTCAAGCAGAAGTTATGGCTATTGGTTCCGTGCACTGAACTAATTCTATAGAAAACTTTATCCGGAAATACATCTAGGAAAATTCATTGATAACTTGAGCAGATGATAAATACAAACCAGATTCCGATGAGTTGCAGACAACACAAAAATAAAAACTTCCGCACATAGAAATAAAGACTTGCCATCTGGAGGGAAAAGTCTAACCACTTCCTTAATGGTCTGAAACAATCCACAAATTCAGCAGAGAACCAAATGGTTCGGTCGAAACAATCTTCTGAAACATCGGTTCAGCGGTAGGAGACACAAATAATCCTACCCGATTTACATAAGCTATAAGGATAAACAACGGGTAGCTTTATTGTCATACAATATGCTAACATATTTATCACCGAGGAAACTTGTACCCTTCTAAAGATTACCCTCAGGCTTGATTGTCTGAGCTTTAAGGGTTCCTAATTTAGCATTACCGTGCATAATGACCCTCCTCCTTGCAACAGGAGCACAGATTTAATCCCCAATGACATTTAACACAATTATACTCTTACCATAGGACACTTGCTAGGCTTTGAGGAATCCAGTTTTCAGTACTTGCTAAACCAAAGCGGATAATTATTCACGAGAATGAAAACTAAATCCTTGTTCCATATCACCTCAAAGACCTTCAGTAACTCTAGTCATATTCGGACATCTTCTCGGTAGCATACATACTTCCAATATATAGAATTGATCTAATCTCTCAACATAGCAAAGATACTTCCTAACCAACATAACACTCGCTTTAAATTAATACGTTACGCCGGTTACCACGATCCTACGAATCGAAGGAAACGAATCGATTCGTAAATCGTTCCTTGAAATGATTCCGAGTAAAAGGAATACCTTAGGTTTGCATCCCAAAGATGAGTGTTAGTCTACTCGGAATGTGCATCCTCATCCGAGCATTCGTAGAATAAATCACTTTCCTTCCTCGTTACTTGACAAGGTGGTGAGAATTCTTTCCATGACGTCTACCGGTACATGTCACCATCAAAATCACCTCTTTGCTCTTATCTTGATTGAGACTTGGTTCAAAAACCGTAATCATAACTAACTCGATCAACATTGGGTTCCGTAGCCAATACAGAGATTGCACTACAACCTACTAGGTCGGCTTCATAGCATTTCGCAATATAGCGTAAAGGAAAAAGAAACATGATCAAGACTCGCAGACTATCCAAAAGGATATCTCTAATGCGATCTAAGTTGAGGTTTACTCTAACCATAAGGTAAGGTTATTGTAAAACAATATTTCAGAATCGATAGACCAGGCTAATCAATAATTAGGATTCGGGGTGTCCGTTAATCTTAATGAGATCTTACGATATGTCATTATATCCCGCCTAAAGGCTTTTCTTAATTGTAGTTCTTTGTATGACCTACAATAACTTCCATCGCAATTTTACAATTGCACTTGGTTCATCGATTGAACATTCGCCCACAATTTCCTCGAACCAACTTGGTTGCCCATTACTTGCCGCAGAACACCAACTATAGCCCTTTGCTTTCATTTGCGTGCTCGATAAACCGAAGGCCAAAATTCCTATAGTGTAGGGTTTGGACATTTTAGGGGCTAAGGCAACCAATCGTTATCATTCCCAGTACCTTGCATGAAAAATTGAGTTGATCAAGCTCAAAGCTTCACATAACATCTTTGGAAGGTTCTAACAATTGCTGTCACAAAGTCCTAAGTGACTCCATCTAACCTCTTGACCATAAGGTCTCTACGTCCGACTAGGTCGAACCGCTCTCGATACCAAAATGTAACACCCTAGTATTTCTAAACAATAGAAATACCAAAACATACAAATTAGCTTACAACAGAGTATAAATTTCCTTGCTTAGATTTACAATCCTTACAAGAATAGCGGAAAACCAATAAATAACTTAAACAAATTTAAGTCATAAACTAATACAAGAGTAACAAGGAAAACATAAAGACAGAAGGAAGACTAAATATTCAATCTTCTGTCTGAGCATGCCACCTACTCGTGCCATACAACCTTCTTCTTCCCCCGTTAATCGAAAAGCAACAACATTTGTAGGGTGAGATAACAAATCTCGGTGAGTCTTACCGTGACCCCTCACCTATCACTCGGTCCATTTATAAAACACTTATCCTTTTAAATAGATTATTTATGATGCACCCAATCCCTCGCGACGAATTGGTCAATAGCGTTGGAAGTTTCTTCTCAACCTAAGTACGCTTGACGCACTCCAATTCCTTGCCGAATTGGTCAATAGCATTGAGAATTTCATTCCAACCTAAGTACACCCATTTATTAGTAATTCAATATGAATTACAATACACAATCAATCAATGGTAATCCGGTAAATAAATTACATTAAAGTTCATAACCCAATTCTTGATGGCTATGTACAATTTAAATTACTTATCTATAGTTCATAGCCCAATTCTTGATGGCTATGCACTATCCTCTTTATTAATCTAGTACAACACCTTAAACCATTTTTCTTTTCTTGGTTTGCGGTGAACCCAATCCACTCACAGTGAACAACCTCATATGGGCCTAGCTCGAGGGCTCATGACTTCCTCTCCCTAGTGTACTATCCTCTTGGGTCGTCACCCATAAACGATATATTTAAATATCATACCCGCATTGGGCCGTCTCCTATACACAATATAATTCATATACCGAAAACATAATTATATCTATGATATGTTATTATACCATACTAGAACAATCAAGAACCTATATCACGGTCCAATCATCACTTTGTATTCAAAAGTTTGATTCTCACACGTATACTATGTTTCTGAAATATTCGTAACATTAACCGCTTAATTCAAAACCGCTTTGAGTTCTCAGATCAAAATTTCTAACGAAAATTCGCAGAGTTTCCTCTCGTAATACTGGACATCCCAAAAATAATATTTACTCGAAAAACCAGTCCGGACATCATTTTATTCCAAAATCATTAATGTCGTATATATACAAAATTTTACGGTTTTCCAATAGATTTGAAAATTCAACCGATTCACACCCAACTTTAAAACACATCCAAACAAACAATATTCCACATAATCCAGTCCAAACATATCCATTCAAAAATCAAAGCATTATGGTTTCGTTTTAAATTTTCAAACACGCGTCATTTTCGCAAAATAGCGTTTTTGACTCTAAAATTCTCGAAACTCCGAAATTTGAAAATCATTCAAACATAGTTCAAAAACGATATTTAAATTCCCTAAGCGAGTAAAACTCACCTATCGTGATGAAAATCACGAACAACCGAAACTCTCCGAAGCTCGATCGACACATAACACACGAACACGCTTCGGATCCGCTCCAAACCCGGAACCGAACACTCCACGTCAGTTGTTGAGCTTCCATTCATCAATTCCAAGCTTCAATTTCTCACAAATCCATAAATCCCCAATTTTGAGCTCCAATGGTCATCAATGGTAAATTAAAAACGAGAAGGAATTAGGGTGTGAAAGTGGTACCAATAGATAGAGGACGAAAAATGGAAGAAAACAAGACCAAAAGCCCCTTACCTGGTTCCAAATTGAGGGAGATCTCCTCCCCTCTTTCTCCTTCTCCTTCGTTTTCCCCCTCCTCTCTCTCGGGTCTCCATTCTCTCTCTCTGTTTCACGTTTCACTATTCCTTCCTTTTCTTCTTTTTATTTCTTTCTCTTTCTTAATTCTTTCATTATTTATTCCTTTCTTATCTCTATCTCTCTCTTCCGTTCCCTTCTTTCTTTATTTCTTTCTTAATTTTTATCACAAGTGTGGAATGAGAGAGTATTTTGGATACTTTTTGTGTCTCGGAGATCATTTAACGGAAGTCGTATAAATCCTAAAATACCCTTAGAGTACTAATTTCCACTCAGTTTATGCATTTAAATTATTGTCTCCGGCAATTATAAATTGCTTTCGTCAGAACCTCATATCCGTGACTTGATTTATTACCTATTCGAGTAATAAATCACTCGTTAATTTCTTAATTTGAAATTAACGAAATTAGGGATGTTACACACAGCAAGTTAATACTTACTGGATCTCTTAGCAATTCTATTATATGAATTGCGGAATCACATAGTAATCCAAGAATGAATTACAATAAAGTTTTATTAATTTTAGTACACCACCAACAACCTAATGAAGCATGGGTGGACCCGGTCATAGCCAATAAGTGTACAACTCTCAAAGGCGGAATAATTTTTTTAACATTGGGGCCTAGGGCTGGGCTCATGACCGCCTCCCTAGCATACTAACACATAGAGGTCGTCACCTCAACTCGATATATTTATATATCGTAACATAATGGATAGAGCATATCATTTTCCATAAGCATTATTTCAATTCCATATAATTTATAATTATAGGTTTCATGGATAGGTTTAGATGATTTATAATCATCCCTAGCCAAATCAATCATAAAAAAAGAACATTTCGCTCGGTTTATTTTCCAAGACATAAGTCCACACACGTTCACTAGTTCGGTTTTTGAAATAATAATAATATTAATCGTTATTTCAAAACCACTTTGAATTTGTACCAAAATGTCTAACAAAATTTCTCGCAGAGTTTCCTCCGTAATACTGGACATCCCGAAAATAATATTTACGAAAAACCAGTCGGACAAAACATTTCACTTACGAAACAAACAATTTCATCCATATATTCAGTCAAACATAACAATCCAAAAATCAACTCATTATGGTTTTAGTGTTAAATTTTCAAACACGCGTCATTTTCGCAAAATAGCATTTTTGACTCTAAAATTCTCGAAACTCCGAAATTTGAAAAAATCATTCAAACATAGTTCAAAAACGATATTTAAATTCCCTAAGCGAGTAAAACTCACCTATCGTGATGAAAATCACGAAGCATCGAGACTTTCGCGAGAACGCTTTTCCGACATAACCACACGAACGCTCCCGACTCAACTCCCCGTTCCGCGACATCCGATTCGCTCCTAAAGCTTTCCACTCGATCACGAGACCTCTTTTGACCAAAATACCGAATTGCTCAAATCCTCCATGACCACTATTCATCATCCCTAACCTCCAAAAGCTACTATTCACAAAAACCCCAAATTGGATTTTACAAACCCTAACTCACTCAAGCTTGAATTCTTCACTCTTAGATGACAATTCAACCTCTCTATGGTATTTTCCTAGGCTTCCAAGACAAGAGGTGAAACAAGAAACCCAACATCTCTCATTTTCTTCACAATTTTTGAAAATGGTGGATTTGAGGATAGTGAATGGATGATGATGATTTTGGTGTCAAAATGAAGAGGAAGAAACGCTGAACGTTTTTCGTGTTGGAAGGAAGTCGTTTTGATGAACCGAAGCATCCCCTTTTTCCTCTTCTTCTTCCACGCCATTTCTCCTTCTCACGGGTTCCATTCTTTCTCTGTTTCTCACGTTTCACTATTCCTTCCTTTTCTTCTTTTTATTTCTTTCTCTTTCTTAATTCTTTCATTATTTATTCCTTTCTTATCTCTCTCTCTCTCCGTTCCTTCTTCTTTCTTTATTTCTTTCTTAATTTTTATCACAAGTGTGGAATGAGAGAGTATTTTGGATACTTTTGTGTCTCGGAGATCATTTAACTAAGTCGTATAAATCCTAAAATACCCTTAGAGTACTAATTTCCACTCGGTTTATGCATTTAAATTATTGTCTCCGGCAATTATAAATTGCTTTAAATCGTAACCTCATATCCGTGACTTGATTTATTACCTATTCGAGTAATAAATCACTCGTTAATTTCTTAATTTGAAATTAACGAAATTAGGATGTTACAATCACCCCAACTTTTAAAAATTTTGTCCTCAAAATTTATAAAACATAACCCAATAAAATAGATATGGATTTCAATCCATATGTCATCTAATGGATCTCCATTGGTCACCACTTTGACCATTGCAATCGTGCTCGCCCAAAGCGCTTCGCGCCTTGTTCATGCTTAGCCAATATAGATAGTCGGAGAGACTTACAAGATTACCTTATCACTATTTCCAATTCTAATTGTCTTCCTCTTTTATTCGCATAACCCTTTTGCCGACCTTGGGAGGCTCTCATTCTTTCTCGGATTTGTCGTATCTTCTCTGTTAGTTCTTGGATCCCATCAGGTTCCAATAATTTGTTTTTACCTACTTCCTTCCATTACAATGGAGTTTTCCATTTCCTCCCAGCTACCATAATACATACTTGAAGTATATCTTCAAGTATCGGATTAGTTCGTTCCTTTCGACCATCAATCAAGATGATTAGCCGCATCGACGTACATTTTAATTCCTAAAGCCTCCTTTAAACTTTAAGTTGTGATCTGACACCATCTTTGTAAAAATTCCATGCAATCTGATGATATGTTTCATATACACTTCTACTAACTTGGATACTTTAAAATGTTCCTAACGGAATATAGTGAGCGGATTTGGTCAATCGATCCACACTACCCCATTAGCATAAATCACCGATCGCCCTCTTGGCCAACTATAACAAAATCCATAGAGGTATCTTCCCATTTCCACATTGGAACCTCCAATGGTTGCAACTTGCTTGCGTGTTTCGTGCTCGCTTCTAATCCTTCGTCGAGTCAAGCACTTAGCTACAATTTCCATAATACCGATTTCACACTGCCACTCTCTCGATTCAATTAAGAATCCTTAAAGCGGTAATTTATTAATTAAATTACAATAATCGCAATTCATTATCCGAATTGCAATAATAATCGTAATTCGTAATATGAATTACAATAACATCTTGGTGGATCCAGGGTGAACTGAATACTAACTCCGATAAACTTCCTCAAAAATCTGACTCTTATCATTAATAACGTTGGGTACACAACCCTACCATCGGAATAGATAATACTACCACTGTCTTGGGTATAATTTGGTAATCATTTCTGAGATTGTAGCTCAACATCTCTCTCTAGGGCTTCACCGGTTAGATTTCTCAAAGCGTTCGAAATTCGAACGTGCCTTAACACTATCCGACTCTTCTTTGGTGCCACTTCGAGATTCAATTTTCTAAAAGATCCCAACAATGACATTTCGTGGATGGTCAATTCCACCGTGTGAATAGATTTCCTACTCCGTGGGTCTGTTACAACATTGGTTTTCCAAAATAATACTTTAATGAAATGAACGAATTAGACATATTCAGAGGACACAAACTCTGTTTCGGATACTAAACATACTCATATAAGGGAAACATAACATGGATTAAGACATAGTCTCATTCAACTTCATTGATACTTTGCCTACTTGATTGTTATTCAGCTCGTTATGATCGAGCAGATATTTCAAACTGTTGTGATCACTAAAGACTTTACAACTAGACCCATAAAGATAGTGTCTCCGATTCTTTACTGCGTAAACTATAGCTGCCAACTCCTAATCATGAGTTGAATACTCTTCTTCATGTGGCTCCAACTATTTAGATGCATAAGCTACCACCTGATTTTCCGAATAATCACACTTTCTAACCCCTCCCTGATGCGTCACTGTAACTTTGGATTTCCAAATGACGGACCCGGGAGAATTAAGATTGGAGCAAAAGTAAATTGCGATTACAACTCTAGGAAGCATCCTTCCAAATCATCATTCCAAATAAATTGTTGGCCCTCGCGAGCTAACGAGATAAGAGGAAAAACTAACTATTAGAATCCTTGAATAATTCTTCGATAATAACCAGCAAGTCCTAAAACTTCGACTTCACCGCCATCGCCAAAGCTAGGATCGACCGCAATTCCGCGCCGAGAAATCATGTGATCCAAGATCTCCACTACGTCATCCGAAGTCACTGCGATGGCTTGGCATATAACTTCTTCTCTTGAAGTAACCTCGAAACAATACGGAGATGTTGCACAAGCTCCTTAATAGTCTTTGAGTACACCCAAATACCATCCATGATTACCACCACGCTTCTGCTGCGCACTCTGATCTGATTATATCATGACCTTAGATCAATTCTTTGAGAAAGCAACCGCACCTTGAAGTTGGTTAAATAAATCATCTACCCTTGACAATAGATATCTATTCTGGATAGCCACTTGTTCAGCTAACGATAATTGATACACAACCTCATACTCCCATCATTCTAGTTGACATGTAATGCAGGAGCACCACCTGGAGAGACGTTCAGTCGAATAAATTCCTTCGAAGTTAATTCTCCAAGTTGGGGTTCAGTTCATTTGATTCTAAGGAAGACATTCAGTAAGAAGCTATGGCTATTGGTTCCGTACCTGGAACTAATTCTATAGAAAACTTTATCCGGAAATACATCTAGGAAAATTCATTGATAACTTGAAGCAGATGATAAATACAAACCAGTTCAGTGAGTTGCAGACAACACAAAAATAAAAACTTCCGCACATAGAAATAAAGACTTGCTATCCAGGAGGAAAAGTCTAACCACTTCCTTAATGGTCCAAACAATCCACAATTCAGCAGAGAACCAAATGGTTCTGTCGAAACAATCTTACGAAACATCGGTTGTGGTAGGAGACACAAATAATCCTACCCGATTTACATAAGCTATAAGGATAAACAACGGGTAGCTTTATTGTCATACAATATGCTAACATATTTATCACCGAGGAAACTTGTACCCTTCTAAAGATTACCTCAGCTTGATTGTCCGAGCTTTAAGAGTTCCTAATTTAGCATTACTGCAGGTGCATAATGACCCTCCTCCTTGCAACAGAGTACATGATTTAATCCCCAATGACATTTAACACAATTATACTCTTACCATAGGACACTTGCTAGGCTTTGAGGAATCCAGTTTTGATGACTTGCTAAACCAAAGCGGATAATTATTCACCAGTAATGAAAACTAAATCCTTGTTCCATATCACCTCAAAGACCTTCCGTAACTCTAGTCATATTCCAGACATCTTCTCAGTAGCATACATACTTCCAATATATAGAATTGATCTAATCCCTCAACATAGCAGCATACTTCCTAACCGACATAACACTCTGCTTTAAATTAATACGTTACGCCTGTTTACACAGTCTCTGAACTGAAGGAAACGAATTGATTCAGAAATCGTTCCTTGAAATGATTCCGAGTAAAAGGAATACCTTAGGTTTGCATCCTAGCATGAGTGTTAGTCTACTCGGAATGTGCATCCTCATCCAGAGCATTCGTAGAATAAATCACTTTCCTTCCTCGTTACATGACAAGGTGGTGAGAATTCTTTCCATGACGTCTACCCGGTACATGTCACCATCAAAATCACCTACTGCTCTTATCTTGATTGAGACTTGGTTCAAAAACCGTGATCATAACTAACTCGATCAACATTGAGTTCCGTAGCCAATACAGAGATTGCACTACAACCTACTAGGTCGGCTTCATAGCATTTCGCAATATGGCGTAAAGGAAAAGAAACATGATCAAGACTCATGACTATCCAAAATGATATCTCTAATCTGCGATCTAAGTTGGGGTTTACTCTAACCATAAGGTAAGGTTATTGTAAAACAATATTTGATGAATCGATAGACCGGCTAATCAATGATTAGGATTAGGGGTGTCCGCTAATCTTAATGAGATCTTACGATACTGTCATTATTCCCGCCTAAAGGCTTTTCTTAATTGTAGCTCTTTGTATGACCTACAATAACTTCCACTGCAATTCTACAATTGCACTTGGTTCACTGATTGAACATTCGCCCACAATTTCCTCGAACCAATTTAGCTGCCCTTTGCTTACTTCAAAACACCAACTGTAGCCCTTTGCTTCCGTTGCGTGCTCTGATAAACTGAAAGGCCAAAATTCCTATAGTGTAGGGTTTGGACATTTTCGGGGCTAAGGCAACCAATCGTTATCATTCCCAGTACCTTGCATGAAAAATTGAGTTGATCAAGCTCAAAGCTTCACATAACATACTGGAAGGTTCTAACAATTGCCTGTCACAGTCCCTAAGTGACTCTATCTAACCTCTTGACCATAAGGTCTCTACGTCCGACTAGGTCGAACCGCTCTGATACCAAATGTAACACCCTAAAATTTTTTCGCGATTGCAATACTAATATTACATATCCGAATATATCAGGGTAGCGGAACATAATATACAACTTGTATCAGTACAAGTTATACAGTCAAAAATACAAAGAAACACAAGCGGAAATACATAAGCATAAATGCTCCATAGCCATCCTCAACACAAGCTTCAACTAGCCGTGCTTCTTAGCTTTCCTCTTTCCCTGTTTCTCTGTAAAATAACCACAATATATTGGGTGAGACAACTTGTCTCAGTGAGCTTTACCGTGACCCCTAGCCACACTCATGAGCCAATTAAAACATATACACAGCAAGTTAATACTTACTGGATCTCTTAGCAATTCTATTATATGAATTGCGGAATCACATAGTAATCCAAGAATGAATTACAATAAAGTTTTATTAATTTTAGTACACCACCAACAACCTAACAGAAGCATGGGTGGACCCCGGTCATAGCCAATAAGTGTACAACTCTCAAAGGCGGAATAATTTTTTTAACATTGGGGCCTAGGGCGGGGCTCATGACCGCCTCCCTAGCATACTAACACATAGAGGTCGTCACCTCAACTCGATATATTTATATATCGTAACATAACGGATAGAGCATATCATTTTCCGCAAGCATTATTTCAATTCCATATAATTTATAATTATAGGTTTCATGGATAGGTTTAGATGATTTATAATCATCCCTAGCCAAATCATAAAAAAAGAACATTTCGTTCGGTTTATTTTCCAAGACATAAGTCCACACACGTTCACTAGTTCGGTTTTTGAAATAATAATAATATTAATCGTTATTTCAAAACCACTTTGAATTTGTACCAAAATGTCTAACAAAATTTCAAGCAGAGTTTCCTCTGTAATACGGACATCCCGAAAATAATATTTACCACGAAAAACCAGTCCAGACAAAACATTTCACTTACTTAAACAAACAATTTCATCCATATATTCAGTCAAACATAACAATCCAAAAATCAACTCATTATGGTTTCGTGTTAAATTTTCAAACACGCGCGTCATTTTCGCAAAATAGCATTTTGACTCTAAAATTCTCGAAACTCCGAAATTTGAAAAAATCATTCAAACATAGTTCAAAAACGATATTTAAATTCCTAAGCGAGTAAAACTCACCTATCGTGATGAAAATCACGGCACCGAGACTTTCCGCGAGAACGCTTTTCTCGACATAACCACACGAACGCTCCCCGACTCAACTCCCCGGTCCGGCGACATCCGAATTCGCTCCTAAAGCTTTCCACTCGATCACGAGACCTCTTTTTGACCAAAATACCGAATTGCTCGAAATCCTCCATGACCACTATTCATCATCCCTAACCTCCAAAAGCTACTATTCACAAAAACCCCAAATTGGATTTTACAAACCCTAACTCACTCAAGCTTGAATTCTTCACTCTTAGATGACAATCCAACCTCTCTATGGTATTTTCCTAGGCTTCCAAGACAAGAGGTGAAACAAGAAACCCAACATCTCTCATTTTCTTCACAATTTCGAAAATGGTGGATTTGAGGATAGTGAATGGATGATGATGATTTTGGTGTCAAAATGAAGAGGAAGAAACGCTGAACGTTTTTCGTGTTGGAAGGAAGTCGTTTTGATGAACCGAAGCATCCCCTTTTTCCTCTTCTTCTTCCACGCCATTTCTCCTTCTCACGGGTTCCATTCTTTCTCTGTTTCTCACGTTTCACTATTCCTTCCTTTTCTTCTTTTTATTTCTTTCTCTTTCTTAATTCTTTCATTATTTATTCCTTTCTTATCTCTCTCTCTGTTCCGTTCCCTTCTTTCTTTATTTCTTTCTTAATTTTTATCACAAGTGTGGAATGAGAGAGTATTTTGGATACTTTTTGTGTCTCGGAGATCATTTAACGGAAGTCGTATAAATCCTAAAATACCCTTAGAGTACTAATTTCCACTCAGTTTATGCATTTAAATTATTGTCTCCGGCAATTATAAATTGCTTTCGTCAGAACCTCATATCCGTGACTTGATTTATTACCTATTCGAGTAATAAATCACTCGTTAATTTCTTAATTTGAAATTAACGAAATTAGGGATGTTACAATATACATCCATAAAATATTATGCGCACTATTACAAATCAAATTTTCATTTCATCTAATTATGGTGAGTAAGAGTAACCGAAGACAATTATGGTGAACCACTACATATTCTCACCAATGTAACATTTTTTTTTGACAAACTCACACAAATTTTAACATGATTATCTATAGATAATATAGAAGGGTATATGTGATGTTTTTCCTTCCTATTTTGCCGAGCTACTATGCTTCACACTATATTCTTTTTTTTACACAAATTTATTCTTATTATGCGTCTTATTTTATTTATACTTCTTTTTGGTACTTAAAATATGCTTCTTTTCATTTTTATTTTGTTAGAAAGAAAGATGTTTTATCATACACATTCATTTGCTATCTTTATTAATATTCATGCCCATAAAATACTTCCAAAACTTAATGTAATTAATAATTCCTAAAGTGAAACTAAAACTAAAAATGAAACTCAAAACAAAAGTGGAATTAAAGAAAATTAATTTAAATTAAATTTTGAAAATGAAAGCAATGACAAAGAATTATTCTTTCTTTTTATTTTTTATAAAGATATGAAAAACTAATTGAAATTTTTTAGGTATTCATAATGTTAAAATAAATATTTTTTTGACAAAAAAAATATTATTTTAAAAATAGTGAAAATAATGTTTGATATAGCATATAATTAATCTAAATAAACATAATGTCAAAAATACACTACGTTTTTCCTCTAAAAACACAGAAAGTATGTCAATGCAAACAATATCCGTATTCTCATTTATATATCTCTATTGTTACAATTTATGCCTATAAACTCAACTTATTAAATAGTATCACATTTATTTATTTTGGTACAACATAGTATCACATTTATCATTACTAAATATATTAATAAAATATTTTATTCCTCTAAAGCTACCATTAAATATACTTACAATACTTTGAACTATAAATTCTTTACCGAACTTTTTATATTTCATTTAACTTTATTCAAATTTGATACTCGGAAATTAATCTCATAAAAAAAATATTGGGCAAACAAAAAATCTCATAAAAAACTGAAAATTATTTATATTTGAAAACACATACACTATAAAAGATAATTGTACAAACTAAATATTTTTATAATATGAAAGATTCAACAATATATTTATATAATACTATATTCTTACTATACATAATTTTTACCATATATTTTTTTATAAAAGCTCAATAAATCTTTCAAAAGAATATTGTAACAATCCGTGCAACGCACGGGTTATTCCCCTAGTAAATCTCTAAAGGAAGCTTTTTTCCAAGCTCTAGGATGCTCCACATCATCTTTATTTATTTTTCAATTAATTTTTAACTATATTGATATTTATAATTTACACATAAAGGAGACTCACATTCATGATTGCATATTAAGACTAAATTAGTAATTCCCTTTGTATTCTTTTAAGTTATTATATAATTAATAAAGACAAATGATATTAGTTGAAGAAAAATAAAAAAGATGTCATAAATCTATTTGGTAGTTTTTATCATTTAAAATTCTCTAACGTTATATTGCACTCAAAGTACCTATTCATTATAAGACTAATGCCACTTCATTGGACAAAACATTTAATTTTCCCACAATTCCACGTTAACAGTTGAAATTTTATATTTTTACTTACAAAGAAATAATATTACTATTAGATTTGGTAAAAATCTAAATTAATTGAATAAATATATTTACCAATTATAATAGTTTAGATGAAATAAGAAATATTGAGTTGACCTTTAAACTTCTTTTTTTTTGTAACAATTATGCATTGAAATGGAGGGGATTCACATTAATATGAATTCTTCTTTTAATTAACAATAAACTAATGAGTTAGTAGCTATGAGTGGAAATGGAAGAATAGAGAACTAAGTTTTTCTAATCGGCAATAGAAAGCAAATTAACAATATGAAAAGGCATCTTAGTAGTTAGAGTTAAAAGGCTATGAAACTAATAAAAACCTTTCAATTCCAAAGCTGTTGTAACATAATTATAAATAAAATAATAATATTATCTTAATTTAAAATGGTAATAATATCTTTTTAATAGATTAAATTACTTAAATAGTGGTGAAATAATTAATACATATCTATATATATATATATATATATATATATATATATATATATATATATAACGAAAAGATCTTGACTCTTTTTTTCTTATTAACAAATAAGCTTGACTTTTGAATTGTGAGTTTCTCTCCCTTTTTTACTTTTTTTTTTAAAAAAAACGTTCTCTCTTATTAGTGACTCTTAATTCATTACTTGATGTTTTGATTTAAGTTGTCTTTTGGTGTCTCTAAATTATTATTTTTATTAGTCCTAATTATTATAGTTGGTTTTTAATAGAGATAAGTTACAACATTTCCATTTTCCTTCACTTTAAGTCTTATTTGATAAACACTATAAATACCTAAGAAGAGATGTAACACCCATGTATTTCTCAACAATAGAAATACTAAAAATGCACCATTAGCATTCATCAGAGTAAATATGCCCCTGTCTGAGATATTGAATAATACAAAACTCTCGAATTCCAATCAAAGAGTTATATCCAACTTAAGGTACTTAGGGTACAATAACATAAGTACTTAAGTGTCACTTAAACATTACAACAAAATACTCAATATCCAATGACAAAGGTAAAATAGATTAGTTTTACAACTTAACAAGCAAGTCATAAACTAAGTTCCAGAATAACAGAGGCAAACTAAATAACATAGTCTAAGCTACTATGTCTACAAATCTCCAAGCCACAACATCTAATCATGCCTGTTTGCTTTACGCTTCCCCTGCATATCTGAAAACAACAACATTTGTAGGGTGAGATAACATATCTCAGTGAGTCTTACCGCGACCCCTAACCTATCACTCGGTCCATTTATAAAACCTTAATTAATTTCTTGATTTAATCAATAAACCATGCACGTTACTAATTGCACAAAACCGACTGCACATCTGCTAATCCCGGTAAACAGTGCATTCATAACGTCAAAACAATTGTACCATACCGACTGCACATCTGCTAATCCCGGCATAGTACATTAATTCTCTTTAGCATAACAAATGATCGCACATCTGCTAATCCGGTGAACCCTATCGAGAGCCTAGGTTTAGGGGCTCATGACTTCCCCTCCTAGTATGCTATCCAGGTGGGGTCGTCACCCATACACGCATTGGGCCGTCTCTAGTTTCGATATAATTCGCATACCGAAACATACTATATAATCAATTCAAACACAATTTTGTTCATAAATTCAACGATATATGATATAAGTGGTTAGGAAAAAGGATTTGAAAGAAGTTTGAAGTCGAGCGGAGCGGTGAAAGCGAAACATCGAATTTGGGGACATAAGGAACTTCTCAACTTTGTGCCCAATTTCCGTTCCGTTTCGTTCTCCGATCGATCCCAAACTGTGTTTCTCTCCAAATTCAACCACAACAGACAATATATATTTATTCCATCCAAAGACCACATCCAAATAAGCAAAAGCGGTATGATTTCGTTCTAAATTTCAAACACACGGGATTTTCGTAAAATATTGTTTTTGACTCAAAAATTCACGAAACTCGAGATTTTGAAAACTCTCCAAACATAACACACAAACAAAATTTAAATTCCTAAACGTGAGTAAAACTCACCTATCGTGATGAAAATCACGAAATACAAAAAACAGAAGCTCAAACGTTCAAAAACACGATCTCAACCCAAACTTAGATCTAAGCTCCTCCAAACCGAAATCAATGACTCTAAACCGAAATCCACAAACTCTAAACCGAACCCACGACTCTAAACCTCCATTTTCTTCCACTAGAGCTCAAAAACTTCAACAATGGTGAAACTAAACGAGTAGAAATTAGGGGATAAAAATTACACCATTAGAAAGAGGAGGAAAAATGGGAGAGAATGGTACCAAAAGCCCCTTACCAAGTGAAAGAATTGAGGAGATCTATCCAATTCCTTCTCCCTTCTCCACGCCTCTTCTCTTCTTTCTCTCGGGTCTCTCTCTGTTTCTCACTTTTATTCCTTTCTCTAATTCTCTTTCTTTTATTTCTTTTCCTTTATTTTATTCCTTCTTTCCTTTTCTTCTTTCTTTTATTTCTTTTCTCCTCTTTGACTTTTCTTCCTCAGTTGCTTTCTTTTCTCTCTCTCGATCCTATTTCTATCTTTTCTCTTTTACTTTGACTATAAGGGTATAAGTGGGTCAATGGTCTAATTGGGTGTAAAGCCTAAATGCCCTTGGCTCACAAATCTCACTAATCCTATTTTTACCCCAAAACTCTCACATCCAATTAACACCATTTAATCAATAAAGCTATTTAATCCTATAATTTAACGAGGACTCCTTAATTCCGAGGGAATCTCATTTTAAAATGTGTCTCATTATTTTTTTTTCACATAACAATCCACTCGTTAATTTCTTAATTTGAAATTAACGAAATTAGGGATGTTACAATCACCCCAACTTGGAAATTTTGTCCTCAAAATTGAACGAACGTACCTCAAGAGAATAAGTATGGATATCTTGTCCGCATGTCGTCCTCCAACTCCCACGTAGCTTCCTCTGTTGAAAAACCATCCCAAACCACTTTAACAATTGGAATTGTTCTGGTCCGAAGCGCTTTTTCTCCATATTCGATGATACGACTTGGATAAGGTTGATAGGATAAATCCGGTCGAATATCAATATATCGCTTCAAAACTCAACGGTTGACTGGGATCGGGAACGTACTTTCTCAGTTGAGATACATGAAACATGTAACACCCTCATATTTCTATCTAGTAGAAATACTAAAGTGTACCTATTTAGCATACATCAGAGATACATTTCCTGCTTAGATTTACAATCTTTACAAGAATAATGAAACGATACATAACTTAGAATAAATTCAAGTTATATAAATCGAATACAGCGTTGATTCCGAGAACAATTCTCACTACTTTACTCATTCCTTTGGTCCCACAACCCTCCAAACTCCACAACTCTCCAAACATAACCATAACTCCTAGAGTTACCATTTGGTAAGGAATGTGTCTTGCCTAACAAGAAGTCAGATGTTTAACACTTGAATGATTCGGTCATCCTATAGGACAACACCGCTTCCAATACTTTAAGTCATAGAAATTTCCATCCTTGTAGTATACCTAGTATACTAGTAAAATACCTCATTGTTGTTAGCTTTTGAAAACTCTCCGATTGTTGAAAGGCTATGACTACTATTAACCATTCCATGAAATAGATCCTTTTGAAAAGTACAATGATTATCATTATAAACCGGGTTCTAAGAATCTATTCTTAATGATTGGAAGAACTTGTCCAACTCTCCGGACCTCTAATGGGTATATGGCCAATAAACACTTTAAGGCTTAACAACTTAGAGTAAGGCAGAAGTACATTTCAGAATACCATCGAACAATTAGTTCAAATCCTACTCAGATGTGTAGACATTTTCGTTAGCTTTCCAACGCATCCCGGAACATAACAATCGGAGTTCCGAATTAAAAGTTATAAATAAAACAAGTCGGAGAACTGACAGAAATTTCTCACAGACCAAGATTGACTTGCTCATAATCCCAAGGTAATAATAAGGTTATTTCGGTTACCATAACCTACTAATCTCATCTTGAATGGAACTTGGTTCAGAAACCGTAATCGGGAATTGACTCCATCAACATTTGGTTCTGTAGCCAATACTGAAATTGCACTACAGCTTACTAGATCGGATTCATGGCATTTCGAAATGTGGCTTTGAGGAAAAGAACCTGATCAATACTTGCAGTTATCTAAAAGAATGTCTCTAACTGCGACATAAGCTGGGGTTTACTCTAACCATAAGGTAAGGTTAGCGTAAAACCGTATTTCGGTAACAGTTAGACTGACTAATCAATGGTCAGGATTTCGGGGTTTCAATTAATCTTAACAGATCTTACGATACTGGCTTTATTACTGCCCAAAGGCTTTGCTTAATTGTAGTTCCCTGTAAAACCTACAATAGCTTTCACTGCAAGTCTACAATTGCACCGAGTTCATTGACTGAACAATCGCCCTTAATTTCCTCAAACCAACTTGCCTGCCCATTGCATGCTCTAGAACACCATCTGTAGCCCTCTGCTTCCGCTACGTGCTCTGATAAACCGAGAAGGCCAGAATTCCTATGGTTTAGGGTTTGGACATTTTCGGGGCTGAGGCAAATAATTGTCATCATTCTCAGTAACTCACATGAAACATTGAGTGGATCCTGACTCAATACTTCACATAATATACTGAAAGGTTCTGACATTTAATTGTCTAAGTCCCTAAGCTGACTCTATCTAACCTCTTGACCATAAGGTCTCTAAGTCCGACGAGGTCGAACTGCTCTGATACCAAAATGTAACACCCTCATATTTCTATCTAGTAGAAATACTAAAGTGTACCTATTTAGCATACATCAGAGATACATTTCCTGCTTAGATTTACAATCTTTACAAGAATAGCGGAAACGATACATAACTTAGAATAAATTCAAGTTATATAAATCGAATACAAAGATAACAGGGAAAAAAACATAACTAATAATAGAAGAACTACGTCTTCCATTTCCTTCTCGAGCACTCCATCCACTCGTGTCATAAAGGATCTTCTTTCCCTGTTATACACGAAAAACAACAACATTTGTAGGGTGAGATAATAAATCTCAGTGAGTCTTACCGTGACCCCTTACCTATCACTCGGTCCATTTATAAAACCATAATTAGTAATTCAAAAATAATTACAACATACAATCAATCATGTGTAATCCGACAACTGAATTACATAAGAGTTCATAGTCCGATTCTTGATGACTATGTAAAACTTAAGTTACTTATCTATATATAGTTCATAGCCCAATTCTTGATGGCTATGCACTGTCCTCTTTATTAATCACTTGTGATATGTCACCAACAACCTAAGGAAGCTTGAGTGACAAAATCACAATATACACATTTAAAAGTTTTATCAATTCTAGTACATCACCAACAACACAAGGAAGCATGGGTGAACCCCAACATAGCCAATAAGTGTACAACTCTTAAAGGCGGATAGCTTTAATTTTAACATAGGGGCCTAGGACCAGGGCGCATGACTTCCCTCTCCTAGTGTACTAACGCATGGAGGTCGTCACCTCAATTCGATATTTCTTATATATCGTGAAACGTGGGCCGGTTTAGATGAACATAATCATCCCGAGCCAATTATAAATTAAGAAATGGAACATTTTGTTCAATTCACTTTACATATATACAACCATAACTCATTCTATGATAGGTTATAATATCAATGAATTCATGAAATCAATCCAATCAACATTTAAGTTATAAAACATTGGGTTCCCACACGTACTCTAGGATTTACGGAAATATTCGTAACATTACCCGTTTAATTCAAAACCACTTTGAACATGTATCAAAATTTCTAACGAAAATTCGCAGAGTTTCCTCCGAAATATGGACATCCCAAAAAAATACTTACCTGTATAACCAGTCCAGACAATTTACAACCACATACATAAATCCCAATCCAGCACAAGAATTCAACACTCAAAATAATATGGTTTCTTTTTAAATTTCTAACACGCGTAATGTTTTTGTAAAATACCGTTTTTGACTCGAAAATTTACGAAACTCCGAATTTTGAAATCATTCAAACGTAACACAAAATAATATTTAAAATTCCTAAGCGTGAGTAAAACTCACCTCGTGTGATGAAAATCACACAAAACCGAAACTTCTTGAAGTTCAAGCGATTACGAAAACCTCACGAACTCATCCCGAACTCGTTCAACCGCTTCTAAACCGAATGTATTCTGGACAGCATCTCTGTGCAGTTTTTGAATGAGCATAACTTATTCAATTTCTAACCAAAACCATCCAAACCAGTGCCTAATGTGTAGATAATTTTGTCTATTTTCCAATGGTTCAAGTCCCACACTGATATGACAAGTAGTCAGAGAGTTATGGCTAAAACAATGTGGCTGGTGCAAAATCGTTACTGTTACAAAAGTGAAACTTGTAACTAATTGTTCTCTCTCAATACACAGTCAAATCAAGTGATTCTTGTGCCTATTTCGAAGGACTTTTTGTCTACTTTCCAACGAAACAAGAATTATTTAAAACGGAGTTCAATTGAGAACTCAAGACCTGAAAAACTGAACCTATACACAGTTTGATTTCAGAAATTTGACATAACTTGAGACACTCATAACTTGAGCTACACAACTCCAAATTTAACGAAACCAGTGCCAAAACGACCGGCGTGAAGTCTATTTTTCAAAAACAATCAGAAACATAATTTTTGGATTAACCAAACAGTCCCAGTTCTAAGGAAACCGTAGCTGTGTCCAGATTTTCTAAAACAGCGAGTTCGAGACCAAATTTGCGGTTTTCGCGACTCAAAATTTACGAAACGCGAGCAATTTCGACAACCACAGAAATCAATCAGTCAACACAACATAAAACAAAACCCTAAGCGAGTAAAACTCACCTATCGTGATGAAAATCACGAAATACCGAAATGTCGGAATGTGCTAACGAACGAGAAAACACCGAAATCCTCAACTCGCACGGATAGCTCCAAACTCGAATCTTCAAGTTCTAACTACACAAATCATCAATCAAACCTTTAATCCTTACTTAAATCCACAAGAAATTTCCAAAATTTCACTTAAAGTTCAAAATCCCCAAATTTCCCCAAAAACTTCAAAAACCCTATTATGGTAAGTTGAGATTGAGAAGGAATTGACTTATGAAATTGGTATCAATAGATTCAAAATTGAAATTGGAGTAGAATAGAACAAGTGGGTCTTACCAATTTTTAGTGTGGAGCTTGATCTATACCCTTCTTCCTCTTTTCTTTTTCCTTCTTCTTCTTTCTCTCCTTTCTCTCCTTTCTCACGTTCACTCTCACTCTGTTTCCTTTCTTTCTTTTTCTTTCTTTCTCTTTCTTTGCTTTGCTTCTTTCCCTTTCTTCCTTTATCCGTGTACTCTCTCTCTCTCTCTCTCTTATTCTTCTCTTACTTTATTCACTCAAGTGTGGAATGAGAGAGCATTTGGATATTTTTGGTGTCTTAGAGCTCATTTAGTGTGAGTGGTATAACAACTAAAATACCCTTAGTGTTCTAATTTCCACTCAGTAATGCATTTAAATTATATACTCAAGCAATTATAATTTGCTTTCGTGACAACCTCATATCTGTGACTTGATTTACTACCTACTTGAGTAATAAATCACTCGTTAATTTCTTAATTCGAAATTAACGAAATTAGGGATGTTACAAAACACGTCATGTAGATTAGACAATGCCGGAGGTAAAGCTATACGGTAAGCCAATAGCCCAATACGCTCGATGATTTGGAAAGGTCCAACATACCGAGGACTGAGTTTCTTCGTCCGCAATGCTCTACCTGTACCAATAGTTGGTGAAACTCTCAGAAAAACATGATCACCAGGTTCAAACTCCAACGGTCTCCTTCTTTTATCCGCATAACTCTTTTGTCGACTTTGAGCTACTTTCAATCTTTCTCTGATTTGCCGAATCTTTTCAGTAGTTTCATGGACCAAATCGGGTCCCAACAATCGTTGTTCACCAACTTCCCACCAACATAACGGGGTTCTATACTTCCTACCATACAAAGCCTCAAATGGTGCCATTCCAATACTAGAATGACAACTGTTTCAAATCCCGATACATCTTGGTAGAACCAGGATGTATGGAGTATTGACTTTTATGAGCTTCCTCTAATACTTGCCTTTTGATTTCATCATCATGTGGCACATAAACCCTACCGTTGAAACGGATAACTCCATCACTATCTTCAATAAAGTTCGGTTGCCCTTTTTGAGATTGTAACTCAACATCAATCTCTTGAGTTGAGCGAATCAAATTTCTCAATGCACTAGAAATTTGAATATGACTCAACACCAATCGCTTTCTTCTTGGCTTCACATTCAAGTTTAAGTCTCTAAAAGACTCCCACAATGCCATTTCATGCATCATCAACTCATACTGTGTGAATAGATTTCCTACTCAACGCATCCGCTACCACATTAGCTTTCCCAGGGTGATATTTTAATTCAAAATCATAATCTTTGAGAAATTCTATCCATCTCCTCTGCCTGTTATTCAGTTCCTTCTGATCAAATAAATACTTCAAACTCTTGTGATCACTGAAGACTTCAAAACGAGATCCATAGAGATAATGTCTCCAAATCTTCAGTGCATACACAATGGTTGCCAACTCCAAATCATGAGTCGGGTAGTTCTCCTTATGAGGCTTCAAGCGCCTAGATGCATAAGCCACCAACACTGTTGATTCGCATAAGAACACATCCTAAACCCTTCCCCGATGTCCTTTGTAAATCGAAATCCCAGAGACGGATCCGGAAGAATTAGGATTGGAGCAGAAGTCAATCTCTCCTTCAACTCGAGAAAACATCCTTCACAATCAACATTCCATTCAAACGACTGACCTTTACGAGTCAACCGAGTGAGTGGAAGAACTAACTGCGAGAATCCTCTGATAAATCTTCGATAGTAACCAGCTAGTCCCAGAAAACTTCTTACTTGAGAATGGTTGTTGGCGTTCCCATTTCAACACCGCTTCCACTTTACTGGGATCCACTGCCACCCCTGATTGGGATATCACATGACCAAGAAATTTTACTTCAGGCATCCAGAAATCACACTTAGAAGGTTTCGCATACAATTTCTTTTCTCGGAGTACATTAAGAACAATTCGAAGATGTTGAACATGATCCTCAATAGTCTTAGAGTACACCAAAATATCATCAATGAAAACCACAACAAAGCCCGATCTAGGTGCAATTTGAAATACCCGATTCATGTAATCCATGAATACTGCAGGAGCATTAGTTAGACCGAAAGGCATTACTACAAACTCGTAATGTCCATATCTAGTACGGAACACAGTCTTCGGAATATCTAAAGCCCTCACCTTAATCTGATGGTACCCCGACCTTAAATCAATTTTTGAAAACACTGATGCACCTCTAAGTTGATATAGTAAATCATCGATTCTCGGCAAAGGATACTTGTTCTTAATAGTAACCTTGTTTAGCTGGCGGTAATCAATGCACAACCTCATGCTCCCATCTTTCTTCTTCACAAGTAACACAGGAGCACCCCATGGAGACACACTAGGTCGGATAAACCTCTTCGAAATCAACTCTTCAAGTTGCAATTTTAATTCTTTCAACTCTAAAGGAGACATCCTATAAGGAGCTATATATATTGGCCCAGTACCTGGCACCAATTCTATAGAGAATTCTACTTTGCGATCCGGCGGTAAAGAGGACACCTCATCGGGAAAAACATCCAGAAATCATGAACAACATGCGGATGACAAATCTAAACCGATTCAGATTGATGTAGATAACATAATAACAAAAGCTTTTGCACCTTGAAATAGAGACTGACTGGCTGAAGTGAAAGAAACAACTGGTTCTGCAGTGGTCTGAGGCAATTCCACTGATTCAGAAGAAAACCCAATAGTTCTATTGAAGCAATTAATAGTGACATGGTTGATGGTCATCCAGTCCATTCCTAGAACAATATCCATTCCCCTCATAGGCAGAAAAATGAAATCAACCACAAAATTACTGCCTCCTATGGTGAGCAAACAATTTTGACACAATGAGTGGGTCGGACTCGACCCTTTGGCGGTGATTAAGATAGATATTGTTTCGGACAGCGGAGTTAATGCTAGTCCCAACCGTTCCACACAAGCTTCAGAAATATAACAGTGTGTAGCACCAGAATCATACAAAATGTTGACAGTGTTAGAAAAAAGAGAACCTGTACCCCTTAGAAGATTGTCATTAGGCATGATGGTCTGAGTATCAAGAGTGTTGACCCGTCCACCGCCTTGGAGCATCCGGTGTTTCCTTATAAGCCTTCCTTGCGGGACACTCACTAGCATAATGCCCTTCGTTACAAGAACAAGAATAACACCGTAATGCACTCATCCGACATTCACCCGAATGATGCTTGGGAAATCGGTGAAGCGCACTTGTTTGCCCTTGTTGCCATCTCTCTTTGCTTTCCCAGTTGGGTTTGAGGATTACTACACGCTTCTTACCTTTCAGAGATCTCTCCTCAAAGCATACATTTGCCTCGAGATCTTGCTCTGCCACACACCGATTGTTGCACTAGAGCATGATAATTTGTCATAGCATAGGAACTAAGACCTTGAGCAATGTCAAGACAGAGCCCTTATTTAAACATTTCCATCTTCCACACATCATTTGGAGCAGTCCTCCCAAGTGTATAAAAGCGAGACGATCGCTCAAATTTAGTTTGTGTATTCATCGTGATCATACCACCTTGTTTCAAGCGAACAAACTCAGTTGCTTGAGAAGTCTCTTTGTTGGAGGAAAATATTTATCCAAGAACAAATTCTTAAAATTTGTCAGTGTCGAATTCCTTGAGTTACAAGACCTTCTCTACCATTCCTCCACCAATCACGAGCATCTTCATTTAGAGCATTTCCCGCACAACCCACTTTTTCTTCCTCACTACATTGGAATGTCTGAAACTTCCCTTCCATAGCTTCGATCCAAAAATGAGCCTTCATTGGATCGGGTTCCCCTTTGGCCGGTGGATTTGGTGGTTCTTTGAACTAAGTTCGATTATAGTTGAATTCTTTGTTGATGCATTTGCATCATGTCCTCCATCATTTTCTGCTGGCTTTCGATAACCCCTTGCATCCATTCATAATGCGGGTCTACAGGCGCGTTGCCCCTACCCCTTCCAGCCATGATTCCGCAAAATATGCACAAAGTATTAAGTTGATCAAGCTCAATGTCTAAAAGCATACTAAGAAAATCACAACTAAAAGCGATAAAGACTCCTAACGACTAGGCGGCTAGGCGAACCGCTCGATACCAAAATGTAACACCCAAGTATTTCTCAACAATAGAAATACTAAAAATGCACCATTAGCATTCATCGAGTAAATATGCCCTATGCGAGATATTGAATAATACAAAACTCTCGAATTCCAATCAAAGAGTTATATCCAACTTAAGGTACTTAGGGTACAATAACATAAGTACTTAAGTGTCACTTAAACATTACAACAAAATACTCAATATCCAATGACAAAGGTAAAATAGATTAGTTTTACAACTTAACAAGCAAGTCATAAACTAAGTTCCAGAATAACAGAGGCAAACTAAATAACATAGTCTAAGCTACTATGTCTACAAATCTCCAAGCCACAACATCTAATCATGCCTATTTGCTTTACGCTTCCCCTGCATATCTGAAAACAACAACATTTGTAGGGTGAGATAACATATCTCAGTGAGTCTTACCGCGACCCCTAACCTATCACTCGGTCCATTTATAAAACCTTAATTAATTTCTTGATTTAATCAATAAACCATGCACGTTACTAATTGTACAAAACCGACTGCACATCTGCTAATCCCGGTAAATAGTGCATTCATAACGTCAAAACAATTGTATCATACCGACTGCACATCTGCTAATCCCGGTGAACCCTATCGCTGAGAGCCTAGGTTTAGGGGCTCATGACTTCCCCCTCCTAGTATGCTATCCGGTGGGTCGTCACCCATACCCGCATTGGGCCGTCTTTTAGTTTCGATATAATTCGGATACCGAAACATACTATATAATCAATTCAAACACAATTTTGTTCATAAAACAATTTTTCCCACACGATACTCTAAGTTTCATAAATTCAACGATATATGATATAAGTGGTTAGGAAAAAGGATTTGAAAGAAGTTTGAAGTCGAACGGAGCGTCGAAACGAAACATCGAATTTGGGGACATAAGGAACTTCTCAACTTTGTGCCCAATTTCCGTTCCGTTTCGTTCTCCGATCGATCCCAAACTGTGTTTCTCTCCAAATTCAACCACAACAGACAATATATATATTTATTCTAGTCCAGCACCACAGTCCAGCAAGCAAAACAGTATGAATTCGTTCTAAATTTCAAACACACGGGATTTTCGTAAAATATTGTTTTTGACTCGAAAATTCACGAAACTCGAGATTTTGAAAACTCTCCAAACATAACACACAAACAAAATTTAAATTCCCTAAACGTGAGTAAAACTCACCTATCGTGATGAAAATCACGAAATACCGAAAGCAGTGAAGCTCAAGCGTTCAAAAACACGATCTCAACCCAAACTTAGATCTAAGCTCCTCCAAACCGAAATCAATGACTCTAAACCGAAATCCCTGACTCTAAACCGAACCCACAGATCTAAACCTCCATTTTCTTCCACTAGAGCTCCAAAACTTCAACAATGGTGAAACTAAAACGAGTAGAAATTAGGGGATAAAAATTACACCATTAGAAAGAGGAGGAAAAATCGGAGAGAATGGTACCAAAAGCCCCTTACCAAGTGAAGAATTGAGGGAGATCTATCCAATTCCTTCTCCCTTCTCCACGCCTCTTCTCTTCTTTCTCTCGGGTCTCTCTCTGTTTCTCACTTTTATTCCTTTCTCTGATTCTGTTTCTTTTATTTCTTTTCCTTTATTTTATTCCTTCTTTCCTTTTCTTCTTTCTTTTATTTCTTTTCTCCTCTTTGACTTTTCTTCCTCAGTTGCTTTCTTTTCTCTCTCTCGATCCTATTTCTTTCTTTTCTCTTTTACTTTGACTATAAGGGTATAAGTGGGTCAAGGGTCTAATTGGGTGTAAAGCCTAAATGCCTTGGCTCACAAATCTCACTAATCCTATTTTTACCCCAAAACTCTCACATCCAATTAACACCATTTAATCAATAAAGCTATTTAATCCTATAATTTAACGAGGACTCCTTAATTAGAGGCAATCTCATTTTAAAATGTGTCTCATTATTTTTTTTCACATAACAATCCACTCGTTAATTTCTTAATTTGAAATTAACGAAATTATGGATGTTACAAGAGAGGTCACCGCTCATCTTTTCAATTTTAACAACACTTTTGTTTGGTTGTTACATCACTTTTGTAATTTTTTATCTTTTTACATCAACAATATTCAGGCTTGAAGAAAGACATTGTAAGTAGTTGGAGTTCCAAATAATTTTTGTGTAATTTTGTCATTTATTCGTAAGCTTTTGTTGATTGTTGATTAAGTATTGAGTTTATAGGTTGCGAATTGCAGTCAATGGAGGAAAAACGGGGTTTACATCGATAGAGAAGAAATTGAAAAGCCAAACCAAGGATTTTAGCTTCATGTAGTCAGATGGGCAAAAAGAAAAATTTGGATTAGTAATTGTGTCGTACAATTGAGGAACAGTTTTTTGTCAAGCTGTAGACATGTATGGATTATGTCTAATTTTGATATTGTTGTTTAAATTTTTTTAAATTTTAATAGCTTCCAAGAAATTGGATGTTGTATTATATCTAAAAGTTTTTTTAATATGTTCCTTGAACATTCAAAATGCATGTTCAAGGTTGATAGAGTACAATAGAACTTACTAGAAAAGTAAATTTTAAATTCATGATTCCACTAACTTATCTTCTACTTATAAATTTATTTATTTACAATTTATAAATATAATTAATTAATTGTAAAAGGAAGTTGGAGAAACTTATCTTCTACTTAAATGACAAATGTACTAATCTTTAATGAAATGACTTTCTATATTACAAGTATAAATGTACTTCTTGTCAAAAAAAAAAGTATAAATGTACCAAATTACTAGCAATTTTTATACATTATTTTTATAAATGTTGAATTGTAAGTTAAAAGCAACCTACGGTTATGGATGGCTCAAAGGAATTATTAAACATAAAATTATTCATTATACAATGAAGGAATAGTTTATTTTTATTACGTTTGGGTAACATCCCTAATTTCGTTAATTTCGAATTAAGAAATTAACGAGTGATTTATTTTAGTCTTTATACCACTCACACTAAATGAGCTACAAGACCCAAAAATATCCAAATACTCTCTCATTCCACACTTGTGTGACTAAAAAAGGGAAAGTAAGAGAAAAGAGATATATATATATATATATATATAGAGAGAGAGAGAGAGAGAGAGAGAGAACACGGTAGAAGAAAAGAAAAAAGAAAAGGGAGAAGAGTAGAGAGAGAAAGAGTGAACAGAGAGAAAGAGAGAAAAGAGGGAGAAGAAAAGAAGAGAGAGAGAAGAAGGAGAAAGAGGGAAGTTCTCCATGGATTCTCAACGGTTGTAAGCTTCAAGCCCCAAAAATTGGAGGTTTTGACTCCTTTGGAGCTAGGGTGATGTTCTTGCAAGCGCAAATTCGGTTTGGGTAGCCTTGGTTTCGGTTTGGCAGTGTTGGAGGTGTTTGGATCGTGGTTGGTTGAGTTTCGGAATCGTGAGCTTCGGAAAAAGTTTCGGAATTTCGTGATTTTCATCACGATAGGTGAGTTTTACTCGCTTAGGGTTTTTGTTTATGTTGTGTTGGCTGATTGATTTCTGTTGTTGTCGAAATTGCTCGCGTTTCGTAAATTTTGAGTCGCGAAAAACGCAAATTGGTCACAAAACCACGGATTATGAAATTCTGGACACAGGTTCGGTTTTATTAGAACTGGGACTTCTCGGTTAGTCCAAAAATTATGTTTCTGATTGTTTTTGAAAATAGACTTAACGCCGGTCGTTTTGGCACTGGTTTCGTTAAATTTGGAGTTGTGTACCTCAAGTTATGAGTGTCTCAAGTTAGGTCAAATTTCAGAAATTAAACTGTGTATAGGTTCAGTTTTTCAGGTCTTGAGTTCTCAATTGAACTCCGTTTTGAATGATTCTTGTTTCGTTGGAAAGTAGACTGAATTCCCTACGAAATAGGCACTGGTTTCATCAAATTTCATTACGAAATGAGAAAGAAAATTGAGTTGCAAGTTGGGCAAAAAGTTCTGTCTGATGTTTGTACAGCAGTGTAGTATTTTTAAAAACTGTATCAACTGGAGCCTTGTTTTGAAAAAGGGATATTACATGTAGAAACTACACTCAGAGAGCTTTTCAATGAGTGTTCGTTTGTTGAAATCCGATGTCGTTTGCTATTTTAAATCATTGGTCGAAGTAGGTGCACTGCTGTAGGAAATTCTGCACTTATGTGTGTGCAAAAATGTCGGTGTGTGTTTTTCCAAATCTCGAAACGAATTACTTGAAGTAATTCTTTGTGATTCTTTGTGAGTGCATTCGGAATTGGGGTATATGTTGGCTGTTGTGGTTGAATTTGGATTGAAACATAGTTTGGGTTCGATCGGAGAACGAAACGGAACGGAACTTGGGCACAAAGTTGAGAAGTTCCTTATGTTGAACCAACGTGATCATGTCATTGCAATGCAGAATGAGAGGCTCAACCAAATCGAGCAGCAAGTTGCAGCTAGAGGAGCAGCACCTGCCTCTGGGCGAGCAACACCTGTCCTTGGACTACCACCCGTTATAGAAGCACGCAGAGAACTAGAGGCTCGTAGAGCAAGATCTCTCCCAAGAAGACATTCGGTACACAGATCGCCTCCGCGAAGGAATCATGTGCACCGATCTCCACCCAGGAGGGGTAGAAGTTACAAGCGCTCTCAACTTCCATCACCCACCGATCCAACGTACGATCCTAATCACCCGGAATACTCCCCCACTAGATACTTGTCAACGGGATACCCGAGGCGTTCCAGGAGTAGGTCGTTCGACCCATATGGACCTTGTCCTCGAACTGAAGAAAGTCCAAGGCGTTATGCTCCTCCAAGATCAAGATATGAGGTGGATCGACCAGGAGTCCGGCATCAGGATGGTATTCCCAGGTATCGGGATGTAGGAGGAGCAAGTCCTTTCACCCGGGAAATTGAAGATTGTCCAATCCCGAAGAAACTGGAGAAACCTCCTCTTCTGAAGATGTACAATGGGATCGGTGATCCGGATCGACACATCAGATACTTCAACAATATGATGCACTACTGGTCAGCTTCCGAGCCGATAAAATGCAAACTCTTCCCTTTGTCCCTGGAAGAAGGCGCTCAGGATTGGTGGGAGGAGTTGGAGCCCAACTCCATCTCTTCATGGAGAGAACTCTGCAGAGTCTTTTCTGCCCAGTTCACAACTCACAAGAGCAAACCCAAGTCTGAGCATACTTTAGAAGCAGTAAAGCAGGGGGAGAATGAAACCTTGCGGGAGTACGTAGATCGGTTCAACAAGGAAGCAGCCTCAGTTCGCGCGTTGAACGACTGGAAAAAGCTAAGTTATTTGACGCGTGGTCTGAGGCCTGGTAGCTTGTTCGAAATAGAGGTCGGGATAAATCAACTAGAGGACTTAGCCACTTTCGTTCGCAGATCGCAGCGTTACATGAATTATGAGGAAGTAAGCACAGAATTCAAAGATGTAAAAAGACCTGACCCATTAGTAATGAAGGATGGGCAGTGAAAATCAAGGAAATGGTGCAGATATCATAAATGCAACGAGCATGACACCAATGGGTGCATGGCGCTCAAATATGATATCGAAGAATTGATCCGGAAAGGGAAGTTGTCCCAATATGTAAGGAAAGATCGAGGTGACGAAAGGGAGGATAAACGGGATGACCAAAGAGCAGCCCGATCCCCAGGAGGGGCAAGGCAGCAGTCAATGAGGTGGATAAGAAGAACAAGGGGGTGGCTGATAGTGAGTCAGATGACGAGCCAGATTTCCGGAAAGCCAAAGGGCGACCAGTGGCGATGTCCATCACAGGAGGATACTCTGTCAGCGGAGTAACGAATAGAGCGATCAAGCGAAACTGGCAAGAGATTATGAGCGTTGCCTCCACATCCGAAAGAATACCCTCAAGCAGACCATCCTTAGCCTTTGGGGACGATGAGTTGCTTGACAACAAGCCAAACAAGTATGTACCCCTGTTAGTAACATCAATTATGGCCAACACTGAAGTTCGAAGAATCTTGATCGATCAAAGCGACTCATGACATTATTTTTGAGGACCTCACGGAAGTTTTGAAGATTTCGAGAGATGAACTATCTCCTTATGAAGGAACAGACTTGACTGGGTTCAATAGATCATCCACCACTCCTTTGGGTCATATCGACTTAAGGGTAACCTTCGGAGATGACACTGATGGTAAAGGGCTCTATCGGACCGTAAAAACCACGTTTCTTGTCTTACCTTGTAAATCAGTGTACCAATGCATAATAGGCCGACCAACCACAGGAAAGTTAGGAGGCGGTGGCCGGACGGTGCATCTCAAAATGAAGTTCTACTCCGGTGAAGATAAAATTGTGACCGTCCTGGGCGACCTAAAATCTGTTAAGCGTTGCTTCTACCTCAGCCTAAAAGAATCAGAAGGGTTCTCGGTTAACCAGGTGGCAACCATAGACAGAATGGTAGGGTCAGACGTCAATCTGGCCGACCTAGATGCAAGGTATGACCCAGATAGTGAGGAAAAAGAAGGAGCGATGATCGACTAAAGAACTTAAAAAGAAAATAAAGCGACCGAAGCAGGAGTGTGAGTTGATAGACATAGTCCTAGGGGCGACCCACGAGGGCGATCAAGATTGGGCCCGACCTCCCATAAGAAAATTAGTTGATCCGATTGCCTAAGGGATCATGCAGATTTGTTTGCTGGAGCGCGGCGAACATGCCCGGAATACGCTGAAGTAGCTTGTCATAGACTAGCGATTGACCCAAAAGCCAAACGATCGCCCGCAGGGCGTGCTCGAAGCGACAAGGCTTTGGCGGTACGTCAAAGCGGTGGATGACTTGATAATGCAGAACCGTGAAAGAAATAAAGTATACCACTTGGTGTCTAATATTGTCTTGGTCAAGAAAGCCAATGGGAAGTGGAGGATGTGTGTTGATTACGAGACTTAAATAAAGCTTGCCCAAAAAGCGCTTTTTAGGTGGCAGCGTGGGCGGGTTAGTTGACAATGCCTCGGGGTTCTATTACTCTCTTCTACGGATGCCTATTCAGGGTATAATCGGATCGCCATGTATCCACCCGACCAAGAAAAGCGGCTTTCATGACGGACAAGGGTAACTTCGCTACAAGGTCATGCCGCCCGGCCTCGAGAATGCGGGGGCCACATACCAAAGAATGATGAACAAAGTTTTTGTGGCAGTTAGGCGAATAGTGAAGTATACCTTGACGATATGATAGTCAAAAGCGAGCGATTCGACCATCGGCGACTGAAAGAAGTTTCGCGAAGCTCAAAAAATTCTTTAAAGCTTAACACGAAAAGTGTACTTTCGAGATGAGGCGGGCAAATTTCTAGGATTCTACTTGACGGAAAGAGGAATCGAAGCCAATCCAGATAAATGCAGGGCGGTTACTGAGATGAGACCGCCCACAACAAAGAAGGAGATACAAAAGTTGAATGGGATGATTGCAGCATTGTCAAGGTTCCTGGCCAAGGCGGCAAGCAAGTCGCTGACATTGTTCAAACTACTCAAGAAGGGGGCAGAGTTTGAATGGACACCTGAGTGCGAGCAAGCCCTGACCGATCTTAAGAGCGCTCTGATGAATCCCCCTATCTTGAGCAAACCAGTACCAGGAGAAATGTTGTATCTATACTTGGCCATCACAGAGGAGGCGCTCAGTGCAGTCTTAGTAAGAGAAGAAGACTCCAAGCAGAACCCAATCTACTTCGTCAGCAAGGCACTCCAAGGTCCTGAGCTCAGGTACCAGAGGGTGGAAAAATTGGCTCTAGCACTTGTAGTGGCAGCCAGGAGGTTGAGACCCTACTTTGTTGCGCATCAAGCCGTGCTAAGAACAGACCAACCCATCAGACAAATCCTGCATAGACCAGACTTAGCAGGAAGGATGATCAAATGGGCAGTAGAGCTCTCCGAATCTGGGATCAAGTATGAGCCTAGGTCGGCAGCCAAAGCACAAGTGTTGGCAAACTTCATAGCAGAGATGACGCCCACTCCACACGACAAGCCTCCTATGATTTGGACGCTCCATGTAGATGGATCCTCCAACCGAAATGGGAGTGGGGCAGGCCTAATCTTAGAAAATCCTGAAGGCTTAACTGTTGAAGTATCCTTAACCTTTTCTTTCAGAACGTCAAACAACGAAGCAGAATACGAGGCTTGCATAGCCGGATTGCTGCTTGCCCGGGAATTCAATGTGGAGTGGGTTGAACTCCACTCAGACTCTTTGCTGGTTGTATCACAAATAACAGAATTCTTTGATGCAAAAGATGAGATACTGCAGAAGTATTTGGCAAGGGTCAAGGAGTTGCTCGCACTTTTTGACCATGTTGAGGTCAAACACGTCCCAAGAACAGAAAATGTAAGGGCAGACATCCTTTCAAAACTTGCCAGTACCAAAAACCTGGGAAATCATAGGAGCGTGATTCAAGAAACCCTGCCTCGTCCTAGTGTGGCGCTCAAGGGTCCCTCCTTACCAAGTATCTGCGTGATTGAGGAAAAGGAGGAATGGCTCGACCTAATCCTTTACTATATTCAGAAAGGAGAAGAGCCTGAAGATGCCAAGCAAGCTAGGTTGGTCAGAAGGAGGGCATCCCTCTACTCAGTTATTGAAGGGAAACTCTTCAGGAGGGGATTCACAACCCCACTGCTGAGGTGCTTAAAATCAAATGAGGCCAACTACGTACTTAGAGAAATCCACGAAGGAATTTGTGGAAATCACCTTGGCGGGCAAGCGTTGGCCAAAAAGGCGCTCAGGGCAGGCTATTACTGGCCCACTATGGAAGAGGATGCTAAGAACTTGGTCCAAAAATGCATAAAGTGTCAGATGCACGCTGATGTCCACCTTGCCCCTCCCACAGAGTTAAATTATCTGACCTCCCCTTGGCCCTTTGCCTGGTGGGGAATTGATCTTCTTGGACCTTTCCTCCCTGCTCATGGACAGTTTAAATACATGATCGTTGCGGTGGACTACTTTACCAAGTGGATCGAAGCCGAGCCCTTGGCGACAATCACTTCAAGGAATTGCATGAAGTTCGTAAAAAAGAATATTCTGACCAGGTTCGGAGTCCCGGAGATGATCGTGACAGACAACGGTACTCAGTTTGCCGATAAAGGTTTTCAAAAAATCTTGGCCGACCTGGGAGTGAAACAACGTTTCACATCCGTAGAACACCCCCAGACGAACGGTCAAGCGGAAGCAACAAATAGAGTAGTCCTTCGTGGGCTGAAGAGGCGACTGGACGAGGCCAAAGGCAACTGGGTAGAAGAGCTCCCCTTCGTGCTATGGGCATACCGGACAACCCCACACTCTTCTACAGGAGAGTCCCCCTTCAGAATGGTGTATGGCATAGACGCTGTCATCCCCGTAGAAATGGGTGAGCTAAGTTGGAGAACAACAAACCCTCAAACGCCGGAAGAGAATGCCAGGGCCTCGAGAGAAGAGTTGGACCTCATTGAGGAGCTGCGTACCAAGGCGTCTTTGAGGGAAGAGTTGATTAAGCAAAACGTGTCCGCAAGGTACAACTCAAAGGTCCAGAAAAGAGAATTCAAAGTAGGGACGACTTGTCTAAGAAGAAGCGAGATGTTGGGTGAAGAATGCTCGACAGGAAAGCTCGCTCCAAAGCGGGAGGGCCTTACAAAGTCATCGCTAAAGCAGGGAAGAGGCGCTACCACTTGAGACCATGAAGGGAGGAGCGATCCCACGCACGTGGAATACTACTAAGCTCAGGAAATTCTATGTTTGAAAGAAGTTTTTGTAGAAACATTGACAAAGTGAAGTTGTAAACAAAAACGGGCAGGACACTCTTTTTCCGCGGGTTTTTATTGAGGCCTGCCCGTCCGTCTATTAATAAGACGAGGCATTTTTAAACGATTGACGCGCAAGGTCACAAACTACTCGAGTCGTTCAAACTGGGCCGAGCCTGGTAAACGCTCGAGTAGGACGATAAGTCTCTCAAAACGAATGAGAGATCCTCGTAGCGATGAAGTACACATCGCGCCCACCTTGGGCGGGTTCAATCCAGTCAGAAGACTGGTAAACCACCCAGGGTAGACCTTTAAAACAACGTTTTAACACAAATTAATATATTAGCAAGCATGCTGAGCGGCCGAGGGTTGGTCACACGAAGGGCTCGACCAAAATCCTGGCCACCCCAAAGACAGATTAAGCATTTAAGTACTTGACCAAGAAATCGAGAAATCAGAAATAAAGCAAGTAGATAATTCATAAATGCGCTGTCATTACAAACCGAGGACGAGCTAAACGCTCGCCCAAAAGGAGGGAAATGATTCAAAATGAGGAAACATTACAAATCGGGGATGAGCTAAACGCCCACCCAGAAAGGGAGTAAAACAGCAAAAGGGAGTAAACCTCAAGGCCACCCGCCCAAAAAAAGTTGTCCTCAAACGACCTACTCATGTCCTTCCCAAATGACCTCCTCAGGGATGTCATTGCCTTCAGCATCCTGGTCGGCAGGCCTGAATATCTGCCCTCCTGCAGCATCTGTCCTAACCTCATAGTTGTAGCTTAGGTATTGTCGGCCAATCGCGAGTCGGGGGTATAGGACGCCAATTTGATCAATGGCGTTGTCAAACTGCAAGCGACCAAACTTAACGGCCAGAGTAACAGCGTCCTTATTCTCCTGCCTCATACGGTCGCACTCCTCTTCAAGCCTAGTAATCTCCGTCTGAGCAGCCAAAAGATCCTCCTCCAGCTTGGCCACACGGGAGTTCAGAGCCTTCACTTCGTTGGCAGTCTTCACCTGAGCAAGCAGGGCGTCATCTCTTTCTTTTTAACTCGATCTAGAAGCACACACTTAGCTTGGTAGGACTTTTTTGCTTTGTCTAGTTTTGAGAGAGCGTCGTCCCGTTCCTCCTGTAGAGCTGCAATAAGGTGACAAGAACGGTTCAAGTATTGAATCTAAAGTTAAGACCAAAGAATTTGTGAGCCAAAGTGTTACATGCAACTTGGCTTTCCCCCCCTTCAGACCAGCCGGCAATGAGGTCAGAGGCGACCTTGCAGGTTTCGGCGGCAGCAACCATTTGAGAGCTCAATTCTCCCAAGGATAGCTTATGTTTCTTAGAACGACCCTCTCTTGGCTTTTTCGAAAGATGTTGGCCGCCCCGAGTGGCCCCTGTAGGTCTTTCATGAGTCTGTTTCTGAGCATAGTCGTTCACTTGGTCACCATCACCTCCACGGGAGGAACCCCCCACCAAAACTTGGAGCGGCTTAACCCCTTCTTGGGGTGTGTTGGGTTGCTGGTCCGCTTCCTCGATATCACACATTTTGCTCAACCTTCGGAAGTCTTTAGCTGCCATGGAATCTGAAAAACAACAAATAAGAAAGTCAGTTAATAGAAAGCTAAATAAAAGAAAAAAGAGCTAAATGGGAGCATGGGGCGGCCAAGGATATGGCCATACCAAAGGCGATCAAACCGGGCGGTAGATGATGCCTGCACCAACTTATTAATAGCGGGAGGAACTTTTCCAGTGCATTGAGATACCTTATGTTTTAAAATTCGAATAGTCCCTTGATCAGTCTCATCCAAGGACATCACATCCTGACGGTACTCAATTGCTCGCTTTCGATAATGACGCTTAGACCAACATAACGCAATCTTAAAACCGGTAACTTTTGCCCGCACCGTCAAGAGCAACAATAGATCGTTTAGCGTCTTCACATACAGGGACAACCCACATGTAAGCCCCTTTCCAAGGTTTCATTGAATCAGCATAAGAGCGGAAAAACTTGTAGTCACGATGAGACTTCAAACTCACATGTTCCCACCGTCCCCTGCTCGTGCCATTTTCCCCCCTATGGCTAATCTCAAAGATCGCAAAGAATAGAGCGCAAAGAGCACGGACGCCGAAGTCGTTCATTAGAATCTCAAAGGCCTTCACGAACGCCCAAGCATTGGGGTGCAGTTGTGAAGGTGCGACAAACAAATAGCGAAGAACGCTCCTTTGAAAAGTAGTGATCGGGGGACGAATCCTCATCTTGCGCAACACCACGTCGTACATCATGAACTTCGTTCTTAAGGGGACAGTGGCAACCGAGTCCTCAGGGTCAACCCCCTCAACCCTCCAAATTTGACCGTTGATACCCACATAATCGGCACTCAGCTCATCATAGTCACCCCCTAGGACATGACGGGAGCGCTTACCTCAAAGTTCCTCTGATATCCAAGAAAGCGTCAGCAGGCTCGTTAAACTCAGAATTCCCATCCACAATCATACCCATAGGGGCGCTCAGATTGGAGTTGCCCAAACCCTTAAATGGGCGCCTAGAGGAGGCCCCATACTCAGCAACACTTCTCTGACCACTCTGAGAATGGGATGGTCCAGATATTGGAGAAAGGTGAAGAGGAGAAATCAAACTGGAGACTTCCGGTTCACGAAACAAGTAATTCCCGAAACTTGAGTGATCAGAAGAAGGTAGATCGGGCGAGCCAACCGAGTGACCAGATTGGGACCGACTAAGACGTTCGTAGTTGGGGCGAGTAGCCACTTCATCAATACTAAAACGGCGCCCAGGATGTCTGGCCAAAGCCTCAGAGTATTCACCCATCGCAGGGGGAACGGTTGACAACTCTGAAGAGGAAACTACAATGCTTTCAAGGCGCTCTGAGGAGGTCTGACGCCTGGTCTTCTTGGTGCGCGTCATAAAATGTTAGAAACTGCAAGGAGGGGGCACAGAAGTCAGGTCGGGTTGAACTCCTCCCGGAAGAAAGGAGGGGGGGCAACGATTTGCCCATACCTGACACCCCCTCCCCGCCGGCAGGAAGACATGAGCAAAAGAAGGAAGGGAAAACTAAGTATGGAAGTAGGCCATACCTGGTGAGAAGAAGCCGGAGTTGAAAAAACGGAAAGAGCGTAGCACCACGAATATCTTGGCCACCCGAAGAAACTTGACCACTCTCCAGAGCAATTGTTAAGAAAAATGTGCAAAGATGAAAAAGTGTGCAAAGGTAAGGAGGAGAGTGAGGTGTTTATATAGTGAATTTCTAGACCGTGTTCGAGGAAAAACGGAAAGACGCGTTCCCGTTAGGACATTTGCGATACAAGATCGTTTCACCGTGTCGACGCAGAGAAATATAGTACCGTCCCATTGTCAAACACCGCAGTATTAAATCTCGAAATCTGAAAAAAATTGCCACTAAAAAAGAAGTCAGACACTCAAACGTCACCTCAATCGCGCCCGAGAGGGGCGCGATCGCGATGCTTGACCGTTTTCAAAAATGAAAGATTCCATGTCTCAAAAGAACACACACTCTCAAAAGTGCAAGCATAGTGGGGGGCGACCAAAACTCTCCCAATGACCAAGGAGTGGTCAAAAGCAAAAGGAGTGGTCAAAGAAACCCATGGGGGGCGACCCAAAATCAACATAGCCAAAAGAAGTTGTCAAAAAGTATTTGTACATTGGTCAAGAGCTCCTTGGGAAGGCAAAAAATGAGTCTTGGAAAGAAGGACATGAGGGGGCGATCAAGAACTAGCATGTTCTAAGGTATGGTCAAAAGCATTTTTACTTTGGACAAGACCATAGTCTTGGTCAAGAGAAAGAAAAAGAAACACATCCTTAGGAAGGACAAGCTAGTGGGGCGACCAAGGAAAGGTGATGATCATAAATGTTGTCTAAAAAGCACATTCCTTGAAGACATCAACACATGGGGTGACCAAAGAAAAGAGCATGGTCAAAAGCAAAGGGTGTGGTCAAAAATCAACACATGGAGGACCAAGAAGAGAACATGGTCAAATAGAAACAACTCACCTCAAGAATTAAGTTAGGGGCGGCCCAAATTTTGGTGGTAGGGGCGCCCAGCCACATTACCAAGCTAGGGGCGACCCAAATTTTTGAGGGAGGGGCGCCCAGCCACTTTACCAAGGTAGGGGCGACCCAAATTTTTGAGGGAGGGGCGCCCAGCCACATTACCAAGGTAGGGGCGATCCAAACATTTGAACATTGGGCACCCAGCAACATTACCAAGCCTGGGGCGCTCAAAAGCAAGGCATGGGGTGCCCAAACCATGACTCTTTGGAGGATCAAAAGTTGGGAGCACCCACAATTCTTACTTGGAATAGTCAAAAAGAGTGGTCAAGATAAATCCTCTCAAGAACCAAACATAAAGGGTGACTCACTTTTTGAGAGGAGGGACGCCCAAACATATTTTGAAGCTGGGGCGCCACCGACTTACAACAAGCGGGCGCCAGAAATTCATTTACATGGCCAAAGAATGGCATGGTCAAAGCATGACATGAAGTACCGTATAGTTCAAGCCTACGCCCGCCTTACAGTCAAGCTTGGCTTGGGGGGCAACTGTTGTAACATCCCTAATTTCGTTAATTTCAAATTAAGAAATTAACGAATTATTTATTACTCGAATAGGTAATAAATCAAGTCACGGATAGGAGGTTGTTACGAAAGCAATTTATAATTTCTAGAGAAAATAATTTAAATGCATAACTGAGTGGAAATTAGTACTCTAAGGATATTTTAGGATTTATACCACTCACGTTAAATGAGCTCTAGGATACCAAAAATATTCAAATACTCTCTTATCTCTCACTTGTGTGAAAATAAAAGAAAAGATAAATAGAGAGAGAGAGAGATATCACGGCAAAAAGAATAAAAAGAAGAAAAAAAAAAAAAAGAAAGAAAGAAGAAGAAGCAGAAGCAGAGCGCGAGAGAGAGAGAGAAGAGGAAGAAAAAGGGAACTCTCCGCGAATACTCGGTGGTTGTAAGTGATTCTCGTACCATTCTTCTCCATTTTTCGAGATCTATCTATTGATACTAAAATCATCATCGATTCTTGATATTTTCATTTCACCATTAATGGGTTTTGAAGTTCCAATGAAGAAAAATGGAGATTTGAGCGAAATGGAAGCTCGGTTTTGAGGAAGGAAGCTCAAGCCACAGAGTGGAAGGTTGGGTTCCGGTTTGGGGGTGATTTTGGGAGCTTCGGTTGATGGGGGCTGTCCGAGAGTTTTGGAGCGGAACCGAAGTGTGTTCGTGGTGTTCGAGCGGTGGGATTTCGCCAAGCCGGTATTGTGTGATTTTCATCACACGAGGTGAGTTTTACTCGCTTAGGAATTTAAATATTGTTTTTGAACTATGTTTGAATGATTTTCAAATTTCGGAGTTTCGAGAATTTTAGAGTCAAAACGCTATTTTCTTGAAAATGACGCGTGTTTGAAAATTTAACACGAAACCATAATGATTTGATTTTTGGATTGTTATGTTTGACCGATATATATGTGTCTTTGTGGCTATGCGTGGTTGTTTAGGATTGAAATACGGTTTGGGATCGATCGGAGAAGCGAAGCGGAGCGGAATTGGGCATTAAGTTGAGAAGTTCCTATATCCCCAATATCCAATGTTTCGTTTTCGACGCTCCGTTCGGCTCCAAACTTCTTTTAAATCCTTTTCCTAACCACCTAGAGCATTTATGTGGGATATCGTTTGTTTGAATGTGTTTTAAAGTTATTTGGTGTGATTCGGTTGAATTTTCAAATCTATTGGAAAATCGTAAATTTTTGTATATGTGCGAAATTAATGATTTTGAACAAATTGATGTCCGGGACTGGTTATACAGAAATTACACTATTTTGGGATGTCCGTATTATAGAGGAAACTACTACGAATTTTCGTTTGAAATTTTGATACAAATCCAAAGTGGTTTTGAAATAACGAATAATATTATATTTATTTCGAAAAACCGTAATTAGTATACGTGTGAGGACATATGTTTTGGAAAGTGAATTGAACAAAATGTTCCATTTCTTAATTTATAATTGGCTCGGGATGATTATGTTCATCTAAACCGGCCCACGTTTCACGATATATAAGAAATATCGAATTGAGGTGACGACCTCCATGCGTTAGTACACTAGAGAGAGGAAGTCATGCGCCCGGTCCTAGGCCCCCATGTTAAAATTAAAGCTATCCGCCTTTAAGAGTTGTACACTTATTGGCTATGTTGGGGTTCACCCATGCTTCCTTGTGTTGTTGGTGATGTACTAGAATTGATAAAACTTTTAAATGTGTATATTGTGATTTTGTCACTCGAGCTTCTTTAGGTTGTTGGTGACAAGTCACAAGTAATTGATTATATATTGTAATTCTTTTTGAATTACTAATTATGGTTTTATAAATGGACCGAGTGATAGGTAAGGGGTCACGGTAAGACTCACCGAGACAAGTTGTCTCACCCTACAAATGTTGTTGTTTTTTTGAGTAACAGGAAAGAAGATCATTTATGACACGAGTGGATGGAGTGCTCGAGAAGGAAATGGAAGAGCGTAGTTCTTCTATTATTAGTTATGTTTTTCCCTGTTATCTTTGTATTCGATTTATATAACTTGAATTTATTCTAAGTTATGTATCGTTTCCGCTATTCTTGTAAAGATTGTAAATCTAAGCAGGAAATGTATCTCTGATGTATGCTAAATAGGTACACTTTAGTATTTCTACTAGATAGAAATATGAGGGTGTTACATTTTGGTATCGAGCGATTCGACCTAGTTGGACGTAGAGACCGTTTGGTCAAGAGGTTAGATAAGTCGACTAGGGACTTAGACAATTAAATGTCGAGAACCTTTGGTATATTATGTGAAGTATTGAGTCGGGGATCCACTCAATGTTTCATGTGAGTTCACGAGAATTATGACCGTTAGTTGCCTCGGCCGAAAATGTCCAAACCCCAAACCTTAGGAATTACGCCTTCTCGGTTGATCGAGCACGCGGCGAAAGCAAAGGGCTACGATTGGTGTTCGAAGAAAGGCTGTGGGACGAATGTTCAATCGATGAACTAGGTGCAATTGTGGAATTGCGGTGGAAGTTATCGTAGGTCTGCAGAGGAACTACAATTAAGAAAAGTCTTTAAGCGATAATAAGGGCGATGATCGTAAGACTGTTAAGATTAATTGGCACCCGAGATCTGACCGTTGATTAGTCGATCTAGCGATTATGGAAAATATTGTTCCATAGTTAAATTTACGTTGTGGTTAGAGTAAACCCCAACTTAGATCGCAGATTAGAATCATTCTCCGGGATAAGCGCAAGTCTTGACGATTTCTTTTTCCTCAAGACCATATTTGAAATGCTATGAAGCCGATACATTAAGTTGTAATGGAATCTTTCGTATTGGTTCTGAGAACCAAATGCGATGGAGTTAGTTTCGATTACGGTTTTTGAACCAAGTCCCAATTAAGATGAAATCGGTAGGTGATTTTGATGGTGACATGTCTTGGGTTTCAAACAATTCCCGTTATGGAATGGGCGTGGTAACCAGATATTTGGATGGCACTCATGGACCGTTAATTGATTCTAAGAAATGACCTATGATGAGAAAAAATGAGAGGTCACATGTGAGGGAAAATATAATCAAAGATTGATTGATATATAGTTTGAGGAAGCTAGTCTTGATCTCGTGAGAAATTTTAAATCGAGTTCTCCGACTTGTTTTATTCATAATTATTAATACGAATTCAGATTTTTATATTCCATGATGCGTTGGAAGGCTAACGGAAATGTCGCACATCCGAGTAGGATTTGAACTAATTGTTCAATGGTATTACAAATGTATACGCCTTACCCTAAGTTGTTAAATCTTGAAGCGGTTGTAGGACATAAACCCATTAAAGGCTTGGGAAGTGGAAAGAGAACTTCCATCGTTAAGATGAGATTCTAAACTTTGTTTTAGGATGATACTCATTATAGTTTTTCAATGGACCTATTCCCGGAAAAGGTTGTTAGTAGCTATAGCTTTTCAACGATCGGTAGAGTTTCCAAAAGCGAACGATTATGAGGTATGCCATCGGTATATCCAAGGGTGGAACTTTCAATCTCTTAAAGTGTTGTTGTTCTATAGTAAAGCGTAATCAAGTGAGCGTGAAACACCTTACTTATTGTTAAGCAAGACATGTTCCATACCAAATGGATACGTTAAAGAGGTTATGGTTATGTTTGAGCGGTTGTGGGGTTTGAGAGTTATGGGACCAAAGGAATGACTAAAGTGGTGAGAATTGTTCTCGGAATCAGCGTTGGAAGCATTATCTTGTGCCCGTTTGATTCCGTGGAAGAATCCTTCTATTTTGACTATTTCTTTGATGATTATAATAACTAGTTTGACTCAGTGATGAATCCAAACATAAGCGTTTCGCTTAGAGTAGTCCACAAGGCGGTGTGATCGAATGAAGTTCAAAATCTTCTAGTAAGTCCTACTTAGCTAGGAAAGCGGTTATGCTTCAAGCAAGGAATCTATGTTGTTAGATTCTCGTAGGCTTGAGTAATTGAGTTTTAGACTCCATTCAAGAGAATGGTTGGCTTTAGAAAATTCGTTTGACATGATCCATATCTTAGCTAATGATCATAAGGACCATGATGATGAGGCTACCGAAGTATATAATAGTTATAACAGAAACTGTATGGTGCTCCAAATTTGAAGAAGAGTACGAGGAATATTTGTGATATTCTAACGAAGCTTTAGCTAGAGATAATGTGACTTATAGCTATGCTATTCCAAATAGGTCAGTCAAGAAATGTTGTTTTGATTGGAAGGTAGCTAGTTCGGCAATCACTCGTCTATATTCAATGAAATAAAGTCAAAGGACTTCGATCTGTAATCCATTTGTAATGCATGAAATTTTTGGTTCACAAGTTACATTAGCAACTCTGATCATTATTAGTTACTACCATTACGGATTACTGAGTTAGTAACATTGGTATAATATTATTAATAGTCCCTAATCTAAAGAACATTTTGATATTTGGGATGGATACATCTTTGTAACACTATTGTTGATGGATTCTAAGTGAATGAATAGTAGATTTCAGTTCAAGGAATGATTGGTTGGAATAGTCATCGACTTATAGGTTTTGAAAGGCCATACATTTGTGTGAGATCATCAGGATCTCGGAATTGAGTTCGAAGAATGAGTCACGAGGTGAAGATATGTCTTATTAGTATGTCGGGTTAGCAAAGAAACAAACTCCTATGGGTAAGTGGGAAAATTATTTCATATCCAAATGTTTTCAAGAAAATTTTTACAAAACCGTTACCCATCGGTGAGATAGTCATGAACTCGATGAGTGATGAGTTTAACCCAAGTTCTAATAGTACAGTATTCCCATGAAATCGGAACGTGATATTACTTAGTTTTCCCACAAGTTGGGGTGCTCCGTGTTACTTGTTGGAAAGAAAAGATGGGAATAGGAGATCGGGTATAAATTACCTCGAGTTGGATAAAGTTATGGTTAAGAATAAGTATCTATGCCAAGAATCTATGCTTAGGTTGTTTAGCTTCAAGGTGAAGCGGTGATTTCAATGTGTGGTCTAAGGTCGGGTTTTTATTTAAAGGTTAGGGCTTTAGTTACCCCGAGGATGACTTTCCATACTAGATATGGACATTGCGAGTGAGTAGTGATGCTCTTGGTCTAACTAATGCTCTACGGTATACATGGATTACATGAACCAAGTTTTTCACTGTATTTAGACTAGTTGTTGAAATTTTTACGGATAACATCTTGGTATATATTTAAAACCCATGTGGATCATGGTGTACATTTTCGCATTGTTCGGAATGTACTACGAGTAAAAGAGGTAATGGGCTAAGCCATCGAAGTGTGATTTCAAGATGGCGGTAGTGAAATTCTAAAGCGTGTGGTATTCCCGGTGCTGGCGTGGCAATGGATTCTAGAAGGGTTGAATTTGTGATGAATTGGGAGTTACCGTTATCGGTCATAGAGGTAAGGAGTTATTTGGAACTAATTGATTTGTATAGTTGGTTTATCGGAAGATTCTCACGAAGAGTTATTTCACTCATCTGATTAACTTGTAAAGGTCGATCGTTTGAATGAAATTTCGATGGTGAAGAATGTTTCTAGAGTAGAAAAGCGAGTTGATTTCTGTTTCAATCTTTATCTTTCTCGAATCTGTCCCCTGGGATTTCAAATGCTCGGTGGCCTTGGGAAGAGTTTAGGCGGTGTTTTGATCTTTGAATCAACAAGAGATAGCTTATGCTTTCACGTAAGAGAAGCCTCATGAGAAGGATTCTCCGACTCATGATTTTAAATAGGGAACTATTGTGTATGCCTTGAGAATTGGAAATAGCTCACGAGTCGGCAAAAAGGGTTATGATGACAAAAGGAATAAACCACTAGAGTTGGATCGACGATCATGTAATGTAAGAATTTCATCAACCGTTGAATTAGAATGGATGGATCTTTGATTAATTCGTCATTTTAGCCATATCCAAGTCATACATTAGATCATGAAGAGTAGACACTTGGACGAGAACAATTACAATTATTTAAGTTGTTTGTAATCGTTTTTCAGCCGAGGATGTTATGTGGGAATTGGAGGACGATATGCGGATTAAATATCCGTATATGTTCTCTTGAAGTATGATTTGTCAAATTTTGAGGACAAAATTTTTCAAGTTGGGGTGATTGTAACATCCCTAATTTCGTTAATTTCAAATTAAGAAATTAACGAATTATTTATTACTCGAATAGGTAATAAATCAAGTCACGGATAGGAGGTTGTTACGAAAGCAATTTATAATTGCTAGAGAAAATAATTTAAATGCATAACTGAGTGGAAATTAGTACTCTAAGGATATTTTAGGATTTATACCACTCACGTTAAATGAGCTCTAGGATACCAAAAATATCCAAATACTCTCTTATCTCTCACTTGTGTGAAAATAAAAGAAAAGATAAATAGAGAGAGAGAGAGATATCACGGCAAAAAGAATAAAAAGAAGAAAAAAAAAAAAAGAAAGAAAGAAGAAGAAAGAAAGCAGAGAGCCGAGAGAGGAGAGAAGAGGAAGAAAGGGGAACTCTCCGCGAATACTCAGCGGTTGTAAGTGATTCTCGTACCATTCTTCTCCATTTTTCGAGATCTATCTATTGATACTAAAATCATCATCTGATTCTTGATATTTTTCATTTCACCATTAATGGGTTTTTGAAGTTCCAATGAAGAAAAATGGAGATTTGAGCGAAATGGAAGCTCGGTTTTGAGGAAGGAAGCTCAAGCCACTGAGTGGAAGGTTGGGTTCCGGTTTGGGGGTGATTTTGGGGAGCTTCGGTTGATGGGGGCTGTCCGAGAGTTTTTGGAACGGAACCGAAGTGTGTTCGTGGTGTTCGAGCGGTGGGATTTCGCCAAGCTTCGGTATTGTGTGATTTTCATCACACGAGGTGAGTTTTACTCGCTTAGGGAATTTAAATATTGTTTTTGAACTATGTTTGAATGATTTTCAAATTTCGGAGTTTCGAGAATTTTAGAGTCAAAAACGCTATTTTGCGAAAATGACGCGTGTTTGAAAATTTAACACGAAACCATAATGATTTGATTTTTGGATTGTTATGTTTGACCGAATATATGTGTGTTGTGGTCATGCGTGGTTGTTTAGGATTGAAATACGGTTTGGGATCGATCGGAGAAACTAAAGCGGAGCGGAATTGGGCATTAAGTTGAGAAGTTCCTATATCCCCAATATCCAATGTTTCGTTTCGACGCTCCGTTCGGCTCCAAACTTCTTTTAAATCCTTTTCCTAACCACCTAGAGCATTTATGTGGGATATCGTTTGTTTGAATGTGTTTTAAAGTTATTTGGTGTGATTCGGTTGAATTTTCAAATCTATTGGAAAACCGTAAATTTTTGTATATGTGCGAAATTAATGATTTTGAACAAATTGATGTCTGGACTGGTTGTACAGGAAATTACACTATTTTGGGATGTCCGTATTATAGAGGAAACTCTGCCGAATTTTCGTTGGAAATTTTGATACAAATCCAAAGTGGTTTTGAAATAACGAATAATATTATATTTATTTCGAAAAACCGTAATTAGTATACGTGTGAGGACATATGTTTTGGAAAGTGAATTGAACAAAATGTTCCATTTCTTAATTTATAATTGGCTCGGGATGATTATGTTCATCTAAACCGCCCACGTTTCACGATATATAAGAAATATCGAATTGAGGTGGCGACCTCCATGCGTTAGTACACTAGGAGAGGAAGTCATGCGCCCGGTCCTAGGCCCCCATGTTAAAATTAAAGCTATCCGCCTTTAAGAGTTGTACACTTATTGGCTATGTTGGGGTTCACCCATGCTTCCTTGTGTTGTTGGTGATGTACTAGAATTGATAAAACTTTTAAATGTGTATATTGTGATTTTGTCACTCGAGCTTCTTTTAGGTTGTTGGTGACAAGTCACAAGTAATTGATTATATATTGTAATTCTTTTGAATTACTAATTATGGTTTTATAAATGGACCGAGTGATAGGTAAGGGTCACGGTAAGACTCATCGAGACAAGTTGTCTCACCCTACAAATGTTGTTGTTTTTAGTAGTAACAGGAAAAAGATCATTTATGACACGAGTGGATGGAGTGCTCGAGAAGGAAATGGAAGACGTAGTTCTTCTATTATTAGTTATGTTTTTCCCTGTTATCTTTGTATTCGATTTATATAACTTGAATTTATTCTAAGTTATGTATCGTTTCCGCTATTCTTGTAAAGATTGTAAATCTAAGCAGGAAATGTATCTCTGATGTATGCTAAATAGGTACACTTTAGTATTTCTACTAGATAGAAATATGAGGGTGTTACAACTGTTCTGGACTGGACCTAGACGCAGGCCCATCCGACATTAAGGCCAGACTTGGCCCATACCACCAGAGTGGTCAGATCTTGATCAACCTCACGTTGGATGGTCAGGATTCCTTGCATACTCCCGTCAACGGACAGGATCACGCCATGGAAGATCCAATGGCTCGTGGCCATTCGGTGAACAGTATTTAAGTCCACAGGTCAGACATTGACAAGGTAATTAATTCTTACCCAATTTTACAGTTACTGCTTTCTGCTCACCCCACTGACTTGGGCGTCGGAGTGCAATTGCAGGTACACCACCAGCTTGGGCAGAAGAAGGCGTTCAACCACTTAGGCGTCTCATCTGCTCACTACTTGAAGGTCTACGACAGATCAGTTTTAATAGTGAGATTATAGTAAATAGTAAATTTTAGATTATTGTTTTATCTTTTAGTGGTCAAATGACTGTTTTACCCTAATATTGTAACTAATGGAAGAATGATAGGTTAGTAAATTTGGTGGTGGTTAAATTGCATCTATTTATATTAAATAAATAGATAATAGATACTCGTTGTCGTTCCCGTGCGGCTCATATAAAAAAGTTGATGAGATTTAAAATTTATTTTTTAGGAAAAATAATTTTAGAATTTTTGCTAGTGGTATCGATTTTTTGACAATCGGTAGTGGTTAAATTAATTGGGTTTAGTAGTTTTAAGTAGATTAAAGTAAATAATAAATTCTATATAATTTTGAAAGAAAAAAAAATGCATATGCTTGGCGTCGTGCATGGATGCAATGATTTTGCTTCTTTTTGGTGCTCCCGTTGGCACTGTCAATGGTGCTCTCGTTGCTGCTCCCGTGAAGTTTAAGAAAAAAAAAGATGAGATTCAATTCTTTATTTTTTTAGGAAAAATAAATTTGGAATTTTTCCTAGTGGTATCGCTTTTTTTGACGATTGGTAATGGTCAAATTAATTGTGTATAGTAGTTTGAGTCGATTATAATAAATAGTAACTTAATAATAATTTAATTAATTTTATGTAATTAATGATTTTAAAAAAAAAAGTGAAAAAAAAAGATTGGTAGTTGATTGTTGGATTTTATTGATAGTAGAGAGAAGTGAAAAAGAGTGAGAGAGAGGAAAGATAAAAGATGATGTGAGAGTAGACCTATTAATAATAAAAGTGGGTGAGAGAAAAAATGAAAAAATAAATAAATTAAAATGATATTTTTATCCAAATAATATAACTAAAAGAAGAATGATAGATTAATAAATTTCATAGATGTGCAACTATTTATTATATTATATTATTGTAGGCAGTGAGATGTGCTAGCCATGTGAGGAATTAATGAGCCAACTTCTTCCCTTTTTAATGCACCGGGAGAAGCAATTAATGAGTCAACTTCTCCATTTTTTTATTTTTGTATTTTTCTTTGGAAGACGGTGTTAAAAGTGGGACTACTAGCATAAATTTCAATCTCAACCTCTCATCTACCTCCCCCTTCACTCATCTTCTACCTTCACCATCTTAAGTGTTTAGTTTGATTTCTTTAGTTTCAGTTGTAGTTTTTTAAATTCTTCTTTCATTCTCTACATATCTGTAAATTTTCTCTTTTCAATTTTATTCTACTACTACTTTAACACCAAAACTCTCTTTGTATGCTTTCTAACTCTGGGATGAGACCTCCAAATAGTTCACCAAAATGGTTGTCAAGAAGACACCATGGCTTAATGCAAGACTCAGATGGGGAAGCATATGTCCCAACTCGTGGCTATTAATGGAACTGGAAACTTTAGCACTATCACTGAAACTATTAAAAAAACTTTGGGTGATGGATAAACCGCTTTCAGATCTGCAACACTGGTGAAGTTTTCATTACCTCTTTTCTTGTTTTGTCCTCAATTAATCTCTCGAAACTTCTAAACTATCAACATATTCTCTTCCTTTTTGTAAATAATGTATTTTAATTTATATTTATATTGTGTGTTTCTTCTACTCTTTGGAGAATTGTAGGTGTGTATCTTTGTCATGGACTTAAAAGAAAGAAGAGGGAACTCAATAACTTTTGGGTTTTTTTTGTACCCCACCCAATCCCCATATACCCCCACCCAAACTGAAAACCCCAAAATGCCCTTACAAAGCGTATTTTTTTAAAGATTTTTGCCAATCGTGTTATATACACCTAGGGGTATATATACGACCCTATTTTTGCCCATCGTATATACACCCCCAAGGCGTATATACGATTGGCACTAATCCACCATAATCGTATATACGCCTTGGGGGTGTATATACGATGGGCAAAAATAGGGTCGTATATATACCCCCTCGTGTGTATATACGATCCCTATTGTATATTTTTTTTTTTTTAAGTCAAATAAAAATTAATTAAGTCCTGAAAATAGGTTTTGTTTGTAGTTCGTTAAAGCGTGGCGATGTTATACGTCGAACGAATAATTTAGGCTAAAAAATCGGTATTCGGGCAACATACTCCGATCGTAATGAACCACAGCCATTAAATCCGAAAAAAAATCAAGAATCAAGACTCTCATACGTTGCCAGGTGTTTAATCCTTTTTTTCTATATGATTTAATAATAGTTTAATGATATTCATTTAATTGTAACAAAATTATTTTGTAATTTTTGGTATTAGTTTTAATAGTGAGATTATAGTAAATAGTAAATTTTAGATTATTGTTTTATCTTTTAGTGGTCAATTAATGACTGTTTTACCCTAATATTGTAACTAATGGAAGAATGATAGGTTAGTAAATTTGGTGGTGGTTAAATTGCATCTATTTATATTAAATAAATAGATAATAGATACTCGTTGTCGTTCCCGTGCGGCTCACATAAAAAAGTTGATGAGATTTAATATTTATTTTTTTAGGAAAAATAATTTTAGAATTTTTGCTAGTGGTATCGATTTTTTTGACAATCGGTAGTGGTTAAATTAATTGAGTTTAGTAGTTTTAAGTAGATTAAAGTAAATAATAAATTCTATATAATTTTGAAAGAAAAAAATTGTTTGTGTGCGTCGTATGACATGATGACTTTTGCTTCTTTTGGCGCCCCGTTAGTAATTGTCAATGGTGCTCTCGTTCTTTGCTCTGTGAAGCTTACGAAAAAAAAAATATGAGATTCAATTATTTATTTTTTTAGGAAAAATAAATTTGGAATTTTTCCTAGTGGTATCGCTTTTTTTGACGATTGGTAGTGGTCAAATTAATTGTGTATAGTAGTTTGAGTTGATTATAATAAATAGTAATTTAATAATAATTTAATAAATTTTATGTAATTAATGATTTTAAAAAAAAGTAAAAAACAAAGATTTTTGGTAGTTGATTGTTTGATTATATTGATAGTAGAGAGAAGTGAAAAAGAGTGAGAGAGAGAGGAAAGATAAAAGATGATGTGAGAGTAGACCTATTAATAATAAAAGTGTGTGAGAGAAAAAATGAAAAAATAAATAAATTAAAATGATATTTTTATCCAAATAATATAACTAAAAGAAGAAGGATAGATTAATAAATTTCATAGATGTGCAACTATTTATTATATTATATTATTGTAGACAGTAGATGTGCTAGCCATGTGAGGAATTAATGAGCCAACTTCTTCCCTTTTTTAATGCACCAGCAGAAGCAATTAATGAGACAACTTCTCCTTTTTTTTTTATTTTTATTTTTCTTTGGAAAAGCAGTGTTAAAAGTGGGGCTACTAGCATAAATTTCAATCTCAACCTATCATCTCTAAACGGGTATATCATCTACCTCCCCCTTCACTCATCTTCTACCTTCACCATCTTAAGTGTTTAGTTTGATTTCTTTAGTTTCAGTTGTAGTTTTTTAAATTCTTCTATCATTCTCTGAGATCTGTAAATTTTCTCTTTTCAATTTTATTCTACTACTACTTTAACACCAAAACTCTCTTTGTATGCTTTCTAACTCTGGGATGAGAGCTCCAAATAGTTCACCAAAATGGTTGTCAAGAAGAGACCATGGCTTAATGAAAGACTCAGATGGGGAAGCATATGTCCCAACACGTGGCTATTAATGGAACTTGAAACTTTAGCACTATCACTGAAACTATTAAAAAAACTTTGTGTGATGGATAAGCCGCTTTCAGATCTGCAACACTGGTGAAGTTTTCATTACCTCTATTCTTGTTTTGTCCTCAATTAATCTCTCAGCTTCTAAACTATCAACATATTCTCTTCCTTTTTGTAAATAATGTATTTTAATTTATATTTATATTGTGTGTTTCTTCTACTACTTTGGAGAATTGTAGGTGTGTATCTTTGTCGTGGACTTAAAAGAAAGTAGAGGGAACGCATAATAACTTTTTGGGTTTTTTTGTACCCCACCCAATCCCCATATACCCCCACCCAAACCGAAAACCCCAAAATGCCCATCAAAACGTATTTTTTTAAAGATTTTTTGATCGTATATACACAGGGGGTATATATACGACCTATTTTTGCCCATCGTATATACACCCCCAAGGCGTATATACGATTGGCACACCTACCATAATCGTATATACGCCTTGGGGTGTATATACGATGGGCAAAAAATAGGGTCGTATATATATACCCCTCGGTGTATATCGATCCCTATTGAATTTTTTTTAATTTTTTAAGTCAAATAAAAATTAATTAAGTCCACGAAAATAGGTTTTGTGTGTAGTTCGTTAAAAGCGTGGCGATGTTATACGTCGAACGAATAATTTAGGCTAAAAAATCGGTATTCGGGCAACATACTCCGATCGTAATGAAACCACGATCATTAAATCCGAAAAAATCAAGAATCAAGACTCCCATACGTTGCGTGTGTTTAATCCTTATTTTTCTATATGATTTAATAATAGTTTAATGATATTCTTTTAATTGTAACAAAATTATTTTGTAATTTTTGTATTAGTTTTAATAGTGAGATTATAGGAAATTTTAGATTATTGTTTTATCTTTTAGTGGTCAAATGATTTATTTTACCCTAATATTGTAACTAATGGAAGAATGATAGGTTAGTAAATTTGGTGGTGGTTAAATTGCATCTATTTATATTAAATAAATAGATAATAGATACTCGTTGTCGTTCCGATGCGGCTCATATAAAAAAGTTGATGAGATTTAAAATTTTTTTTTTAGGAAAAATAATTTTAGAATTTTTGCTAGTGGTATCGATTTTTTGACAATCGGTAGTGGTTAAATTAATTGGGTTTAGTAGTTTTAAGTAGATTAAAGTAAATAATAAATTCTATATAATTTTGAAAAAAAAAAAAATTGTCATGTGGCGTCGTGCGCATGCATGATTTTCTTCTTTTTGGTGCTCCGTTAGCACTTTGTCAATGGTGCTCTCGTTCTTTGCTCCCGTGAAGTTTAAGAAAAAAAAAGATGAGATTCAATTCTTTATTTTTTTAGGAAAAATAAATTTGGAATTTTTCCTAGTGGTATCGCTTTTTTTGACGATTGGTAATGGTCAAATTAATTGTGTATAGTAGTTTGAGTCGATTATAATAAATAGTAACTTAATAATAATTTAATTAATTTTATGTAATTAATGATTTTAAAAAAAAAAGTGAAAAAAAAAGATTGGTAGTTGATTGTTGGATTTTATTGATAGTAGAGAGAAGTGAAAAAGAGTGAGAGAGAGGAAAGATAAAAGATGATGTGAGAGTAGACCTATTAATAATAAAAGTGGGTGAGAGAAAAAATGAAAAAATAAATAAATTAAAATGATATTTTTATCCAAATAATATAACTAAAAGAAGAATGATAGATTAATAAATTTCATAGATGTGCAACTATTTATTATATTATATTATTGTAGACAGTAGATGTGCTAGCCATGTGAGGAATTAATGAGCCAACTTCTTCCCTTTTTTAATGCACCAGGAGAAGCAATTAATGAGTCAACTTCTCCATTTTTTTATTTTTGTATTTTTTACTGGAAGACAGTGTTAAAAGTGGGACTACTAGCATAAATTTCAATCTCAACCTCTCATCTACCTCCCCCTTCACTCATCTTCTACCTTCACCATCTTAAGTGTTTAGTTTGATTTCTTTAGTTTCAGTTGTAGTTTTTTAAATTCTTCTATCATTCTCTACATATCTGTAAATTTTCTCTTTTCAATTTTATTCTACTACTACTTTAACACCAAAACTCTCTTTGTATGCTTTCTAACTCTGGGATGAGACCTCCAAATAGTTCACCAAAATGGTTGTCAAGAAGACACCATGGCTTAATGCAAGACTCAGATGGGGAAGCATATGTCCCAACTCGTGGCTATTAATGGAACTGGAAACTTTAGCACTATCACTGAAACTATTAAAAAAACTTTGGGTGATGGATAAACCGCTTTCAGATCTGCAACACTGGTGAAGTTTTCATTACCTCTTTTCTTGTTTTGTCCTCAATTAATCTCTCAGCTTCTAAACTATCAACATATTCTCTTCCTTTTTGTAAATAATGTATTTTAATTTATATTTATATTGTGTGTTTCTTCTACTACTGGAGAATTGTAGGTGTGTATGCTGTCATGGACTTAAAAGAAAGAAGAGGGAACTCAATAACTTTTTGGGTTTTTTTTTGTACCCCCACCCAATCCCCATATACCCCCACCCAAACTGAAAACCCCAAAATGCCCTTCTGAAAACGTATTTTTTTTAAAGATTTTTGGCCAATCGTATATACACCTAGGGGGTATATATACGACCCTATTTTTTGCCCATCGTATATACACCCCCCAAGGCGTATATACGATTGGCTAATCCACCATAATCGTATATACGCCTTGGGGGGTGTATATACGATGGGCAAAAAAATAGGGTCGTATATATACCCCCTCAGGTGTATATACGATCCCTATTGTATTTTTTTATTTTTTTAAGTCAAATAAAAATTAATTAAGTCCTGAAAATAGGTTTTGTTTGTAGTTCGTTAAAAGCGTGGCGATGTTATACGTCGAGCGAATAATTTAGGCTAAAAAATCGGTATTCGGGCAACATACTCCGATCGTAATGAACCACGACCATTAAATCCAGAAAAAATCAAGAATCAAGACTCTCATCACGTTGCGGTGTTTAATCCTTTTTTCTATATGATTTAATAATAGTTTAATGATATTCATTTAATTGTAACAAAATTATTTTGTAATTTTTGGTATTAGTTTTAATAGTGAGATTATAGTAAATAGTAAATTTTAGATTATTGTTTTATCTTTTAGTGGTCAATTAATGACTGTTTTACCCTAATATTGTAACTAATGGAAGAATGATAGGTTAGTAAATTTGGTGGTGGTTAAATTGCATCTATTTATATTAAATAAATAGATAATAGATACTCGTTGTCGTTCTGCATGCGGCTCACATAAAAAGTTGATGAGATTTAATATTTATTTTTTAGGAAAAATAATTTTAGAATTTTTGCTAGTGGTATCGATTTTTTTGACAATCGGTAGTGGTTAAATTAATTGAGTTTAGTAGTTTTAAGTAGATTAAAGTAAATAATAAATTCTATATAATTTTGAAAAAAAAATTGTTTGTTTGTGTGCGTCGTATGACATGATGACTTTTGCTTCTTTTGGCGCCCCGTTGTGCTTTGTCAATGGTGCTCTCGTTCTTTGCTCTGTGAAGCTTACTAAAAAAAGATGAGATTCAATTATTTATTTTTTTAGGAAAAATAAATTTGGAATTTTTCCTAGTGGTATCGCTTTTTTTGACGATTGGTAGTGGTCAAATTAATTGTGTATAGTAGTTTGAGTTGATTATAATAAATAGTAATTTAATAATAATTTAATAAATTTTATGTAATTAATGATTTTAAAAAAAGTAAAAACAAAGATTTTTGGTAGTTGATTGTTTGATTATATTGATAGTAGAGAGAAGTGAAAAAGAGAGAGAGAGAGGAAAGATAAAAGATGATGTGAGAGTATACCTATTAATAATAAAAGTGTGTGAGAGAAAAATGAAAAAATAAATAAATTAAAATGATATTTTTATCCAAATAATATAACTAAAAGAAGAAGGATAGATTAATAAATTTCATAGATGTGCAACTATTTATTATATTATATTATTGTAGACAGTAGATGTGCTAGCCATGTGAGGAATTAATGAGCCAACTTCTTCCCTTTTTTAATGCACCAGCAGAAGCAATTAATGAGACAACTTCTCCTTTTTTTTATTTTTTATTTTTTACTGGAAGACAGTGTTAAAAGTGGGGCTACTAGCATAAATTTCAATCTCAACCTATCATCTCTAAACGGGTATATCATCTACCTCCCCCTTCACTCATCTTCTACCTTCACCATCTTAAGTGTTTAGTTTGATTTCTTTAGTTTCAGTTGTAGTTTTTTAAATTCTTCTATCATTCTCTCTGAGATCTGTAAATTTTCTCTTTTCAATTTTATTCTACTACTACTTTAACACCAAAACTCTCTTTGTATGCTTTCTAACTCTGGGATGAGAGCTCCAAATAGTTCACCAAAATGGTTGTCAAGAAGAGACCATGGCTTAATGAAAGACTCAGATGGGGAAGCATATGTCCCAACACGTGGCTATTAATGGAACTTGAAACTTTAGCACTATCAACTGAAACTATTAAAAAAACTTTGTGTGATGGATAAGCCGCTTTCGGATCCGCAACACTGGTGAAGTTTTCATTACCTCTATTCTTGTTTTGTCCTCAATTAATCTCTCTCAAACTTCTAAACTATCAACATATTCTCTTCCTTTTTGTAAATAATGTATTTTAATTTATATTTATATTGTGTGTTTCTTCTACTACTTTGGAGAATTGTAGGTGTGTATCTTTGTCGTGGACTTAAAAGAAAGTAGAGGGAACATAATAACTTTTGGGTTTTTTTTGTACCCCACCCAATCCCCATATACCCCCACCCAAACCGAAAACCCCAAAATGCCCTTACAAAACGTATTTTTTAAAGATTTTTGTGTCAGATACACTGGGGGGTATATATACGACCTATTTTTGCCCATCGTATATACACCCCCCAAGGCGTATATACGATTGGCACACCCCCACCATAATCGTATATACGCCTTGGGGGTGTATATACGATGGGCAAAAAATAGGGTCGTATATATATACCCCTCAGGTGTATATACGATCCCTATTGAATTTTTTTTAATTTTTTTAAGTCAAATAAAAATTAATTAAGTCCTGAAAATAGGTTTTGTGTGTAGTTCGTTAAAACGTGACGATGTTATACGTCGAACGAATAATTTAGGCTAAAAAATCGGTATTCGGGCAACATACTCCGATCGTAATGAAACCACAGTCATTAAATCCGAAAAAAATCAAGAATCAAGACTCCCATACGTTGCCAGGTGTTTAATCCTTATTTTTCTATATGATTTAATAATAGTTTAATGATATTCTTTTAATTGTAACAAAATTATTTTGTAATTTTTTGTATTAGTTTTAATAGTGAGATTATAGGAAATTTTAGATTATTGTTTTATCTTTTAGTGGTCAAATGACTGTTTTACCCTAATATTGTAACTAATGGAAGAATGATAGGTTAGTAAATTTGGTGGTGGTTAAATTGCATCTATTTATATTAAATAAATAGATAATAGATACTCGTTGTCGTTCCCGTGCGGCTCATATAAAAAAGTTGATGAGATTTAAAATTTATTTTTTTAGGAAAAATAATTTTAGAATTTTTGCTAGTGGTATCGATTTTTTTGACAATCGGTAGTGGTTAAATTAATTGGGTTTAGTAGTTTTAAGTAGATTAAAGTAAATAATAAATTCTATATAATTTTGAAAGAAAAAAAATTATGCTGTCTTGCGTCGTGCATGCATGCATTTTGCTTCTTTTGGTGCTCCGTTAGCACTTTGTCAATGGTGCTCTCGTTGTTGCTCCGTGAAGTTTAAGAAAAAAAGATGAGATTCAATTCTTTATTTTTTAGGAAAAATAAATTTGGAATTTTTCCTAGTGGTATCGCTTTTTTTGACGATTGGTAATGGTCAAATTAATTGTGTATAGTAGTTTGAGTCGATTATAATAAATAGTAACTTAATAATAATTTAATTAATTTTATGTAATTAATGATTTTAAAAAAAAAAGTGAAAAAAAGATTGGTAGTTGATTGTTGGATTTTATTGATAGTAGAGAGAAGTGAAAAGAGAGAGAGAGAGGAAAGATAAAAGATGATGTGAGAGTAGACCTATTAATAATAAAAGTGGGTGAGAGAAAAAATGAAAAAATAAATAAATTAAAATGATATTTTTATCCAAATAATATAACTAAAAGAAGAATGATAGATTAATAAATTTCATAGATGTGCAACTATTTATTATATTATATTATTGTAGACAGTAGATGTGCTAGCCATGTGAGGAATTAATGAGCCAACTTCTTCCCTTTTTTAATGCACCAGGAGAAGCAATTAATGAGTCAACTTCTCCATTTTTTTATTTTTGTATTTTTTACTGGAAGACAGTGTTAAAAGTGGGACTACTAGCATAAATTTCAATCTCAACCTCTCATCTACCTCCCCCTTCACTCATCTTCTACCTTCACCATCTTAAGTGTTTAGTTTGATTTCTTTAGTTTCAGTTGTAGTTTTTTAAATTCTTCTACCATTCTCTACATATCTGTAAATTTTCTCTTTTCAATTTTATTCTACTACTACTTTAACACCAAAACTCTCTTTGTATGCTTTCTAACTCTGGGATGAGACCTCCAAATAGTTCACCAAAATGGTTGTCAAGAAGACACCATGGCTTAATGCAAGACTCAGATGGGGAAGCATATGTCCCAACTCGTGGCTATTAATGGAACTGGAAACTTTAGCACTATCACTGAAACTATTAAAAAAACTTTGGGTGATGGATAAACCGCTTTCAGATCTGCAACACTGGTGAAGTTTTCATTACCTCTTTTCTTGTTTTGTCCTCAATTAATCTCTCAGCTTCTAAACTATCAACATATTCTCTTCCTTTTTGTAAATAATGTATTTTAATTTATATTTATATTGTGTGTTTCTTCTACTACTGGAGAATTGTAGGTGTGTATCTTTGTCATGGAATTAAAAGAAAGAAGAGGGAACTCAATAACTTTTTGGTTTTTTTTGTACCCCACCCAATCCCCATATACCCCACCCAAACTGAAAACCCCAAAATGCCCCTTAAAACGTATTTTTTTAAAGATTTTTGTCAATCGTATATACACCTAGGGGGTATATATATACGACCTATTTTTGCCCATCGTATATACACCCCCAAGGCGTATATATACGATTGGCTAATCCACCATAATCGTATATACGCCTTGGGGGTGTATATACGATGGGCAAAAAATAGGGTCGTATATATACCCCCTCGAAGTGTATATACGATCCCTATTGTATTTTTTTTTTTTTTTAAGTCAAATAAAAATTAATTAAGTCCTGAAAATAGGTTTTGTTTGTAGTTCGTTAAAGCGTGGCGATGTTATCGTCGCCGAACGAATAATTTAGGCTAAAAAAATCGGTATTCGGGCAACATACTCCGATCGTAATGAAACCACGGTCATTAAATCCGAAAAAATCAAGAATCAAGACTCCCATACGTTGCGGTGTTTAATCCTTATTTTTCTATATGATTTAATAATAGTTTAATGATATTCTTTTAATTGTAACAAAATTATTTTGTAATTTTTGTATTAGTTTTAATAGTGAGATTATAGGAAATTTTAGATTATTGTTTTATCTTTTAGTGGTCAAATGACTATTTTACCCTAATATTGTAACTAATGGAAGAATGATAGGTTAGTAAATTTGGTGGTGGTTAAATTGCATCTATTTATATTAAATAAATAGATAATAGATACTCGTTATGCGTTCCGCATGTGCTCACATAAAAAAGTTGATGAGATTTAATATTTATTTTTTTAGGAAAAATAATTTTAGAATTTTTGCTAGTGGTATCGATTTTTTGACAATCGGTAGTGGTTAAATTAATTGGGTTTAGTAGTTTTAAGTAGATTAAAGAAAATAATAAATTCTATATAATTTTGAAAGAAAAAAATTGTCTCTGCTTGGCAAGAAGACGACTTTTGCTTCTTTTTGGCGCTCCGTTGTAATTGTCAATGTTGTTCTCGTTCTTTGCTCCGTGAAGCTTACGAAAAAATAGATGAGATTCAATTATTTATTTTTTTAGGAAAAATAAATTTGGAATTTTTCCTAGTGGTATCGCTTTTTTTGACGATTGGTAATGGTCAAATTAAATGTGTATAGTAGTTTGAGTCGATTATAATAAATAGTAGATTAATAATAATTTAATTAATTTTATGTAATTAATGATTTTAAAAAAAAGTAAAAAAAAAGATTTTTGGTAGTTGATTGTTTGATTATATTGATAGTAGAGAGAAGTGAAAAAGAGTGAGAGAGAGAGGAAAGATAAAAGATGATGTGAGAGTAAACCTATTAATAATAAAAGTGGGTGAGAGAAAAAATGAAAAAATAAATAAATTAAAATGATATTTTTATCCAAATAATATAACTAAAAGAAGAAGGATAGATTAATAAATTTCACGGATGTGCAACTATTTATTATATTATATTATTGTAGAGTAGATGTGCTAGCCATGTGAGGAATTAATGAGCCAACTTCTTCCCTTTTTAATGCACCACAGAAGCAATTAATGAGTCAACTTCTCCTTTTTTATTTTTTATTTTTCTTTGGAAGATAGTGTTAAAGTGGGGCTACTAGCATAAATTTCAATCTCAACCTATCATCCTCTAAGCGGGTATATCATCTACCTCCCCTTCACTCATCTTCTACCTTCACCATCTTAAGTGTTTAGTTTGATTTCTTTAGTTTCAGGTTGTAGTTTTTAAATTCTTCTATCATTCTCTCTGAGATCTATAAATTTTCTCTTTTCAATTTTATTCTACTACTACTTTAACACCAAAACTCTCTTTTTATGCTTTCTAACTCTGGGATGAGACCTCCAAATAGTTCACCAAAATGGTTGTCAAGAAGAGACCATGGCTTAATGCAAGACTCGGATGGGGAAGCATATGTCCCAACTCGTGGCTATTAATGGGCTGGAAACTTTAGCACTATCACTGAAACTATTAAAAAACTTTGTGTGATTGATAAAACGCTTTCAGATCAAGCAACACAGTGAAGTTTTCATTACCTCTTTTCTTGTTTTGTCCTCAATTAATCTCTCAACTTCTAAACTCTCAACATATTCTCTTCCTTTTTGTAAATAATGTATTTTAATTTATATTTATATTGTGTGTTTCTTCTACTCTTTGGAGAATTGTAGGTGTGTATCTTTGTCGTGGACTTAAAAGAAAGAAGAGGGAACTCAATAACTTTTTTGGTTTTTTTTGTACCCCACCCAATCCCCATATACCCCACCCAAAGTGAAAACCCCAAAATGCCCTTACAAAACGTATTTTTTTAAAGATTTTTATTGTCATCATTATATACACCTAGGGGGTATATATACGACCCTATTTTTTGCCCATCGTATATACACACCCCAAGGCGTATATACGATTGGCACACCCCCACCATAATCGTATATACGCTTTGGGGGTGTATATACGATGGGCAAAAAATAGGGTCGTATATATACACCCTCGGTGTATATATACGATCCCTATTGAATTTTTTTTAATTTTTTTAAGTCAAATAAAAGTTAATTAAGTCCTGAAAATAGGTTTTGTGTGTAGTTCGTTAAAACGTGACGATGTTATACGTCGAACGAATAATTTAGGCTAAAAAATCGGTATTCGGGCAACATACTCCGATCGTAATGAAACCACAACCATTAAATCCGAAAAAAAATCAAGAATCAAGACTCCCATACGTTGCCAGGTGTTTAATCCTTTTTTTCTACTACTACTTTAACACCAAAACTGGGGGGGTATATATACGACCCTATTTTTTGTCAATCGTATATACACCCCCCAAGGCGTATATACGATTGGCACACCCCCACCATAATCGTATATACGCCTTGGGGGGTGTATATACGATGGGCAAAAAATAGGGTCGTATATATACACCCCTCAGGTGTATATACGATCCCTATTGAATTTTTTTTAATTTTTTTAAGTCAAATAAAAATTAATTAAGTCCTGAAAATAGGTTTTGTGTGTAGTTCGTTAAAACGTGACGATGTTATACGTCGAACGAATAATTTAGGCTAAAAAATCGGTATTCGGGCAACATACTCCGATCGTAATGAAACCACAGCCATTAAATCCGAAAAAAATCAAGAATCAATACTCCCATACGTTGCCAGGTGTTTAATCCTTTTTTTCTATATGATTTAATAATAGTTTAATGATATTCTTTTAATTGTAACAAAATTATTTTGTAATTTTTGGTATTAGTTTTAATAGTGAGATTATAGTAAATAGATAATAGATACTCGTTGTCGTTCCCGTGCGGCTCACATAAAAAAGTTGATGAGATTTAATATTTATTTTTTAGGAAAAATAATTTTAGAATTTTTGCTAGTGGTATCGATTTTTTTGACAATCGGTAGTGGTTAAATTAATTGGGTTTAGTAGTTTTAAGTAGATTAAAGTAAATAATAAATTCTATATAATTTTGAAAGAAAAAAATTGTTTGTGTGCGTCGTCGTATGATGCATGACTTTTGCTTCTTTTGGCGCGCCCTATTGCACTTGTCAATGGTGCTCTCGTTCTTTGCTCTGTGAAGCTTACGAAAAAAAGATGAGATTCAATTATTTATTTTTTAGGAAAAATAAATTTGGAATTTTTCCTAGTGGTATCGCTTTTTTTGACGATTGGTAGTGGTCAAATTAATTGTGTATAGTAGTTTGAGTTGATTATAATAAATAGTAATTTAATAATAATTTAATAAATTTTATGTAATTAATGATTTTAAAAAAAAGTAAAAAACAAAGATTTTTGGTAGTTGATTGTTTGATTATATTGATAGTAGAGAGAAGTGAAAAGAGTGAGAGAGAGAGGAAAGATAAAAGATGATGTGAGAGTAGACCTATTAATAATAAAAGTGGGTGAGAGAAAAAATGAAAAAATAAATAAATTAAAATGATATTTTTATCCAAATAATATAACTAAAAGAAGAAGGATAGATTAATAAATTTCATAGATGTGCAACTATTTATTATATTATATTATGGTAGGCAGTAGATGTGCTAGCCATGTGAGGAATTAACGAGCCAACTTCTTCCCTTTTTAATGTACCAAACAGAGCAATTAATGAGCCAACTTCTCCTTTTTTTATTTTTATTTTTCTTTGGAAGACGAGTGTTAAAAGTGGGGCTACTAGCATAAATTTCAATCTCAACCTCTCATCTCTAAACGGGTATATCATCTACCTCCCCTTCACTCATCTTCTACCTTCACCATCTTAAGTGTTTAGTTTGATTTCTTTAGTTTGATTTGTAGTTTTTAAATTCTTCTATCATTCTCTCTGGATCTGTAAATTTTCTCTTTTCAATTTTATTCTACTACTACTTTAACACCAAAACTCTCTTTGTATGCTTTCTAACTCTGGGATGAGAGCTCCAAATAGTTCACCAAAATGGTTGTCAAGAAGAGACCATGGCTTAATGAAAGACTCGGATGGGGAAGCATATGTCCCAACACGTGGCTATTAATGGAACTTGAAACTTTAGCACTATCACTGAAACTATTAAAAAACTTTGTGTGATGGATAAGCCGCTTTCGGATCTGCAACAACTTGGTGAAGTTTTCATTACCTCTATTCTTGTTTTGTCCTCAATTAATCTCTCACTTCTAAACTATCAACATATTCTCTTCCTTTTTGTAAATAATGTATTTTAATTTATATTTATATTGTGTGTTTCTTCTACTCTTTGGAGAATTGTAGGTGTGTATCTTTGTCGTGGACTAAAAAAAGAAAGAAGAGGGAACATAATAACTTTTTGGTTTTTTTTGTACCCCACCCAATCCCCATATACCCCCACCCAAACCTGTAAACCCCAAAATGCCCTTACGAAAACGTATTTTTTTAAAGATTTTGTGCCAATCATATATACACTGGGGGGGTATATATACGACCTATTTTTGCCCATCGTATATACACCCCCCAAGGCGTATATACGATTGGCACACCCCCACCATAATCGTATATACGCCTTGGGGGGTGTATATACGATGGGCAAAAAATAGGGTCGTATATATACACCCCTCAGATGTATATACGATCCCTATTGAATTTTTTTTTAATTTTTTTAAGTCAAATAAAAATTAATTAAGTCCTGAAAATAGGTTTTGTATGTAGTTCGTTAAAACGTGACGATGTTATACGTCGAACGAATATTTAGGCTAAAAAATCGGTATTCGGGCAACATACTCCGATCGTAATGAAACCACAGTCATTAAATCCGAAAAAAATCAAGAATCAAGACTCCCATACGTTGCCAGGTGTTTAATCCTTATTTTTCTATATGATTTAATAATAGTTTAATGATATTCTTTTAATTGTAACAAAATTATTTTGTAATTTTTTGTATTAGTTTTAATAGTGAGATTATTGTAAATAGTAAATTTTAGATTATTGTTTTATCTTTTAGTGGTCAAATGACTGTTTTACCCTAATATTGTAACTAATGGAAGAATGATAGGTTAGTAAATTTGGTGGTGGTTAAATTGCATCTATTTATATTGAATAAATAGATAATAGATACTCGTTGTTGTTCCCGTGCGGCTCACATAAAAAAGTTGATGAGATTTAATATTTATTTTTTTAGGAAAAATAATTTTAGAATTTTTGCTAGTGGTATCTATTTTTTTGACAATCGGTAGTGGTTAAATTAATTGGGTTTAGTAGTTTTAAGTAGATTAAAGAAAATAATAAATTCTATATAATTTTGAAAGAAAAAAATTGTTTGTGTGCGTCGTATGACAGATGACTTTTGCTTCTTTTGGCGCCCCGTTGGTGCTTGTCAATGGTGCTCTCGTTCTTTGCTCTGTGAAGCTTACGAAAAAAAGATGAGATTCAATTATTTATTTTTTTAGGAAAAATAAATTTGGAATTTTTCCTAGTGGTATCGCTTTTTTTGACGATTGGTAGTGGTCAAATTAATTGTGTATAGTAGTTTGAGTTGATTATAATAAATAGTAATTTAATAATAATTTAATAAATTTTATGTAATTAATGATTTTAAAAAAAAGTAAAAAACAAAGATTTTTGGTAGTTGATTGTTTGATTATATTGATAGTAGAGAGAAGTGAAAAAGAGTGAGAGAGAGAGGAAAGATAAAAGATGATGTGAGAGTAGACCTATTAATAATAAAAGTGGGTGAGAGAAAAAATGAAAAAATAAATAAATTAAAATGATATTTTTATCCAAATAATATAACTAAAAGAAGAAGGATAGATTAATAAATTTCATAGATGTGCAACTATTTATTATATTATATTATGGTAGACAGTAGATGTGCTAGCCATGTGAGGAATTAACGAGCCAACTTCTTCCCTTTTTTAATGTACCAGCAGAGCAATTAATGAGCCAACTTCTCCTTTTTTTATTTTTTATTTTTTACTGGAAGACAGTGTTAAAAGTGGGGCTACTAGCATAAATTTCAATCTCAACCTCTCATCTCTAAACGGGTATATCATCTACCTCCCCCTTCACTCATCTTCTACCTTCACCATCTTAAGTGTTTAGTTTGATTTCTTTAGTTTCAGTTGTAGTTTTTTAAATTCTTCTATCATTCTCTACAGATCTGTAAATTTTCTCTTTTCAATTTTATTCTACTACTACTTTAACACCAAAACTCTCTTTGTATGCTTTCTAACTCTGGGATGAGAGCTCCAAATAGTTCACCAAAATGGTTGTCAAGAAGAGACCATGGCTTAATGAAAGACTCAGATGGGGAAGCATATGTCCCAACACGTGGCTATTAATGGAACTTGAAACTTTAGCACTATCACTGAAACTATTAAAAAAACTTTGTGTGATGGATAAGCCGCTTTCAGATCTGCAACACTGGTGAAGTTTTCATTACCTCTATTCTTGTTTTGTCCTCAATTAATCTCTCAGCTTCTAAACTATCAACATATTCTCTTCCTTTTTGTAAATAATGTATTTTAATTTATATTTATATTGTGTGTTTCTTCTACTCTTTGGAGAATTGTAGGTGTGTATCTTTGTCGTGGACTTAAAAGAAAGAAGAGGGCATAATAACTTTTTGGTTTTTTTTGTACCCCCACCCAATCCCCATATACCCCCACCCAAACTGTAAACCCCAAAATGCCCTTCTGAAAACGTATTTTTTATAAAGATTTTTGGCCAATCGTATACACCTGGGGGGGTATATATACGACCCTATTTTTTGCCCATCGTATATACACCCCCCAAGGCGTATATACGATTGGCACACCTCACCATAATCGTATATACGCCTTGGGGGTGTATATACGATGGGCAAAAAATAGGTCGTATATATACACCCCTCGGATGTATATACGATCCCTATTGAATTTTTTTTATTTTTTAAGTCAAATAAAAATTAATTAAGTCTGAAAATAGGTTTTGTATGTAGTTCGTTAAAAGCGTGGCGATGTTATACGTCGAACGAATATTTAGGCTAAAAATCGGTATTCGGGCAACATACTCCGATCGTAATGAAACCACGATCATTAAATCGAAAAAATCAAGAATCAAGACTCCCATACGTTGCGTGTGTTTAATCCTTATTTTTCTATATGATTTAATAATAGTTTAATGATATTCTTTTAATTGTAACAAAATTATTTTGTAATTTTTGTATTAGTTTTAATAGTGAGATTATTGTAAATAGTAAATTTTAGATTATTGTTTTATCTTTTAGTGGTCAAATGACTTGTTTTACCCTAATATTGTAACTAATGGAAGAATGATAGGTTAGTAAATTTGGTGGTGGTTAAATTGCATCTATTTATATTGAATAAATAGATAATAGATACTCGTTGTTGTTCCGTCAAGGCTCACATAAAAAAGTTGATGAGATTTAATATTTATTTTTTTAGGAAAAATAATTTTAGAATTTTTGCTAGTGGTATCTATTTTTTTGACAATCGGTAGTGGTTAAATTAATTGGGTTTAGTAGTTTTAAGTAGATTAAAGAAAATAATAAATTCTATATAATTTTGAAAGAAAAAAAAATTCTCTGTCTCTGCAGTATGTATGATGATGACTTGTGCTTCTTTTGGCGCTCCGTTGGTGCTTGTCAATGTTGTTCTCGTTCTTTGCTCCCGTGAAGCTTACGAAAAAATAGATGAGATTCAATTATTTATTTTTTAGGAAAAATAAATTTGGAATTTTTCCTAGTGGTATCGCTTTTTTTGACGATTGGTAATGGTCAAATTAATTGTGTATAGTAGTTTGAGTCGATTATAATAAATAGTAGATTAATAATAATTTAATTAATTTTATGTAATTAATGATTTTAAAAAAAGTAAAAAAAAGATTTTTGGTAGTTGATTGTTTGATTATATTGATAGTAGAGAGAAGTGAAAAGAGTGAGAGAGAGAGAGGAAAGATAAAAGATGATGTGAGAGTAAACCTATTAATAATAAAAGTGGGTGAGAGAAAAAATGAAAAAATAAATAAATTAAAATGATATTTTTATCCAAATAATATAACTAAAAGAAGAAGGATAGATTAATAAATTTCACAGATGTGCAACTATTTATTATATTATATTATTGTAGACAGTAGATGTGCTAGCCATGTGAGGAATTAATGAGCCAACTTCTTCCCTTTTTTAATGCACCAGCAGAAGCAATTAATGAGTCAACTTCTCCTTTTTTATTTTTATTTTTCTTTGGAATAGTGTTAAAAGTGGGGCTACTAGCATAAATTTCAATCTCAACCTATCATCTCTAAACGGGTATATCATCTACCTCCCCCTTCACTCATCTTCTACCTTCACCATCTTAAGTGTTTAGTTTGATTTCTTTAGTTTCAGTTGTAGTTTTTTAAATTCTTCTATCATTCTCTACAGATCTATAAATTTTCTCTTTTCAATTTTATTCTACTACTACTTTAACACCAAAACTCTCTTTTTATGCTTTCTAACTCTGGGATGAGACCTCCAAATAGTTCACCAAAATGGTTGTCAAGAAGAGACCATGGCTTAATGCAAGACTCAGATGGGGAAGCATATTGTAACACCCTCATATTTCTATCTAGTAGAAATACTAAGGTGTACCTTTTAGCATACATCAGAGATACATTTCCTGCTTAGATTTACATCTTTACAGGAATAGCGGAAACGATACATAACTTAGAATAAATTCAAGTTATAAATCGAAAACAAAGATACAAGGGAAAACCATAATCTAATAATAGAAGAACTACGTCTTCCATTTCCTTCACGAGCACTCCATCCACTCGTGCCATAAAGGATCTTCTTCCCCCTGTTTCTCTGAAAAACAACAACATTTGTAGGGTGAGATAACAAATCTCAGTGAGTCTTACCGTGACCCCTTACCTATCACTCGGTCCATTTATAAAACATTAATTAATTTCTTGATTTAATAAATAAACCATGCACGTTACTAATTGCACAATACCGACTGCACACCTGCTAATCCCGGTAAACAGTGCATTCATAACGTCAAAACAATTGTACCATACCGACTGCACATCTGCTAATCCCGGCACAGTACATTAATTCTCTTTAGCATAACACCGATCGCACATCTCGCTAATCCGGTGAACCCTATCATTGAAGGCCTAGGTTTAGGGCCCATGACCTCCCCCTCCTAGTATGCTAACCGGTGGGTCGTCACCCGGACTATACATATATATATATATATATATATATATATATATATATATATATATATATATATATATATATATATATATATATATATATATATATATATATATATATATATATGTATATATCGAGACATAATTTTACTCTATGATATAAATCCATATCATACGGTTCTTCTTATGAACTCGCATAACGATCCGAGAAACCAATTTTTGTTATTAAAACAATTGTTCCCACACGATACTCTAAGTTTTACGAAATATTCGTAACATTAACCGTTTAATTCAAAACCACTTTGAACATGTATCAAAATTTCTAACGAAAATTCGGCAGAGTTTCCTCTGAAATATGGACATCCCAAAAAAAATACTTACCTGTATAACTAGTCCAGACAATTTACAACCACATACATAAATCCCAATCCAGCACAAGAATTCACAATCAAAATAATATGGTTTCTTTTTAAATTTCCAACACGCGTAATTTTTGTAAAATACCGTTTTTGACTCGAAAATTTGCGAAACTCCGAATTTTGAAATCATTCAAACGTAACACAAAAACAATATTTAAAATTCCCTAAACGTGAGTAAAACTCACCTCGTGTGATGAAAATCACACAAAACCGAAACTTCTAGAAGTTCAAACGATTCTGAAAAGCTCACGAACTCATCCCGAACTCGTTCAACCGCTTCTAAACCGAATGTGTTCTGGACAGCATCTCTGTGCAGTTTTTGAATGAGCATAACTTATTCAATTTCTAACCAAAACCATCCAAACCAGTACCTAATGTGTAGATAATTTTGTCTATTTTCCAATGGTTCAAGTCCCACACTGATATGACAAGTATTCAGAGAGTTATGGCTAAAACAATGTGGCTGGTGCAAAATCGTTACTGTTACAAAAGTGAAACTTGTAACTAATTGTTCTCTCTCAATACACAGTCAAATCAAGTGATTCTTGTGCCTATTTCGAAGGACTTTTTGTCTACTTTCCAATGAAACAAGAATTATTTAAAACGGAGTTCAATTGAGAACTCAAGACCTGAAAAACTGAACCTATACACAGTTTAGTTTCAGAAATTTGACATAACTTGAGACACTCATAACTTGAGCTACACAACTCCAAATTTAACGAAACCAGTGCCAAAACGACCGGCGTGAAGTCTATTTTCAAAAACAATTAGAAACATAATTTTTGGATTAACCAAACAGTCCCAGTTCTAAGGAAACCGTAGCTGTGTCCAGATTTTCTAAAACAGCGAGTTCGAGACCAAATTTACGGTTTTCGCGACTCAAAATTTACGAAACGCAATCAACCAGTCAACACAACATAGAACAAAAACCCTAAGCGAGTAAAACTCACCTAACGTGAAGAAAATCACGCAATACCGAGTGTTTCCGAATTCGAAACACCGAACTAGCTCTGAAACTTCACGAACTCAAACCGAACCGTTCCAAAGCTCCCCAAACGAAACCAAGCACTCCAATACTCTCTCCCACTGACCCAAATCGAACCAACAGCAACAAGGGTTGATTTTCGTGCTTCAAACTTCCATTTCTCTCCACTTGAACTTTGGAGCTTCAACAATGGTGAAACGGAATAGAGGGAGAGATAGTTAACGAAACTAGTATCAATAGGTAGATCGTGAAAAATGGAAAAGAATGGTACAAGAATTACTTACAACCGTTGAGAATCCATGGAGAACTTCCCCACTTCTCCTTCTTCTCTTCTCTTCGTTTCTCTCCTCTCTTCCTCTCGGTTCTGTTTTCTTTCTTTTTCTCTTTCTTTCTTCTTTCTTCTTTCTTCTGCCGTGTTCTCTCTCTCTCTCTCTCTAACTTTACCTTTTCTTTATTCACTTAAGTGAGGAATGAGAGAGTATTTGGATATTTTTGGGTCTTGTAGCTCATTTAAGGTGAGTGGTATAAAGACTAAAATACCCTTAGTGTTCTAATTTCCACTCAATTATGCATTTAAATTATATACTCAAGCAATTATAAATTGCTTTCGTAACAATCTCATATCCGTGACTTGATTTACAACCTACTTGAGTAATAAATCACTCGTTAATTTCTTAATTCGAAATTAACGAAATTAGGGATGTTACAATCACCCCAACTTGGGAATTTTGTCCTCAAAATTGAACAAAGATACTTCAAGAGAACAAATACGGATATCTAGTCCGCATATCGTCATCCAATCCGTATGAAACTTTCTCGGTCGACAAACCATTCCCAATCTACTTTAGCATTTGGAATTGTTCGCGTCCGAAGTGTCTTCTCTCTATGTTCGATGATATGACTTGGATAAGACTGAAATGACGCGTTAGTCAAAGATCCATCATTCCAACTCAACGGTTGACAGGGATTGGAAAGGTACTTCCTCGATTGGAATACATGAAACATATCACGTAGATTGGACAATACAAAAGGTAAAGCTACACAGTACACCACTAGCACAATACTCTCGAGGATTGAGTTTATTCGCCGACAATGCTCTACTGGTACTAATGGTTGCTGAAACTCTTAAGATACAAGATCACCAGATTCACATCCTAATGATCTTCTCCTTAGGCCAGCATAATCCCTTTTGTTGACCCTAAGCTATTACCAAGTCTCACTATATACACAATAGTTGTTAATTCCTAATCATGAGTTGGATAATTCTCTTCATGAGGCTTTTCTTACATAGATGCATCGGTTACCACTTGTTGATGCAACATCATAACCTATCCTAAACCTTTCCGAGGTGTCACTGTATATTTGAAATCCAGAGACGGTTCCGAAAGAATTAGGATACAAACAAAAGTCAATCTCTTTTACAACTCTAGAGAAAACGTTCTTCTTAATCGAAATCTCTTTCAAACGGCTGTCCTGTACAATTTAACCGAATGAGTGAAAGAACTACTGCCACTCTGGCTAGTATATCACAATTCCCCGAATCCCCACCCACAGACATCCCAAATATCACACTTCAAAGGTTTAGCATACCACTTCTTCTCTCGGAGTACATTCAGAACAATGTGGAGATGCTGATCATGATCCGCAATGGTCTTAGTGTACACCAAGATGTATTCAGTGAAAATTTCAATAACTAATCCAAGTACAGGTGGAAAACTAAGTTCATGTAATCCATAAATAACTCTGGAGCATTAGTTAGACCGAAAGGCATCACTACTCCCTCGTAATGTCCATATCTAGTATGGAAAGCTATCTTCGGAATAACTAAAGCCCTAACCTTTAATTAAAGATAACCCGACCTTAGACCAATCTTTGGAAAACACTGTTGCACCTCGAAGCTGATTAAGCAAATCACTTATTCTTGGCAAGAATACTTATTCCTAATAATAACTTTACTCAACTGGCGGTAATCCATACACGACGTCCTCCTGCTCCCGCTTTTCTTTCCAACAAGTAACACAGGAGCACCCCAACTTGTAGTAACTGGGGAACATCACCTTTCGGTTTTATTTGGTACAGTACTATTAGAACTTCGGGTTAAACTCTGTCACTACAGTCTTCATAACAGACTCACAAGTGGGTAAAGGTTACGTAAAAGTTTCTCGAAAAGTTTGAATATGAAATAATTTTCTTACTTACCCATAGGAGTTTATTTCTTCGCTAACCCGAAATTCTAATAAGACGTATCTTCACCTCGCGACTCAGTCTTTGAATTCAATTACTAAATTCGGATGGTCTCACGCAGATGTATGGCTTTTCAGAACCTATAAGTCAACCGACTATTCTCTTGAACTGAGTCTACTATTCATTCACTTAAGTATGAGAAGATCTAAACAATAAAGATCTCTCGCTTGATACATAACAGTTTTCCTAGTTAAGTAGGACTTACTAGAAAATTCTAAACTTTGTTCCATCATGTTGTATTGTTGACTACTCTAAGCGGAACGTTCATATTTGGATTAATCACGGAGTTGAGCTAATTATTATAACATCAAAGAAATAATCAAAATAGAAGGATTCTTCCACGGAATCAAACGGGCACAAGATAATGCTTCCAGCGTTGATTCCGAGAACAATTCTCACTATTTTACTCATTCTTTTGGTCCCACAATTTGCCAAACTCCACAATTCTCCAAACATAACCATAACCCCTAACATATCCATTCGGTAGGGAACATGTCTTATCTATCGAGAAGTAAGGTGTTTAACACTTAGTTGATTCAGTCTTCCTATAGGACAACACCGCTTCCAATACTTTAAGTCATTGAAAGTTCCATCCTTGTAGTATACCTAGTATACTAGTAACATACCTCATTGTTGTTAGCTTTTGAAAACTCTCCTGATTGTTGAAAGGCTATGACTACTATTAACCATTTCCATGAAATAGATCCTTTTGAAAAGTACAATGATTATCATTGTAAAGCTGGGTTCTAAGAATCTATTCTTAATGACTGGAAGTCCTTGTCCAACTCTAGGACCTCGCATGGTTATATGGCCAATAAACACTTTAAGGCTTAACAACTTAGGGTAAGGCATAAGTACATTTCAGAATACCATTAAACAATTAGTTCAAATCCTTATCAGATGTGTAGACATTTCTGTTAGCTTTCCAACACATATCGGAACATACAAATCGGAGTTCCGAATTAAAAGTTATAAATAAAACAAGTCGGAGAACTGACGAAAGTTTCTCACTGGACCACGATTGACTTGCTCATAATCCCAAGGTAATAATAAGGTTATTTGGTTACCATAACCTACTAATCTCATCTTGAATGGAACTTGGTTGAAACCGTATACAGGAACCGACTCCATCAACATTTGGTTCTCAGAGCCAACACGAAATTGCACTACAGCTTACTAGATCGGATTCATGGCATTTCAAAATGTGGCTTTGAGGAAAAGAACCTGATCAATACTTGCAATTATCTAAAAGAATGTCTCTAACTGCGACATAAGTTGGGGTTTACTTTAACCATAAGGTAAGGTTATCTTAAAACCGTATTTTGAGAATCGATAGGTGACTAATCAATGGTCGGGGATTTGGGGTTTCAATTAATCTTAACGAGATCTTACGATCTTGGCTTTATTATCGCCCAAAGGCTTTGCTTAATTGTAGTTCCTGTAGAACCTACAATAGCTTCCATCGCACTTCTACAATTGCACCGAGTTCATTGTGAGAGCGAGCCGCCCTTAATTTCCTCGAACCAACTTGGCTGCCCATTGCTTGCTTGAGAACACCATCGTAGCCCTCTGCTTCCGCCACGTGCTCACGATAAACCGAGAAGGCTAGAATTCCTATGGTTTAGGGTTTGGACATTTTTGGAAGTGAGGCAAATAATTGTCATCATTCTCATTAACTCACATGAAACATTGAGTGGATCGACTCAATACTTCATATAATATCTTGAAAGGTTCGACATTTAATTGTCTAAGTCCCTAAGTGACTTTCGATCTAACCTTTTGACCATAAGGTCTCTATGTCCGACTAGGCGAATCGCTCGATAACCAAAATGTAACACCTCATATTTCTATCTAGTAGAAATACTAAGGTGTACCTTTTAGCATACATCGAGAGATACATTTTCGCTTAGATTTACATCTTTACTGGGAATAGCGGAAACGATACATAACTTAGAATAAATTCAAGTTATAAATCGAAAACAAAGATACAAGGGAAAACCATAATCTAATAATAGAAGAACTACGTCTTCCATTTCCTTCACGAGCACTCCATCCACTCGTGCCATAAAGGATCTTCTTCCCCTGTTTCTCGAAAAACAACAACATTTGTAGGGTGAGATAACAAATCTCGGTGAGTCTTACCGTGACCCTTACCTATCACTCGGTCCATTTATAAAACATTAATTAATTTCTTGATTTAATAAATAAACCATGCACGTTACTAATTGCACAATACCGATTGCACACTGCTAATCCGTGAAATGAGGTGCATTCACGCGTCAAAACAATTGTACCATACCGATTGCACATCCGCTAATCCCTACGATTACATTAATTCTCTTTAGCATAACACACCATCGCACATCTGCTAATCCCGGTGAACCCTATATCTGAGGCCTAGGTTTGGGGCCCATGACCTCCCCCTCCTAGTATGCTAACCGGTGGGTCGTCACCGGACTATACATAATATATATATATATATATATATATATATATATATATATATATATATATATATATATATATATCGAGATATAATTTTACTCTATGATATAAATCCATATCATACGGTTCTTCTTATGAACCTGCATAACCAGTCCAGAAACCAATTTTTGTTATTAAAACAATTGTTCCCACACGATACTCTAAGTTTTACGAAATATTCGTAACATTAACCGTTTAATTCAAAACTACTTTGAACATGTATCAAAATTTCTAACGAAAATTCGGCAGAGTTTCCTCTGAAATATGGACATCCCAAAAAAAATACTTACCTGTATAACTAGTCCAGACAATTTACAACCACATACATAAATCCCAATCCAGCACAAGAATTCACAATCAAAATAATATGGTTTCTTTTTAAATTTCCAACACGCGTAATTTTTTGTAAAATACCGTTTTTGACTCGAAAATTTGCGAAACTCCGAATTTTGAAATCATTCAAACGTAACACAAAAACAATATTTAAAATTCCCTAAACGTGAGTAAAACTCACCTCGTGTGATGAAAATCACACAAAACCGAAACTTCTAGAAGTTCAAACGATTCTGAAAAGCTCACGAACTCATCCCGAACTCGTTCAACCGCTTCTAAACCGAATGTGTTCTGGACAGCATCTCTGTGCAGTTTTTGAATGAGCATAACTTATTCAATTTCTAACCAAAACCATCCAAACCAGTACCTAATGTGTAGATAATTTTGTCTATTTTCCAATGGTTCAAGTCCCACACTGATATGACAAGTATTCAGAGAGTTATGGCTAAAACAATGTGGCTGGTGCAAAATCGTTACTGTTACAAAAGTGAAACTTGTAACTAATTGTTCTCTCTCAATACACAGTCAAATCAAGTGATTCTTGTGCCTATTTCGAAGGACTTTTTGTCTACTTTCCAATGAAACAAGAATTATTTAAAACGGAGTTCAATTGAGAACTCAAGACCTGAAAAACTGAACCTATACACAGTTTAGTTTCAGAAATTTGACATAACTTGAGACACTCATAACTTGAGCTACACAACTCCAAATTTAACGAAACCAGTGCCAAAACGACCGGCGTGAAGTCTATTTTCAAAAACAATTAGAAACATAATTTTTGGATTAACCAAACAGTCCCAGTTCTAAGGAAACCGTAGCTGTGTCCAGATTTTCTAAAACAGCGAGTTCGAGACCAAATTTACGGTTTTCGCGACTCAAAATTTACGAAACGCAATCAACCAGTCAACACAACATAGAACAAAAACCCTAAGCGAGTAAAACTCACCTAACGTGAAGAAAATCACGCAATACCGAGTGTTTCCGAATTCGAAACACCGAACTAGCTCTGAAACTTCACGAACTCAAACCGAACCGTTCCAAAGCTCCCCAAACGAAACCAAGCACTCCAATACTCTCTCCCACTGACCCAAATCGAACCAACAGCAACAAGGGTTGATTTTCGTGCTTCAAACTTCCATTTCTCTCCACTTGAACTTTGGAGCTTCAACAATGGTGAAACGGAATAGAGGGAGAGATAGTTAACGAAACTAGTATCAATAGGTAGATCGTGAAAAATGGAAAAGAATGGTACAAGAATTACTTACAACCGTTGAGAATCCATGGAGAACTTCCCCACTTCTCCTTCTTCTCTTCTCTTCGTTTCTCTCCTCTCTTCCTCTCGGTTCTGTTTTCTTTCTTTTTCTCTTTCTTTCTTCTTTCTTCTTTCTTCTGCCGTGTTCTCTCTCTCTCTCTCTAACTTTACCTTTTCTTTATTCACTTAAGTGAGGAATGAGAGAGTATTTGGATATTTTTGGATCTTGTAGCTCATTTAAGGTGAGTGGTATAAAGACTAAAATACCCTTAGTGTTCTAATTTCCACTCAATTATGCATTTAAATTATATACTCAAGCAATTATAAATTGCTTTCGTAACAACCTCATATCCGTGACTTGATTTACAACCTACTTGAGTAATAAATCACTCGTTAATTTCTTAATTCGAAATTAACGAAATTAGGGATGTTACACATATGTCCCAACTCGTGGCTATTAATGGAACTGGAAACTTTAGCACTATCTCTGAAACTATTAAAAAAACTTTGTGTGATTGATAAAACGCTTTCAGATCTGCAACACTGGTGAAGTTTTCATTACCTCTTTTCTTGTTTTGTCCTCAATTAATCTCTCAACTTCTAAACTCTCAACATATTCTCTTCCTTTTTGTAAATAATGTATTTTAATTTATATTTATATTGTGTGTTTCTTCTACTACTAGAGAATTGTAGGTGTGTATCTTTGTCGTGGACTTAAAAGAAAGAAGAGGGAACTCAATAACTTTTGGGTTTTTTTTGTACCCCACCCAATCCCCATATACCCCCACCCAAACTGAAAACCCCAATATGCCCTTCTGAAAACGTATTTTTTTTAAAGATTTTTGGCTAATCGTATATACACCTTGGGGGGTATATATACGACCCTATTTTTTGCCCATCGTATATACACACCCCAAGGCGTATATACGATTGGCTTCACCATAATCGTATATACGCTTTGGGGGTGTATATACGATGGGCAAAAAATAGAGGTCGTATATATACACCCCTCGGTGTATATACGATCCTATTGAATTTTTTTAATTTTTTAAGTCAAATAAAAGTTAATTAAGTCACGAAAATAGGTTTTGTGTGTAGTTCGTTAAAGCGTGGCGATGTTATACGTCGAGCGAATAATTTAGGCTAAAAATCGGTATTCGGGCAACATACTCCGATCGTAATGAAACCACAACCATTAAATCCGAAAAAAATCAAGAATCAAGACTCCCATACGTTGCGGTGTTTAATCCTTTTTTCTACTACTACTTTAACACCAAAGCGGGGGTATATATATCGACCTATTTTTGCCCATCGTATATACACCCCCAAGGCGTATATACGATTGGCACACCCCACCATAATCGTATATACGCCTTGGGGGTGTATATACGATGGGCAAAAATAGGGTCGTATATATACACCCTCGTGTGTATATACGATTCCTATTGAATTTTTTTAATTTTTTTAAGTCAAATAAAAATTAATTAAGTCACGAAAATAGGTTTTGTGTGTAGTTCGTTAAAGCGTGGCGATGTTATACGTCGAGCGAATAATTTAGGCTAAAAATCGGTATTCGGGCAACATACTCCGATCGTAATGAAACCACGACCATTAAATCAGAAAAAATCAAGAATCAATACTCCCATACGTTGCCAGGTGTTTAATCCTTTTTTTCTATATGATTTAATAATAGTTTAATGATATTCTTTTAATTGTAACAAAATTATTTTGTAATTTTTGGTATTAGTTTTAATAGTGAGATTATAGTAAATAGTAAATTTTAGATTATTGTTTTATCTTTTAGTGGTCAAATATTTATTTTACCCTAATATTGTAACTAATGGAAGAATGATAGGTTAGTAAATTTGGTGGTGGTTAAATTTCATCTATTTATATTAAATAAATAGATAATAGATACTCGTTGTCGTTCCCGTGCGGCTCACATAAAAAAGTTGATGAGATTTAATATTTATGTTTTTAGGAAAAATAATTTTAGAATTTTTGCTAGTGGTATCGATTTTTTTGACAATCGGTAGTGGTTAAATTAATTGGGTTTAGTAGTTTTAAGTAGATTAAAGTAAATAATAAATTCTATATAATTTTGAAAGAAAAAAAAAATTGTCTGTGTGCGTCGTCATGCATGCAGATGACTTTGCTTCTTTTTGGCGCTCCGTTGTACTTCATCAATGGTACTCTCGTTGCTTTGCTCCGTGAAGCTTACTAAAAAAAAAAAAAGATGAGATTCAATTATTTATTTTTTTAGGAAAAATAAATTTGGAATTTTTCCTAGTGGTATCGCTTTTTTTGACGATTGGTAGTGGTCAAATTAATTGTGTATAGTAGTTTGAGTCGATTATAATAAATAGTAAATTAATAATAATTTAATTAATTTTATGTAATTAATGATTTTAAAAAAAAAAAAAAGATTTTTGGTAGTTGATTGTTTGATTATATTGATAGTAGAGAGAAGTGAAAAAGAGTGAGAGAGAGAGGAAAGATAAAAGATGATGTGAGAGTAGACCTATTAATAATAAAAGTGGGTGAGAGAAAAAATGAAAAAATAAATAAATTAAAATGATATTTTTATCCAAATAATATAACTAAAAGAAGAAGGATAGATTAATAAATTTCATAGATGTGCAACTATTTATTATATTATATTATTGTAGACAATAGATGTGCTAACCATGTGAGGAATTAACGAGCCAACTTCTTCCCTTTTTTAATGTACCAGCAGAGCAATTAATGAGCCAACTTCTCCTTTTTTATTTTTTATTTTTTACTGGAAGACAGTGTTAAAAGTGGGGCTACTAGCATAAATTTCAATCTCAACCTCTCATCTCTAAACGGGTATATCATCTACCTCCCCCTTCACTCATCTTCTACCTTCACCATCTTAAGTGTTTAGTTTGATTTCTTTAGTTTCAGTTGTAGTTTTTTAAATTCTTCTATCATTCTCTACAGATCTGTCAATTTTCTCTTTTCAATTTTATTCTACTACTACTTTAACACCAAAACTCTCTTTGTATGCTTTCTAACTCTGGGATGAGAGCTCCAAATAGTTCACCAAAATGGTTGTCAAGAAGAGGCCATGGCTTAATGCAAGACTCAGATGGGGAAGCATATGTCCCAACTCGTGGCTATTAATGGAACTGGAAACTTTAGCACTATCACTGAAACTATTTAAAAAACTTTGTGTGATGGATAAACCGCTTTCAGATCTGCAACACTGGTGAAGTTCTCATTACCTCTTTTCTTGTTTTGTCCTCAGTTAATCTCTCAGCTTCTAAACTATCAACATATTCTCTTCCTTTTTGTAAATAATGTATTTTAATTTATATTTATATTGTGTGTTTCTTCTACTCTTTGGAGAATTGTAGGTGTGTATCTTTGTCGTGGACTTAAAAGAAAGAAGAGGGAACTCAATAACTTATTGGGTTTTTTTTTGTACCCCCACCCAATCCCCATATACCCCCACCCAAACTGAAAACCCCAAAATGCCCTTCTGAAAACGTATTTTTTTTTAAAGATTTTTGGCCAATTGTATATACACCTTGGGGTATATATAAGACCCTATTTTTTGTCCATCGTATATACACCCCCAAGGCGTATATATACGATTGGCACACCACCATAATCGTATATACGCCTTGGGGGTGTATATACGATGGGCAAAAATAGGGTTGTATATATACACCCTCGGTGTATATACGATCCCTATTGAATTTTTTAAATTTTTTAAGTCAAATAAAAATTAATTAAGTCATGAAAATAGGTTTTGTGTGTAGTTCGTTAAAAGCGTGATGATGTTATACGTCGAGCGAATAATTTAGGCTAAAAATCGGTATTCGGGCAACATACTCCGATCGTGATGAAAACCACGACCATTAAATCCGAAAAAATCAAGAATCAAGACTCCCACACGTTGCCAGGTGTTTAATCCTTTTTTTTTCTATATGATTTAATAATAGTTTAATGATATTCTTTTAATTGTAACAAAATTATTTTGTAATTTTTGGTATTAGTTTTAATAGTGAGATTATAGTAAATAGTAAATTTTAGATTATTGTTTTATCTTTTAGTGGTCAAATGACTGTTTTACCCTAATATTGTAACTAATGGAAGAATGATAGGTTAGTAAATTTGGTGGTGGTTAAATTTCATCTATTTATATTAAATAAATAGATAATAGATACTTGTTGTCGTTCCCGTGCGGCTCACATAAAAAAGTTGATGAGATTTAATATTTATGTTTTTAGGAAAAATAATTTTAGAATTTTTGCTAGTGGTATCGATTTTTTTGACAATCGGTAGTGGTTAAATTAATTGGGTTTAGTAGTTTTAAGTAGATTAAAGTAAATAATAAATTCTATATAATTTTGAAAGAAAAAAATTGTCTGTGCGCGTCAGCGCGACAGACAGCTTTTGCTTCTTTTTGGCGCTCCCGTTGGCATTGTCAATGGTACTCTCGTTGCTGCTCCCGTGAAGCTTACGAAAAAAAAAAGATGAGATTCAATTATTTATTTTTTTAGGAAAAATAAATTTGGAATTTTTCCTAGTAGTATCGCTTTTTTTGACGATTGGTAGTGGTCAAATTAATTGTGTATAGTAGTTTGAGTCGATTATAATAAATAGTAAATTAATAATAATTTAATTAATTTTATGTAATTAATGATTTAAAAAAAAAGTAAAAAAAAAAGATTTTTGGTAGTTGATTGTTTGATTATATTGATAGTAGAGAGAAGTGAAAAAGAGTGAGAGAGAGAGAGGAAAGATAAAAGATGATGTGAGAGTAGACCTATTAATAATAAAAGTGGGTGAGAGAAAAAATGAAAAAATAAATAAATTAAAATGATATTTTTATCCAAATCTATATAAATATCTAAAGGAAGCTTTTTTCCAAGCTCTAGGATGCTCCACATCATTTCCATTTATTTTTCAATAATTTTTTTAATTTTTTTAATATTTATTTATAATTTACAATTAAATGAGACTTAAATTCATTATTACCACTAACTTATTATTATTATTAAATGCTACTCTTAGTGGAATAAAATATTTGGTGATGCCTATGAGCATTCTCAAGAAGAATAAAAACCTACGATTATGGATTTCTAATAGGAATTAAACATAAAATTATTCATAACACAATGAAGGGAAATGTTTATCTATATCTTCTATACATATAAGTAAAAGAATCCCCAATGGAGCCTCCACAATAATTCTTGAATTTTTGCTTTTATTTTTGTCTATTAAAAAACTTCTCTTTTATTATTTATTAATTTCTACCTTTGTGTCCAACCCACTACTACTAATAAATTCCAACATAGTAATAAATTTACACATTATATTATATTTAATCATAATTTTTGTATAAATGAGACTTTGATTTTAATTTTTAATATATAATTAAATATAAAAAAACAAGATTTTTTTTATATTAATCAATGTTCATTCTCAATTCATGAGACTTATGAGCTCAATTATGTGTTCATTCTAAACTCAATTTTATGTTCTTATATTAGTTACTTTTTATTGTTTTGTTTTTATATTTATTACTATTTATTCTAAATGTTTTTTTTAAATTATATATTTATTTACATAGAAATTATATTATTATTAGAATTGGTCAAAATTTAAATTAATTGAATTAATAAATTTATTCATCAATTATAATAGTTTAGATGAAATAAGAAATAATAAGTTGACCTTTAAAATTCTTTTTTATGTAACCATTATGCATTGAATGGGGGGGTTTCACATTTACATGAATTATTGCTTTAATTTACAATAAACTCATGAGTTAGTGGGATATGAGTGGAAGAAATAGAGTTTAAACTAATTATAACAAGAAATGACTATTTAAAGGAGAGATCTTTGGATGGTTAGGGTAGAGGTTTTGACAAAAAGAATCATATAAAAAATAAGAAGTAGAAGAAAGGAGCAAGTTTCACAAGAAGGTGTAGAATGCACAAAAAGGGTAAAGATTTTTATGTTCTTAACAGTTTTAAGTTGACAAATAGGCAATGATTTTTTGTAAAGTTATAGACATTGAGAAATTATGTATATTTTAATATTGTTCTTAAGAAAAATGTTTAATTTTTTGTATGATTGTATGATGTGTTAGATCTAAATGAGTTGCATATGTTCCACGAGCCTTCATAATCTTTGGTGTCACTTCTAAGAAGGAAATTACATTAGGTGCAAGAATCATATAGAAGACAAGGAGTAGAAGAAAGGAGCAAGTTGCACGAGATGTAGAATTCGCAAAAAGGATAAAGAATTTCATGTTCTTGATAGTTTGAAGTTGACAAATAGACAACAATTTTTTGTAAAGTTATAGGCATTGAGAAATGATGTATAGTTTAATATTGTTCTTTAGAAAAATATTAAATTTTATAGTTTTGTAAAATTGTATGATGTGCTAGATCTAAATGAGTTGCATATGTTCCTTGAGTCTTCATAACCTTCAGTGTCACTTCTAAGAAGAAATTACATTAGGTGCAATAATCATATAAAAAACAAGGAGTAGAAGAAATGAGCAAGTTTCACAAGATGTAGAAATCACAAAAAGGGTAAAGAATTTTGTGTTATTGATAGTTTGAAGTTGACAAATAGGCAACAATTTTTTGTAAAGTTATAGACATTAAGAAATGATGTATATTTTAATATTGTTCTTTATAAAATGTTTAATTTTTTGTCAAAAAAATGTTTAATTTCATAGTTTTGTAAAATTGTATGATTTGCTAGATCTAAATGAGTTGCATATGTTCCTTGAAACTTCATAACCTTTGGTGTCACTTCTAAGAAGGAAATTACATTAGGTGTCTCTTCTCTATATCACAAAGGAAAAAAATATCATTTTCTTCAACTATCATCATATCTAATGCCTTTAGTATATATTCTATCTAATACTTTTTATTTACAAATTCACATCTAAAATGGTTAATTTTAAATAAAAATAGTGCTTGAGGTAAAAACAACCAAATAAAGCTTCAAATTTAAATGTTTCAATTCTTTTACAAATATTATATGTTTACTCTCCACTTTATGTAGCTTATTTAGATTATAAGTTACATAAAAAACAATTATAATAAAATAAATATTTCATTTCATATTGTGAATAATGGCCATATATTTTTCATATCATTATAAAGAATAAAAATAAAGATTTGATTTTGATTGTTTTCTCTTATTTCTAAGTTTCCTATTAAATCTAAATTCCTTATTATCACTTTTGTTTTAAGTTTCAAATTTTGTTTTAATTAATATTTGTGAATTATTAATTGATGAATAAACAAATAAATAAAGAAAAAATAAAATAAAGAGTAGTTACTTTCTAATTTCTATGATTTATATTTATTCATACACAACCATGAACTTATTTAATTTAAACTCATCCAAGCTTAATATAATAATAATATTTAGAGGATGTCACTGTAATTTGGAAGAAGAAAATAAAAATAGAATAACATTATAAGAGAAAAGCAAATGCGAGACGCACATTACAAATATAAGTCACTTCCATGTTTATCAATATATTATGATCACTTTCTTAGTATAACTTAGTTATTTTTATTCTAATGTTTTAAAAGAAATATAAAATCTCATTATTTTCATCCTTAAACTTTCACATATTAAACCATTATTTTTGTGTTTAAACAAAAGAATTTTTTTACGTAGTGTTTATTTAGGCTATATGTTATATCAAAAAATATTCTCATTAGTATTGATCTTCAATTATTATCATTATTATTTTTCTTCTTTGTCTTACACATATGAAAAAATGCTATATCAAAAATATTCTTATTATTTATATTATTTTTCACATGTCTTAATTATTAAAATTCATGCTCATAAATTCAAGATATTAAATAGAATGGCATTTATTATTACTAAGTAAAATGAAGTTTAGTAAGATTTTATTTTCAACAATTAAGCTCACTAAAATTTGGACAATTGTGCATATTAAAAAATACACTATATAAGAATATGGCATAAATAAAAAATATATTAATGTAATCCTATATTTTTAAAATACATAATTTATATCGACAACTTATGTATATATTTGTATAAAATCTATATAAAATTAAAGGAAAAAAATTATATAACAACTCGTGCATCGCACGAGTATTCTCCTAGTAATATAACTAAAAGAAGAAGGATAGATTAATAAATTTCATAGATGTGCAACTATTTATTATATTATATTATTGGAGACAGTAGATGTGCTAGCCATGTGAGGAATTAATGAGCCAACTTCTTCCCTTTTTTAATGCAGCAGCAGAAGCAATTAATGAGCCAACTTCTCCTTTTTTTATATTTTTTATTTTTTACTGGAAGACAGTGTTAAAAGTGGGGCTACTAGCATAAATTTCAATCTCAACCTCTCATCTCTAAACGGGTATATCATCTACCTCCTCCTTCACTCATCTTCTACCTTCACCATCTTAAGAGTTTAGTTTGATTTCTTTAGTTTCAGTTGTAGTTTTTTAAATTCTTCTATCATTCTCTACAGATCTGTAAATTTTATCTTTTCAATTTTATTCTACTACTACTTTAACACCAAAACTCTCTTTGTATGCTTTCTAACTCTGGGATGAGAGCTCCAAATAGTTCACCAAAATGGTTGTCAAGAAGAGACCATGGCTTAATGCAAGACTCAGATGGGGAAGCATATGTCCCAACTCGTGGCTATTAATGGAATTGGAAACTTTAGCACTATCACTGAAACTATTAAAAAAACTTTGTGTGATGGATAAACTGCTTTCAGATCTGCAACACTGGTGAAGTTTTCATTACCTCTTTTCTTGTTTTGTCCTCAATTAATCTCTCAGCTTCTAAACTATCAACATATTCTCTTCCTTTTTGTAAATAATGGAAGAATGATAGGTTAGTAAATTTGGTGGTGGTTAAGTTGCATCTATTTATATTAAATAAATAGATAATAGATACTCGTTGTCGTTCCCGTGCGGCTCACATAAAAAAGTTGATGAGATTTAATATTTATTTTTTTAGGAAAAATAATTATAGAATTTTTGCTAGTGGTATCGATTTTTTTGATAATCGGTAGTGGTTAAATTAATTGGGTTTAGTAGTTTTAAGTATATTAAAGTAAATAATAAATTCTATATAATTTTGAAAGAAAAAATTGTCTGTCTTGGCGTGCAGACATGAATGACTTTGCTTCTTTTGGCGCTCCCGTTATAATTGTCAATGGTGCTCTCGTTACTACTCCGTGAAGCTTACAAAAAAAGATGAGATTCATTTATTTATTTTTTTAGGAAAAATAAATTTGGAATTTTTCCGAGTGGTATCGCTTTTTTTGACGATTGGTAATGGTCAAATTAATTGTGTATAGTAGTTTGAGTCGATTATAATAAATAGTAGATTAATAATAATTTAATTAACTTTATGTAATTAATGATTTTAAAAAAAGTTAAAAAAAAGATTTTTGGTAGTTGATTGTTTGATTATATTGATAGTAGAGAGAAGTGAAAAAGAGTGAGAGAGAGAGGAAAGATAAAAGATGATGTGAGAGTAGACCTATTAATAATAAAAGTGGGTTAGAGAAAAAATGAAAAAATAAATAAATTAAAATGATATTTTTATCCAAATAATATAACTAAAAGAAGAAGGATAGATTAATAAATTTCATAGATGTGCAACTATTTATTATATTATATTATTGTAGACAGTAGATGTGCTAGCCATGTGAGGAATTAATGAGCCAACTTCTTCCCTTTTTTAATGCACCAGCAGAAGCAATTAATGAGCCAACTTCTCCTTTTTTTATATTTTTAATTTTTTACTGGAAGACAGTGTTAAAAGTGGGGCTACTAGCATAAATCTCAACCTCTCATCTCTAAACGGGTATATCATCTACCTCCCCCTTCACTCATCTTCTACCTTCACCATCTTAAGTGTTTAGTTTGATTTCTTTAGTTTCAGTTGTAGTTTTTTAAATTCTTCTATCATTCTCTACAGATCTGTAAATTTTATCTTTTCAATTTTATTCTACTACTACTTTAACACCAAGACTCTCTTTGTATGCTTTCTAACTCTGGGATGAGAGCTCCAAATAGTTCACCAAAATGGTTGCCAAGAAGAGACCATGGCTTAATGCAAGACTCAGATGGGGAAGCATATGTCCCAACTCGTGGCTATTAATGGAACTGGAAACTTAAGTACTATCACTGAAACTATTAAAAAAACTTTGTGTGATGGATAAACCGCTTTCAGATCTGCAACACTGGTGAAGTTTTCATTACCTCTTTTCTTGTTTTGTCCTCAATTAATCTCTCAGCTTCTAAACTATCAACATATTCTCTTCCTTTTTGTAAATAATGTATTTTAATTTATATTTATATTGTGTGTTTCTTCTACTATTGGAGAATTGTAGGTGTGTATGTTGTCGTGGACTTAAAAGAAAGAAGAGGGAACTCAATAACTTTTTGGGTTTTTTTTTTGTACCCCCACCCAATCCCCATATACCCCCACCCAAACTGAAAACCCAAAATGCCCTTCTGAAAACGTATTTTTTTTAAAGATTTTTGGCCAATCGTATATACACCTTGGGGGGTATATATACGACCCTATTTTTTGCCCATCGTATATACACCCCCCAAGGCGTATATACGATTGGCACACCCCCACCATAATCGTATATACGCCTTGGGGAGTGTATATACGATGGGCAAAAAAAAGGGTCGTATATATACACCCCTCAGGTGTATATACGATCCCTATTGAATTTTGTTAAATTTTTTTATGTCAAATAAAAATTAATTAAGTCCTGAAAATAGGTTTTGTGTGTAGTTCGTTAAAACGTGACGATGTTATACGTCGAACGAATAATTTAGGCTAAAAAATCGGTATTCGGGCAACATACTCCGATCGTAATGAAACCACGACCATTAAATCGAAAAAATCAAGAATCAAGACTCCCATACGTTGCCAGGTGTTTAATCCTTTTTTTTCTATATGATTTAATAATAGTTTAATGATATTCTTTTAATTGTAACAAAATTATTTTGTAATTTTTGGTATTAGTTTTAATAGTGAGATTATAGTAAATAGTAAATTTTAGATTATTGTTTTATCTTTTAGTGGTCAAATGACTGTTTTACCCTAATATTGTAACTAATGGAAGAATGATAGGTTAGTAAATTTGGTGGTTGTTAAATTTCATCTATTTATATTAAATAAATAGATAATAGATACTCGTTGTAGTTCCCGTGTGGCTCACATAAAAAAGTTGATGAGATTTAATATTTATGTTTTTAGGAAAAATAATTTTAGAATTTTTGCTAGTGGTATCGATTTTTTTGACAATTGGTAGTGGTTAAATTAATTGGGTTTAGTAGTTTTAAGTAGATTAAAGTAAATAATAAATTCTATATAATTTTGAAAGAAAAAAAAATTGTCTGTATGCGTCGTATGATGCATGTGACTTTTGCTTCTTTTGGCGCTCGTTAGCTGGCACTGTCAATGGTGCTCTCGTTGCTGCTACCGTGAAGCTTACGGAAAAAAAAAGATGAGATTCAATTATTTATTTTTTTAGGAAAAATAAATTTGGAATTTTTCCTAGTGGTATCGCTTTTTTTGACGATTGGTAATGGTCAAATTAATTGTGTATAGTAGTTTGAGTCGATTCTAATAAATAGTAAATTAATAATAATTTAATTAATTTTATGTAATTAATGATTTTAAAAAAAAAAGTATAAAAAAAAGATTTTTGGTAGTTGATTGTTTGATTATATTGATAGTAGAGAGAAGTGAAAAAGAGAGAGAGAGAGGAAAGATAAAAGATGATGTGAGAGTAGACCTATTAATAATAAAAGTGGGTGAGAGAAAAATGAAAAAATAAATAAATTAAAATGATATTTTTATCCAAATAATATAACTAAAAGAAGAAGGATAGATTAATAAATTTCATAGATGTGCAACTATTTATTATATTATATTATTGTAGACACTAGATGTGCTAACCATGTGAGGAATTAATGAGCCAACTTCTTCCCTTTTTAATGTACCCACAGAGCAATTAATGAGCCAACTTCTCCTTTTTTTATTTTTTTTTTTTCTTTGGAAGATAGTGTTAAAAGTGGGGCTACTAGCATAAATTTCAATCTCAACCTCTCATCTCTAAACGGGTATATCATCTACCTCCCCCTTCACTCATCTTCTACCTTCACCATCTTAAGTGTTTAGTTTGATTTCTTTAGTTTCAGTTGTAGTTTTTTAAATTCTTCTATCATTCTCTACAGATCTGTAAATTTTCTCTTTTCAATTTTATTCTACTACTACTTTAACACCAAAACTCTCTTTGTATGCTTTCTAACTCTGGGATGAGAGCTCCAAATACTTCACCAAAATGGTTGTCAAGAAGAGACCATGGCTTAATGCAAGACTCAGATGGGGAAGCATATGTCCCAACTCGTGGTTATTAATGGAACTGGAAACTTTAGCACTATCACTGAAACTATTAAAAAAACTTTGGGTGATGGATAAACCGCTTTCAGATCTGCAACACAGGTGAAGTTTTCATTACCTCTTTTCTTATTTTGTCCTCAATTAATCTCTCAGCTTCTAAACTATCAACATATTCTCTTCTTTTTTGTAAATAATGTATTTTAATTTATATTTATATTGTGTGTTTCTTCTACTACTGGAGAATTGTAGGTGTGTATGTTGTTGTGGACTTAAAAGAAAGAAGAGGGAACTCAATAACTTTTTGGGTTTTTTTTGTACCCCCACTCAATCCCTATATACCCCCACCCAAACTGAAAATCCCAAAATGCCCATACACGATCTCTTACTCCCATCTTTCTTTTCAACAAGTCTCCCGGAAACACCCCAACTTGTGGGAAGACTAGGTAACATTACCTTTCTGTTTTATTAGATACCTTATTAGCACTTGGGTTAACCCTGTCAATACAGTGTTCCTAACTGACTCACCAATGGGTAAAGGTTTTGTAAAAGTCTTCTTGAAAACATTTGAATATGAAATAAATTTGCTCATTTACCCATAGGTGTTTGTTTCTTCGTTAACCCGAAATACTAATAAGACGTAGCTTCACCTCGTGACTCCGTCTTTGAAACACAATTCCGAAATTCGAAAAGTATTTCAAAACCTATAAGTCAGATAACCATTTTAAAACCAACCATTCACTTGAACTGAATCTATTATTCATTCACTTGGATTCCCTCAACAATAGTGATACAAGGATGTACCCATCTCAAATATCAAAATATTATTTGGATTAGGGACGATTAATAATATTATACAAATGTTACTAACTCAGTAATCATTAACGGTAGTAACTGATAACGATAAGAGTTGCTAATGTAGCTTATGAACCGAAAATCTCATGCCTTGCGGATGGATTACGGGTCAAAGCCCTTTGACTTCGTTTCATTGAATAGAGACGAGTGAGAGCTGAACCAACTATCTTCCATGCAAAGCAACATTTCTTGACTGATCTGTTTGGAATAGCATCGTCTCAAGTTACATTATCTATAGCTAAAGCTTCGTTAAAGTATCACAAATATTCCTCGTACTCTTCTTCAAATTTGGAGCACCATACAGTTTCTGTTATAACTATTATATACTTCGGTAACCTCATCATCATGGTCCTTATGATCATTAGCTAAGATATGGATCATATGTCAAACGACTTTTCCAAAGCCAACCATTCTCTTGAATGGAGTCTAAAACTCAATTACTCTAGCCTACGAGAATCTAACAACATAGATTCCTTGCTTGAAGCATAACCGCTTTCCTAGCTAAGCAAAACTTACTAGAAAATTTTGAGCTTCACAACATCCAAACATAACCATAACTCCCAGAGTATCCATTCGATAGATAAGGTGTCTTGCCTAACGAGGTGTCACGTGTTTACACTTACTCGTTTCGGTCTTTCTATAGGACAACATTCCTTCCAATACTTTAAGTACTTGGAAGTTTTACTCTTGTGGCATAATGGTGAAACAGTTCATAGTTATTGGCTTTCAAACTCTACTTACTGTTGAGAAGCTATAGCTGCTATCCACCATTTCCGAGGAATAGGTCCATTGGAAAAACTATAATGAGTATCATCCTAAAACAGTGTTTAGGAATCTCATCTTAACGACTGGAAGTTCTCTTTCCACTTCCCAAGCCTTTAATGGGTTTATGTCCTACAACCGCTTCAAAATTTAACAACTTAGGGTAAGGCAGAAGTACTTTTCAGAATACCACTGAACAATTGATTCACAACCTACTCCGATGTGTAGACATTTTCGTTAGCTTTCCAACGCATCACGGAACATAAAAATCTGAGTTCCGTATTAGAAGTTATGAGTAAAACAAGTCGAGAACCGATTTAAAATTTCTCACATACCTGAGACCGGCTTGCTCATACTATCTACCAATCAGCTTGAATATATTTTCCTCACATGTGACATCTCATTTTCCTTCGCGATCCTTTCTTAAAATCAATTAACGGTCCATGAGTGCCATCCAAATTTATCGATTACCACGCCCATTCCATAACTAGGTTGGAAACGAGTTCTCGGGAATAGATTAAAAAGATGTTCCTCATCCGAGGTTTAACAATAGAATCCGGTTTAGGTGCGAGTCTTTCAATCCAATAATCACTCTTCCGAAATATTGCCATAACGGGAATCATTTGAAACCCGGTACATGTCACCATCAAAGTCACCCATCGATCTTATCTTAATTGGGACTCGGTTCAAATCGTAATTAGACTAATTCGGTTAGCATTTGGTTTCAGAGCCATCACCGAGATTGCACTGACTTAATATCTCATCTTCATAGCATTTAGCAATGTGGCTTTAAGGAAAAAGGAGCCTGATCAAAACTTGCAGTTATCCGGAGTATGTCTCTAACTGCGATCTTAGTTGAGGTTTACTCTAACCACAATGTAAATTTAACTATGGAACAATATTTTCCATAACTGCTAGACTGACTAATCAGCGGTCAGGATCTCGGGGTGCCTGTTAATCTTAACAGATCTTACGATACTGTCATTGTTACAGCCTAAAGGCTTTTCTTAATTGTAGTTCCCTGCAGGACCTACGATAACTTCCACTGCAATTCCACAATTGCACCTGGTTCACTGATTGAACATTCGTCCACAACTTTCTTCAGAACACCAACTGTAGCCCTTTGCTTTCGCTGCGTGCTCTGATCAACTGAGAAGGCCAGGATTCCTAAGGTTTAGGGTTTGGACATTTTTTGGTGAGGCAACTAATCGTCATAATTCTCAAGAACTCACATGAAACATTGAGTGGATCTCGACTCAATACTTCACATAATATCTTTGAAAGGTTCGACATTTAATTGTCTAAGTCCCTAGTGACACAATCTAACCTCTTGACCACAAGGTCTCTACGTCCGACTAGGTCGAACCGCTCACGATACCAAAATGTAACACCCTAGTATTTCTAAACAATAGAAATACCAAAACATACAAATTAGCTTACATCGAGTATAAATTTCCTTGCTTAGATTTACAATCCTTACAAGAATAGTAGAAAACCAATAAATAACTTAAACAAATTTAAGTTATAAACCGATACAAAAAATAACAAGGAAAACCTAAAGACGGAAGGAAGACTAAATCTTTAATCTTCTATTCGAGCATGCCACCTACTCGTGCCATACGACCTTCTTCTTTCCCTCGTTTATCGAAAACAACAACATATGATAGGGTGAGATAACATATCTCATTGAGTCTTACCGCGACCCCTTACCTATCACTCGGTCCATTTATAAAAACATTTATTTACTTCGTGGTTTAACTAATAAACCACGCACATAATCAATTGCACACACAGTGCTAACCATCAATCGCACACACAGTGCTAATCATCACCGATCGCATACACAATGCAAATCCGGTGAATTCATAGCATAACACCGACTGCATACACAATGCTAACCCCGGTGAACCCCTTTCCAACACATGGAAATTATTTTATGGGGCCTAGGTTGGGGGCATATGACCTCCCGCCTAGTATGCTAATACAACAGTGGTCGTCACCCGACTCGATATAATTTTTATATCACACCCACATAGGGCCATTTACACATACACGGTATAATTCATATACCAAACATAACTCAATCATAGCATTATTCGTTATTTCAAAACCACTTTATATTTGCATAAAACTTTCTAACGAAAATTCGGCAGAGAGTTTCCTCGTAATACTGGACATCCGAAATAAAATAATCACACGAAAAAGAACCACCTGCATACGCATTTTTGGTTTATAAAACAATAGTTCTCACTCGTGGTCTAAGTCCGGTTTTCAAAAATTTGTAAAGTTAACCAAACGGCTTAAAACACATCCATATATGCTACGGGTGGTCGAAAAGGATTTAAAAGAAGTTTGAAGTCGAACGGAGCGTCGAAACGAAACATCGGAATTGGGAACATAGGAACTTCTCAACTTAGGGCCCAATTCCGTTCCGTTCGTTCTCCGATCGATCCCAAACCGTATTTCAATCCAATTCAACCACGCATACTCTACAAAGCATGAGATATTCCAAGTCGAGCAATACAATTCAACAATCAAAATCATATTATTCGTTTCTATGTTTCAAATACACGTAATTTCGCAAAATACCGTTTTTGACTAAAATTTCTGAAACTCCAAATTTCAAAACCGTTTAAACATAACACATAAACACATTTTAAAATTCCCTAACGTGAGTAAAACTCACCTCGTGTGATGAAAATCACACCAAACCGAAAGCTCTCAAGCTCCCGATTTGAAACTTCACGAACGCGCTCGGATCCGCTCCAAACCGGAACCGAACACTCCACATCGGTTGTTGAGCTTCCAATCACCAATACCAAGCTTCAATTTTACTTAAATCTTCCTTTTTCTCCATTTGAGCTTCAAAACCCATTAATGGCGAATTGAAAACGAGTAGAAATTAGGGTGTGAAAGTGGTATCAATAGATAGAGGATGAAAAATGGAAGAAAACGAGCTATAAAGCCCCTTACCTCGAGTTCAATTGAGAGAGATCTTGCTCTCCTTCCTCTTCTCACCTTCTTTCTCTCTCCTTTCTCTTCTCACGGTGCCTCAGTTCTTTTTTTTTCTCTCTCGTGTTCTGTTTCTTTCTTTTTATTTCTTTCTTTCTTTATTCCTTTCTCTTAATTCACATAAGTAGGGAATGAGAGAGTATTTGGATATTTTGGTATCCTAGAGCTCATTTAACGTGAGTGGTATAAATACTAAAATACCCTTAGTGTACTAATTTCCACTCGGTTATGCATTTAAATTATTTTCTCTAGCAATTATAAATTGCTTTCAGAATCGACCTCCTATCCAGTGACTTGATTTATTACCTATCCGAGTAATAAATCATTCGTTAATTTCTTAATTTGAAATTAACGAAATTAGGATGTTACAATCACCCCAACTTGAAAAATTTTGTCCTCAAAATTTGACAAACATACTTCAAGAGAACATATACGAATATCTAATCCGCATATCGTTCTTCAATTCCCACATAACATCATCGATTCGACAAACGATTACAAACAACCTAAATAATCGTAATTGTTCTCGTCCGAAGTTCTACTCTCCATGATCTAAGATATTACTTGGATATGGCTTAAATGACGAATTAATCAAAGATCCATCCATTCTAACTCAACGGTTGACGAAATTCTTACAATACAGGATTATCCGATCCAACCCTAGTGGTCTACTTCCTTTGTCAACGTAACCCCTCTTTGTCGACTCAGAGCTATCTTCAGTTCTCACTATATACACGGAATTTGCCCATTACTAATCATGAGTTAGACAATTCTCCTCATAAGGCTTCTCTTACATGGATGCACAACTACCTCTTGTTGATTCAGCATCAAACACATACTAAACCCTTCCCAAGGCGTAACTGTAAATTTTAAAACTCAAGGACGGATTCAGAAGAATAAAGATTGAAGCAGAAATCAACCTGTCTTTCAACTATAGAAACACTCTTCACCATCAAAATTTCTTTCAAACGACTGGCCTTTATAAATTATCCGAATGAGTGGAAGAACTACTGTGAGAATCTTCCGATAAACCTACTATACAAATCAATTAGTTCTCAAAACTCCTTACTTTTGTAGCTGAAGACGACAACTTCCCAATTCACTACAGCTTCACTTTACTAGAATCCACAGTCACACTAGATTGGGATACCACATGTTTCTCTTTTATTGAAATCTATTGACACTCCTGACTGGGATCTCACAAGTTCCCAAAATTTTACTACAGACACTCATAATTCATACTTCTAGGGTTTAGCCTATCCCTTTTCCTCTGAGAGTATATTCAGAACAACGCAGAGATGTAAATCACGATTCACAGTGATCTTAGTGTACACCAAAATGTTATCAGTGAGAATTTCAACAACTAGTCTAAGTACGGGTGAAAAACTCGGTTCATGTAATCCATGAATACCATAGGAGAATTAGTTAGGCCGAAGGCATCACTACTCACTCGTAATGTCCATATCTAGTATGGAAAGCTGTCTTCGGAGCAACTAAAACCCTAACTTTTAATTAAAGATAACCCGACCTTAGACTAATCTTTGAAAACACTGCTGCACCTCAAGTCGACACGCAAATCATCTATACTTGGCAAGGATACTTATTCCTAATAGTAACTTTGTCCATCCAAGTAATCCATACACGATCTCTTACTCCCATCTTTCTTTTCAACAAGTCTCCCGGAAACACCCCAACTTGTGGGAAGACTAGGTAACATTACCTTTCTGTTTTATTAGATACCTTATTAGCACTTGGGTTAACCCTGTCAATACAGTGTTCCTAACTGACTCACCAATGGGTAAAGGTTTTGTAAAAGTCTTCTTGAAAACATTTGAATATGAAATAAATTTGCTCATTTACCCATAGGTGTTTGTTTCTTCGTTAACCCGAAATACTAATAAGACGTAGCTTCACCTCGTGACTCCGTCTTTGAAACACAATTCCGAAATTCGAAAAGTATTTCAAAACCTATAAGTCCAGATAACCATTTTAAAACCAACCATTCACTTGAACTGAATCTATTATTCATTCACTTGGATTCCCTCAACAATAGTGATACAAGGATGTACCCATCTCAAATATCAAAATATTATTTGGATTAGGGACGATTAATAATATTATACAAATGTTACTAACTCAGTAATCATTAACGGTAGTAACTGATAACGATAAGAGTTGCTAATGTAGCTTATGAACCGAAAATCTCATGCCTTGCGGATGGATTACGGGTCAAAGCCCTTTGACTTCGTTTCATTGAATAGAGACGAGTGAGAGCTGAACCAACTATCTTCCATGCAAAGCAACATTTCTTGACTGATCTGTTTGGAATAGCATCGTCTTAAGTTACATTATCTATAGCTAAAGCTTCGTTAAAGTATCACAAATATTCCTCGTACTCTTCTTCAAATTTGGAGCACCATACAGTTTCTGTTATAACTATTATATACTTCAGTAACCTCATCATCATGGTCCTTATGATCATTAGCTAAGATATGGATCATATGTCAAACGACTTTTCCAAAGCCAACCATTCTCTTGAATGGAGTCTAAAACTCAATTACTCTAGCCTACGAGAATCTAACAACATAGATTCCTTGCTTGAAGCATAACCGCTTTCCTAGCTAAGCAAAACTTACTAGAAAATTTTGAGCTTCACAACATCCAAACATAACCATAACTCCCAGAGTATCCATTCGGTAGATAAGGTGTCTTGCCTAACGAGGTGTCACGTGTTTACACTTACTCGTTTCGGTCTTTCTATAGGACAACATTCCTTCCAATACTTTAAGTACTTGGAAGTTTTACTCTTGTGGCATAATGGTGAAACAGTTCATAGTTATTGGCTTTCAAACTCTACTTACTGTTGAGAAGCTATAGCTGCTATCCACCATTTCCGAGGAATAGGTCCATTGGAAAAACTATAATGAGTATCATCCTAAAAGCAAGTGTTTAGAATCTCATCTTAACGATCGGAAGTTCTCTTTCCACTTCCCAAGCCTTTAATGGGTTTATGTCCTACAACCGCTTCAAAATTTAACAACTTAGAGTAAGGCAGAAGTACTTTTCAGAATACCACTGAACAATTGATTCACAACCTACTCCGATGTGTAGACATTTTCGTTAGCTTTCCAACGCATCACGGAACATAAAAATCTGAGTTCCGTATTAGAAGTTATGAGTAAAACAAGTCGGAGAACTGACGAAAATTTCTCACATACCGAGACTGGCTTGCTCATACTATCTACCAATCAGCTTGAATATATTTTCCCTCACATGTGACATCTCATTTTCCTTACTGCAGTCCTTTCTTAAAATCAATTAACGGTCCATGAGTGCCATCCAGCTATCGATTACCACGCCCATTCCATAACTAGGTTGGAAACGAGTTCTCGTGAATAGATTAAAAGATGTTCCTCATCCGAGGTTTAACAATAGAATCCAGTTTAGGTGCAGGTCTTTCAATCCAATAATCACTCTTCCGAAATATTGCCATAACGGGGAATCATTTGAAACCCAGTACATGTCACCATCAAAGTCACCTACTGATCTTATCTTAATTGGGACTCGGTTCGAAATCGTAATTAGACTAATTCGGTTAGCATTTGGTTCTCAGAGCCAACACCGAGATTGCACTCTGACTTAATATCTCATCTTCATAGCATTTAGCAATGTGGCTTTAAGAAAAAGGAGCTCGATCAAAACTTGCAGTTATCCGGAGTATGTCTCTAACTGCGATCTTAGTTGAGGTTTACTCTAACCACAATGTAAATTTAACTATGGAACAATATTTTCCATAACTGCTAGACTGACTAATCAGCGGTCAGGATCTCGGGGTGCCTGTTAATCTTAACGAGATCTTACGATATTTGTCATTATTCTGACCTAAAGGCTTTTCTTAATTGTAGTTCCTGCGGGACCTACGATAACTTCCATCGCAATTCCACAATTGCACTGTTCATCGATTGAACATTCGCCCACAACTTTCTTGTAACACCAATCGTAGCCCTTTGCTTTGCTTTGCGTGCGTGCTCGATCAACCGAGAAGGCCAGGATTCCTAAGGTTTAGGGTTTGGACATTTTTGGAGTGAGGCAACTAACTGTCATAATTCTCAGTAACTCACATGAAACATTGAGTGGATCCTGACTCAATACTTCACATAATATACTGAAAGGTTCTGACATTTAATTGTCTAAGTCCCTAGCTGACACAATCTAACCTCTTGACCACAAGGTCTCTACGTCCGACTAGGTCGAACCGCTCTGATACCAAAATGTAACACCCTAGTATTTCTAAACAATAGAAATACCAAAACATACAAATTAGCTTACATCAGAGTATAAATTTCCTTGCTTAGATTTACAATCCTTACAAGAATAGCAGAAAACCAATAAATAACTTAAACAAATTTAAGTTATAAATCGATACAAAAATAACAAGGAAAACCTAAAGACAGAAGGAAGACTAAATCTTTAATCTTCTATTCGAGCATGCCACCTACTCGTGCCATACGACCTTCTTCTTTCCCTGTTTATCTGAAAACAACAACATATGATAGGGTGAGATAACATATCTCAGTGAGTCTTACCGCGACCCCTTACCTATCACTCGGTCCATTTATAAAAACATTTATTTACTTCGTGGTTTAACTAATAAACCACGCACATAATCAATTGCACACACAGTGCTAACCATCAACTGCACACACAGTGCTAATCACCGACTGCATACACAATGCAAATCCCGGTGAATTCATAGCATAACACCGACCTGCATACACAATGCTAACCCCGGTGAACCCCCTTTCCAACACATGGAAATTATTTTATGGGGCCTAGGTTAGGGGCATATGACCTCCCCGCCTAGTATGCTAATACAACAGGGTCGTCACCCCGACTCGATATAATTTTTATATCACACCCACATAGGGCCATTTACACATACACGGTATAATTCTCATATACCGAAACATAACTCAATCATAGCATTATTCGTTATTTCAAAACCACTTTATATTTGCATAAAACTTTCTAACGAAAATTCGCAGAGTTTCCTCCGTAATACGGACATCCCGAAATAAAATAATCACTGAAAAAGAACCACCCGCATACGCATTTTTGGTTTATAAAACAATAGTTCTCACTCGTGGTCTAAGTCCGGTTTTCAAAAATTTGTAAAGTTAACCAAACGGCTTAAAACACATCCATATATGCTACGGGTGGTCGTAAAAGGATTTAAAAGAAGTTTGAAGTCGAACGGAGCGTCGAAAACGAAACATCGGGAATTGGGAACATAGGAACTTCTCAACTTAGGGCCCAATTCCGTTCCGCTTTCGTTCTCCGATCGATCCCAAACCGTATTTCAATCCAATTCAACCACGCGCACGCCTACAAAGACGTATATTCCGATCCCGTGCAATACAATTCAACAATCAAAATCATATTGTTTCGTTTCTATGTTTCAAATACACGTAATTTCGCAAAATACCGCTTTTGACTCGAAAATTTACTGAAACTCCAAATTTCAAAACCGTTTAAACATAACACATAAACACATTTTAAAATTCCCTAACGTGAGTAAAACTCACCTCGTGTGATGAAAATCACACCAAACCAAAGCTCTCAAGCTCCCAATTTGAAACTTCACGAACGCGCGCCCGGATCCGCTCCAAACCGGAACCGAACACTCCACATCAGTTGTTGAGCTTCCAATCACCAATACCAAGCTTCAATTTTACTTAAATCTTCCTTTTTCTCCATTTGAGCTTCAAAACCCATTAATGGCGAATTGAAAACGAGTAGAAATTAGGGTGTGAAAGTGGTATCAATAGATAGAGGATGAAAAATGGAAGAAAACGAGCTATAAAGCCCCCTTACCTCGAGTTCAATTGAGAGAGATCTTGCTCTCCTTCCTCTTCTCACCTTCGCCTCTCTCCTTTCTCTTCTCACGGTCTGCCTTTCCTTTTTTTTTCTCTCTCGTGTTCTGTTTCTTTCTTTTTTTTTATTTCTTTCTTTCTTTATTCCTTTCTCTTAATTCACATAAGTAGGGAATGAGAGAGTATTTGGATATTTTTGGTATCCTAGAGCTCATTTAACGTGAGTGGTATAAATACTAAAATACCCTTAGTGTACTAATTTCCACTCAGTTATGCATTTAAATTATTTTCTCTAGCAATTATAAATTGCTTTCAGAATACTAATTCCTCTATCAGTGACTTGATTTATTACCTATCCGAGTAATAAATCATTCGTTAATTTCTTAATTTGAAATTAACGAAATTAGGGATGTTACAATCACCCCAACTTGAAAAATTTTGTCCTCAAAATTTGACAAACATACTTCAAGAGAACATATACGAATATCTAATCCGCATATCGTTCTTCAATTCCCACATAACATCATCGGTCGACAAACGATTACAAACAACCTAAATAATCGTAATTGTTCTCGTCCGAAGTGTCTACTCTCCATGATCTAAGATATTACTTGGATATGGCTTAAATGACGAATTAATCAAAGATCCATCCATTCTAACTCAACGGTTGACGAAATTCTTACAATACAGGATTATCCGATCCAACCCTAGTGGTCTACTTCCTTTGTCAACGTAACCCCTCTTTGTCGACTCAGAGCTATCTTCAGTTCTCACTATATACACGGAATTTGCCCATTACTAATCATGAGTTAGACAATTCTCCTCATAAGGCTTCTCTTACATGGATGCACAACTACCTCTTGTTGATTCAGCATCAAACACATACTAAACCCTTCCCAAGGCGTAACTGTAAATTTTAAAACTCAAGGACGGATTCAGAAGAATAAAGATTGAAGCAGAAATCAACCTGTCTTTCAACTATAGAAACACTCTTCACCATCAAAATTTCTTTCAAACGACTGGCCTTTATAAATTATCCGAATGAGTGGAAGAACTACTGTGAGAATCTTCCGATAAACCTACTATACAAATCAATTAGTTCTCAAAACTCCTTACTTTTGTAGCTGAAGACGACAACTTCCCAATTCACTACAGCTTCACTTTACTAGAATCCACAGTCACACTAGATTGGGATACCACATGTTTCTCTTTTATTGAAATCTATTGACACTCTCGATAGGATCTCACAAGTTCCCAAAATTTTACTACAGACACTCATAATTCATACTTCTAGGGTTTAGCCTATCCCTTTTCTCCTGAGAGTATATTCAGAACAACGCAGAGATGTAAATCACGATTCACAGTGATCTTAGTGTACACCAAAATGTTATCAGTGAGAATTTCAACAACTAGTCTAAGTACGGGTGAAAAACTCGGTTCATGTAATCCATGAATACCATAGGAGAATTAGTTAGGCCGAAGGCATCACTACTCACTCGTAATGTCCATATCTAGTATGGAAAGTCGTTTCTTGAGCAACTAAAACCCTAACTTTTAATTAAAGATAACCCGACCTTAGACTAATCTTTGAAAACACTGCTGCACCTCGAAGCTGATTACGCAAATCATCTATACTTGGCAAGGATACTTATTCCTAATAGTAACTTTGTCCATCTGAAGTAATCCATACACGATCTCTTACTCCCATCTTTCTTTTCAACAAGTCTCCCGGAAACACCCCAACTTGTGGGAAGACTAGGTAACATTACCTTTCTGTTTTATTAGATACCTTATTAGCACTTGGGTTAACCTCACAATACAGTTGTTCCTAAATCGACTCACCAATGGGTAAAGGTTTTGTAAAAGTCTTCTTGAAAACATTTGAATATGAAATAAATTTGCTCATTTACCCATAGGTGTTTGTTTCTTCGTTAACCCGAAATACTAATAAGACGTAGCTTCACCTCGTGACTCCGTCTTTGAAACACAATTCCGAAATTCGAAAAGTATTTCAAAACCTATAAGTCAGATAACCATTTTAAAACCAACCATTCACTTGAACTGAATCTATTATTCATTCACTTGGATTCCCTCAACAATAGTGATACAAGGATGTACCCATCTCAAATATCAAAATATTATTTGGCGCTCCCGTTGGCACTGTCAATGGTACTCTCGTTGCTGCTCCCGTGAAGCTTACGAAAAAAAAAGATGAGATTCAATTATTTATTTTTTTAGGAAAAATAAATTTGGAATTTTTCCTTGTTGTATCGCTTTTTTTGACGATAGGTAATGGTCAAATTAATTGTGTATAGTAGTTTGAGTCGATTATAATAAATTGTAAATTAATAATAATTTAATTAATTTTATGTAACTAATGATTTTAAAAAAAGTAAAAAAATATTTTTGGTAGTTGATTGTTTGATTATATTGATAGTAGAGAGAAGTGAAAAAGAGAGAGAGAGAGGAAAGATAAAAGATGATGTGAGAGAGTAGACCTATTAATAATAAAAGTGGGTGAGAGAAAAATGAAAAAATAAATAAATTAAAATGATATTTTTATCCAAATAATATAACTAAAAGAAGAAGGATAGATTAATAAATTTCATAGATGTGCAACTATTTATTATATTATATTATTGTAGACACTAGATGTGCTAACCATGTGAGGAATTAATGAGCCAACTTCTTCCCTTTTTTAATGTACCAAACAGAGCAATTAATGAGCCAACTTCTCCTTTTTTTATTCTTTATTTTTTATTGGAAGATAGTGTTAAAAGTGGGGCTACTAGCATAAATTTCAATCTCAACCTCTCATCTCTAAACGGGTATATCATCTACCTCCCCCTTCACTCATCTTCTACCTTCACCATCTTAAGTGTTTAGTTTGATTTCTTTAGTTTCAGCTTGTAGTTTTTAAATTCTTCTATCATTCTCACAGATCTGTAAATTTTCTCTTTTCAATTTTATTCTACTACTACTTTAACACCAAAACTCTCTTTGTATGCTTTCTAACTCTGGGATGAGAGCTCCAAATAGTTCACCAAAATGGTTGTCAAGAAGAGACCATGGCTTAATGCAAGACTCAGATGGGGAAGCATATGTCCCAACTCGTGGCTATTAATGGAACTGGAAACTTTAGCACTATCACTGAAACTATTAAAAAAACTTTGTGTGATGGATAAACCGCTTTCAGATCTGCAACACTGGTGAAGTTTTCATTACCTCTTTTCTTGTTTTGTCCTCAATTAATCTCTCAGCTTCTAAACTATCAACATATTCTCTTCCTTTTTTGTAAATAATGTATTTTAATTTATATTTATATTGTGTGTTTCTTCTACTACTGGAGAATTGTAGGTGTGTATGTTGTCGTGGACTTAAAAGAAAGAAGAGGGAACTCAATAACTTTTTGGGTTTTTTTTTGTACCCCCACCCAATCCCCATATACCCCCACCCAAACTGAAAACCCCAAAATGTCCTTCTGAAAACGTATTTTTTTTTAAAGATTTTTGGCCAATCGTATATACACCTGGGGGGGTATATATACGACCCTATTTTTTGCCCATCGTATATACACTCCTGTTTGCTGGTGATTTTAGCAAACAATCACTAGTTTTCAATATTGAGATTGTGAGATCAAACTAGGAAATCTCTTTGACGATTGCCTTTAAGTTTTGTGTTTTTGACGTGCGTAAGAACGGAGAATGGTAGAAAGAAATAACTTGAACGCAAAGGAAAAGCAATAAATGCAACGAACATAAAAAGAAAGTAAAAAATTGCATTAAAAGAAGGAAGAAAATGGTTCACCAACACGTACAAAGTATCTGTTTCACTCGTGTTTCGCTTTGGCTTGGAAGTTGAGTTTCTCAGAGTTCTTGTAAAATGTGGTGACCCCTGATTCTCTATTACAAAAGAGTATTTATACTCGTAGGGCCAATCGTGGGGGAAAGAGTAACTGCCTCCTAAAACTACGGGGGAGTAACCGCCCACTAGCTGCTGCTCTGCACATTTCGACTAACCCACTGTCAACCGCTTGACGAAGTGTTGAGCCCAGCTCTGTCGAAGTATTGGGTCTTCTCTTGTCGAAGGCTTCTTGCATTACTTGCCTCATGGCTTCGAGAACTAAGTTTGTCGAAGCTCACCTACACTTCTTGCACTTGTATATCTTTCCTGTCGAATTGATGGAACGTTGACTTGAATATTGACCTATGGCCCACAGAACAACATTAAATACGCAGTCAACCCCATTTAAAGCTTCACTGGATATACTGTCGAAATTTTTAGGTAACAGATTGCGCCCCAAAAAATGCTTTTTCGACGGAATAAGGAGAAGAGTTAAGAAAAGGCATTTTTTGAATACTGTGCAATGGTCATTTTTTACTGCCTTTTGCACTTCAATGAGGGTCGAAAAGACAGTCATCATTACTTGCACAGGTAAAACGAACCGCTTCATTGGCACACGTCGCATAGTTGGTGGGCCATCACGTCTCCCAAACGTTGCAAACGTGTGAGTTATGGCGAACGTGCCAATAACTGTTGCTTCCAAACATATATAAACGGCTACAACCCTTCAAATTCTCCTTTGCTTAGTTTGAAACCTTGTGAAGTCTCTCTGCGTTCTTCATCTCTCTGCGTTTTGCGAAAAACCCCAAATTCACTAAAGTTTCAAACTTTCGTTCTTCTCCTTTAATCTACACCTGATTCCAACTTGCATTCACTTTGTTTTCGTCACCTAACTCTTCGACTTCATAAGCACCATTCGAAAAGCATCGCAATATGCGAAATGGGCCTTCCCACCCTGGTGACCATTTGCCTAAAACTCTATCTTTTTATCCATAAAGCGTAGGACTTTCCACACTAACTCCCCTTCTTCAAAGGTTTTTAACTTAACCTTCTTGTTGTAAGCTTTAGCTACTCTCTCTTCTGTCGAATAAGCATTTCTAAAGCTAATAAACATTTCTTCGTCTAAATCAACTAATTCATCAATCATCATATTCCAATAATGATCAAAGGGAATTTCACATTGCTTCTGAATCCTTGTTGATTGTAAACAAATTTCGACAGGTAACACTGCATCATGTCCAAATGTTAACCTGTAAGGAGTAGTGTTTATAGACTCTTTAGGCGAAGTTCGACAAGCCCATAACACTTGGTCAAGAGAATCGTACAACTTTTAGGCTTACGCCCAACGTGCTTTTAATCAAGTTAATAATAATTTTATTGGCAGCCTCTACTTGACCATTGGCTTGCGCGTAGTATGGTGTCGAAGTCAATAACTTGAAACCACTTTCAGCAGCAAAATCTACCATTTTTCGACCAGTAAAAACAGTACCTTGGTCTGTAGTAATGGTTTCTGGGATTCCATATCTATAAATGATATGATTTTGAATAAATCTTATCACCGCTTCTTGATCAACATTGGCTAAAGGTATTGCCTCTACCCATTTCGTAAAGTAATCAATTCCTACCAGGATGTACCTGTGGCCTTTCGACGAAGTTGGTTTTATTTCCCCAATTACATCTAGAGCCCATCCTCTAAATGGCCAAGGTTTCACTATAGAATGCAATTCATTCGCAGGTACATGTTGTATTCCAGCATGTTTCTGGCATTCTTGGCACCCTTTAGCAAACTCTATGCAATCTTTTAAAATGGTTGGCCAGTACATTCCTTGTCGAAACAACAACCATTTCATTTTCTGGCCTACTTGAAGTGAGCCACATGCTCCACTATGCGTATTAGAAACTGCTAGGTACGCCTCATTTTCACTAAGGCATTTTAATAGTACTCCTTCAGGAGTTTGTTTGAACAACTCATTTCCAACTAACACATAGCTTAGAGCTCTGTACTTCACTTTTTTATTAGTGTTTCCTGTAGGATTTTGCAAATACTCTACAATAGGCTTACGCCAATCATCATCAGTCATATTGTCAATAGCAAAAATTTCTGCCAAGTCAATATCATAAAAAATGTGGCGTTTTTCGACGCGTACTTCAGCGTTTATTGCCCCCCCGATTTTTGGTGTTGACAATAGCGTCGAAAGAGTATTATTGTAGAGAGAGTCTTCTGAGATTAATTTATCTTTTATCTCAATTAACTCTTCTAGGCTCTGCTTTGATACTTTGTAGCCTGATGCAATTTGTGCCAACTCATTTGCCACATGATTTTCAATTCGTGGTAAATGTTCTAGGTATACACATGTAGATCTACAGCAATAGTCTCTGAAAACAGCAGTGCCAATAGTCCACCTTTTGACTTTGATCACCCTATCAATCAAGCTGAGGGGGATGTTGAAGAAGACTGGGAAACTCCTCCAGAACTTATGAGGTTAATGGAACAAGAAGAAAGGGTAATTCAGCCACACGGAGAATCTACTGAAATGATCAACTTGGGTACGGCTGAGAACAAGACGGAGGTCAAAGTAGGTACCGCCATGAATGGCGAAGATCGCATAAAGTTGGTTCAGCTGTTGCGCGATTATATGGATGTGTTTGCATGGTCTTACCAAGATATGCCTGGGTTGGACACTGACATTGTAGTACACAAGCTACCAGTCAAGCCTGAATGCTCGCCGGTTAAGCAGAAGTTGAGAAGGATGAAGCCAGAGATGTCCCTCAAAATCAGAGATGAAGTGAAGAAGCAATTTGATGCAGGATTCCTAGCAGTGGCCAAGTACCCGCAGTGGGTTGCCAATATTGTCCTAGTTCCCAAGAAGGATGGGAAGGTCAGAATGTGCGTCGACTACCGAGATTTAAATCGTGCTAGTCCTAAAGACGATTTTCCTTTGCCTCACATCGATGTCTTAGTGGATAGTACAGCTCAACACTCGTTGTTCTCCTTCATGGATGGATATTCGGGATATAATCAGATCAAGATGGACCCTGAGGACATGGAAAAGACAACTTTCATAACACTTTGGGGAACATTCTGTTATAAGGCCATGCCATTCGGGTTGAAGAATGCTGGCGCAACCTACCAGAGGGCCATGGTTACCCTATTCCATGATATGATGCATAAAGAGATTGAGGTCTATGTTGATGATATGATCGCAAAATCTAAAACCGACGAGAAGCACATTGTAAATCTGCAGAAGCTCTTTGAACGGTTGAGGAAATATAAACTCAAGCTAAACCCAGCCAAGTGTACGTTTGGAGTGAGATCAAGGAAGTTGTTAGGCTTCATTGTCAGCCAGAAAGGAATTGAGGTGGATCCAGACAAGGTAAAAGCCATCCTCGAGATGCCAGTGCCCAAAACAGAGAAAGAAGTCTGTGGTTTCCTTGGAAGGTTGAATTACATCTCCCGATTCATCTTCCAGCTGACTGCTACTTGCGAGCCAATCTTCAAATTGCTATGCAAAAATCAAGAGTCGAAGTGGAATGATCAGTGTTAAGCTGCCTTTGAGAAAATCAAGGTATACCTGCAGAATCCACCGGTCTTAATGCCACCTGTGTCAGGCAGGCCCCTCATCTTATACCTTACAGTGCTAGAAATTTCAATGGGCTGTGTGTTAGGGCAGCATGATGAATCCGGGAAAAAAGAGCATGCCATATACTATCTGAGCAAAAAGTTCACCGACTGTGAGACAAGATATTCTATGCTGGAAAAGACTTGTTGTGCCTTAGTTTGGGCTGCTCATCGTTTAAGGCAGTACATGCTGAGCCACACAACTTGGTTGGTGTCAAAAATGGATCCAATCAAGTATATATTTGAGAAGCCAGCTCTTACAGGACGAATTGCCCGTTGGCAGATGCAATTATCAGAATACGATATCCTGTACGTCACACAAAAGGCAATTAAAGGTAGTGCGCTTGCTGAATATTTGGCATGTCAACCGATTCCGGACTACCAACCAATGCGGCATGATTTTCCTGATGAAGATATTATGGCACTATTCGACGAGGGGAAGTCCCAAGAAAGTGAAAGATGGAGAATGATATTCGATGGTGCGTCAAATGTATGGGGGCACGGGGCAGGCGCTGTGTTGATATCTCCTGATAACCGCTTCATTCCTGTCACTGCAAGACTGAGCTTCTATGTCACAAATAACATAGCTGAATATGAAGCGTGTATCCTAGGTATTCAGGCAGCCCTAGAATGGAAAGTTAAAAGGCTAGATGTGTATGGAGATTCAGCCCTGGTTATTCATCAAGTAAGAGGCGATTGGGAGACCAGAGATCCCAAACTGATTCCTTATTGTGATTATCTGTAAGAGTTGATGAAGTCTTTTGATGAGATCACCTTCAAGCATATCCCCCGAGGTGAAAACCAGCTGGCCGATGCATTGGCGACGCTGTCCTCTATGTTCAATGTCAGCTGTGACAAGAGCCTGACTAATATCAGAATTCATCACCGGAGCTCGCTCACAGCATCACTATCGCCTGACAAAGAATAGAGATGAGGAACCCGACGAGAAGCCTTGGTATCATGACATCAAGCAATACATCACTAGCCAGGAATACCCACCTGGGGCATCAGAGAATGACAAGAGAACTCTCAGAAGACTGTCAAGGAATTTCTTCTTGAGTGGTGAAGTTCTCTACAAAAGAAACTACGATATGGTTCTCCTGAGGTGTGTTGCTAAAGAAGAAGCCGAAAGAATCATGAGAGATGTGCACGAAGGCTCGTTCGGAACCCATTCCAGTGGGCATACCATGGCCAGAAAGATCTTAAGGGCGGGTTACTACTGGTTGCAGATGGAATCAGACTGTTACAGCTTTGTAAGAAAGTGCCACAAATGCCAGATCTATGCTGATCACATTCATGTACCGCCTGCTAAATTGAATGTCTTGACTGCGTCTTGGCCATTCTCAATGTGGGGCATGGATGTCATAGGTCCAATTGAACCCAAAGCGTCAAATGGGTATCGTTTCATCTTGGTCGCCATTGACTATTTCACAAAGTGGGTTGAAGCTGCCTCATATTCAAGTATAACCAGTTCAGTGGTTGCCAAGTTCGTCAAGAAAGATCTGATTTGCCGTTACGGTCTTCCTGACAAAATCATCACTGATAATGGCAGCAACTTGAACAGCAAAATGATGAAGGACCTGTGCGCCGAATTCAAAATTCAACATCACAACTCATCCCCCTACCGCCCAAAGATGAATGGGGCATTTGAAGCAGCCAACAAAAACATCAAAAAAATTGTGCAAAAGATGGTGGTAACTTACAAGGATTGGCATGAGATGCTTCCCTTTGCTCTGCGTGGCTACCGTACTTCAGTGCGCACTTCAACCGGGGCAACCCCTTTCTATCTGGTATATGGGTCAGAAGCAGTGCTTCCCATTGAAGTTGAAATACCCTCCCTGCGGGTACTAATGGAAACCAAATTGGAAAAAGCAGAGTGGGTGCAGGCTCGTTTGGATCAGCTAAATCTCATTGAGGAGAAGAGAATTGCGGCTTTGTGTCATGGGCAACTGTATCAGCAGAGGATGAAAACTGCCTTCGACAAGAAGGTTCACCCCCGAGAGTTTAATGAGGGAGATCTAGTACTCAAGAAAATCCTGCCTATTCAGAGTGATCCCCGTGGGAAGTGGACGCCCACTTATGACGGACCGTACGTGGTCAAGTAAGCCTTCTCTGGAGGAGCACTGATACTCACCAACATGGACGGAGAGGATCTCAAGAACCCCACCAACTCGCACTCGGGAAAGAAGTATTATGCCTGAAAGAAATAAGTGAAAAAAGAGAAAGACGAGCCAAGTAAGAATTAGCTCGCTAGGTTGAAAACCCGAAAGGGCGGCCTAGGCAAAATCAGAGCGACCCGGTGGATTGAAAACCCGCAAAGGGCGGTCCAGGCAAAAATTAAGGTCAAAAAGCTTGAGCATGAAAAGTAAAGAAAGGCATGCAACTCCCCTGAAGACTTGGATGAGGGAATGATCAAGGTCAAGGACACAAATGTCGGCACTGCCCCACAGAGACGGACAGTCAGAAATTAGCTTCTCTCTTTTTTCGTGTCTTTTTGTAGTTTAAAACTCTCAAATGTATTGAACAGTCATCGTAACATTTTGTACGATTGGCTTCTACATCAATAAAGCTCAACTTTCTCATGTCTTGTTTGTTTGCTATTTTCTGCTTTTTCTGCTCAAAATAAGCGTTTTATGATGGTGGTGATCTTGAACTGTAAAACATGTGCTCACATCATAAAGCATTACAAATCATTGCGAAATCTTTAAAAGTCACGGGAAAAAAACAATTTCCCAAAGAAAATTAATCTTACAAAGAGGATTGCACTCACAAACCATTCCAGATGGCGAAACAGAAAGCAAACTTGCATTCGATCCATGAGCCCTGCAGTTTCCATCGGCCTCTCAGTCTTGTGCCAGGAGTATCGGGAGACGGTTGAACCAGTAAAAGAATAAGCCTTTGTCAAAAAGCAAAAAAAACAGACGACCAAAAAAAAAGCTGGTCAGAAAATAATCAAATAAAAAAAAACACACATAGTCAGAAAAAAGAAAGCTGACCAAAGAAAATCAAGAATAGCATCTCATTGCATTCATCATCACACCCAAATCATAGCATCGCATGCCCTTGCATAACATGCATTCACATCCCATGCACCATGCATTTGCATCTGCTAACATGTGCAGGTACACATTACCGGATAAAGCTGAAGAAAAGTCCGCTACACTAGTGGAAAAAACGGATTTTATATCAGCAATTTATATCGGTTAAAACACTAACAGATATGGAAAAGGAGACGGTGGCATTTTTGCAATTTTTATTACATTATTCATATCGGTTGAGTGTCTAACCGATATGGATATTGAAAAGATTACATTATTCATATCGGTTGAGTGTCTAACCGATATGGATATTGAAAACCCAATCGTTCTAAAATTTCCTTGCGCACTAGAAGAGAGAAAGGCCAGCGTTCCATATGCGAGAAGAGAGAAACGTGCGAGAAGAGAAGAGAAACCCTAACCCGAAGAGAGAAACGCGAAGCCACCGTCCACCGTCCACCGTCCACCGTCCACGTCGTTGCTGCGCCGTCGCTGGGAATCCGTCCACGTCGTTGTTGCGCCGTCGTTGGTGTGTGGGTTTCATATATATATAATCGATTTCGTGTAACTTCTCTCATTTTTTCTCTCGTGAGGTTTTCTTGGTAGGTTTTCTTGAGGTTTCTCTGTTCTTTGTTCTTTGATTAAGTTTCTAAAGGTTTTCTTGAGGTGTTCTTGGTAGTTTTTAACACAAATTCATTTCTGGGTACTACAGATAATGGAAACAAGAAGAACGAGAATGATCCTTGGGTTGGTTTAATTCACGTAATACAACTTAGATCAACTCGAGTTTCCATTGAAGGATTTTCACCGACAACATTGTTTCGAACATGGTGAGAAAGCTCCGAATGTTGTCTATAAAGGAAGACTTGAAGATGATAGATTCGTTGTTGTGAAGCGATTCAACAAGTCCGCTTGGCCCGATTCTCGACAATTCCTAGTTTGTTCTTACATTGCATTTTCGCTTCTCGCTTCGCTTCGCTTTTGGGTTTCTTGTATTTGCATGTTTGTTGTTGTGTATTTTGTGAGTTGAAGCTTTGTGTTTGATTTGTTGGAGTTATCTTTTCTTTTAGGAGGAAGCAAGAGCAAAGTAGGGCAATTGAGGAGTGAAAGATTAGCTAACTTGGTTGGTTGTTCTTTGTGAAGGAGATGAGAGATTGCTTGTTGCCGAGTTCATGCCTAATGAAACTCTCTCCAAACATCTTTTTCATTTGTGAGTTTCTAACCTATTTAGACTTGAGTCATTTAGTGGGAAAAAGTTGCAGATAAAAATTGTTCTAGTAATGTTGACATCGAGTAGTTTATCGATTTGAGACGAATGAATCATACACATGGGCAAATATTGTAAAGGAATACACATGGGGAAGTATAGTAAAGGAGCACCAAATGTGAATCTGCTTTGCTTGCACAGCTTGCACTTGCAAGCATAGATGGCGAGAGAATGCCACAAGACAGACAATTTTATTACCTATACCATCTTCCATCCATAGGTAATTCAAGACATTACGGTTTGTGTTTGAACCTTGAAGTCGGGAGAGAGTTATGTTTATGACTTATGCGATATATTATATGCTTCCTTGAATGTTCACTGTGCTAAGTCTTGAGTTTTCATTAGTTTAGTGTTAATGTTAAAAAGCTATTAATTTGCAAATATTTCTAGCAAGTTTAATTTTTGGCACATCCTGGTTTTCAAATGAAAATGTTTTTGTTGATGATGATGGTGTGTGCGCCTGCGTTAGTTTTGGTGAGTGGAGAGAAGGCATTGAAGCTTGGGCTTCAAGTCATTGCAAAAATATCCGGATATCTTGATGTCGCTCGTGTATGTAAAACCATATAGGTATTCACATTATTTGTAGTGTCCGAACTGTTAGTTCTATTACTTTATGCTCATAAGATGTTTATTTTTACAGAACCGAGTTATTTACAACCGCTCCAAAGACTCGCAATCCCCAAAGCTATTGCCAATGCAGGTTGGAAGCTTCACAAGTTGATTTTTATGAAATTAATGAAGCCTTTGCGGTAGGATTTCATGCCTAACTTTTAATTGTATTAGTTTGTCAATGTTAATGTATGACACTCGTGAATTTTAATTTTTCACATTTTCATCGTAGGTTGTGGCTCTTGCAAATCGAAACTTCTCGGACTTAATTCGGTGAGTTTTATCCCTTGTCACATGAAAGTTTTATTCGTCAAGTCCTCATGGCAAATATTTCGATTGAATGACTTGAAAATTGCATGTTGTCAGAGGCCCTCTAAAACTGCTTTGTGTCTTGTGGAACATAAACCTCCATTTATTCCTTTTACTCAAACAACTGCTATTTTCCAGAAAAAGTAAATGTGCATGGTGGAGCAGTATCATTGGGTCATCCTCTTGGTTGCGAGTGGTGCACGATCTCCGTGACACTTTTTTGGGGTATGTTCGGTTGACAACTTCGATTTTTCTTTTGTTTTTGCAATATATGGTGTTTGAAGAAAAATGACAAATAATATTGCTTGGCTCTAGAATTCTTTGTTCAACTAAATAAACTTGCTATGCTTATTTATCCAGAGTTAATCATTTCAAATAATAGTACTAATTGAGGTATTACACTATTGGAGAGAACTTAAGTGCGATTCAATAAATGTTGGTGTTGTTTTCCAATAACAACATGACACGTAAACCTGTTTATTCACATTTCTTTATCTCGCCTTAAAACTCACACACAACTTCGAGGTGCCAAGTTCGAACTCGAGTAATGATATCCGACTTAACAATTTCGGATTCGCCTTATCATGTTTTATCACCTATCTCTTACTTGGTGGTGCACGGTTTCCCAATTCTCTCGCTTCTAATGTATATTTGTGCCCTAATTTTGAGTTCACATATTTAGATTTTGAATTGAATACTATCAATTTCTATTATGAATTATGTTCATTGGTGTTCATTTTAATGTTTATTTTTAGAAAGGCGTGTGTTGGTTCTGTGTTATATGCAAAGTCTTCTTTGCTAATTTTGATTAGTATTTTTTTGTCTAAGCCTTAAATTGACTAAAGTGGGGTAGTACAAAGTGATGATAATGTTGTCTTCTTGTTGTCTCTGCTTGTAATGTCCGTCACCATGACTATGCAAGAGGTGCACTAGTAATACTAGAGGTTGTTTGTGTTCTAAGTCCTGTTAGTGCAATAAAATTTATATGATTAAAAAAAAAGTTGTACTTACAGAATAACTAGTTTAATTTGGAAGTTTCTTTCCTAATTCCATGAGGGTATAACTTGATGTGTGAATCCCATGGTTAGAATTCATTGACTGATATTGCTTATACCAACTTCAGAGGTACATCAAGATCCTCTTGTGCATTCCCATCCTATTTTCCTTTTTCTCATCCTAAAAGTTAAGAATTCCTTTTATGCATATTCATGAAGGTGTAGTTTGAGGACTTCAATTATAGATTTAAATTTCAAAATTTTGATGATAGGTAATTTGTAGCATGAATTCAAAGTGAAATTACTAATTGCAAGTTGAATTGTATGTGAATGTTGGTGTGTGTGCGAGTTATTCTTTGAAATGACCAATGGAGGTGTGGATCGTCTTTGTTGAATGTACCGAAGTATCCAAGCCATGATTTCAAAGATTCGAATGTGTCCATGATGTATGTAAAACTAAAACAGAACACATAAAATGCGAATGTAGGTGATTTTGAGTATAATTTGATTCGTTTTTGTATTTGGATATGGATATGGATATTGATATGGATATTGAGTATAATTTGAGATCTTTGTATTTTTATATAAATATTGTATTTGTTGTGATTTTGTTGTTTGTTTGATATCCAATTGAGGAATTTTTTTTTTTTTAAAAAAAAAAAAGACTTTTCATATCGGTTCCTTTAAATAATGAGATATAAAAGTGATTTTCAATATCGGTTCAACTAAGAAACCGATATAAAAAAGCGTTTTATAGGTTTAAAAACCGACTTTCCATAATTGGTTCTCATCGGGAACAGATATATAAAACATTTTCCATATCGGTTCTTTAACCGATATAGAAAGCGCCTATTTTTAATATCCCCTTTATCTATATCGGTTACGGAACCGATATGAAAAGCCTTTTTTAACCGATATAAAAAGCCTTTTTTCTAGTAGTGCTAACCGCGGGGCGCCTCAATCCGAGAAGCCGGCAAAGATTGGCTATCTCATCTATCAATCAACAGGATTTGCGAATCCCTTCAGGACCCACGTATCCCTTCAGGACCAACGCGTCCCTTCAGATCCCGTCGTTATCGAGCACTGACGAATCATCAGACCTTACGGTCTTTCAGTTTAGTTCGAATCAACAGTCCAAACAGCGACTTTGAACTCGACCTTCATCTCGCCAAGTCATCACGGAGCATGACGGATCGGCCCCTCAGACCTCGTGTCCTTCACTTCGCCAAGTCATCACGGAGCATGACGGATCGGCCCCCCAGACTTCGTGTCCTTCAGACTAGCTGTGTCGGTATAAAGCATAGCGTAAGTCCATCAAGGTAAAACGTATCATTTCCACAACTTGATATTGAACCTCAGGCCGCTCGAATAGGCCACCTTCAGAGCCCAAGTGTTCCTTCAGAGCCCAAGTGTTCCTTCAGAGCCCAAGTGTTCCTTCAGAGCCGCAAGTGCTCCTCCTTTACTGCATTTCTTTATTACCTTCCTTACTGTTTTCTCTACCGCTTTATTCTTTCCTGCTTTTGCCGCCTGGGGGTTGGCATCTAAGCCGACAAAATCGGTATAATTTCTGAATTCTTTATCTCTATTTTGCCTCGGAATATGTTTCGGCCAATTCATATTCCTTGTTAAAAATCCAGATAAAGAGGGGCAGCTGTCATACCCCAATTTTGTCCGGCTTAGGTCAAAACCCTAGTTTTCCTCAAAAATAAATAAATAAAAGAAAAAAACATCATGCATTGCATTTAGGCTTCTAAAAGTTATTCTAAAGTTTCTAAAATCATTTTTGGAGCTAGAATACACTTTTGGACAAATTAGAGGTCATTCCTAGGGTGAAAAGCCATTCAACATGCATTTCAAGGTATTAGAGGTCATTCCTAGGGTGAAAAGCAATTTTTGAAGTGAAAACGTGCTTTGGGCAAAGAACTAGGGTTTTTAGGGTGAAAGGGCATTTTGGTCATTTCACAATAAAAACGGTCTTTCGTCCCAAATCACTGAACAATCATCAATGATTCATTTGAGGAATATTTGTGCTTAATTGTGATTATTTTTGTGCATAAATGTTAAAACTCTTTGGCATAAAAATCAAGTTTTTGGATAAAAGGGTAAAATGGTCATTTCCTTTGAGGTGGGGTAAACAAATCAATTTTGGGATTGGTGAGATCATAAAATTCAGAGCCCAGTCATTGAATCATGGGACATGGCCCAAAATGGCATGAATTTAGAAGAATGATCTAGAAAGGAGTATTCTATTTTCTTTTGAATTTTGAAAGGTCAAGTATAGTACAATAGTACAATTTGCAATTCCACTCACTCTCCCCACTCCATAGCTGCGCATATCAGCCATATTCCTTTCAATTTTGATTTATTTTATTGGTTGCAAATGGTATTTAAATCATGGCCTTTCATTCAAGTGTTAAGTGCAATCCTCACCCTTCATTTGAATTAAAATGACACTTGTGTAATAAGCTTCATGGAAAAATACAATTTTGTAAATGGACTTATCCTTCACCTCCCTTATTAAGCTGCGCCCTCAGCCCCCTCTCTCCTCACTTTTGTGCTTTTTAATTACCCTCAATCCATGTGATATTGCATCTTGACCATTGATTCAAATTTTATCTCAAATCCTATTGGTTTGCAAGAAGCACATTGTCATAATTGCCCTTTAAGTTTTCACCCCATATAAAAACCCAAAAACAAGAGACCAAAGAGGAGAACACACTCATTTTTACCCTAGCTAGCACTCTTCCTCCTCTCCTCCCTCTCTTGGCCGAATCCTCCCCCTCCTTCTCCTCCATTTCTTTTTCAACTTTCATCCACCAAATCACCTCAAATTCACACCACATTCATATATCTTCTTCCTTTCATCCTTAATTCCATTTTTACACTACTAAGGAGCTTGTTTTCTTCAAGTTTGCGTGGCATTTGTTGGTGATTTGTTCTTGATTTTCATTTTTCTACTCTTTTCTAGTTGTTTCTTGAGGTAAGCCTATTTATCTCTTGCATTTTTAATTTTTAGCATGTGAATCTTTCTCCTACTCCTCTTTCCTCTCTCAAAGAGGCTTAGAGGGTTCATTTCAAACACTATGTCAAGGACATTGGGAGCCTTGGGTGTTTGAAGTGCACCCTTGGCCTTGATGAGAGGGTTCTTGTGTTTTTAACCATATTTTTTGCATTTTCACACTCATCTCTTCACTTTTTCATGAATAAAGAATTTTTCACACATTATATGCATCTTCTTGTTCATATCATAACTTGTAAGTTGAGCTTTGGTTTGATTCATGAGGGTAGGGGTTTCGGTTTTGAAACCTTAGAATCTAGGGTTTTTATGTGCTTTCTTTTCACTCCTTGATCATATGTAAATAAATGCATGATGTGCTTGATTTGCATGATTTGTTCTATGTGTTGATCATGAATTTAGGCATGAAAACTTGGTGTTTTTGGTGTATATAGGGTTCGGCCATAGAGCCTATTTTGGTTCATTTTAGTGCTTATAATGTGTGTTTGATCTTGTGTATAGGTGTGTAATAGTGTTAATGTGTTTTTCACTTTTTAACCACTCATTCATGTTTTTACCTTACCACTCATTAACTTTTTACCAAAACTAAAAAAAAACATTTTAACTTTTTACTTTACCATCTCATCAAATAATTACCATTCACCTCATGCATGTTTACTTTACCATTCATTAACTTTTTACTAAAAGTTTTACTACTTGTCTATTTGCAAAAACACCCAAAACATTTTTACACTTTGCATTTCATCACTTGTGCTTGCATGTTCATGCATCAATACGTGCCTATGCCTCTTGTATTCTCATACTCTCTTACATGTTCATGCATCCATTAATATCATGTCTTGCATTCATTATTATATGATCATGCATTCATTAACATTATATCTTGCATTCTCATTTGTTTATGTCTCTTGTTTCCTTTCACTTGTATGCTTTGCATCCATCCTTACATGTTCATGCACTCATTAACACTATGTCTTGCACTCCTTTTAAATTGTTCTTGCATCCAATAATGCCATGCCTTGCATTCTATAATGCGCATTCATCCATTGTATACTCATGCATTCACATGCTTGCTCATTCATGCATCTTTGCTTACATGTTCAATCATTCAATTAGGAATATCCTATGCCTATCATTAATTGTATCACTTGTCCATAATGCCATTCAAATGTCTTGATTTAATTGTGTGCAATCCCTTCCCCATGCATGTGCTCTTATATGAAGACGTAAGCCTACTACTTGTGTAGCATAGAATCATTAAGACAATTGCACCTCTCTTACACACACTTGCACAATTACTTTTAGAACTTTGTCTTGCATCGTTGACAATTGATTCCCTTAACTATATGGGCATGCTTAATCTTAATTGATGATCAATGTGTTCTTGTTTGCTTGATTAATTGAACATGTTTGAACTTCATTCATTCGTCTTGCATTTGGTTATGGAATTAGAGTTGATTGAAATGTTCTACTTGTTTTCAAGAAATCTCTTTCCAAATCAAACTTCTTTTCTAAACTAGTTTTCAAACCAAAAATCAAATGCTTGTTCAATAAAAATCCTAAGGCATTTTCTTAAATAAATCATTAGTCATCACTCGAAGCCTTTGCTTGTTTGATCGCTAATGAGGAGTTATTAGTGGTAGTCACTCAAGCCTCCGCTTGTTTGGCTATCATGAAAGCTCCCACACCTTAATCAAACACTAACTAATCCAAATTTCAAAATAACACGAGTTGTTAGTGATAATCATCACCGATGCTCGCCTTTTTCAAAACAATTTCAAAAAGTAATACAACGTTGTCACTTGTAATCACTCGAAGCCTTTGCTTGTTTGATTACCGGTTTCAACTCGCTTTTCTTTCAAGTTAGTAATGGACGCTACTCGAAGTCGTTGCTTGTTTGGTGTTCGTGAACACTTGAGTCTTATTTCAAAAGCTCCAAAACGCAAAAGCCGTCTTCGGACGCAAGAAACCAAGAACTACGTAGCTTTGATCCCTCATACCAGTGAGGGTACGTAGGACCGGGTTCATGTCCCGTCAAGCACCCTTTTCAAAAAATCTTTGTTTTGTTCCGCTTTTCAAAGATACCAAAAATATTCCTTTTCCCCCGTTTTTAATAAAACAATTTCTCAAAAGAAAGAAAAGAAAAGAAAAGAAGTAGAACGATCGTTTCAAATCAAACATTTCCAAACCACACATCAAGTTAATGGTTCCTTTCGGTAGAGAAAGGCGGCGTGGGTGCTAATACCTTCCCCATGCGCAACCGACCCCCGAACCTACATCTCTGCGTTTTCAAAAGACCACCAGTTTTCCAGAAAAAGGTTTTTTCAATGATTTCCCTAAATAAATATTGGTGGCGGCTCTACTATTTTCACGTTGTCAAACGAGAAGTCCAAACCGGATTTTTCGGGGCGCAACAACGTCGAACGAATAATTTAGGCTAAAAATCGGTATTCGGGCAACATACTCCGATCGTAATGAAACCCACGACCATTAAATCCAAAAATCAAGAATCAAGACTCCCATACGTTGCCAGGTGTTTAATCCTTTTTTTTCTATATGATTTAATAATAGTTTAATGATATTCATTTAATTGTAACAAAATTATTTTGTAATTTTTGGTATTAGTTTTAATAGTGAGATTATAGTAAATAGTAAATTTTAGATTATTGTTTTATCTTTTAGTGGTCAAATGATTGTTTTACCCTAATATTGTAACTAATGGAAGAATGATAGGTTAGTAAATTTGGTGGTGGTTAAATTGCATCTATTTATATTAAATAAATAGATAATAGATACTCGTTGTCGCTCCCGTATGCTCACATAAAAAATTTGATGAGATTTAATATTTATTTTTTTAGGAAAAATAATTTTAGAATTTTTGCTAGTGGTATCGATTTTTTTGACAATCGGTAGTGGTTAAATTAATTGGGTTTAGTAGTTTTAAGTAGATTAAAGTAAATAATAAATTCTATAAAATTTTGCTTCTTTTGGCGCTCCCGTTATAATCGTCAATGGTGCTCTCGTTCTTGCTCCCGTGAAGCTTACTTAAAAAAAAAGATGAGATTCAATTATTTATTTTTTAGGAAAAATAAATTTGGAATTTTTCCTAGTGGTATCGCTTTTTTTGACGATTGGTAATGGTCAAATTAATTGTGTATAGTAGTTTGAGTCGATTATAATAAATAGTAGATTAATAAAAATTTAATTAATTTTATGTAATTAATGATTTTAAAAAAAAAAAGATTTTTGGTAGTTGATTGTTTGATTATATTGATAGTAGAGAGAAGTAAAAAAGAGAGAGAGAGAGAGAGGAAAGATAAAAGATGATGTGAGAGTAGACCTATTAATAATAAAAGTGGGTGAGAGAAAAAATGAAAAAATAAATAAATTAAAATGATATTTTTATCCAAATAATATAACTAAAAGAAGAAGGATAGATTAATAAATTTCATAGATGTGCAACTATTTATTATATTATATTATTGTAGACAGTAGATGTGCTAGCCATGTGAGGAATTAATGAGCCAACTTCTTCCCTTTTTTAATGCACCACAGAGAAGAAATTAATGAGCCAACTTCTCCTTTTTTTTTACTGGAAGATAGTGTTAAAAGTGGGGCTACTAGCATAAATTTCAATCTCAACCTCTCATCTCTAAACGGGTATATCATCTACCTCCCCTTCACTCATCTTCTACCTTCACAATCTTAAGTGTTTAGTTTGATTTCTTTAGTTTCAGCTTGTAGTTTTTAAATTCTTCTATCGTTTCTCTGATCTCAGTAAATTTTCTCTTTTCAATTTTATTCTACTACTACTTTAACACCGTAACTCTCTTTGTATGCTTTCTAACTCGGGATGAGAGCTCCAAATAGTTCACCAAAATGGTTGTCAAGAAGAGACCATGGCTTAATGCAAGACTCAGATGGGGAAGCATATGTCCCAACTCGTGGCTATTAATGGAACTGGAAACTTTAGCACTATCACTGAAACTATTAAAAAAACTTTGTTGATGGATAAACCGCTTTCAGATCTGCAACACTGGTGAAGTTTTCATTACCTCTTTTCTTGTTTTGTCCTCAATTAATCTCTCAGCTTCTAAACTATCAACATATTCTCTTCCTTTTTGTAAATAATGTATTTTAATTTATATTTATATTGTGTGTTTCTTCTACTACTGGAGAATTGTAGGTGTGTATGCTGTCGTGGACTTAAAAGAAAGAAGAGGGAACTCAATAACTTTTTGGGTTTTTTTTGTACCCCCACGCAAACTCAAAACCCCAAAATGCCCTTCTGAAAACGTATTTTTTTTAAAGATTTTTGGCCAATCGTATATACACCTGGGGGGGTATATATACGACCCTATTTTTTTCCCATCGTATATACACCCCCCAAGGCGTATATACGATTGGCACACCCCCACCATAATCGTATATACGCTTTGGGGGGTGTATATACGATGGGCAAAAAATAGGGTCGTATATATACCCCCTCAGGTGTATATACGATCCCTATTGTATTTTTTTTAATTTTTTTAAGTCAAATAAAAATTAATTAATTCCTGAAAATAGGTTTTGTGTGTAGTTCGTTAAAACGTGACGTTGTTATACGTCGAACGAATAATTTAGGCTAAAAAATCTGTATTCGGGCAACATACTCCGATCGTAATGAAAACCACAAACCATTAAATCCGAAAAAAATCTAGAATCAAGACTCCCATACGTTGCCAGGTGTTTAATCCTTTTTTTTTTCTATATGATTTAATAATAGTTTAATGATATTCATTTAATTGTAACAAAATTATTTTGTAATTTTTGGTATTAGTTTTAAAAGTGAGATTATAGTAAATAGTAAATTTTAGATTATTGTTTTATCTTTTAGTGGTCAAATGACTATTTTACCCTAATATTGTAACTAATGGAAGAATGATAGGTTAGTAAATTTGGTGGTGGTTAAATTGCATCTATTTATATTAAATAAATAGATAATAGATACTCGTTGTCGCGTTCCGTGCGGCTCACATAAAAAAGTTGATGAGATTTAATATTTATTTTTTTAGGAAAAATAATTTTAGAATTTTTGCTAGTGGTATCGATTTTTTTGACAATCGGTAGTGGTTAAATTAATTGGGTTTAGTAGTTTTAAGTAGATTAAAGTAAATAATAAATTCTATAAAATTTTGCTTCTTTTTGGCGCTCCGCTATAATCATCAATGGTGCTCTCGTTCTTCGCTCCCGTGAAGCTTACTTAAAAAAAGATGAGATTCAATTATTTATTTTTTTAGGAAAAATAAATTTGGAATTTTTCCTAGTGGTATCGCTTTTTTTGACGATTGGTAATGGTCAAATTAATTGTGTATAGTAGTTTGAGTCGATTATAATAAATAGTAGATTAATAAAAATTTAATTAATTTTATGTAATTAATGATTTTAAAAAAAGTAAAAAAAAAGATTTTTGGTAGTTGATTGTTTGATTATATTGATAGTAGAGAGAAGTGAAAAGAGTGAGAGAGAGAGAGGAAAGATAAAAGATGATGTGAGAGTAGACCTATTAATAATAAAAGTGGGTGAGAGAAAAAATGAAAAAATAAATAAATTAAAATGATATTTTTATCCAAATAATATAACTAAAAGAAGAAGGATAGATTAATAAATTTCATAGATGTGCAACTATTTATTATATTATATTATTGTAGACAGAGAGATGTGCTAGCCATGTGAGGAATTAATGAGCCAACTTCTTCCCCTTTTTTAATGCACCAAACAGAGAAGAAATTAATGAACCAACTTCTCCTTTTTTTTTACTGGAAGATAGTGTTAAAAGTGGGGCTACTAGCATAAATTTCAATCTCAACCTCTCATCTCTAAACGGGTATATCATCTACCTCCCCTTCACTCATCTTCTACCTTCACAATCTTAAGTGTTTAGTTTGATTTCTTTAGTTTCAGTTGTAGTTTTTTAAATTCTTCTATCGTTCTCTACAGATCTGTAAATTTTCTCTTTTCAATTTTATTCTACTACTACTTTAACACCAGAACTCTCTTTGTATGCTTTCTAACTCTGGGATGAGAGCTCCAAATAGTTCACCAAAATGGTTGTCAAGAAGAGACCATGGCTTAATGCAAGACTCAGATGGGGAAGCATATGTCCCAACTCGTGGCTATTAATGGAACTGGAAACTTTAGCACTATCACTGAAACTATTAAAAAAACTTTGTTGATGGATAAACCGCTTTCGGATCCGCAACACATCGTGAAGTTTTCATTACCTCTTTTCTTGTTTTGTCCTCAATTAATCTCTCACTTCTAAACTATCAACATATTCTCTTCCTTTTTGTAAATAATGTATTTTAATTTATATTTATATTGTGTGTTTCTTCTACTATTTGGAGAATTGTAGGTGTGTATCTTTGTCGTGGACTTTAAAAAGAAAGAAGAGGGAACTCAATAACTTTTTGGGTTTTTTTGTACCCCACGCAAACTCAAAACCCCAAAATGCCCTTCTAAAAACGTATTTTTTAAAGATTTTTGCCAATCATATATATACACTGGGGGGGGTATATATACGACCCTATTTTTCCCATCGTATATACACCCCCAAGGCGTATATACGATTGGTAACACTCTCACCATAATCGTGATATACGCTTTGGGGGGGTGTATATACGATGGGCAAAAAATAGGGTCGATATATACCCCTCGTGTGTATATACGATCCCTATTGTATTTTTTTAATTTTTTAAGTCAAATAAAAATTAATTAATTCTGAAAATAGGTTTTGTGTGTAGTTCGTTAAAACGTGACGTTGTTATACGTCGAACTAATAATTTAGGCTAAAAATCTGTATTCGGGCAACATACTCCGATCGTAATGAAACCACAGCCATTAAATCCGAAAAAAATCTAGAATCAAGACTCCCATACGTTGCCATGTGTTTAATCCTTTTTTTTTTCTATATGATTTAATAATAGTTTAATGATATTCATTTAATTGTAACAAAATTATTTTGTAATTTTTGGTATTAGTTTTAAAAGTGAGATTATAGTAAATAGTAAATTTTAGATTATTGTTTTATCTTTTAGTGGTCAAATGACTGTTTTACCCTAATATTGTAACTAATGGAAGAATGATAGGTTAGTAAATTTGGTGGTGGTTAAATTGCATCTATTTATATTAAATAAATAGATAATAGATACTCGTTGTCGCTCCCGCATGCGGCTCACATAAAAAGTTGATGAGATTTAATATTTATTTTTTAGGAAAAATAATTTTAGAATTTTTGCTAGTGGTATCGATTTTTTTGACAATCGGTAGTGGTTAAATTAATTGGGTTTAGTAGTTTTAAGTAGATTAAAGTAAATAATAAATTCTATAAAATTTTGCTTCTTTTGGCGCCCCGCTGGTAATCGTCAATGGTGCTCTCGTGTCGCCTCCCGTGAAGCTTACGAAAAAAAGATGAGATTCAATTATTTATTTTTTAGGAAAAATAAATTTGGAATTTTTCCTAGTGGTATCGCTTTTTTGACGATTGGTAATGGTCAAATTAATTGTGTATAGTAGTTTGAGTCGATTATAATAAATAGTAGATTAATAAAAATTAATTAATTTTATGTAATTAATGATTTTAAAAAAAGTAAAAAAAGATTTTTGGTAGTTGATTGTTTGATTATATTGATAGTAGAGAGAAGTGAAAAGAGTGAGAGAGAGAGAGGAAAGATAAAAGATGATGTGAGAGTAGACCTATTAATAATAAAAGTGGGTGAGAGAAAAAAAATGAAAAATAAATAAATTAAAATGATATTTTTATCCAAATAATATAACTAAAAGAAGAAGGATAGATTAATAAATTTCATAGATGTGCAACTATTTATTATATTATATTATTGTAGACAGTAGATGTGCTAGCCATGTGAGGAATTAATGAGCCAACTTCTTTCCTTTTTTAATGCACCAAACAGAAGAAATTAATGAACCAACTTCTCTCTTTTTTTTTTTTTGGAAGATAGTGTTAAAAGTGGGGCTACTAGCATAAATTTCAATCTCAACCTCTCATCTCTAAACGGGTATATCATCTACCTCCCTTCACTCATCTTCTACCTTCACAATCTTAAGTGTTTAGTTTGATTTCTTTAGTTTCAGCTTGTAGTTTTTAAATTCTTCTATCGTTTCTCACAGATCTCAGAATTTTCTCTTTTCAATTTTATTCTACTACTACTTTAACACCGTAACTCTCTTTGTATGCTTTCTAACTCTGGGATGAGAGCTCCAAATAGTTCACCAAAATGGTTGTCAAGAAGAGACCATGGCTTAATGCAAGACTCAGATGGGGAAGCATATGTCCCAACTCGTGGCTATTAATGGAACTGGAAACTTTAGCACTATCACTGAAACTATTAAAAAAACTTTGTTGATGGATAAACCGCTTTCAGATCTGCAACACTGGTGAAGTTTTCATTACCTCTTTTCTTGTTTTGTCCTCAATTAATCTCTCAGCTTCTAAACTATCAACATATTCTCTTCCTTTTTGTAAATAATGTATTTTAATTTATATTTATATTGTGTGTTTCTTCTACTACTGGAGAATTGTAGGTGTGTATGCTGTCGTGGACTTAAAAGAAAGAAGAGGGAACTCAATAACTTTTTGGGTTTTTTTTGTACCCCCACGCAAACTCAAAACCCCAAAATGCCCTTCTAAAAACGTATTTTTTTTAAAGATTTTTGCCAATCAGATATATACACTGGGGGTATATATACGACCCTATTTTTTTCCCATCGTATATACACCCCCCAAGGCGTATATACGATTGGCACACCCCCACCATAATCGTATATACGCTTTGGGGGGTGTATATACGATGGGCAAAAAATAGGGTCGTATATATACCCCCTCAGGTGTATATACGATCCCTATTGTATTTTTTTTAATTTTTTTAAGTCAAATAAAAATTAATTAATTCCTGAAAATAGGTTTTGTGTGTAGTTCGTTAAAACGTGACGTTGTTATACGTCGAACGAATAATTTAGGCTAAAAAATCTGTATTCGGGCAACATACTCCGATCGTAATGAAACCACAGCCATTAAATCCGAAAAAAATCTAGAATCAAGACTCCCATACGTTGCCAGGTGTTTAATCCTTTTTTTTTTCTATATGATTTAATAATAGTTTAATGATATTCATTTAATTGTAACAAAATTATTTTGTAATTTTTGGTATTAGTTTTAAAAGTGAGATTATAGTAAATAGTAAATTTTAGATTATTGTTTTATCTTTTAGTGGTCAAATGACTGTTTTACCCTAATATTGTAACTAATGGAAGAATGATAGGTTAGTAAATTTGGTGGTGGTTAAATTGCATCTATTTATATTAAATAAATAGATAATAGATACTCGTTGTCGCTCCTGCATGCTCACATAAAAAAGTTGATGAGATTTAATATTTATTTTTTTAGGAAAAATAATTTTAGAATTTTTGCTAGTGGTATCGATTTTTTTGACAATCGGTAGTGGTTAAATTAATTGGGTTTAGTAGTTTTAAGTAGATTAAAGTAAATAATAAATTCTATACAATTTTGAAAGAAAAAATTGTCTGTGTAAGTGCCAACATATGACAGAGCCTTTTGCGCTCTTTTGGCGCGCCCGGCAGTAATCACTTGTCAATGGTGCTCTCGTTCTTTGCTCCCGTGAAGCTTACGAAAAAAGATGAGATTCAATTAATTATTTTTTTAGGAAAAATAAATTTGGAATTTTTCCTAGTGGTATCGCTTTTTTTGACGATTGGTAATGGTCAAATTAATTGTGTATAGTAGTTTGAGTCGATTATAATAAATAGTAGATTAATAATAATTTAATTAATTTTATGTAATTAATGATTTTTAAAAATGTTAAAAAAACGATTTTTGGTAGATGATTGTTTGATTATATTGATAGTAGAGAGAAGTGAAAAAGAGTGAGAGAGAGAGGAAAGATAAAAGATGATGTGAGAGTAGACCTATTAATAATAAAAGTGGGTGAGAGAAAAACTGAAAAAATAAATAAATTAAAATGATATTTTTATCCAAATCTATATCTATATATAAATATCTAAAGGAAGCTTTTTTCCAAGCTCTAGGATGCTCCACATCATTTCCATTTATTTTTCAATAAATTTTTTAATTTTATTAATATTTATTTATAATTTACAATTAAATGAGACTTAAATTCATTATTACCACTAACTTATTATTATTAAATGCTACTCTTAGTGGAATAAAATATTTGGTGATGCCTATGAGCATTCTCAAGAAGAATAAAAACCTACGATTATGGATTGCTAATAGGAATTAAACATAAAATTATTCATAACACAATGAAGGGAAATGTTTATCTATATCTATATCTTCTATACATATAAGTAAGAGAATCCCCAATGGAGCCTCCACAATAATTCTTGAATTTTTGCTTTTATTTTTGTCTATGAAAAAACTTCTCTTTTATTATTTATTAATTTCTACCTTTGTGTCCAACCCACTACTACTAATAAAGTCCAACATAGTAATAAATTTACACATTATATTATATTTAATCATAATTTTTGTATAAATGAGACTTTGATTTTAATTTTTAATATATAATTAAATATAAAAAACAAGATTTTTTTTATATTAATCAAAGTTCATTCTCAATTCATGAGACTTATGAGCTCAATTATGTGTTCATTCTAAACTCAATTTTATGTTCTTATATTAGTTACTTTTTATTGTTTTGTTTTTTATATTTAGTACTATTTATAAATGTTTTTTTTAAATTATATATTTATTTACATAGAAATTATATTATTATTAGAATTGGTCAAAATTTAAATTAATTGAATTAATAAATATATTTATCAATTATAATAGTTTAGATGAAATAAGAAATAATAAGTTGACCTTTAAAATTCTTTTTTATGTAACCATTATGCATTGAATGGAGGGGTTTCACATTTACATGAATTATTGCTTTAATTTACAATAAACTCATGAGTTAGTGGAATATGAGTGGAAGAAATAGAGTTTAAACTAATTATAACAAGAAATGACTATTTAAATGAGAGATCTTTGGATGGTTAGGGTAGAGGTTTTGACAAAAAGAATCATATAAAAAATAAGAAGTAGAAGAAAGGAGCAAGTTTCACAAGAAGGTGTAGAATGCACAAAAAGGGTAAAGATTTTTATGTTCTTAACAGTTTTAAGTTGACAAATAGGCAATTATTTTTTGTAAAGTTATAGACATTGAGAAATTATGTATATTTTAATATTGTTCTTAAGAAAAATGTTTAATTTTTTGTATGATTGTATGATGTGTTAGATCTAAATGAGTTGCATATGTTCCACGAGCCTTCATAATCTTTGGTGTCACTTCTAAGAAGGAAATTACATTAGGTGCAAGAATCATATAGAAAACAAGGAGTAGAAGAAAGGAGCAAGTTGCACGAGATGTAGAATTTGCAAAAAGGATAAAGAATTTCATGTTCTTGATAGTTTGAAGTTGACAAATAGACAACAATTTTTTGTAAAGTTATAGGCATTGAGAAATGATGTATAGTTTAATATTGTTCTTTAGAAAAATATTAAATTTTATAGTTTTGTAAAATTGTATGATGTGCTAGATCTAAATGAGTTGCATATGTTCCTTGAGCCTTCATAACCTTCAGTGTCACTTCTAAGAAGAAATTACATTACGTGCAATAATCATATAAAAAACAAGGAGTAGAAGAAAGGAACAAGTTTCACAAGATGTAGAAATCACAAAAAGGGTAAAGAATTTTGTGTTCTTGATAGTTTGAAGTTGACAAATAGGCAACGATTTTTTGTAAAGTTATAGGCATTAAGAAATGATGTATATTTTAATATTGTTCTTTATAAAAATGTTTAATTTTTTGTCAAAAAAAAAAGTTTAATTTCATAGTTTTGTAAAATTGTATGATTTGCTAGATCTAAATGAGTTGCATATGTTCCTTGAAACTTCATAACCTTTGGTGTCACTTCTAAGAAGGAAATTACATTAGGTGTCTCTTCTCTATATCACAAAGGAAAAAAAATATCATTTTCTTCAACTATCATCATATCTAATGCCTTTAGTATATATTCTATCTAATACTTTTTATTTACAAATTCACATCTAAAATGGTTAATTTTAAATAAGAATAGTGCTTTAGGTAAAAACAACCAAATAAAGCTTCAGATTTTAATGTTTCAATTCTTTTACAAATATTATATGTTTTATATCTTATTTAGATTATAAGTTGCATAAAAAACAATTGTAAAAAAATAAATCTTTCATTTCATATTGTGAATAATGGCCATATATTTTTCATATCATTATAAAGATTAAAAATAAAGATTTGATTTTGATTGTTTTCTCTTTCTAAGTTTCCTATTAAATCTAAATTCCTTATTATCACTTTTGTTTTAAGTTTCAAATTTTGTTTTAATTAATATTTATGAATTATTAATTGATGAATAAACAAAGAAATAAAGAAAAAAATAAAATAAAGAGTAGTTACTTTCTAATTTCTATGATTTATATTTATTCATACACAACCATTAACTTATTTAATTTAAACTCATCCAAGCTTAATATAATAATAATATTTAGAGAAAAGCAAATGTGAGACGCACATTACAAATGTAAGTCACTTCCAAACATGTTTATCAATATATTATGATCACTTTCTTAGTATAACTTAGTTATTTTTATTCTAATGTTTTGAAAGAAATATAAAATCTCATTATTTTCATCCTTAAACTTTCACATATTAAACCATTATTTTTGTTTTTAAACAAAAGAATTTTTTTACGTAGTGTTTATTTAGACTATATGTTATATCAAAAATATTCTCATTAGTATTGATCTTATTATCATTATTATTTTTCTTCTTTGTCTTACACATATTAAAAATGCTATATCAAAAATATTCTTATTATTTATATTATTTTTCACATGTCTTTATTATTAAAATTCATGCTCATAAATTCAAGATATTAAATAGAATGACATTTATTATTACTAAGTAAAATGAATTTTAGTAAGATTTTATTTTCAACAATTAAGCTCACTAAAATTTGGACAATTGTGCATATTAAAAACAATACACTATATAAGAATATGGCATAAATAAAAATTCAACAATATATTAATGTAATACTATATTTTTAAAATACATAATTTATATCGACAACTTATGTATATATTTGTATAAAATCTATATAAAATTAAAGGAAAAAAATTATATAACAACTCGTGCATCGCACGAGTATTCTCCTAGTTATTATTATTATCATTAAAATTGCTAGAAACCTAATTTAGTTGTCTTTAATCTAATTCCTTTTTAAACAGAAAATAATTATTAGACCTTTTGAAATTCTTCATGATGTAACATTTATGCAATATTAAAAGGGAAGTATATAACATTAATATGAATTATTCCCTTAATTGACAATAAATTCATGAGTTAGTAAAATATTAGTGGAAGATGTAGAGTTTTAGTCGGTTATAATAAGAAATTACTATTTAAAGTGAACAATTTTGGAGGGTGAGTAGAGAGATCTTGGCAAAAAAAATTATAGTCAAAAACAATATTTACATATGAGTAGAAGAAATGAGTGAGTTTCACAAAGAAAAGACAGAATCTGCAAAAAAATTGGTTTCGCATGTTTGGATCACTTAGTGAACAACGCAATTGATGCAACAATGTTTGTAAAGCTATGGGAATTCTGGAATCATGTTTAATTTTGATATTATTCTTTAGAAAAATATTTAGTTTTAGTAGCTTATGTGAAATTATATAATGTGCTAGGTCTACATGATTTTTATCTCTACTTAGAGAGCACATAGATGTGAAAAACAAGATGTACATATGAGTATAAGAAATGAGTGAGTTTCACAAGAAAAGACATGTAGAAAAAAAAATAGAAGGTTTCATGTTTGGACAACTTTGAAGTAGATAGAGTGTGCAATTGATGTAACGATGTTTTGTAAAGCCATGGGCATTCTGAAGTCATGTTTAATTTTGATATTGTTCTTTAGGCAAATATTTAGTTTTCATAGCTTATGTGAAATTATATAATGTGCTAGGTCTAAATGATTTGCTTATGCTCCTTTTATCTCTACTTAGAGAGTGCATGGATCAAATGTGGTGAGTATAGCATTTTGTTTCTAATTTTAAATACTTTTTAAACAACTTCTCTAACTTATGACTTCTCAAAATTTTCACAAAAATTAACATTAATCATGGTTACAATGTCAAATAATATATATTAGATGTAATGAAAAGTTACTATGAATGATACCTTTGTTGATTAAAATTAAAAAAAAATGAATGATGCCTTTAAATACTCTTGAAGGAAATTTAACCACCATTACATTTAAAGCCAAGCAAATGAAAGGGTTTTTAATAATAATTTGTTAAGTAAAGAAAAATAAAATAAAATAAAATAAAATGAAAAAAATTGTATTTAATATATTAAATATCTTTAGGACCCAACATGTACGTGCCTATCGTTTTTAAGTCCTTTGTAATATAGGACCAACTTACTATTTAATATATTAGTGGTCTTTAGAACCCAATTGTAATCTTAGTTAGATGCATGAATTTCAGTTTTTTATCCCTAATGTAACACCCTAAAATTTTTTTCGCGATTGCAATACTAATATTACATATCCGAATATATCGAGTAGCGGAACATAATATACAACTTGTATCAATACAAGTTATATAAAGCCAAAATACAAAGAAACACAAACGGAAATACATAAGCATAAATGCTCCTTAGCCATCTTCAACACAAGCTTCAACTAGCCGTGCTTCTTAGCTTTCCTCTTTCCCCTGTTTCTCTGTAAAATAACCACAATATATTGGGTGAGACAACTTGTCTCGTTGAGCTTTACCGTGACCCCTAGCCACACTCATGAGCCAATTAAAACATATACACACAGCAAGTTAATACTTACTGGATCTCTTAGCAATTCTATTATATGAATTATGGAATCACATAGTAATCCAAGAATGAATTACAATAAAGTTTTATTAATTTTAGTACACCACCAACAACCTAATGAAGCATGGGTGGACCCTGGTCATAGCCAATAAGTGTACAACTCTCAAAGGCGGAATAATTTTTTAACATTGGGGCCTAGGGCTGTGGCTCATGACCGCCCTCCCTAGCATACTAACGCATAGAGGTCGTCACCTCAACTCGATATATTTATATATCGTAACATAACGGATAGAGCATATCATTTTCCGCAAGCATTATTTCAATTCCATATAGTTTATAATTATAGGTCTCATGGATAGGTTTAGATGATTTATAATCATCCCTAGCCAAATCATAAAAATAGAACATTTCGTTCGGTTTATTTTCCAAGACATAAGTCCACACACGCTCACTAGTTCGGTTTTTCAAATAATAGTAATATTAATCGTTATTTCAAAACCGATTGATTTGTATCAAAATTTCTAACAAAATTCTAAGCAGAGTTTCCTCTCAGTAATACGGACATCCCAAAAATAATATTTACGAAAAAACCAGTCCAGACATCATTTTATTCCAAAATCATTAATGTCGTATATATACAAAATTTTACGGTTTTCCAATAGATTTGAAAATTCAACCGATTCACACCCAACTTTAAAACACATCCAAACAAACAATATTCCACATAATCCGGTCCAAACATATCAATTCAAAAATCAAAGCATTATGGTTTCGTTTTAAATTTTCAAACACACGCGTCATTTTCGTAAAATAGCGCTTTTTGACTCTAAAATTTCTAAACTTGAATTTGAAAATCATTCAAACATAGTTCAAAAACGATGTTTAAAATTCCCTAAGCGAGTAAAACTCACCTCGTGTGATGAAAATCACACAAACCGAATCTTGACGAAATACACGATCTCGAAACTTCACGAACTCGCTCCGAAACTTCACGAGCTCAAACCAAACCGTTCCAACCACTTCCAAACAGAAAACCAAAGCAGTCAGAACTCCTCCAAAACAGTTCCAAAACCGATTCCAGCTACCCAAACCGAAATCTAACAGCCCCAAATTCTTGGTGCTTCAATCGACTCGAATCCACCACAAAACTCGCACTCCAATACTCCCAAGCAAGTAGTTGAGCTTCCCACGAGCAATATGAAGCTTCCAAGTCGCCCAATTTCGATTTTTCTCCACTTTGAGCTATATGGTTCAACAATGGCAAAAAGAGATTGAGAAGGAATTAGCCTATGAAATTGGTATCAATAGATAGCTCTTGAAAAATGGAGAAGAATGACATAAAATTACCTACATGTGATGGAAGATGAAAGAGATCTCCTTGTTTTTCCTCTCCTCTTCCTCACGTTTCTCCTCCTCTCTCTCTGGTTCCTTCCCTTTCTCTCTCTCTCACCGTGTGTACTCTCTCTCTCTCTCTATGTCTCTCTTACTTTACCTTTTCTTCTTTCTTACTTTTCACACAAGTGAGAGATAAGAGTGTATTTGGATATTTTTGATGTCTCGTAGATCATTTTGGGTAAGTGGTATGAATACTAAAATACCCTTAGTGTTCCAATTTCCACTCCGTTATGCACTTAAATTATTTTCTCTAGCAATTATAAATTGCTTTCGTGAATAGATCTCATATCCGTGACTTGATTTATTACCTATTCGAGTAATAAATCACTCGTTAATTTCCATAAATCGAAATTTAAAAATTAGGGATGTTACAATCACCCCAACTTTTAAAAATTTTGTCCTCAAAATTTTATAAAACATAACCCAATAAAATAGATATGGATTTCAGTCCATATGCCATCTAATGGATCTCCATTGGTCACCACTTTGACCATTGCAATCGCCCTCGCCCAAGGTGCCTTTTCTCGCCTTGTTCATGCTTAGCCAAGATAGATAGTGGAGATACTTACAAGATTACCTTATCACTATTTCCAATTCTAATTGTCTTCCTTCCATTACAATGGAGTTTTCCATTTCCTCCCAGCCTACTATAACACATACTTGAAGTATATCTTCAAGAGTCTAATTAGTTCGTTCGACGCACACTTTAATTCCTAAAGCCTCCTTTAAACTTTAAGTTGTGATCTGACACTGTAATACCCTAATTTTGTCCGTCCCTTAACTTAAGCCAATTTCAATCGTCGAACTCAACTTAATCGAAATACCGTTGTTTAAATTAAGCAGGCACGCGAATGATCAATCTTTTCGTGCGTTCTTCATTTTAAGCTTCAGATTTGGGTTTAGTCGCATACATAAGTAGTGTTTTTAGTTAATGAGCTCATTTCTTCTATTTGAGTCTCGTTTTAGTATATTCGTCTAGTCTGGTTCGTTCTCGTCTTTGTGTTTCGCCGGACTTTTTTTTATCATTATTATTCTGTTTTGCGCAGTTAATTTATTTTGAGCATATGTATATAGTCCAAGATTTCAAAATTCCATTTAGTGTTATTTACAATTTAAAAGTGTTATATAATCCAAAAATATCAAAAAAAGAGTCTATTTAATTTTTATAACAAATTAGAAGTGTTCAGGTGTCCAAATGTCCAAAAAATACAAAAAATAATAACACAAAATATACAAAAATAAATAAATTCGAAAATACAAAAAAAAAAAAATAATAATAAAAGGCAAAGAAAGAATAAAGCAGATTTGGGGTTCCAAAGACTGCTTCTCCAATCATTGATTTGGGTAATGCAGATTCGCAAAAAGGAAGTCAAAAGCAGTCAAAGCCCATTCAAATGGAATTAAATGTCGACCTAATTTTCTAGTATAAAAGAGCGACCAACAAAGCAGTAAAAGGACACTTGTTTTCAAGGTAAAAATCACCGAAAGAAAGATTAGGGTTTAACACTAAAACCCTAATCACCTAAAGATCATTTTTCGGAGATCAGGGAAGGAAAATCAAGGGGAGCCGTAGGCAGCAGCCAAACAACAGCAAGAGCATTGAACCACAAGCAGTCACAAACAAACAGTAGGAAATTAACAGGGGCTGGAGTTGTAGGAATCTGACAAATATTTGTATTGCTAAAGATCTTTCTGTTGTGGATTTTGGGCATGGGCTCCAACATCATCATCAAATACAAAACGGATAGATAGCTGAGATTTATTAGGTAACAGAATTTGTAGTTAGTTCTTTAATTTCTTTCTATGAATTGATGCATCCTTTGGTTTCTGGTACTAACTTTGCTACGAAAAGAATAGTTAAAAGTGAACATCCAACATACAAAAATAAAGTACCTGCAAGCTACAAAGATTTGAAATATAGTTACCAAATAAAATCAGATAGAGACAATAAAAATCTTACAAACTAACTAGGTGCAGGAGATAGTTGAAAGTATATGAAACTCCCAGGCTCCTAACCAATTTATCAAAACCACCAAGCTCCCTGCAGTTCCTTTCACATGTATAGGAAAGATCTGCAATATGAAAACTCGACTTAGGATGTTTCTTAGAAGCGTAGCTCCGGCGAGATCCACCACGAAACCGAACCGTGCCGTTTCTACCAAAAATCGTTGTAAAGCGGCACCATAAGACGACGCCGAGTCCTCTTCTCCGGCGACAACCGCGTTCAGCCCGCCGTGAAGCACCACGCCTTCTCCCACCTTCTCCACTGCGGCGCGTTCTCTCTCTCTTCCACCCACGAACGTCGCTCTCTCTCACTGAAATGGGAGGCGAAATTTTCGCCATGATTTGTGGGGAGGGAAACGCATGCACGCCGCCGCTTGTTGTTGGAAGGAGAGTTAAGAAATTAGGGTTAATTTGTTTTTGGGCCTAAATAACGTCACCTTGTTTTTATTTTTTTATTTTTTTTTTTTTTTTAATGTTCGGATTATTAATCACACCCCACCACCGCACGCGCAAGAACCTCCTCACTTAAGCCCGCCAGATACCGGGCTCCTATATGCGAACCGGGCTTCTTTGTTTACACCCCTCGCTTAGTTATACCACCCCGTAACTAACGACACCCCCATTTTGCAATTTCTCACCATTTTTCTCGTTTTTTTTAACCCGAATATTTTTTTCATTAAATCAAGACTTTGTTAATGGTCTTGCGAAGCCTCTGCTTGCACGAACCATTAACAATGAGGAACTAGTGGTGATCACTTGGAGCCTTTGCTCAATTGATCATCACGAATACCTAATTTTCCTAAATACTTTTCGTCAAATCAAAACTTTGTTAATGGTCTTGCGAAGCCTTTGCTTGCATGAATCATTAACAATGAGGACCTAGTGATGATCACTTGGAGCCTTTGCTCAATTGATCATCATGAATGCCTAATTTTTCTAAAGACTTTCAACAAATCAAAAACTTTGTTAGTGGTCTTGCATAAGCCTTTGCTTGCATGATCATTAACAATGAGGAACTAGTGGTGATCACTTGGAGCCTTTGCTCAATTGATCATCATGAATGCCTAATTTTCCTAAAAACTTTTCAATAAATCAAAAACTTTGTTAGCGGTCATGCATAAGCCTTTGCTTGCATAATCATTAACAATGAGGTACTAGTGGTGATCACTTGGAGCCTTTCGCTCAATTGATCATCATGAATGCCTAATTTTTCACAATTAAACAAAATAAAAACCAAAAACCTAGAACTACGTAGCTTTGAATTCTCCATCGCACCGAGATATACGAGGAGCGGATCCTCCGTCAAGCACAATAAACTAAAAACATTTTTCCTTTCAAAAAACCCAAAGCGCTAACTCGTCAAGCGCGCGAATAAAAATTCCTTAAGTCTATTTAATCGAGAGGCAAATTTAAGTACTTTTCAAATCAACGCTTAAAATCATGTTTAATTAAAGGTTCCCTTTCAGTAGAAAGGAGGTGTGGGGTGCTAGTACCTTCCCCATGCCTAACCGACCCCCGAACCCGAACTTTCCGGTTTTCCAAAGGACCATTTGCTTTTCAAAAAGGTTTTTCTTCAATATTTTCCTTATAAAAAATATTGGTGGCGACTTCATTGTTTTAAAAAGTTGTAAACGAAGAAAACCCCTCGGGGACATTTTCGGGCGCAACAGCTGGCGACTTCACTGGGGACTAAATTTTTTTTTAAGAGGGTCGAGCCTAATTAATTAAATATGTGATTTGTGTGTTTGATTTGAATATTTTGTTTTTGCCTCTATTCTTCTTCTTCTTTCTCATACAAGCATTGTTGCATTCATGTGCATTCGCTTCTTCCTCTGCTATGATTGTTTTCCCTCTCATCTTCTTTGCTTGTATGCTTCGTTCCTCTGTACATTCCCCCCTTCTTGGCTCCCTTTCTTGAGGTAAGCAATGCAATTGGTTGCTGTTGAAACTCTAGGCTGACTTATTTGATGTTAAACCCTAGGGTAGACAACATGTTATTTTTTGCTTTTGTTTGGACTGTTCTGAATTTTCATTTGCAGGTGGGGAGGGGTAGCTATTTCTAGGTATTGTGCCCTCAGCACACACACACACCCTATACTTGTGAGCGTTGAGTGGGGCCTAAAACCCAAGGTCTGAACAAAAACCTAGGAGAGTGGGGAACGACTAGTGATCGCCATTCAAGACCTTTTGTCTGTATGGCTCTCATGAAAGTTCCGCCCAAGAGTACGCTTTGTCATGATGCCTCACACTCGGTAGCTTTCTACGATTGTGGGTGTTATCATGAGGAAGACTTTAGCTCTTGGTTGCCATTTTGAGGAAGTGATTAGAACTTACATGAGAGGATTACCCTTTTCGTCGACTTTAGACCCTAGGATTCCCACCATTCGTAGGACACGGGGGCACGCCTTTGCTTGTCGCATTTAGCTTAAGCATTCCTTTTTCCCAAACTTTATTTCGAAAGTTGTAAATTTTCTTTCATAAACACCTACATGAGGTGGCATGCAGCGTGTATCTTCGAAAATGTTCAGAGTACCACCAATAACCTCATTTTCTTACCATTTTTCCATAACACATCATTTCGCATCCACCTCATTTCGCATCATTTTGCACCATTGCATTTGCATCTAACAAAATCCGAAAAAAATTCGTCATTTGCATTCTTCATGCATTAAAGCATTGCATTGCATTCATTATTCATTCTTGTGTTCATAAGCGTGTTCCACAAGTAAAATCAGCAAAATTTGGTTAGGCATCGCTATTTGACGTGTCTACAAGCAAGGAACATGGACAACAATCAAGGCGACGACGATCAGACAATCCATCGCCACATCGTAATGCCGAATTCCGTAAGATCCAAATCCTAATAGTCGTGGTCGCAAGGTCGTAATCAAGGGAATCAAGTCCTTTGGTGAGATGGAAATCATGAAAGCTCAAATGGCAGAGGTCATAAGAGTCTTGAGTGCCTTAAGAAATGTTGGTACGGTGGCTACTACTCTTTGTTGGGGTGGACAATACTCCTCCCCCTCCCGGGTCGGGATCCTCAAGCCCTTCAAACAAAGTCTGCAATGGCCTCCCTTTGGTCTCCCACTAGGCTACACGCCCCGCTGGCCGACACAAATCCCGGAGGAGATCCTCCAAGAACCGCGGGGCAAGCTTTGCTCGACGAAGTTGCGAATGAAGTTGGAAGGGGACGCCAAGCCCAGATCCAGATCCCAATCCTGCGCATCGCTCCGGGAACTCCGCGAGTTTCAATTGGCCAATGACGGTCCATCCCCAAGTTCAGTGGACCAACGGGAATACAATTCACTCACGTGACCCACACGTGAACCCACCGTAGTGACGATGAATAATCCTCATTACGGTGTGAATGGTTTCCTCGAATTACCCTACCGAAACCGTAAGTCGATGATCGGATGATAGAGGAAGAAATCAATGAACACGAATAAGATGAGTGCCTATAAAAGAGGGATGTTGGGATACCCTAGGGAGCCCAAAGTGGAAAGTTCGATTACTTAGTCGATATGATGCCCCGCGAGTGCTCAAACCGAATGAAAGACATCCAAACCTACGAGGATGGGATGAGGAAGATGAGCAACACAACCAAGTTGGCCGCCATCATGGATAGTTCCGAGTCCAAGAGGGTGGGGCGAGTCAGTTCGTCGGTGAAGAATTAAAGAATTGGAAGGTCACGATTCTCCTGTGACTTTTAATTAGTTGTAATGCAACCCCGTGGCTCGCCCAAGGCCATAAGGACCAGCTTGTTGAGGCACGCATGTTTTTATTTTCGTAATCATTATCATCAAATAAAAACGTTGTTTTTGAATCTTCATCAATAAAAATCATTTCTCCATATTTCATGTGTCCTCTTTTTCTGTTTTATTATTGTTTGCTTGTTTGTTTCGCTTTTATTCTCGCTTTTTTAAGCCGGCAAAAGGCGGAACCACAAAGAATTGTCTCTCGAAAATAATAAAGTGCCAACAATCCCTATTACGACTTTGATCATCCAATTAACCAAACCGAAGGGGATGTTGATGAAATCGGGAAACTCCTCGGAATTAATGAGATTAATAGAGCAAGAAGAAAAGATCATTCAACCTCGTGGGGAGTCGATTGAGATCGTCAACTTGGGTAGTAAGAAGATAAAAGAGAAGTTAAGGTTGGTACCGCCATGGAAAATGGTGAACGCAAAAAGTTAGTCCAGCTCTTGCATGATTATGCTGACGTCTTTGCATGGTCGTACAAAGATATGCCGGGGTTAGATACCGACATTGTTGAACACAAGTTGCCTTGGCCAAGCAGAGTGCCCACCGGTCAAGCAGAAATTAAGAAGAATGAAGCCAGAGATGTCATGAAATCGGGGATGAGGTCAAGAAACTTGATTTGATGCGGGGTTCCTAGCAGTGGCCAAGTACCCACAGTGGGTTGCCAATATTGTCCCAGTTCCCAAGAAGGACGGGAAGGTCAGAATGTGCGTCGACTACGGAGATCTGAATCGTGCTAGTCCCAAAGATGACTTTCTCCTTCAAAAAAAAAACAAAAAAACAAAAAATAAAAAAAAAAAAAAAGGGAAGAGGGCAAGTATATAGGAGTAAATAAATTATTGTCCTTGAGTTAATTTTTTGAGAAAACGAGCAATCGTGATTTGAAATAAAGTTCGACCATCTTCCCATATTCTTGAAAAAACTGTGCTACCCACTGTAAGCCAAAAAAATCCAAAAATCACCCTAGACAAGGATCACCTCAAATATCAAAAAAGATGCATCACTTTTTATCAAGCTCACCCGAGTCAAAGAAAAAAATCAAAAAAGAAAAAATCAAAGAAAAAAAAAATCAAAAAAAAAGAAAAAAGGGATTTAAAAATGAAAATCCCAAAAGTACAAAAGAAATGTAAGTGGTGAGCTGATACACGTTACCACAAAACACAAGAGATCCTTGTCTCAATAAACTGCAAATACTTCCCTTTGACCTCGGCATCCCGCCCTCCACCAACCCCTAGCCAGAAATAAAGCTTCCAAACACCTCATCAAGCCAAATAATCATCATAAATCATCAAACGTCAGCCAACGCCGAATAAAAATCATCCTACCATTAGCTTCAAACACTTCATTAAACCCAATCATCCTTCCTCCACAAGAACCCACAATCTCCAAAAATCCATTCCGATCAATGATCGATTGTTTTTGTTTTCTCAGAGTTTTAGCTTTAGGACAAATAAGTTTATTTACTTAAATATGTTTGTCCAAAAAAAAAAAAAAAAAAAAAAAAATCACAAAAAAAAAGGAGAAAGAAAAATCAAAAGGCTGGCACTCCAAGATTCATTCAAGTTACAATTATATCAAGGCAAAGTTTTAGAGATCACCAAGTGGGTTGAAGTCGCCTCATATTCAAGTATAACTGATTCGGTGGTTGCCAAGTTTGTCAAGAAAGATCTCGACCGCTGCTATACGGTCTTCCCAACAAAATCATCACCGATAATGGCAAAGAACTTGAACAAGCAGAATGATGAAGGACCTATGTGGCTTGAGTTCAAGATTCAAAGATCACAATTCATCCCCGCATCGCCCCAAGATGAATGGGGCGGTTGAAGCGCCAACAAGAGTATCGTGAAAATTGTGCAAAAGACGGTGGTAACATACAAGGATCGGCATGAAATGCTCCCTTTGCCCCTCGCATGGTTACGAAACCCTGCACACCTCAACCGGGCAACATCTACTCATCGGTTTATGGGTCTGAGGCGGTCCTCCCCATTGAAGTTGAAATACCATCTCTCTGCGGGTGTTAATGGAGACAAAACTTGATGAAGCAGAGTGGGTTCATCCCGTCTTGACTGGGGCTTGAACCTCATTGACGAGAAACGGGTAGCCGCGATGTGTCATGGACAGTTGTACCAACAGAGGATGATAAGGGCTTTTGACAAAAGAGTTCGTCCTCGGGAATTCCAAGAGGGAGAACTTGTACTCAAGCAGATTTTGCCGATCCGCATGCACCTGAGGGGCAAATGGACTCCCAAATATGAAGGACCTTATGTGGTGAAGAAGACATTTTCAGGAGGAGCTCTAATCCTGGCAAACATGGACGGAGATGAGATTCCAAATCCAGTGAACTCAGATGTGGTCAAGAAGTATTATGCCTAGAAAAATAGACGAAAAAAGAGAAAGATAATCCAAGGAAAATCAGCTCGCTAGGTTGAAAACCCGCAAAGGGCGGCCTAGGCAAAATCAGAGCGACTTCTGGATGGATCGAAACCCGCAAAGGCGATCCAGCAAAAATTAGGGTCAGAAAACTTGGACTTGAGAAAAGGAAGGGCAATCAGCACTCCCAAAGGTTTGGATAAGAGGGGGATCAGAGTTATGAGTATGGACGGCGGGCACCGTTACTTCAGAGATGAAATCACAAGATCTGTTCCTTTCTCTTGTATTTTCTCAGTTTAAAAGAAAGATTGTAATGCACTTTCAATTGGCGTGACTTTCTGCACGTCCAATTTCTATATCAATAAAACTCCAACTTTTCTTTCATATGTGTGCTTTTCGTGTCACTGCTTTTCATCTATTCAGTCTCTTTCAAAATGATAATTTTTATGATTGATGAAATTGATTTGCAAAACATGTGCATATTCAAGAGCATTACAGGATCATTACGAAATCTTTGAAAAAATACAGAAGGAAACGATTTCCCAAGTGAAAAAAGAGGAGACCAGGCAGCCATAACGAATCATTGCGCAATCCTCGCGTGATTATCGTCGTGGAGCAGCTTCCGTCCGGCAAATGGATTTAACCAGCAAAAAGTGCCAAAGGAAAAAACAAATAAGCAGAAAAAAGAAAGCTGCTTAGAGAAACAACAGAATAAAAAAAAAGAAAAGGAAAAAAAGAAGAAAAATCACAGAAGACGGGATACAAAAGAACACAACATCTTCATATCATTCATCATTCTCATATCATCCATACCATTCATCATTTCATGGCATCAAACAGTATATTACACTTTCAAATTCGCATCTCAGAAGAGCGAAAGAATAACAAAAGAAAAAAGAGGATGAAAAATCAAACAGAAGAAACATCCCACCAAAATCAATCATTGCATCCATGTGCACCCAAATACCCAAGCGCATGCATTTCACGCACCACTCAAGAGAAAAGTTACTTCGGACCCGAGAGTCCCAAAAATCCCATTTTTAGAAAATCACCATCAGCCCAGAGTTCGTAAACTCCATCAATCCAGAGTTCGTAAACTCCATCAAACCAGAGTTCGTAAACTCCATCAATACAGAGTTCGTAAACTCCATCAATACAGAGTTCATAAACTCCATCAAACCAGAGTTCGTAAACTCCATCAATCCAGAGTTCGTAAACTCCATCAAACCAGAGTTCGTAAACTCCATCAATACAGAGTTCGTAAACTCCATCAATACAGAGTTCATAAACTCCATCAATACAGAGTTCGTAAACTCCATCAATCCAGAGTTCGTAAACTCCATCAACCCAGAGTTAGTGAACTCCTTCAGAGTTAGTGAACTCCTTCCACAGATCACAACATCGTGTACGAGCACGCGATGGATCCATCAGACTTCGTTAAGTCCTTCGGATTAGTTGTGTCACCAGCACAACAGAAATCCATTGATCAAACCGCCCGACCGATGTTGATCGGCCGCCGAAAAGGCCACCCCGAGTTCGTAGAACTCCATCAATCCGAGTTCGTAAACTCCATCAACGAGTTAGTGAACTCCTTGAGTTAGTGAACTCCTTCCACAGATCACAACATCGTGTACGAGCACGCGATGGATCCATCAGACTTCGTTAAGTCCTTCGGATTAGTTGTGTCAGCCTAAGGCACAGCGTAAATCCATTGATCAAATCAGTTCCGGACTTGATGTTGATCGGCCGCTCGAAAAGGCCACCCCCCCCAGAGCTCGGACTCGACGAGAGTCCGTTAAAAGGTTTTAGGCAACCTCCGAATTCCCAATTTACCGCTTTTCCCAGTTTATTGCTTTCCCGTTAATGCGACAAGTGTTAACCCCCCTCTCAAAAAGAAAATAACAAAAAGATTTGAGCTTTTCTGAAACGAACAAAATTAGTATTATTTCTATATCTTTATTTCCACTTCACCAACAAATATGAAAAGGCCAATTCATATTTTTTGGCGAAATGTGAAATAAAGAGGGGCAGCTGTAATACCCTAATTTTGTCCGTCCCTTAACTTAAGCCAATTTCAATCGTCGAACTCAACTTAATCGAAATACCGTTGTTTAAATTAAGCAGGCACGCGAATGATCAATCTTTTCGTGCGTTCTTCATTTTAAGCTTCGTATTTGGGTTTAGTCGTACATAAGTAGTGTTTTTAGTTAATGAGCTCATTTCTTCTATTTGAGTCTCGTTTTAGTATATTCGTCTAGTCTGGTTCGTTCTCGTCTTTGTGTTTCATTAGGACTTTTTTATCATTATTATTATTCTGTTTTGCGCAGTTAATTTATTTTGAGCATATGTATATAGTCCAAGATTTCAAAATTCCATTTAGTGTTATTTACAATTTAAAAGTGTTATATAATCCAAAAATATCAAAAAAAGAGTCTATTTAATTTTTATAACAAATTAGAAGTGTTCAGGTGTCCAAATGTCCAAAAAATACAAAAAATAATAACACAAAATATACAAAAATAAATAAATTCGAAAATACAAAAAAAAAAAAATAATAATAAAAGGCAGCAGCAACAGCAGATTTGGGGTTCCAGCAGCTGTTCTCCAACTGCTGATTTGGGCTGCAGATCTGCAAAAAGGAAGTCAAAACAGTCAAAGCCCATTCAAATGGAATTAAATGTCTGACCTAATTTTCTAGTATAAAAGAGCAGTCAACAGCAGCAGAAAAGGACACGGTTTTCAAGGTAAAAAATCACCGAAAGAAAGATTAGGGTTTAACACTAAAACCCTAATCACCTAAAGATCATTTTTCGGAGATCAGGGAAGGAAAATCAAGGGGAGCCGTAGGCAGCAGCCAAACAACAGCAAGAGCATTGAACCACAAGCAGTCACAAACAAACAGTAGGAAATTAACAGGGGCTGGAGTTGTAGGAATCTGACAAATATTTGTATTGCTAAAGATCTTTCTGTTGTGGATTTTGGGCATGGGCTCCAACATCATCATCAAATACAAAACGGATAGATAGCTGAGATTTATTAGGTAACAGAATTTGTAGTTAGTTCTTTAATTTCTTTCTATGAATTGATGCATCCTTTGGTTTTCGGTACTAACTTTGCTACTTAAAAGAATAGTTAAAAGTGAACATCCAACATACAAAAATAAAGTACTGCAAGCTACAAAGATTTGAAATATAGTTACCAAATAAAATCAGATAGAGACAATAAAAATCTTACAAACTAACTAGTGTGAGGAGATAGTTGAAAGTATATGAAACTCCTGTGCTCCTAACCAATTTATCAAAACCACTAAGCTCCCGCAGCTTCCTTTCACATGTATAGGAAAGATCCGCAATATGAAAACTCGACTTAGGATGTTTCTTAGAAGCGTAGCTCTCGCGAGATCCACCACTTAAACCGAACCGCGCCGTTTCTACCAAAAAATGTTGCAAAGAAGGCGCCATAAGACGACGCCGAGTCCTCTTCTCCGGCGACAACCGCGTTCAGCCCGCCGTGAAGCACCACGCCTTCTCCCACCTTCTCCATGCGGCGCGCGTTCTCTCTCTCTTCCACCCACGAACGCCGCTCTCTCTCACCGAAATGGGAGGCGAAATTTTCGCCATGATTTGTGGGAGGGAAAACGCGCAGCTGGCCGCCGCTTGTTGTTGGAAGGGAGAGTTAAGAAATTAGGGTTAATTTGTTTTTTGGGCCTAAATAACGCCACCTTGTTTTTATTTTTTTTTTTATTTTTTTTTAATGTTCGGATTATTAATCACACCCCACCCACCGCACGCGCAACCTCCTCACTTAAGCCCGCCGCATACGGGCTCCTATATGCGAACCGGGCTTCTTTGTTTACACCCCCTGCTTAGTTATACCACCCCGTAAATTCAACGACACCCCCATTTTGCAATTTCTCACCATTTTTCTCGTTTTTTTAACCCGAATATTTTTTCATTAAATCAAGACTTTGTTAATGGTCTTGCGAAGCCTCCGCTGCACGAACCATTAACAATGAGGAACTAGTGGTGATCACTTGGAGCCTTTGCTCAATTGATCATCACGAATACCTAATTTTCCTAAATACTTTTCGTCAATTCAAAACTTTGTTAATGGTCTTGCGAAGCCTTTGCTTGCATGAATCATTAACAATGAGGACCTAGTGATGATCACTTGGAGCCTTTGCTCAATTGATCATCATGAATGCCTAATTTTTCTAAAGACTTTCAACAAATCAAAAAACTTTGTTAGTGGTCTTGCGAAGCCTTTGCTTGCATGATCATTAACAATGAGGAACTAGTGGTGATCACTTGGAGCCTTTGCTCAATTGATCATCATGAATGCCTAATTTTCCTAAAAAACTTTTCAATAAATCAAAAACTTTGTTAGCGGTCATGCGAAGCCTTTGCTTGCATAATCATTAACAATGAGGTACTAGTGGTGATCACTTGGAGCCTTTCGCTCAATTGATCATCATGAATGCCTAATTTTTCACAATTAAACAAAATAAAAACCAAAAACCTAGAACTACGTAGCTTTGAATTCTCCATCGCACCTGGAGATACGTAGGAGCGGATCCCCTCCGTCAAGCACAATAAACTAAAAACATTTTTCCTTTCAAAAAACCCAAAGCGGCTAACTCTCGTCAAGCGCCGCGAATAAAAATTCCTTAAGTCTATTTAATCGAGAGGCAAATTTAAGTACTTTTCAAATCAACGCTTAAAATCATGTTTAATTAAAGGTTCCCTTTCAGTAGAAAGGAGGTGTGGGGTGCTAGTACCTTCCCCATGCCTAACCGACCCCCGAACCCGAACTTTCCGGTTTTCCAAAGGACCATTTGCTTTTCAAAAAGGTTTTTCTTCAATATTTTCCTTATAAAAAATATTGGTGGCGACTTCATTGTTTTAAAAAGTTGTAAACGAAGAAAACCCCTCGGGGACATTTTCGGGCGCAACATACACCATCTTTGTAAAAATTCCATGCAATCTGATGATATGGTTCATATACACTTCTACTAACTTGGATACTTTAAAATGTTCATAACGGAATATAGTGAGCGGATTTGGTCAATCGATCCACACTACCCCATTAGCATCGTTACCGACTTGCCCTCTTGGCCAACTATAACAAAATCCATAGAGGTATCTTCCCATTTCCACATTGGAACCTCCAATGGTTGCAACTTGCTTGCGGAGTTTCTGTGCGTGCTCGCTCTAATCCTTCGTCGAGTCAAGCTCTTAGCTACAATTTCCATAATACCGATTTCATACTGCCACTCTCTCGATTCAAATAAGAATCTTTAAACGGTAATTTATTAATTAAATTACAATAATCGCAATTCATTATCCGAATTGCAATAATAATCGTAATTCGTAATATGAATTACAATAGCATCTTCGTGGATCCAGGTGAATCGAATACTAGCTCCGATAAACTCCTCAAAATCGACTCTTCTCTGCGCCACTTTGAGATTCAATTCTCTAAAAGATCCCAACAATGTCATTTCGTGGATGGTCAATTCCACCGTGTGAATAGATTTCCTACCCATGGGTCTCATTACAACATTGGTTTTCCAAAATAATACTTTAATGAAATGAACGAATTAGACATATTCAGAGGATACAAACTCGCTTTTGGATGTTAAACATACTCAAGCTTTTCGATATTTACCAATCTCAACACATAGCCTGTCTTAGACCTTACATCAGAGACAGAGCTCCTAGCTTCATAGGTTAGCAACTCCCTTTCGTTTATTATCTTAACAGGAGTAGCCGAAATGGTCTATACAACTTATAATAAGTACTGTTACAAACCAAAACATACTCATATAAGGGAAACATGACATGGAATAAGACATATAGTCTCATTCAACTTCATTGATACTTTGCCTACTTGATTGTTATTCAGCTCGTTATGATCGAGCAGATATTTCAACCTGTTGTGATCACTAAAGACTTTACAACTAGACCCATAAAGATAGTGTCTTCGATTCTTTCATCACAGTAAACTATAGCCGCCAACTCCTAATCATGAGTTGAATACTTTTCTTCATGTGGCTCCAACTATTTAGATGCATAAGCTACCACCGATTTTCCGAATAATCACACTTTCTAACCCCTCCCCGATGCGCCATCAGAACTTTGGATTTCCAAATGACGGACCGGGAGAATTAAGATTGGAGCAAAAGTAAATTGCGATTACAACTCTAGGAAGCATCCTTCCAAATCGTCATTCCAAATAAATTGTTGGCCCTCGCGAGCTAACGAGATAAGAGGAAAAACTAACTATTAGAATCCTTGAATAATTCTTCGATAATAACCAGCAAGTCCTAAAAACTTCTGACTTCAGCCGCTGCTGCCAGGCTAGGATCGACCGCAATTCCTGCCTGAGAAATCACGTGATCCAAGATCTCCACTTCGTCATCGTAAGTCACTCGCGATGGCTTGGCATATAACTTCTTCTCTTGAAGTAACCTCGAAACAATACGGAGATGTTGCACAAGCTCCTTAATAGTCTTTGAGTACACCCAAATACCATCCATGATTACCACCACGCTTCTGCTGCGCACTCTGATCTGATTATATCATTACCTTAGATCAATTCTTTGAGAAAGCAACCGCACCTTGAAGTTGGTTAAGTAAATCATTTACCCTTGACAATAGATATCTATTCTAGATAGCCACTTGTTCAAACCTAACGATAATTGATACACAACCTCATACTCCCATCAATCTAGTTGACATGTAATGCAGAGCACCACGGAGAGACGTTCATCGAATAAATTCCTTTGAGGTTAATTCCCAAGTTCAGTTGATTCATTTGATTCTAAGGAAGACATTCAGTAAGAAGCTATGGCTATTGGTTCCGTACCTGGAACTAATTCTATAGAAAACTTTATCCGGAAATACATCTAGGAAAATTCATTGATAACTTGAACAGATGATAAATACAAACCAATTCCGGTGAGTTGCGCACAACACAAAAATAAAAACTTCCGTACATAGAAATAAAGACTTGCCATCTGGAGGGAAAAGTCTAACCACTTCCTTAATGGTCTGAAACATCCACAAATTCAGCAGAGAACCAAATGGTTCGGTCGAAACAATCTTCTGAAACATCGGTTCAGCGGTAGGAGACACAAATAATCCTACCCGATTTACATAAGCTATAAGGATAAACAACGGGTAGCTTTATTGTCATACAATATGCTAACATATTTATCACCGAGGAAACTTGTACCCTTCTAAAGATTACCCTCAGGCTTGATTGTCCGAGCTTTAAGTGGTTCCTAATTTAGCATTACCGTGCATAATGACCCTCCTCCTTGCAACAGGAGCACAGATTTAATCCCCAATGACATTTAACACAATTATACTCTTACCATAGGACACTTGCTAGGCTTTGAGGAATCCAGTTTTCAGTACTTGCTAAACCAAAAGCGTGTAATTATTCACGAGAATGAAAACTAAATCCTTGTTCCATATCACCTCAAAGACCTTCCGTAACTCTAGTCATATTCCGACATCTTCTCATGAGCGCACATACTTCCAATATATAGAATTGATCTAATCTCTCAACATAACAAAGATACTTCCTAACCGACATAACACTCGCTTTAAATTAATACGTTACGCTTTTTTACGATCTCTCGAATCAAGGAAACGAATCGATTCAGAAATCGTTCCTTGAAATGATTCCGAGTAAAAGGAATACCTTAGGTTTGCATCCTAGCATGAGTGTTAGTCTACTCGGAATGTGCATCCTCATCCAGAGCATTCGTAGAATAAATCACTTTCCTTCCTCGTTACATGACAAGGTGGTGAGAATTCTTTCCATGACGTCTACTCCTGCATACATGTCACCATCAAAATCACTCTTCGCTCTTATCTTGATTGAGACTTGGTTCAAAAACCGTGATCATAACTAACTCGATCAACATTGGGTTCCGTAGCCAATACAGAGATTGCACTACAACCTACTAGGTCGGCTTCATAGCATTTCGCAATATGGCGTAAAGGAAAAAAAACATGATCAAGACTCGCAGCTATCCAAAAGGATATCTCTAACTGCGATCTAAGTTGGGGTTTACTCTAACCATAAGGTAAGGTTATTGTAAAACAATATTTCGATGAATCGATAGACCGGCTAATCAATAATTAGGATTCCGGTGTCCGTTAATCTTAACGAGATCTTACGATCATTGTCATTATTCCCGCTTTAAAGGCTTTTCTTAATTGTAGTTCTTTGTATGACCTACAATAACTTCCACCGCAATTTTACAATTGCACTTGGTTCACCGATTGAACATTCGCCCACAATTTCTCGAACCAACTTGGTCGCCCATTACTTTGCCGCAGAACACCAACTATAGCCCTTTGCTTTATTGCGTGCTCGATAAACCGAAAGGCCAAAATTCCTATGGTGTGTAGGTTTGGACATTTTCGGGGCTAAGGCAACCAATCGTTATCATTCCCAGCACCTTGCATGAAAAATTGAGTTGATCAAGCTCAAAGCTTCACATAACATTTGGAAGGTTCTAACAATTGCTCATCACACGGTCCTAAGTGACTCTATCTAACCTCTTGACCATAAGGTCTCTACGTCCGACTAGGTCGAACCGCTCTGATACCAAATGTAACACCCTAAAATTTTTTCGCGATTGCAATACTAATATTACATATCCGAATATATCAGAGTAGCGGAACATAATATACAACTTGTATCAATACAAGTTATACAGCCAAAATACAAAGAAACACAAACGGTAATACATAAGCATAAATGCTCCTTAGCCATCTTCAACACAAGCTTCAACTAGCTGTGCTTCTTAGCTTTCCTCTTTCCCTGTTTCTCTGTAAAATAACCACAATATATTGGGTGAGACAACTTGTCTCAGTGAGCTTTACCGTGACCCCTAGCCACACTCATGAGCCAATTAAAACATATACACAGCAAGTTAATACTTACTGGATCTCTTAGCAATTCTATTATATGAATTGCGGAATCACATAGTAATCCAAGAATGAATTACAATAAAGTTTTATTAATTTTAGTACACCACCAACAACCTAACAGAAGCATGGGTGGACCCGGTCATAGCCAATAAGTGTACAACTCTCAAAGGCGGAATAATTCTTTTTAACATTGGGGGCTAGGGCCGTGGCTCATGACTGCCCTCCCCTAGCATACTAACGCATAGAGGTCGTCACCTCAACTCGATATATTTATATATCGTAACATAACGGATAGAGCATATCATTTTCCGCAAGCATTATTTCAATTCCATATAGTTTATAATTATAGGTCTCATGGATAGGTTTAGATGATTTATAATCATCCCTAGCCAAATCATAAAAATAGAACATTTCGTTCGGTTTATTTTCCAAGACATAAGTCCACACACGCTCACTAGTTCGGTTTTTGAAATAATAGTAATATTAATCGTTATTTCAAAACCGATTGGATTTGTATCAAAATTTCTAACAAAATTTCTACAGAGTTTCCTCTCAGAATACTGGACATCCCAAAAATAATATTTACGAAAAACCACCTCGGACATCATTTTATTCCAAAATCATTAATGTCGTACATATACAAAATTTTACGGTTTTCCAATAGATTTGAAAATTCAACCGATTCACACCCAACTTTAAAACACATCCAAACAAACAATATTCCACATAATCCGGTCCAAACATATCAATTCAAAAATCAAAGCATTATGGTTTCGTTTTAAATTTTCAAACACGCGTCATTTTCGTAAAATAGCGTTTTTGACTCTAAAATTCTCGAAACTTGAATTTGAAAATCATTCAAACATAGTTCAAAAACGATGTTTAAAATTCCCTAAGCGAGTAAAACTCACCTCGTGTGATGAAAATCACACAAAACCGAATCTTGACGAAATACACGATCTCGAAACTTCACGAACTCGCTCGAAACTTCACGAGCTCAAACCAAACCGTTCCAACCACTTCCAAACAGAAAACCAGCATTGTAACTCCTCCAAAACAGTTCCAAAACCGAATTCCAGCTACCCAAAACGAAATCTAACAGCCCCAAATTCTTGGTGCTTCAATCGACTCGAATCCACCACAAAACTCGTACCCAATACTCCCAAGCAAGTAGTTGAGCTTCCCACGAGCAATATGAAGCTTCCAAGTCGCCCAATTTCGATTTTTCTCCACTTTGAGCTATATGGTTCAACAATGGCAAAAAGAGATTGAGAAGGAATTAGCCTATGAAATTGGTATCAATAGATAGCTCTTGAAAAATGGAGAAGAATGACATAAAAATTACCTACATGTGATGGAAGATGAAAGAGATCTCCTTGTTTCTTCCTCTCCTCTTCCTCACGTTTCTCCTCCCTCTCTCTCGGTTCCTTCCCTTTTCTCTCTCTCTCAGCCGTGTACTCTCTCTCTCTCTCTATGTCTCTCTCTTACTTTACCTTTTCTTCTTTCTTACTTTTCACACAAGTGAGAGATAAGAGTGTATTTGGATATTTTTGATGTCTCAGAGATCATTTTGGGTAAGTGGTATGAATACTAAAATACCCTTAGTGTTCCAATTTCCACTCCGTTATGCACTTAAATTATTTTCTCTAGCAATTATAAATTGCTTTCATGAATGATCTCATATCCGTGACTTGATTTATTACCTATTCGAGTAATAAATCACTCGTTAATTTCCATAAATCGAAATTTAAAAATTAGGGATGTTACAATCACCCCAACTTTTAAAAATTTTGTCCTCAAAATTTGCGAAAACATAACCCAATAAAATAGATATGGATTTCCAGTCCATATGCCATCTACCGGATCTCCATTGGTCACCACTTTGACCATTGCAATAAATCCTCGTCCAAGGTGCCTTTCTGCCTTGTTCATGCTTAGCCAGTATAGATAGCTGGAGATACTTACAAGATTACCTTATCACTATTTCCAATTCTAATTGTCTTCCTTCCATTACAATGGAGTTTTCCATTTCCTCCCAGCTACCATAACACATACTTGAAGTATATCTTCAAGAGTCTAATTAGTTCGTTCTGACGTACACTTTAATTCCTAAAGCCTCCTTTAAACTTTAAGTTGTGATCTGACACTGTAATACCCTAATTTTGTCCGTCCCTTAACTTAAGCCAATTTCAATCGTCGAACTCAACTTAATCGAAATACCGTTGTTTAAATTAAGCAGGCACGCGAATGATCAATCTTTTCGTGCGTTCTTCATTTTAAGCTTCGTATTTGGGTTTAGTCGTACATAAGTAGTGTTTTTAGTTAATGAGCTCATTTCTTCTATTTGAGTCTCGTTTTAGTATATTCGTCTAGTCTGGTTCGTTCTCGTCTTTGTGTTTCGCCGGACTTTTTTTTATCATTATTATTCTGTTTTGCGCAGTTAATTTATTTTGAGCATATGTATATAGTCCAAGATTTCAAAATTCCATTTAGTGTTATTTACAATTTAAAAGTGTTATATAATCCAAAAATATCAAAAAAAGAGTCTATTTAATTTTTATAACAAATTAGAAGTGTTCAGGTGTCCAAATGTCCAAAAAATACAAAAAATAATAACACAAAATATACAAAAATAAATAAATTCGAAAATACAAAAAAAAAAAAATAATAATAAAAGGCAGCAGCAACAGCAGATTTGGGGTTCCAGCAGCTGTTCTCCAACTGCTGATTTGGGCTGCAGATCTGCAAAAAGGAAGTCAAAACAGTCAAAGCCCATTCAAATGGAATTAAATGTCTGACCTAATTTTCTAGTATAAAAGAGCAGTCAACAGCAGCAGAAAAGGACACGGTTTTCAAGGTAAAAAATCACCGAAAGAAAGATTAGGGTTTAACACTAAAACCCTAATCACCTAAAGATCATTTTTCGGAGATCAGGGAAGGAAAATCAAGGGGAGCCGTAGGCAGCAGCCAAACAACAGCAAGAGCATTGAACCACAAGCAGTCACAAACAAACAGTAGGAAATTAACAGGGGCTGGAGTTGTAGGAATCTGACAAATATTTGTATTGCTAAAGATCTTTCTGTTGTGGATTTTGGGCATGGGCTCCAACATCATCATCAAATACAAAACGGATAGATAGCTGAGATTTATTAGGTAACAGAATTTGTAGTTAGTTCTTTAATTTCTTTCTATGAATTGATGCATCCTTTGGTTTCTGGTACTAACTTTGCTACGAAAAGAATAGTTAAAAGTGAACATCCAACATACAAAAATAAAGTACCTGCAAGCTACAATAGTTACCAAATAAAATCAGATAGAGACAATAAAAATCTTACAAACTAACTAGGTGCAGGAGATAGTTGAAAGTATATGAAACTCCCAGGCTCCTAACCAATTTATCAAAACCACCAAGCTCCCTGCAGTTCCTTTCACATGTATAGGAAAGATCTGCAATATGAAAACTCGACTTAGGATGTTTCTTAGAAGCGTAGCTCCGGCGAGATCCACCACGAAACCGAACCGTGCCGTTCTACCGAAAACTGTTGCAGCAGCGCCATAAGACGACGCCGAGTCCTCTTCTCCGGCGACAACCGCGTTCAGCCCGCCGTGAAGCACCACGCCTTCTCCCACCTTCTCCTTTGCTGCGCGCGTTCTCTCTCTCTTCCACCCACGAACGTCGCTCTCTCTCTCACCGAAATGGGAGGCGAAATTTTCGCCATGATTTGTGGGGAGGGGAAACGCAGCGGCTGCTGCTTGCTGTTGGAAGGGAGAGTTAAGAAATTAGGGTTAATTTGTTTTTTTGGGCCTAAATAACGTCACCTTGTTTTTTTTTTTTTTTATTTTTTTAATGTTCAGATTATTAATCACACCCCACCAATTCGCACGCGCAACCTCCCTCACTTAAGCCCAGTTTCGCATACTGGGCTCCTATATGCGAACTGGGCTTGCTGTTTACACCCCCTGTTTAGTTATACCACCCCCCGTAACTAACGACACCCCCATTTTGCAATTTCTCACCATTTTTCTCGTTTTTTTTAACCCGAATATTTTTTTCATTAAATCAAGACTTTGTTAATGGTCTTGCGAAGCCTCTGCTTGCACGAACCATTAACAATGAGGAACTAGTGGTGATCACTTGGAGCCTTTGCTCAATTGATCATCACGAATACCTAATTTTCCTAAATACTTTTCGTCAAATCAAAACTTTGTTAATGGTCTTGCGAAGCCTTTGCTTGCATGAATCATTAACAATGAGGACCTAGTGATGATCACTTGGAGCCTTTGCTCAATTGATCATCATGAATGCCTAATTTTTCTAAAGACTTTCAACAAATCAAAAAACTTTGTTAGTGGTCTTGCGAAGCCTTTGCTTGCATGATCATTAACAATGAGGAACTAGTGGTGATCACTTGGAGCCTTTGCTCAATTGATCATCATGAATGCCTAATTTTCCTAAAAAACTTTTCAATAAATCAAAAACTTTGTTAGCGGTCATGCGAAGCCTTTGCTTGCATAATCATTAACAATGAGGTACTAGTGGTGATCACTTGGAGCCTTTCGCTCAATTGATCATCATGAATGCCTAATTTTTCACAATTAAACAAAATAAAAACCAAAAACCTAGAACTACGTAGCTTTGAATTCTCCATCGCACTGGAGATACGTAGGAGCGGATCCTCCGTCAAGCACAATAAACTAAAAACATTTTTCCTTTCAAAAAACCCAAAGCGGCTAACTCTCGTCAAGCGCCGCGAATAAAAATTCCTTAAGTCTATTTAATCGAGAGGCAAATTTAAGTACTTTTCAAATCAACGCTCAATTGATCATCCTAATATGATGCTTTATTGAGAACTAATGACTAATGATATTCCATATAGCTCACATCTTATGGTTTTACCGATAATCCATCCGATGGTTATACTTTATAGAATACCATATTTTGTAAAAGAAAAAAAAGGATATCAAAGGTTTCTAAATTTACATGATCAAAAATGATATTTACATATATTAAGAAACCAATAGGTTATAATAATATTATCTATCTATATCTATATAAATCTCTAAAGGAAGCTTTTTTCTAAGCTTTAGGATGCTCCACATCATCTTCATTTAATTTCCAAATTATATATCAACATTCATTTTTTCTTAATTAAATATCCACTAAACCTATTATGACATCCAACTCAATATTTAAAATGAAAACTCACTTTACCAAAAATATGACAATATTTTTTCAATTCATTTTCTTGACCCACTAAATATTATACATTTAAAAGGTACTATTATCTTTTTAATAGTTTAAATTAATTAAATAAAAACATGATATATATTTCTAACATATAAAACCAATATATTGAATCGACTAGAAGGTGTCTATACTCAACTAAATAGAGAACCGATTTTTTTAAATGGGTCATACAAAGCCAATAATAACAACAAGAATATGAAAAGAGATCTTAATAGTTAAAGTCAAAAGGCTATAAAATTAATAAAAACCTTTCAATTCCAAATCTGTTGTAACATAATATTTTGGAGCCTCTAGGATGCTCCACATCATTTTCATTTATTTTTCAACTAGATTTATAACTATTTTATTATTTATTCATAATTTACACATAAAGAAGACTCAGTATATGATTCTTCATTTTCTCTTTTAAATAATTGTTCCTTCATGTTTATATATAAAGTATGTCTAGATAAATATAACTCACTATACCTTTTCATATATATTTTTTTAAAATCAGATAATATCTTGATATTAAAATTAAAATTAAAACTTATTTACTAATTATAATATTTTAGACAAATTTAAAAGGTAATATTATCTTTTTAATAGTTTAAATTAATTAAATAGAAACATGATATATATTTCTAACGTATAAAACCAATAAATTGAATCAAATAGAAAGTGCTATACTCAACTAAATAGAGAACCGATTTTTTAAATGGGTCATAGAAAGCCAATAATAATAATAAGAATATCAAAAGACATCTTAATAGTTAAAGTTAAAAGGATAACAATTAATAATAACCTTTCAATTCTAAATCTGTTGTAACATAATTATAAATGAAAAAATAATATTAATTTGATTTAAAATGGTAATAATATATTTTTAATAGATTAAATTGCTTAAATAATGCTCAAATAAAAATGTTGACTCTTGAATTGTGAGTTTTTCTCCCTTTTTAATTTTAAAAAACTTTCTCCCTTATTGATTACCCTTAATTCATTACTTGATGTTTTGATTTTGGTTGCCTCTTGGTGTCTCTAAATTATTATTTTGATTAGTCCTAATTATTATATTTGGTTTTAAATAGAGATTAGTTACAATTTTTCATTTCCCTTCACTTTAAGTCTTCTTTCAGAAATACTATAAATACCTAAGAAGAGAGGTCACCAATTATATTTTCAATTTTTATGATACTTTTGTTTGGTTGTTACATCACTTATGTAATTTTCTTTTACATGACTAATATTGAGCTTGAAGAAAGTCATCGTAGTAGTTGGAGTTCCAAAGCAATTGTAGTAGTTGAAGTTCCAAAAATGTTCGTGTAAATTTGAATTTTATTTGTAAGCTTTTATGGATTAAGTATTGAGTTTGTTATAGGTTTCAAATTGCAGTCAAGGGAGGAAAAATGGAGTTTAGCAGGATAGAGAAGAAATTGAAAATGCAAAGCAAATGATTTGAGCTTCATGATTTAAACAATTTTGTTGTAGTCAAAAAGACACCGAGGAAAATTCGGATTAGTTAGTGAGTCATGCAATTGAGGAACAATTTCTTTGTCAAGCTATAGACATATATGGATTATGTTTAATTTCTTTCTGTTGTAACAGTTATGCATTGAAATATTAGAGTATCAAATTAATATAAAGAATTCTTTTAGTTATCAATAAACTCATGTGTAAGTGTTGTCAAAAAAAAAACTCATGTGTAAGTATAATATGAGTGGAAGAGGTGGAATTTTAATTAATTCATCATTTATTTATATATATTTTTATGATTTATTTCATTTTAGTTTTATATTGAAGTTATCTATTTGTTTCTTTTTGATAAATTATTTACTTATTTATTTAACTTATATTTCCTAATTTTAAATGTATTATTTTTTATCTTATTACTGTAACACCCTAGTATTTCTAAACAATAGAAATACCAAAACATACATATTAGCTTACATCAGAGTATAAATTTCCTTACTTAGATATGAATCTCTACAAGGAAATCGGAAACCAATAAATAACTTAAACAAATTTAAGTCATAAACTAATACAAAAGTAACAAGGAAAACATAAAGACAGAAGGAAGACTAAATATTCAATCTTACATGCGAGCATGCCACCTACTCGTGCCATACAACCCTTCTTCTTCCTCGTTAACTCGAAAAGCAACAACATTTGTAGGGTGAGATAACAAATCTCGAGTGAGTCTTACGCGACCCCTCACCCATCACTCGGTCTATTTATAAAACATTTGATTACTTCGTGATTTAATTAGTAAACCACGACAATACCGATCGCACACACGATTGCTAAATATAAGCCGCACGCACACACAGTCTTTGATCGTCAAATGCACACACGGTGCATTCATAACGTCCAACAATTGCACAATAGCGGTGAACCCTATCATCGAGAGCAAACGCGCTATGTACAATAATTCATCCGAGCATAACACCGATCGCACATCCGCTAATCCGGTGAAACCCTATCGCTGAAGGCCTAGGTTTAGGGGCTCATGACTTCCCCGCCTAGTATCTTTGCGAGCTCGGGTCGTCACCGCCTCGAATCCTAATTTCGATATTGATCATATACCGAAATATCCTCTATTCACAATACACCCGCATTGGGCCGTCTCATATACACGATATAATATATATATACGGATTATGTCTCACACCATAATATGTTGCAATAACATATTATTATCCACATAAATTCTTAAAAAAATCCGTTTAGTCAACATTTAAGTTGGAAAACATTTGATTCCCACACGTACTCTAAATTTTCCGTTTTTTCGAAATACTCATAACATTAATCGTTATTTCAAAACCACTTTGAATTTGTATAAAAATTTCCAACGAAAATTCGCAGAGTTTCTCTGTAATCTGGACATCCCGAAATAGTATATTTACTGTCCGGACATCAATTTTGTTCCAAAATCGTTAATTTCCACATATATACAAAATTTACGGTTTCCCAAAAGATTTGTAAATTCAATTAAATCAACCAAACAACTTTAAAACACATCCAGCAAACAATAACAATTCAAAAATCAAAGCATTATGGTTTCGTTTTGAATTTTCAAACACGCGTCATTTTCGGAAAATAGCGTTTTTGACTCTAAAATTCTCGAAACTCCGAATTTTGAAAAATCGTTCAACCATAACTCAAAAAGGATATTTAAATTCCTAAGCGAGTAAAACTCACCTCCTCGTGATGAAAATCACGAACCACCGAGACGTCCGAGGCTCCCGATTCGAAACTTCACGAACTCGCCCGAACCGCTCCAAAACCGGAACCGAACACTCCACGTCGGTTGTTGAGCTTCCAATCATCCATACCAAGCTTCAATTTCGCTTAAATCTCGGTTTCTCCAAATTGGAGCTTAAAACTCATTAATGGCAAAGCGAAACGGAAAGAAATTAGGGTGTGAAAGTGGTATCATTAGATAGATCTCGAAAAATGGAGAAGAATGGTACGAGAATCACTTACTATCGTTAAGAATCCGTGGAGATCTCGCCATTCTTCCTTCTCTTCCTCCACGCCCTTTCTCCCTCTCTCTCGGGCTGTTTTTCTCTCTTTCTTTCTCTTTTTTTTTTTCCTTCCTTCGTTCTCCCTGTTCCTTCTTCTCTCGGTCCCCTCCTTCCTTTTCCTTTCCCTCGGTTCCTCCTCCTTCTTTCTTCCTCCATTCTTTCTTTCTTCTTTCTCGGGTCCCTTCCTTCTCTCTGTTTTCCTTTCTTCATTTCTTCTTTGTTTCTTTCTTTATTTCTTTCTCTCTCTTACTTTCCCTTTCTTTTCTTTCTCTTATCCGTTCTCTCTCCTCTCTCTCAATTTATCTCTCTTACTTTATTTCACACAAGTGAGTAATGAGAGAGTGTTTGGATATTTTGGTGTCTTAGAACTCATTTAGGGTGAGTGGTGTAAAGACTAAAATACCCTTAGTGTTCTAATTTCCACTCGGTTATGCATTTAAATTATTTTCTCTAGCAACTATAAATTGATTTCGTGACAACTTCCTATCAGTGACTTGATTTATTACCTATCCGAGTAATAAATCACTCGTTAATTTCTTAATTCGAAATTAACGAAATTAGTGGATGTTACAATCACCCCAACTTGAAAAATTTTGTCCTCAAAATTGGACAAACATACTTCAAGAGAACATATACGAATTTCAAGTCCGCATATCGTCCTCCAAATCCCAAATAACATTCTCGGCTAAAAAGCGATTACAAACAACTTAACTAATTGTAATTGTTCTCGTCAGAAAGTGTCTATTCTCCATGATCTAAGATATGACTCGGATATAGCTAAAATGACGAATTAATCAAAGATTCATCCATTCTAACTCAACGGTTGTGAAATTCTTACAATACAGGATCATCAGATTCAACACTCTTTGGTTTATTCCTTTTTGCCGACTCGAGCTACTTCCAATTCTCAAGGCATACACAATAGATCCTATTTAAAATCATGAGTCGGAGAATCCTTCTCATGAGGCTTCTCTTACGTGAAAGCATAAGCTATCTCTTGTTGATTCAGCATCAAAACACCGCCTAAACTCTTCCCAAGGCGTCACTGAGCATTTGAAATCCCAGGGACAGATTCAGAAAGATAAAGATTGAAACAGAAATCAACCTGCCTTTCTACTCTAGAAACATTCTTCACCATCGAAATTTCATTCAAACAGTGACCTTTACAAGTTAACTGTATGAGTGAAATAACTACTGTGAGAATCTTCCGATAAACCTACTATACAAATCAATTAGTTCCAAATAACTCCTTACCTCTATGACCGATAACGGTAACTCCCAATTCATCACAGCTTCAACCCTTCTAGAATCCATTGCCACGCTGGGGCCAGGAATACCACACGTTTCCGAATTTCACTACCGCCATCTTGAAATCACACTTGATGGCTTAGCCCATTACCTCTTTACTCAGTACATTAGAACAATGCGAGAAATGTACACCATGATCCACATGGGTTTTAAATATATACCAAGATGTTATCCGTAAAAATTTCAACAACTAGTCTAAATGCGGTTATAGAACCTCGACCCATGTAATCCATGAATACCGTAGGAGCATTAGGTAGACCGAAGAGCATCACTACTCACTCGTAGTGTCCATATCTAGTATGGAAAGTTTGTCTTCTGAGTAACTAAAGCCCTAACATTTAATTAAAGGTAACCCGACCTTAGACTAACCCTTGAGAACACTCTTTGCTTCTCAAGTTAAACAACAAGCATAGATTCTTCATAATAACTTTATTCAAGTGGCGTAATCCATACACGGTCTCTTGCTCCCATCTTTCTTTCAACAAGAAAACGGAAACACCCCAAACCGATATTAAACTAGAGGACATCACGTTCCGATTTTATGGGGATCTTGTACTATTAGAACTTGGGTTAAACTCTCACTACTCTTTGAGTTCATGACTATCTCACAAATGGGTAAAGGTTTTGTAAAAGTTTTCTTGAAAACGTTTGAATATAAAATAATTTTCTCACTTACCCATAGGTGTTGTTTTCTTCGCTAACCCGAAATACTAATAACACATATTCACCCTCGTGCTCTCGATCTTTGAAGCTCAAATCCGAAATCCGGATGCTCTCGCACAAACGTATGGCCTTTCAAAACCTATAAGTCAGATGACTATTCCAACCAACCATTCCCTTGAACTGAAATCTACTATTCATTCACTTGGATTCCATCAACAATAGTGATACAAGGATGTACCCATCTCAAATATCAAAATATTATTTGGATTAGGGACGATTAATAATATTATACAAATGTTACTAACTCAGTAATCATTAACGGTAGTAACTGATAACGATAAGAGTTGCTAATGTAGCTTATGAACCGAAAATCTCATGCATTGCGGATGGATTACGGGTCAAAGCCCTTTGACTTTGTTTCATTGAATAGAGACGAGTGAGAGCTGAACCAACTATCTTCCATGCAAAGCAACATTTCTTGACTGATCTGTTTGGAATAGCATCGTCATAAGTTACATTATCTATAGCTAAAGCTTCGTTAAAGTATCACAAATATTCCTCGTACTCTTCTTCAAATTTGGAGCACCATACAGTTTCTGTTATAACTATTATATACTTTGGTAACCTCATCATCATGGTCCTTATGATCATTAGCTAAGATATGGATCATATGTCAAACGACTTTTCTAAAGCCAACCATTCTCTTGAATGGAGTCTAAAACTCAATTACTCAAGCCTACGAGAATCTAACAACATAGATTCCTTGCTTGAAAGCATAACCGCTTTCCTAGCTAAGTAGGACTTACTAGAAGATTTTGAACTTCATTCGATCACACTGCCTTGTGGACTACTCTAAGCGAAACGTTTATGTTTGGATTCATCACGGAGTCAAACTAGTTATTATATTCATCAAAGAAATAGTCAAAATAGAAGGATTCTTCCACGAGTAAAGCGGGCACAAAATAATGCTTCCAACGTTGATTCCGAGAACAATTCTCACTATGTTACTTATTCCTTTGGTCCCACAACCCTCCAAACATAACTATAGCCCTAAAGTATCCATTTGGTAAGGAACGTGTCTTGCCTAACGAGAAGTAAGGCATTTAACACTCCGTTGATTCAACCTTTCTGTAGGACAACAACACTTTCAATACTTTAAGTAATTGAAAGTTCTACTCTTGTAGTACACTAGTGAAATGCCTCAATAGGCATCTAGGAATCCATTCTTAACGATTGAAATCCTCTTTCAACTTCCCAAGCCTCAATTGAAGTAAATGGCTTACAACTACTTAGGGTAAGGTAGAAGTATACTTCAGAATACAACGGAACAATTAGTTCACAATCTACTCGGATGTGTAGACATTTTCGTTAGCTTTCCAACGCATTCGGAACATAAAATTCATAGTTCCGGATTAGAAGTTATGAATCAAATAAGTTGGTGAACTATCGAAAATTTCTCACAAACTGAGACTAGCTTCCACATAATATACATCAATCAGCTCGAATATATTTTCCCTCACGTGTGACATCTCATGTTCCTTACTGCAATCATTTCTTAGAAGCAAATAACGGTCCATGAGTGCCATCCGACTATCGGTACGCCACGCCCATTGCATAACTTGATTGGAAACAAGTTTTCGGGAATAGATTGAAAAGATGATCCTCAAGTTCCTCATCTAAAAGTTTAACAATATAATCCACTATAGGTGCAGGTCTTTCAATAAATAATCACTCTTTCCGAAATATTGCCATAGCGGAAAAATGTTTGAATCCCAGTACATGTCACCATCAAAATCACCTACTGATTTCATCTTAATTGGGACTTGGCTCGAATACCGTAATCGGAAACTAACTCCATCAGTATTTGGTTCCGTAACCAATACGAAGATTCCATTACAACTTAATGTATCGGCTTCATAGCATTTCCAAATATGGTCTTGAGGAAAAAGAAATCTGGTCAAGACTTGCAGTTATCCGGAGAATGATTCTAACTGCAATCTAAGTTGGGGTTTACTCTAACCACAACGTAAATTTAACTATGGAACAATATTTTCCATAACTGCTAGACTGACTAATCAGCGGTCAGGATCTCGGGGTGCCAGTTAACCTTAACCGGTCTTACAATACAGTCATTATTACTGCCTAAAGGCTTTTCTTAATTGTAGTTCCCTGAAGGACCTACAATAACTTCCACTGCAATTCTATAATTGCACTTAGTTCACTGATTGAACATTCGCCCACAGTTTTCTCGAACCAATTGGCGGCCCATTGCTTAATTCAGAACACCAACTTTAACCCTTTGCTTCCGCTGCGTGCTCTGATAAACTGAGAAGGCCAGAATTCCTATGGTGTAGGGTTTGGACATTTTTGAAAGTGAGGCAACTAACTGTCATAATTCTCAGTAACTCACATGAAACATTGAGTGGATCCTGACTCAATACTTCACATAATATACTGAAAGGTTCTGACATTTAATTGTCTAGGTCCCTAGCTGACACTATCTAACCTTTTGACCAAAAGGTCTCTACGTCCGACGCAGTCGAACCGCTCACGATACCAAAATGTAACACCCTAGTATTTCTAAACAATAGAAATACCAAAACATACATATTAGCTTACATCAGAGTATAAATTTCCTTACTTAGATATGAATCTCTACAAGGAAATCGGAAACCAATAAATAACTTAAACAAATTTAAGTCATAAACTAATACAAAAGTAACAAGGAAAACATAAAGACAGAAGGAAGACTAAATATTCAATCTTACATGCGAGCATGCCACCTACTCGTGCCATACAACCTTCTTCTCCCCGTTAATCTGAAAAGCAACAACATTTGTAGGGTGAGATAACAAATCTCAGTGAGTCTTACCGCGACCCCTCACCCATCACTCGGTCTATTTATAAAACATTTGATTACTTCGTGATTTAATTAGTAAACCACGCACAATACCGACTGCACACACAGTGCTAAATATAAGCTGCACACACAGTGCTGATCGTCAAATGCACACACAGTGCATTCATAACGTCCAACAATTGCACAATAGCAGTGAACCCTATCATCGAGAGCAAACCTGCTATGTACAATAATTCATCTGAGCATAACACCGATCGCACATCTGCTAATCGGTGAACCCTATCATTTGAAGGCCTAGGTTTAGGGGCTCATGACTTCCCCGCCTAGTATGCTGCGAGCTCTGGGTCGTCACCCGCCTCGAATCCTAATTTCGATATTGATCATATACCGAAATATCCTCTAATCACAGTACACCCGCATTGGGCCGTCTCATATACACGATATAATATATATATACCGGATTATGTCTCACACCATAATATGTTGCAATAACATATTATTATCCACATAAATTCTTAAAAAAAATCCGTTTAGTCAACATTTAAGTTGGAAAACATTTGATTCCCACACGTACTCTAAATTTTCCGTTTTTTCGAAATACTCATAACATTAATCGTTATTTCAAAACCACTTTGAATTTGTATAAAAATTTCCAACGAAAATTCGCGAGTTTCCTCGTAATACGGACATCCCGAAATAGTATATTTACCTGTCCAGACATCAATTTTGTTCCAAAATCGTTAATTTCCACATATATACAAAATTTACGGTTTCCCAAAAGATTTGTAAATTCAATTAAATCAACCAAACAACTTTAAAACACATCCAGGCAAACAATAACAATTCAAAAATCAAAGCATTATGGTTTCGTTTTGAATTTTCAAACACGCGTCATTTTCGGAAAATAGCGTTTTTGACTCTAAAATTCTCGAAACTCGAATTTTGAAAAATCGTTCAACCATAACTCAAAAAGGATATTTAAATTCCCTAAGCGAGTAAAACTCACCTCCTCGTGATGAAAATCACGAACCACCGAGACGTTCCGAGGCTCCCGATTCCGAAACTTCACGAACTCGCTCCGAACCCGCTCCAAAACCGGAACCGAACACTCCACGCGTCGGTTGTTGAGCTTCCAATCATCCATACCAAGCTTCAATTTCGCTTAAATCTCGGTTTCTCCAAATTGGAGCTTAAAACTCATTAATGGCAAAACGAAAGCGGAAAGAAATTAGGGTGTGAAAGTGGTATCATTAGATAGATCTCGAAAAATGGAGAAGAATGGATGCGAGAATCACTTACTATCGTTAAGAATCCGTGGAGATCTCGCCATTCTTCCTTCTCTTCCTCCACGCCCTTTCTCCCTCTCTCTCGGGCTGTTTCTCTTCTTTCTTTCTCTTTTTTTTTTTCCTTCCTTCGTTCTCCCTGTTCCTTCTTCTCTCTCTCGGCCCCTCCTTCCTTTTCCTTTCCCTCGGTTCCTCCTCCTTCTTTCTTCCTCCATTCTTTCTTTCTTCTTTCTCGGGTCCCTTCCTTCTCTGTTTTCCTTTCTTCATTTCTTCTTTGTTTCTTTCTTTATTTCTTTCTCTCTCTTACTTTCCCTTTCTTTTTCTTTCTCTTATCCGTTCTCTCTCCCTCTCTCTCAATTTATCTCTCTTACTTTATTTCACACAAGTGAGTAATGAGAGAGTGTTTGGATATTTTTGGTGTCTTAGAACTCATTTAGGGTGAGTGGTGTAAAGACTAAAATACCCTTAGTGTTCTAATTTCCACTCAGTTATGCATTTAAATTATTTTCTCTAGCAACTATAAATTGATTTCGTGACAACTTCCTATCCGTGACTTGATTTATTACCTATCCGAGTAATAAATCACTCGTTAATTTCTTAATTCGAAATTAACGAAATTAGGGATGTTACAATTACAATTAAATAAAATAAGATCACACATGATTCAATTTGATCACTTTTGAATCAATTTTATAATTGATGTTTTAAAAAAAAATTGGAATGTTTTGATTTCTTTAAAATTATTTGCTTTTCTCACAAAAAATAAAATGCTTTTAATTAATTTCTATAATTTGCAACAAATTTTTTCAATTCCTCTGATTTACAAATTTGTAAATGAGTGGACACACTATATCAATATAGACTTTTAATTTTTAATTACTCTAATATTTAATTAAATTTGGTGATTTTGAATTTTTTCCCCCTATATCTATATTTAATTTCGGTTACAAAAGAAAATTAAAAATGAAACCTTTGAGTTGTCCCAAAATATAATCACAAACCAAAAACCAAATCCCTACTCACTAGCTATTATATCACTACTAATAATCACTAACTACGAGATTCTAAAAGCCACATTTCTACTTATTATATAAACTCTTTCATTCACACCCTACCTACACACTCTTAATTTTATTCCTTCCCTTTTATGTTGAGTTAGTGTTGTTAGAGTAATGAGTTTGTTTTTGTTGGTCTCTAAGTTTGATTCAATCCATCCTTCCAACATGTGATTGTTGGATATTGTTATTAGTTTGTTTGATGCTTCTCATTAGGAGTTAATTGTAGGTGATCAAATTAGTTGGAGGATTGATCTTCTTCAACATGTGATTATTGTATATTTTTCTTTATCAAATGTTTTTCATGGAGACTTCTATTGTAGGTGATGAAAATTATAGACTTTTATATGTTGTTTCCGTGAGTTACAAAAGCTCTTTGGGTTGTAGATTTCCGTGTGAGTTTGGAAAAACGTTGTTGGATCCATAGAAAAATTGTAATAAGGAGTTCCCTTGAATGTCTTTAGAATATTTTAGCTATTCACGAAACATTTGTGTTTGTGCAGGTTATAAATTTATTTTTTTAGTCATGTTTACATTGACTTCTAGATCTATTATCATTATGTAATAAGGCCCTAAGGATAAAAAAATGACTACAAATTCTAATTATTGTATTCTTTTATTTTGTTTATTTGTATTCGATAAATGATTTTGTTAAGTTGATGGGGGTGACAACTAACTTTTTCATTTGTCAAATTTAAAATAAGTTATTAAGAAAAATAAATAGTCATTACTTTAACTTTAATATGGAATTACTCTCCATATTCATGTTCAATTGAATAGTACCATTTAAAGAATATAATATTATATTAAATTTTAAAGAGAGTGAATGTTATATAAATAATTTCACTCTATTTGTGTATTACTAAATATTTCAGTGAAACGAATCCAAATGGTATTGGTAGTGCCTTTTTTTGGTGAAAATTGGTTGTGCCTCTGCTAGCTTATGTTTTTAATAAAAATCCATAGCCACTAATATACTGTCTAGTTATAATTTCATAATTCACTACTTTACCTTTCTCTTTTTATACGACAAATGCAATCTATCCTTTTGAAACAAGTCAAAAAAAACCAATAAATAAAAACCTAATAAATCCTCAAAATAAAACAATAAAAACTAATAAAAAATCAATTATATTATATTGATAGTAATGAACCTAACTCACCTAAATTTGTTGTAACAAAAAAAATATTAATACCAATGAATAGTGAATCTTCATATTCCTAACAATATATTGCGACAATTATAATAATGAATTTAGCCTCCTCATGTTTTTTTTACACAAATCCTCCTCATGTTTGTAACAACAAATTCCTTAATTAATCTCTCTCTCTCTCTCTCTCTCTCTCTCTCTCTATATATATATATATATATATGTAATGAAAAAAATTAAATTAAAAAAATCATTAAACAACTTTCAAAAAGTTGCATACAAACAATCATAAACATATATATATATATATATATATATATATATATATATATATATATATATATTACTCTTGCAAGAACTCCCCTCTTATAGTGTTTAATGTGAATTTATATATAGTGTTTAATGTGGTTTTTTTACTATAATATCGAAATTTGCAAAAACATTTTTCCATTAATGAATTACTATTGTTGTGGGCTTCTCTTGAAAAGTCTCCAATCCATACGGATTCAAGTAGTCCCAGGAAGGTAGCTCAGTTAGCGAGTTAAGGGATATGAAAGAGTTGCAAAAATTGCAAGAAGGAGGTCTCAGGTTCAAATCCCGAGAAATTAACATGCATTCCCCACCCCACTAACATTTGCTTATAAAAAAATGGATTCAAGTAAAAATATGAAAAAATTACTTTATGTAAAAATAGTTGAGCTTAAAAATAATTATAAAATTTACTCTTATCATTTTTATTATTTATATTCAATTATTATCACTACCATTTTCATCTTTTTAACTTGCACATGTTCGACCATTGTTTCGGTTTTTAAACAAAAAAATAATGTGTAGTATTTTCATTGAGATATTTCTTTAATTAAATTAAATTGAATGTCTGAATTTCACATTTATTTTTAATTTCAATTATAGCTTTGATTTTAATTTATGAATTACTAATTGGATTTCAAAATAGTAAATAGTGTTGAATTTCCATTTTCTATTGTTTATGTCTCACCAAACATATTCATTTGTCTCTATTATTAATAATTCATGCCCATAACTTTAATATATTAAATAGTATTAAAATACTCTTTAATAAATATATATATATAATATACAATTAAAAGTATACTTCAAAACTCTTAAAAAAATTGAAAATATATTTAATTATTTTTTAACAATTAGTCTCATCTAAATTATTGTGATTGTTTTTATTAAAATCGTGCGATATATAAGAATATTGTCCCAAATAATAATTTTTGTATAACATTACAACTAAATCTTTATATTATACTACATTTTTAATATATATAATTTATATTAAAAATTTAAATGTTTAAATATATTAACTACAAAAACTTTTTGTAAAAGTATATTATAACAACCCGTGCATCGCACGGGTATTCCCCCTAGTAAATAATTAAAGGAAGCTTTTTTCCAAGCCTCTAAGATGCTCCACATCATCCTCATTAATTTTTCAATTAGATTTTCAATTATATTAATATCTTTTTATAATTTACACATATAAGGAGACTTATATTAATGATTACTGTAACATCCCTAATTTCGTTAATTTCAAATTAAGAAATTAACGAGTGATTTATTACTCGAGTAGGTAATAAATCAAGTCACGGATATTAGGTTGTCACGAAAGCAATTTATAATTGCTAGAGTAGATAATTTAAATCGATTATTGAGTGGAAATTAGAACACTAAGGGTATTTTAGTCTTTATACCACTCACACTAAATGAGCTATAAGACCCAAAAATATCCAAATACTCTCTCATTCCACACTTGAGTGAATAAAGGAAGGGAAAGTAAGAGAGAGAGAGAGAGAGAGAGAGAGAGAGAGAGAGAGAGAGAGAGAGAGAGAGAGAGAGAGAAGGAACCGAAGGAGAGAAATAAAGAAGGAAAGAAAGAAAGAAATAAAGGGAAAGTAGAAAGAGAAAGAAAGAGAAAGAAAAAAAAAGGGAAACAGAGAGAGAGTGAAAGCCGAGAGAAAGAAAAGGGGAAGAGTGGAGGAACAAGTTGAAATGGAGCACGCTACACATCCACCACATTCTTCTCTTGAATTCCTCAAATTTTACACCATTCCATTTCCCTACAACACTACCATCTTCTACTCAAGATCAGAATCATTTTAATCTCAAAAAAATCATCTATACCTAAATCACCCAAACCCTCATTCTTCAATACTATCTTGAAATCAAGTTGAAGGGTTGCATGTTATCATTTTGAAAGGAGCATGCATGAAGTTGAGAGCTTAGGGTTAGCAAGAGGAATATTAAAGCCATATTGAGGCTGGAGTTAAGGTTTTGGAAGCCAAAACCGTGGGTCTTAGAGAGTTAAAAGGGAAGTGGTGCTGGTGGAAACTCTGCACAAACAGATTTTGTGCATTTTCTGGAAGCCTTTTGTAAGTCTTCCATGTCTTATATTTCGAGGATTTGGAGCTATAAGAGCTGGAAAATAGCCATACTAACTTACAAACTAAAAGTTTGAAGAAGAAATGGAGAGTTTGGGTTTCAATTTCGTGGAGAAATAAGAGTTAGAAGTAGAAGGTTACACTACAAAATTCTAGGTAAAGGTATTTCATGAAGCTACTTTGATGCCTTTGGAAATAGCTGGTTTTATGGGAAATTTTGCAAAGGAGCTTGAGGGATTCAAAGAAGACATGGCAGGCTAGAGTTTCAAGCTTTTATTTGGAATTGTAAGTTCAATTTCGTTGGAATTGAAGGCTAGGAAAATGGGGAATTAAATCTGTCTCTGCAGAAAAACAGTTTTGAGTGTCTCTGGTATTTCCTTCATAACTCTTTACACAAACCTCATTTGAAGTTAATTCTTGTTTATTTAGAAGCTAGACACAAAATCCTTCAAGATAGGCCCAAGAACCACTTGATTTGACTGAGTATTTCCAGAGAAAATTTAAGTACAAGTTTCATTTTTACTGCAGTAACTTTTCGCAACCAGTCTCGGTATTTTAGCTGTAACTCCCTGAATACTCGTCATATCAGTGTGGGACTTGAACCATAGGAAAATAGACTAAATTATCTACACATTAGGCACTGGTTTGGATGGCTTTGGTTAGAAATTGAATAAGTTATGCTCATTCAAAAACTGCTCAGAGATGCTGTCCAGAATACATTCGGTTTAGAAGCGGTTGAACGAGTTCGGGATGAGTTCGTGAGTTTTTCAGAATCGTTTGAACTTCAAGAAGTTTCGGTTTTGTGTGATTTTCATCACACGAGGTGAGTTTTACTCACGTTTAGGGAATTTTAAATATTGTTTTTGTGTTACGTTTGAATGATTTCAAAATTCGGAGTTTCGCAAATTTTCGAGTCAAAAACGATATTTTACAAAAACATTACGCGTGTTGGAAATTTAAAAAGAAACCATATTATTTTGAGTGTTGAATTATTGTGCTGGATTGGGATTTATGTATGTGGTTGTAAATTGTCTGGACTGGTTATACACGTAAGTATTTTTTTTGTGATGTCCATATTTCAGAGGAAACTCTACCGAATTTTCGTTAGAAATTTTGATACATGTTCAAAGTGGTTTTGAATTAAACGGTTAATGTTACGAATATTTCGTAAATCCTAGAGTACATGTGGGAACTCAATGTTTTATAACTTAAATGTTGATTGGATTGATTTCATGAATTCATTGATATTATAACTTATCATAGAATGAGTTATGGTTGTATATATGTAAAGTGAATTGAACAAAATGTTCCATTTCTTAATTTATAATTGGCTCGGGATGATTATGTTCATCTAAACCGGCCCACGTTTCACGATATATAAGAAATATCGAATTGAGGTGGCGACCTCCATGCGTTAGTACACAGGAGAGAGGAAGTCATGCGCCCCGGTCCAGCCCCCATGTTAAAATTAAAGCTATCCGCCTTTAAGAGTTGTACACTTATTGGCTATGTTGGGGTTCACCCATGCTTCCTTGTGTTGTTGGTGATGTACTAGAATTGATAAAACTTTTAAATGTGTATATTGTGATTTTGTCACTCAAGCTTCCTTAGGTTGTTGGTGACATGTCACAAGTGATTAATAAAGAGGATAGTGCATAGCCATCAAGAATTGGGCTATGAACTATAGATAAGTAATTTAAGTTGTACATAGTCATCAAGAATCGGACTATGAACTCTTATGTAATTCGGATTGTCGGATTACACATGATTGATTGTATGTTGTAATTCTTTTTGAATTACTAATTATGGTTTTATAAATGGACCGAGTGATAGGTAAAGGGTCACGGTAAGACTCTTGAGATTTGTTATCTCACCCTACAAATGTTGTTGTTTCTGAGAGAAGCAGGAAAGAATATCCTTTATGGCACGAGTGGATGGCGTGCTCGAGAAGGAAATTGAAGATGTAGTTCTTCTAGTTTTACTTATGTTTACCCTTGTTATCTTTGTATTCGATTTATAACTTGAATTTGTATTTGAGTTATGTAATCGTTTCCGCTGTTGTCTTGTTTTGAGATATTGAACTTTTGACTATATTATGTTTACGACTCTTTGATTTGGATTCGAGAGTTTTGGTCAAATCAATATCCTAAAACAAAAATTTTTATACTCTGATGTATGCCATTAGGTACACTTTAGTATTTCTACTAGATAGAAATATGAGGGTGTTACATTTTGGTATCAGAGCAGTTTGACCTCGTCGGACGTAGAGGCCTTGTGGTCAAAAGGTTAGATAGAGTCAGCTAGGGACTTAGACAATTAAATGTCAGAACCTTTCAGTATATTATGTGAAGTATTGAGTCAGGATCCACTCAATGTTTCATATGAGTTATTGAAACGATGTGATTAGTTGCCTCACCAAAAATGTCCAAACCCTAAACCATAGGAATTTTGGCCTTCTCGGTTTTATCGAGAACGCAATGAGCGCAGGCTACTGAGATGGTGTTCGAAGTAAGCAATGGGCAGCCAGATTGGTTCGAGGAATCTGCGGGCAAACTGTTTAGTTCTTGGAATTGGAGCGATGTTGTGTTGCAACTTAAGTTGTGGTGGGTTGTTCCAGAGAGCTACAATTAAGCAAAGCCTTTGAAGCGATAATAAAGCCGATATAGTAAGTTACGTTAAGATTAATTGAAACCCCGAAAATCGACCATTGATTAGTCGATCTATCGACCAACGAAATACGGTTTTAAGATAACCTTACCTTATGGTTAAAGTAAACCCGACTTATGTCATGATTAGAGACATTCTTTCAAATAACTGCAAGTATTGATCAGGTTCTTTTTCCTCAAAGCCATATTTCAAAATGCCATGAAGCCGACCTAGTAAATTGTAGTGCAATCTCAGTATCGGCAAGCAGAATCACCTAATGTTGATCAAATTAGTTTCGATTGCGGGTCGTGAACCAATTCCCATTCAAGATGAGATCAGTAGGTTATGGTAACCGAAATAACCTTATATTACCCTTGGGATTATGAGCAAGACAGTCTTGGTCTGTGAGGAATTTTCGTCAGTTCTCCGACTTGTTTTATTTATAACTTTTAATTCGGAACTCCGATTTGTATGTTCCGAGATGCGTTGGAAAGCTAACGAAAATGTCTACACATTTAAGTAGTTTGTGAACCTTGTTTCCAGTTGTATGATGAAATGTACTTCTACCTTACCCTAAGTGGTTGTAGGCCATAACTTCAATTGAGGCCTGGGAAGTGGAAGGAGAACTTCCAGTCGTTAAGATTAGATACCTAAACACCGGTTTATGATGATAATCATTGTAGTTTCCAAGAGATTTATTTCTCAGAAATGGTCAAAAATATCTATGCCCTCAGCAGTCAGTGGAGTTTTCAAAAGCCAACAACAATGAGGCATTTTACTAGTATACTACAAGAGTAGAACTTTCAATTACTTAAAGTATCGAAAGTGTTGTTGTCCTATAGGAAGACCAAATCAACTCAGTGTTAAACACCTGACTTCTTGTTAGGCAAGACACGTAACTTACCAAATGGTTACTCTAGGAGTTACTGGTTATGTTTGGAGAGTTGTGGAGTTTGGAGGTTGTGGGACCAAAGGAATGAGTAAAATAGTGAGAATTGTTCTCGGAATCAACTTATTTGGAAGCATTATCTTGTGCCCGTTTGATTCCGTGGAAGAATCCTTCTATTTTGATTATTTCTTTGATGTTATAATAATTAGCTCAACTCGTGATTAATCCAAATGTGCACGTCCGCCTAGAGTAGTCAATAATACAACATGGTGGAACAAAGTTTAGAATTTTCTAGTAAGTCTTACTTAACTAGGAAAGCTGTTATGTATCAAGCTAGAGATCCTTATTGTTTAGATCTTCTCATACTTAAGTGAATGAATGGTAGACTCAGTTCAAGAGAATAGTCGGTTGACTTATAGGTTCTGAAAAGCCATACATCTGCGTGAGACCATCCGAATTTAGTAATTGAATTCAAAGACTGAGTCGCGATGTGAAAATACGTCTTATTAGTATTTCGGGTTAGCGAAGAAACAAACTCCTATGGGTAAGTGAGAAAATTATTTTATATTCAAACGTTTTTAAGAAACTTTTACATAACCTTTACCCATTTGTGAGTCAGTTATGAACACTGTAGTGACAGAGTTTAACCCGAAGTTCTAATAGTACTATATCCAATAAAACCGAAAGGTGATGTTCCCTAGTTTATTACAAGTTGGGGTGCTCCGGTGTTACTTGTTGAAAAGAAAGACGGGAGCAGGAGGTCGTGTATGGATTACCTCCAGTTGAACAAAGTTACTATTAGGAATAAGTATCCTTGCTAAGAATAAGTGATTTGCGTAATCAGCTTCGAGGTGCAACAGTGTTTTCAAAGATTAGTCTAAGGTCGGGTTATCTTTAAATTAAAGGTTAGGGCTTTAGATATTCCGAAGATAGCTTTCCATACTAGATGTGGACATTACAAGCGAGTAGTGATGCCCTTTGGCCTAACTAATACTCCTACGGTATTCATGGATTACATGAACCGTGTTTTCTACCCGTACTTAGACTAGTTGTTGAAAGTTTCACTAATAACATCTTGGTGTACACTAAGACCATTGTGGATCATGATCAACATCTCCACATTGTTCTGAATGTACTCTGAGAGAAGAAGTGGTATACTAAACCTTTGAAATGCGATTTTTGGGTGTCTGTAGTGAAGTTTTGGGACTTGTGATATACTAGCCAGAAGTGGCAGTAGTTCTTTCACTCATTCGGTTAAATTGTACAGGACAGCCGTTGGAAAGAGATTTCGATTAAGAAGAATGTTTCCTCTAGAGTTGTAAAAGAGATTGACTTTTGTTCGTATCCTAATTCTTTCGGAACCGTCTCTAGGATTTCGAATATACAGTGACACCTCAGGAAGGTTTAGGATGTGTTATGATGTTGCATCAACGAGTGGTAGCCGATGCATCCATGTAAGAAAAGCCTCATGAGGAGAATTGTCCGACTCATGATTAGGAATTGGAAAATTCTGTGTATATAGTGAGAATTGAAGAATAACTCAGAGTCGCAAAAAGGGTTACGTTGTTAAAAGGAGTAGACCACTAGAGTTTGAATCTGGTGATCCTATATGGTAAGAGTTTCAACTATTAGTAGCAGTAGAGCATTGCCGGCGAAGAAACTCAGTCCTCGAGTGTATTGTGCTAGCGGTGTGCTGTATAGCTTTACCTCTTGTATTGACCAATCTACGTGATATGTTTCACGTATTCCAATCGAGGAAGTACCATTCCAATCCTTGTCAACTGTTGAGTTGAAACAATTGATCTTTGACTGATGTGTCAATTCAAACCTTACTCAAGTCATATCATAGAACATGGAGAGGAGTCGCTTCGGACGAGAACAATTCCAATTGTTAAAGTAGTTGGGATGGTTCTTCGGTCAATGAAGCTATGCGGGAATGGGAGGACGATATGCGGACTAGATATTCGTATTTGTTCTCTTGAGGTATGTTTGTTCAATTTTGAGGACAAAATTCCCAAGTTGGGATGATTGTAACATCCCTAATTTCGTTAATTTCAAATTAAGAAATTAACGAGTGATTTATTACTCGAGTAGGTAATAAATCAAGTCACGGATATTAGGTTGTCACGAAAGCAATTTATAATTGCTAGAGTAGATAATTTAAATGCATTATTGAGTGGAAATTAGAACACTAAGGGTATTTTAGTCTTTATACCACTCACACTAAATGAGCTACAAGACCCAAAAATATCCAAATACTCTCTCATTCCACACTTGAGTGAATAAAGGAAGGGAAAGTAAGAGAGAGAGAGAGAAGGAACCGAAGGAGAGAAATAAAGAAGGAAAGAAAGAAAGAAATAAAGGGAAAGTAGAAAGAGAAAGAAAGAGAAAGAAAAAAAAGGGAAATAGAGAGAGAGTGAAAGCCGAGAGAAAGAAAAGGGGAAGAGTGGAGGAACAAGTTGAAATGGAACACGCTACACATCCACCACATTCTTCTCTTGAATTCCTCAAATTTTACACCATTCCATTTCCCTACAACACTACCATCTTCTACTCAAGATCAGAATCATTTTAATCTCAAAAAAATCATCTATACCTAAATCACCCAAACCCTCATTCTTCAATACTATCTTGAAATCAAGTTGAAGGGTTGCATGTTATCATTTTGAAAGGAGCATGCATGAAGTTGAGAGCTTAGGGTTAGCAAGAGGAATATTAAAGCCATATTGAGGCTGGAGTTAAGGTTTTGGAAGCCAAAACCGTGGGTCTTAGAGAGTTAAAAGGGAAGTGGTGCTGGTGGAAACTCTGCACAAACAGATTTTGTGCATTTTCTGGAAGCCTTTTGTAAGTCTTCCATGTCTTATATTTCGAGGGATTTGGAGCTATAAGAGCTGGAAAATAGCTATACTAACTTACAAACTAAAAGTTTGAAGAAGAAATGGAGAGTTTGGGTTTCAATTTCGTGGAGAAATAAGAGTTAGAAGTTGAAGGTTACACTACAAAATTCTAGGTAAAGGTATTTCATGAAGCTACTTTGATGCCTTTGGAAATAGCTGGTTTTATGGGAAATTTTGCAAAGGAGATTGAGGGATTCAAAGAAGACATGGCAGGCTAGAGTTTCAAGCTTTTATTTGGAATTGTAAGTTCAATTTCGTTGGAATTGAAGGCTAGGAAAATGGGGAATTAAATCTGTCTCTGCAGAAAAACAGTTTTGAGTGTCTCTGGTATTTCCTTCATAACTCTTTACACAAACCTCATTTGAAGTTAATTCTTGTTTATTTAGAAGCTAGACACAAAATCCTTCAAGATAGGCCCAAGAACCACTTGATTTGACTGAGTATTTCCAGAGAAAATTTAAGTACAAGTTTCATTTTTACTGCAGTAACTTTTCGCAACCAGACTCGGTATTTTAGCTGTAACTCCCTGAATACTCGTCATATCAGTGTGGGACTTGAACCATAGGAAAATAGACGAAATTATCTACACATTAGGCACTGGTTTGGATGGCTTTGGTTAGAAATTGAATAAGTTATGCTCATTCAAAAACTGCTCAGAGATGCTGTCCAGAATACATTCGGTTTAGAAGCGGTTGAACGAGTTCGGGATGAGTTCGTGAGTTTTTCAGAATCGTTTGAACTTCAAGAAGTTTCGGTTTTGTGTGATTTTCATCACACGAGGTGAGTTTTACTCACGTTTAGGGAATTTTAAATATTGTTTTTGTGTTACGTTTGAATGATTTCAAAATTCGGAGTTTCGCAAATTTTCGAGTCAAAAACGATATTTTACAAAAACATTACGCGTGTTGGAAATTTAAAAAGAAACCATATTATTTTGAGTGTTGAATTATTGTCTTTGGATTGGGATTTATGTATGTGGTTGTAAATTGTGCGATTTGGTTATACACGTAAGTATTTTTTTGTGATGTCCATATTTGGAGGAAACTCGCGAATTTTCGTTAGAAATTTTGATACATGTTCAAAGTGATTTTGAATTAAGCGGTTAATGTTACGAATATTTCGTAAAATCTAGAAATACGTGTGAGAACCCAATGTTTTATAACTTAAATGTTGATTGGATTGATTTCATGAATTCATTGATATTATAACCTATCATAGAATGAGTTATGGTTGTATATATGTAAAGTGAATTGAACAAAATGTTCCATTTCTTAATTTATAATTGGCTCAAGGATGATTATGTTCATCTAAACCGGCCCACGTTTCACGATATATAAGAAATATCGAATTGAGGTGACGACCTCCATGCGTTAGTACACTAGGAGAGGGAAGTCATGCGCCCTGGTCCTAGGCCCCCATGTTAAAATTAAAGCTATCCGCCTTTAAGAGTTGTACACTTATTGGCTATGTTGGGGTTCACCCATGCTTCCTTGTGTTGTTGGTGATGTACTAGAATTGATAAAACTTTTAAATGTGTATATTGTGATTTTGTCACTCAAGCTTCCTTAGGTTGTTGGTGACATGTCACAAGTGATTAATAAAGAGGATAGTGCATAGCCATCAAGAATTGGGCTATGAACTATAGATAAGTAATTTAAGTTGTACATAGTCATCAAGAATCGGACTATGAACTCTTATGTAATTCAGTTGTCGGATTACACATGATTGATTGTATGTTGTAATTCTTTTTGAATTACTAATTATGGTTTTATAAATGGACCGAGTGATAGGTAAGGGGTCACGGTAAGACTCACTGAGATTTGTTGTCTTACCCTACAAATGTTGTTGTTTTACAGAGAAACAGGGAAAGAAGATCATTTATGGCACGAGTGGATGGCGTGCTCGAGAAGGAAATTGAAGATGTAGTTCTTCTAGTTTTACTTATGTTTACCCTTGTTATCTTTGTATTCGATTTATAACTTGAATTTGTATTTGAGTTATGTAATCGTTTCCGCTGTTGTCTTGTTTTGAGATATTGAACTTTTGACTATATTATGTTTACGACTCTTTGATTTGGATTCGAGAGTTTTCGGTCAAATCAATATCTGAAACAAAAAATTTTATACTCTGATGTATGCCATTAGGTACACTTTAGTATTTCTACTAGATAGAAATATGAGGGTGTTACAATTACATATTAAGGCTAAATTATTAAGACCCTTTATATTTTTTCAGTTATTATATAATTAAAGACAATAAGTGTATTGATATGAGTTGAATAAAAATAAAAAGACATAAAGTTTAATGACTAGGAGAATTGAGCATTATTTTATTATTTATAAAAATAAAAACCACATGAAACATAAAAAAACGTAGACTTTAGCTTCATATCTTTTTAAAAATGATACTTATTAAATGTTAGTATTAGTGAAATAATATTTAGTGAAATGTTACTATTAGTGAAATAATATTTAACTATTATAATATTTAAATGAAAATGATACTTTTCTTATGCAAATATAGAAATTGATATTATAATTCATGACATGGGTTTTTTATTTAGTTTTTGTAAATTACGTTTTATTATTAAAATAAAATTGGTAAAATGTATATTATTTTAATGAACATATTTACAAATTATAATAGTTTTGTTGAATTTAACAAATAACAATACATTCCAATCTTTTTTAAATTTTTACTGATTCTTTTCATTTATTCATTTAACAATTACATCTTTTTGATATATTGAGGAACACATATTTTGATATATTTATTTAATGATTATTTTTAATTTAAACTTCTTTTAGGTTGCTGTTATGAATTAGTTTAGTTATTAGTTGATTGTTAATAACCTATTTTATAAATAATAATGTTCAATTAAAATGACTCTTTGATTTCCTCATATATATGGTATTTGGATGGGCACAAAAATTTCAAACCTACTAATAGATAACAAATGAATAGATAAAACTGAACAAATAGTTAAATGTAAGTGGATATGCATTGGTCAAAAAAAAACGTCGCCTGCTATTGCTATCTATTTTAATTACTTCAGTTTTTTTACATCCCTTATAGAATATGAATGGTAATTTATTTCCCGCTTTATAACATTAATAAAAAAATATAATATATTATTTTATGATAATTTTTTTACAGCAATATAATTTTTTAAGATATGATTGGTTTGTTACAATATTATAATTAAGAGTTTTATTTGTATTTATGAATAACTCAATGTGAAGGTCATTGGTTAGACTGTTTTGGTTATTATAATTAAGAGTTTTAATAAGAACAAGCTCCTATAAATTTTTTTGACGGAACAAGCTCCTATACTTATTAGGTGCATTCATGCGGCAACCTCTTCAGATCTCTAATTCAATGAGATTTGTTTAAAATGGAGAGAATGGGAATGACCATTTATATATTGCCATTATATATTTTGGTAATTTGTTGCACTTCCCTTTTAGTGACCTTTGAGAAAGAGTGAATCAAATGAATGGTTTACACAATTGCATGAAGGTGCTTCATCTCAAGGTTCTTCATTCTAAAATTTTTATTCCAGGTGGAGGCATTTAGATCATATATAACACTTATACTATTCTATTATTCTTTTTCCTTAAACTCTTTTTTCCTATTTTTAGTTTTGTTAATACCTTTAATCTATTATTATTCATGCTCCTTAATTGTTACATGACTATGTTCTTTATTCCTTCTGTTTGAATTATTATTTGTAAATTTAACTTATTCTACTCTTTTAGTATGATTTTGCTCCTTATCAATCATGTATTGCTTTGAAAGTGCGATTCTATTTTTTTCTCATCTTTAATCCATTTTTTATGTGTGAACATATTTCAAATTTTGTTTAGAAGTGTAATAATAATTTGCTTAGTTAACAAACAATTTTTAAGTTTTTTTATTGCGAATTTTGTTGTTTAGTATGTGTATAACGTGGGTACATATTATTTTCAGGTTCAAAACAAACTGATAGTACATCTCATGAGGCATTCGAATATTCTCAAATGGTAAGTTTTTTTTTGGTTACGTTGTGGTAGGTCTATTTGTTAATTGTTTCATATTTTTGGAAATGAATCAAACTTTAAATTTTTATTTAACCAATTTTCATATTTTAATTCTTATTATCAATATCTTTATTTTTTAAATTAATCAACTTTTGTCACCTCTAGCAAATAATGAATTGCTACTATAAAATAAAAATTGCAAATAAGCAAAAATATGATTCTTCTCATCGAGGAAGGTGGGACTTGCTCAAATAAAGGTTAAGATAGTATTCAAGATAAACTAAGAGAATACGAAGGTATGCGTTGAATTAATTATTAAATGTTATTCTGTCACTTTTCCATTTTACAAGTTATTTTGAAGATTTAGAATTAAAGTTCATTTCAATTGGTTACTATTTTTTATTTTTCATGTTTAATTTTTACATTAATCAACTTTTTCAGTATCTCTAGGAAACAATGAATTGCTACTATAAAATAAATATTGCAAACAAGCAAAAATATGATTCTTCAGATGGAAAAATGTGGGATTTTGGTCAAGCAAAGGTTCAAATATATTTGGAGATAAACTGAGAGGGAATTGGACGCTTCGGAGAATAAGAGGGTATGCCTTGAATTGGTTATTAAAGGCATAACATGTAATTAATTGGTTGAAGTTTTATTTGTAATTTGTTACTGGGAGAAACTAAATGTTAGATGCATTCAATCAAAGGAGAACAAACCAATAAATGAAACCGTCAATAAAAGTGTGTCTTATTTGTAATGTTGTTTACAAGGCATTTGTGATCTATTTAGGTGCTATGAAAATGATGTAAAATAAGTGTAAAATTAAATGTTTTGACATTTTCACTTATGTGAAAGGAAACCCCAATGGAGCCCCCTTATTGCTTAAGATTTTTAATTTTATTAATTTATATTTAAATTTCATCAAATTAAATAAAAATGTAAGGAAGCTTTTTTCCAAGCTCTAGGATGCTCCACATCATTTCCATTTATTTTTCAATAAATTTTTTAATTTTATTAATATTTATTTATAATTTACAATTAAAGGAGACTTAAATTCATTATTACCACTAACTTATTATTATTAAATGCTACTCTTAGTGGAATAAACTATTTGGTGATGCCTATGAGCATTCTCAAGAAGAATAAAAACCTACGGTTATGGATTGCTAATAGGAATTAAACATAAAATTATTCATAACACAATGAAGGGAAATGTTTATCTATATCTATATCTATATCTATACATATAAGTAAAAGAATCCCCAATGGAGCCTCCACAATAATTCTTGAATTTTTGCTTTTATTTTTGTCTATTAAAAAACTTCTCTTTTATTATTTATTAATTCCTACCTTTGTGTCCAACCCACTACTACTAATAAATTCCAACATAGTAATAAATTTACACAATATATTATATTTAATCATAATTTTTGTATAAATGAGACTTTGATTTTAATTTTTAATATATAATTAAATATAAAAAAACAAGATTTTTTTATATTAATCAATGTTCATTCTCAATTCATGAGACTTATGAGCTCAATTATGTGTTCATTCTAAACTCAATTTTATGTTCTTATATTAGTTACTTTTTATTGTTTTGTTTTTTATATTTATTACTATTTATTCTAAATGTTTTTTTAAATTATATATTTATTTACATAGAAATTATATTATTATTAATTCCCAATGGAGCTTCCACAATAATTCTTGAATTTTTGTTTTTATTTTTGCCTATTAAAAAACTTCTCTTCTATTATTTATTAATTCATACCTTTGTGTTACACAATATAATATATTTAATCATAATTTTTTTATAAATGAGACTTTGATTTTAATTTTTAATATATAATTAAATATAAAAAAACAAGATTTTTTTTATATTAATCAATGTTCATTCTCAATTCATGAGACTTATGAGCTCAATTATGTGTTCATTCTAAACTCAATTTTATGTTCTTATATTAGTTACTTTTTATTGTTTTGTTTTTTATATTTATTACTATTTATTCTAAATGTTTTTTTTAAATTATATATTTATTTACATAGAAATTATATTATTATTAGAATTGGTCAAAATTTAAATTAATTGAATTAATAAATTTATTCATCAATTATAATAGTTTAGATGAAATAAGAAATAATAAGTTGACCTTTAAAATTCTTTTTTATGTAACCATTATGCATTGAATGGGGGGGTTTCACATTTACATGAATTATTGCTTTAATTTACAATAAACTCATGAGTTAGTGGGATATGAGTGGAAGAAATAGAGTTTAAACTAATTATAACAAGAAATGACTATTTAAAGGAGAGATCTTTGGATGGTTAGGGTAGAGGTTTTGACAAAAAGAATCATATAAAAAATAAGAAGTAGAAGAAAGGAGCAAGTTTCACAAGAAGGTGTAGAATGCACAAAAAGGGTAAAGATTTTTATGTTCTTAACAGTTTTATTGTAACATCCCTAATTTCGTTAATTTCGTTAATTTCGTGTTGGTGTAACATCCCTAATTTCGTTAATTTCGAATTAAGAAATTAACGAGTGATTTATTACTCGAGTAGGTGATTTTATTAGTTGATTGAATTGATGATCTTAAATTGCCTACATGTGTTATTTGTATGCTTGGTGTATTTGATTGCTAATTAGTAGTGGTATTATGCCAAATAGAGAGAAGGGGTTGCATTTAGAAAATTGGGGTCATCTAATAGTAGGCTTGATGAGAAACCAGCCCATTAGGGAGAGTCAATAAACCCAAGCCCTCCACGTAAATTCTCAGCACACAAAAACACATTAACTCTCCTCTCACTTTCATAACACACACAACAAGAGAAAGAAGCAAGATAGAGAGAGGGAGCAAAACCGAGAGAAAGAGAGAGAAGGGGGTTGTGAGAGGAAGAGGAAGAGGAAAGCTAGTCTCAAATCCTTGATGCAGGTGTGAATTCTAGCCACCATTTTCTTCCATTTTCCTTCCTCTACTCATAGATACCAATATCGACATATATCTCTTCCTTCTTTTCCATCCACCATTATCACACTTCAAGCTCAACATTAACAAAGAAAACTCTGCATAAAAACAGTGTTGAGATGCAACATTTGGAGTTTTGATTGATAAGGTTGGGAAGAAATTGGAGTTTTGAAAGCTAGGGTTTACTAGTGGGATTTCAGAACATCAAAGAGGGAGAAATAATTGAGATAATGGAGCTTAAATTCGTGGGTATGAAGGATCTTGAAGTGGGAAACACAGAGAAAAATTCTGGGCAAAACAATGTTGAGGAGACTCTCTTTGGGCACTTGTATCTTGATGTTTAAGAAGAGTTTTAAGCTGGAAATTGGGAACCGGTTTGAGGACATGGCAAGATACAAAAATTAAGCAAGAACTAGGGTGGTTGTATGTGAATTTGTGGAGATATCTAAAGTATAAGATGGAGTAAAAGCTGCTGGAAATATAGCTTGGTGTTCATCAACATTCTATTTTTGATTCTTCAAAGGAGTAAGAGGGAGCCTTGGAAGTAGTTTTTAGTTCATTTCTGAAGGCACGTTGCGAATTGAAGGGTATTTGAGGGAGGTTCAGTAGCTTGGGGCTTGGGAATTCAAAGTTGAAGTGGATTCCGAGTTCGTGAGCTTCGAAACTATTACGGGGAACGTTCGTGTGGTCACTCGTCTTGTTCGTTGTGTGAAAATCGATTATTTGTGGATTCGTCATTCCGGGTGAGTTTTACTCGCTTAGGGTTTTTGTTTTATGTTGTGTTGGCTGATTGATTTCTGTTGTTGTCGAAATTGCTCACGTTTCGTAAATTTTGAATCGCGAAAACCGCAAATTTGGTCTCGAACTCGCTGTTTTAGAAAATCTGGACACAGCTTCGGTTTCTTTAGAACTGGGACTGTTCGGTTAGTCCAAAAATTATGTTTCTGATTGTTTTTGAAAATAGACTTAACGCCGGTCGTTTTGGCACTAGTTTCGTTAAATTTGGAGTTGTGTAGCTCAAGTTATGAGTGTCTCAAGTTATGTCAAATTTCTGAAAGTAAACTGTGTATAGGTTCAGTTTTTCAAGTCTTGAGTTCTCAATGGAACTCCGTTTTGAATGATTCTTATTTCGTTGGAAAGTATACTGAATTCCCTACGAAGTAGGCAATGGTTTTATCAAATTTCATTAAGAAATGAGAAAGAAAATTGAGTTGCAAGTTGGGCAAAACGTTCGCATTCGATTTTTTGGTACAGCAGGTGTAGTATTTTTAAAATCAGTATCAACTGGAGCCTTGTTTTGAAAAATGGATATAACATGTAGAAACTACACTCGAGAGGGCTTTTCAATGAGTGTTCGTTTGTTGAAACCGATGTCGTTTGCTAATTTAAATCATTGGTCGGGAAGTAGGTGCACTGTTGTAGGAAATTCTGCACTTATGTGTGTGCAAAAATGTCGGTGTGTGTGTTATTCCAAATCTCGAAACGAATTACTTGAAGTAATTGCTTGTGATTGCTGTGGTCTGTACTGGAATATATATATTGTCTGTTGTGGTTGAATTTGGATTGAAACATAGTTTGGGATCGATCGGAGAACGAAACGGAACGGAAATTGGGCACAAAGTTGAGAAGTTCCTTATGTCCCCAAATTCGATGTTTCGTTTCGACGCTCCGTTCGACTTCAAACTTCTTTCAAATCCTTTTTCCTAACCACTTATATCATATATAGTTGAATTTGTGAAACTTAGAGTATCGTGTGGGAACAATTGTTTTAAGAACAAAATTTGGTGTCTGGACTGGTTATGCAGGTTCATAAGAAGAACCGTATGATATGGATTTATATCATAGAGTAAAATTATGTCTGATATATATATATATTATGTATAGTCTGGGTGACGACCCACCCAAGTTAGTTAGCATACTAGAGGGGAGGTCATGGGCCCTAAACCTAGGCCTTCACGATAGGGTTCACCGGGATTAGCAGATGTGCGATCGGTGTTATGCTAAAAAGAATTAATGTCTTGTCTTGCGGGATTAGCAGATGTGCAGTCGGTATGGTACAATTGTTTTGACGTTATGAATGCACTGTTTACCGGGATTAGCAGATGTGCAGTCGGTATTGTGCAATTAGTAACGTGCATGATTTATTGATTAAATCAAGAAATTAATTAATGTTTTATAAATGGACCGAGTGATAGGTGAGGGGTCACGGTAAGACTCACTGAGATTTGTTATCTCACCCTACAAATGTTGTTGTTTTACAGAGAAACAGGGAAACAAGATTCTTTATGGCACGAGTGGATGACGTGCTCGAGAAGGAAATGGAAGACGTAGATCTTCTATTATTAGTTATGGTTTTCCCTTGTATCTTTGTATTCGATTTATAACTTGAATTTGTATTTGAGTTATGTAATCGTTTCCGCTGTTGTCTTGTTTTAGGATATTGAACTTTGGACTATATTATGTTTACGACTCTTTGATTTGGATTCGAGAGTTTTTGGTCAAATCAATATCTGAGACAGGAATTTTTATACTCTGATGTATGCCATTAGGTACACTTTAGTATTTCTACTAGATAGAAATATGAGGGTGTTACAAACATTATAAGAGAAAAGCAAATGCAAGACGTACATTACAAATGTAAGTCACTTACAAACATGTGTTATCAATATATTATGATCACTTTCTTAGTATAACTTAGTTATTTTTATTCTAATGTTTTAAAAGAAATATAAAATCTCATTATTTTCATCCTTAAACTTTCACATATTAAACCATTATTTTTGTTTTTAAACAAAAGAATTTTTTTACGTAGTGTTTATTTAGGCTACATGTTATATCAAAATATATTCTCATTAGTATTGATCTTCAATTATTATCATTATTATTTTTCTTCTTTGTCTTACACATATTAAAAATGCTATATCAAAAATATTCTTATTATTTATATTATTTTTCACATGTCTTTATTATTAAAATTCATGCTCATAAATTCAAGATATTAAATAGAATGGCATTTATTATTACTAAGTAAAATGAAGTTTAGTAAGATTTTATTTTCAACAATTAAGCTCACTAAAATTTGGACAATTGTGCATATTAAAAAACAATACACTATATAAGAATATGACATAAATAAAAATTCAACAATATATTAATATAATATTATATTTTTAAAATACATAATTTATATCGACAACTTATGTATATATTTGTATAAAATCTATATAAAATTAAAGGAAAAAATTATATAACAAGTCGTGCATCGCACGAGTATTCTCCTAGTAATATAACTAAAAGAAGAAGGATAGATTAATAAATTTCATAGATGTGAAACTATTTATTATATTATATTATTGTAGACAGTAGATGTGCTAGCCATGTGAGGAATTAATGAGCCAACTTCTTCCCTTTTTTAATTAATGCACCAGCTGAAGCAATTAATGAGCCAACTTCTCTTTTTTTTTTTTTTTTTTACTGGAAGACAGTGTTAAAAGTGGGGCTACTAGTATAAATTTCAATCTCAACCTCTCATCTCTAAACGGGTATGTCATCTACCTCCCCCTTCACTCATCTTCTACCTTCACCATCTTAAGTGTTTAGTTTGATTTCTTTAGTTTCAGTTGTAGTTTTTTAAATTCTTCTATCATTCTCTACAGATCTGTAAATTTTCTCTTTTCAATTTTATTCTACTACTACTTTAACACCAAAACTGTATTCTTTCTAACTCTGGGATGAGAGCTCCAAATAGTTCACCAAAATGGTTGTCAAGAAGAGACCATGGCTTAATGCAAGACTCAGATGGGGAAGCATATGTCCCAACTCGTGGCTATTAATGGGCTGGAAACTTTAGCACTATCACTATAACTATTAAAAAACTTTGGGTGATGGATAAACCAGCTTCGGATCTACAACAACATGGTGAAGTTTTCATTACCTCTTTTCTTGTTTTGTCCTCAATTAATCTCTCAACTTCTAAACTATCAACATATTCTCTTCCTTTTTGTAAATAATGTATTTTAATTTATATTTATATTGTGTGTTTCTTCTACTCTTTGGAGAATTGTAGGTGTGTATGTTGTCGTGGACTTAAAAGAAAGAAGAGGGAACTCAATAACTTTTGAGTTTTTTTGTACCCCACCCAAACCTAAAACCCCAAAATGCCCTTCCCAAAACGTATTTTTTTAAAGATTTTGTGTCAATCGTATATACACAGGGGGTATATATACAACCCTATTTTTTTCCCATCGTATATACACCCCAAGGCGTATATACGATTGGCACACTCACCATAATCGTATATACGCTTGGGGGTGTGTATATCGATGGGCAAAAAATAGGGTCGTATATATACACCCTCTGTGTATATACGATCCCTATTGTATTTTTTTAATTTTTTAAGTCAAATAAAAATTAATTAAGTCCTGAAAATAGGTTTTGTGTGTAGTTCGTTAAAACGTGACGATGTTATACGTCGAACGAATAATTTAGGCTAAAAAATCGGTATTCGGGCAACATACTCCGATCGTAATGAAACCACAGCCTTTAAATCCGAAAAAAATCAAGATCAAGACTCCCATACGTTGTCAGGTGTTTAATCCTTTTTTTTCTATATGATTTAATAATAGTTTAATGATATTCATTTAATTGTAACAAAATTATTTTGTAATTTTTGGTATTAGTTTTAATAGTGAGATTATAGTAAATAGTAAATTTTAGATTATTGTTTTATCTTTTAGTGGTCAAATGACTGTTTTACCCTAATATTGTAACTAATGGAAGAATGATAGGTTAGTAAATTTGGTGGTGGTTAAATTGCATCTATTTATATTAAATAAATAGATAATAGATACTCGTTATCGCTCTCGCATGCGGCTCACATAAAAAAGTTGATGAGATTTAATATTTATTTTTTTAGGAAAAATAATTTTAGAATTTTTTCTAGTGGTATCAGTTTTTTTGACAATCGGTAGTGGTTAAATTAATTGGGTTTAGTAGTTTTAAGTAGATTAAAGTAAATAATAAATTCTATATATTTTTGAAAGAAAAAAAATTGTATGTATGCCACGCCATGACATGCATGACTTTTGCTTCTTTTTGGCGCTACCATTGGCACTGTCAATGGTGCTCTCGTTGCTGCTCCCGTGAAGCTTACGAAAAAAAAAGATGAGATTCAATTATTTATTTTTTTAGGAAAAATAAATTTGGAATTTTTCCTAGTGGTATCGCTTTTTTTGACGATTGGTAATGGTCAAATTAATTGTGTATAGTAGTTTGAGTCGATTATAATAAATAGTAAATTAGTAAAAATTTAAGTAATTTTATGTAATTAATGATTTTAAAAAAAAAGAAAAAAAAAGATTTTTGGTAGTTGATTGTTTGATTATATTGATAGTAGAGAGAAGTGAGAAAGAGTGAGAGAGAGAGGAAAGATAAAAGATGATGTGAGAGTAGACCTATTAATAATAAAAGTGGGTGAGAGAAAAAATGAAAAAATAAATAAATTAAAATGATATTTTTATCCAAATAATATAACTAAAAGAAGAAGAATAGATTAATAAATTTCATAGATGTGCAACTATTTATTATATTATATTATTGTAGACAGTAGATGTGCTAGCCATGTGAGGAATTAATGAGCCAACTTCTTCCCTTTTTTAATGCAATGCACACAAGAAGCAATTAATGAGCCAACTTCTTTTTTTTTTTTTTTTTACTAGAAGACAGCGTTAAAAGTGGGGCTACTAGCATAAATTTCAATCTCAACCTCTCATCTCTAAACGGGTATATCATCTACCTCCCCCTTCACTCATCTTCTACCTTCACCATCTTAAGTGTTTAGTTTGATTTCTTTAGTTTCAGTTGTAGTTTTTTAAATTCTTCTATCATTCTCTACAGATCTCAAATTTTCTCTTTTCAATTTTATTCTACTACTACTTTAACACCAAAACTCTCTTTGTATGCTTTCTAACTCTGGGATGAGAGCTCCAAATAGTTCACCAAAATGGTTGTCAAGAAGAGACCATGGCTTAATGCAAGACTCAGATGGGGAAGCATATGTCCCAACTCGTGGCTATTAATGGAACTGGAAACTTTAGCACTATCACTGAAACTATTAAAAAAACTTTGTTGATGGATAAACCGCTTTTAGATCTACAACACTGGTGAAGTTTTCATTACCTTTTTCTTGTTTTGTCCTCAATTAATCTCTCAGCTTCTAAACTATCAACATATTCTCTTCCTTTTTGTAAATAATGTATTTTAATTTATATTTATATTGTGTGTTTCTTCTACTACTGGAGAATTGTAGGTGTGTATGTTGTCGTGGACTTAAAAGAAAGAAGAGGGAACTCAATAACTTTTGGGTTTTTTTGTACCCCCACCCAAACTCAAAACCCCAAAATGCCCTTTCAAAAACGTATTTTTTTAAAGATTTGCCATCATCGATATATACACAGGGGGTATATATACGACCCTATTTATTTCCCATCGTATATACACCCCCCAAGGTGTATATAGGATTGGCACACCCCCACCATAATTGTATATACGCCTTGGGGGGTGTATATACGATGGGCAAAAAATAGGGTCGTATATATACCCCCTCAGGTGTATATACGATCCCTATTGTATTTTTTTTAATTTTCTTAAGTCAAATAAAAATTAATTAAGTCCTGAAAATAGGTTTTGTGTGTAGTTCGTTAAAACGTGACGATGTTATACGTCGAACAAATAATTTAGGCTAAAAAATCGGTATTCGGGCAACATACTCCGATCGTAATGAAACCACAGCCATTAAATCCGAAAAAAATCAAGAATCAAGACTCCCATACGTTGCCAGGTGTTTAATCCTTTTTTTCTATATGATTTAATAATAGTTTAATGATATTTATTTAATTGTAACAAAATTATTTTGTAATTTTTGGTATTAGTTTTAATAGTGAGATTATAGTAAATAGTAAATTTTAGATTATTGTTTTATCTTTTAGTGGTCAAATGACTGTTTTACCCTAATATTGTAACTAATGGAAGAATGATAGTTTAGTAAATTTGGTGGTGGTTAAATTGCATCTATTTATATTAAATAAATAGATAATAGATACTCGTTGTCGTTCCCGTGCGGCTTACCTAAAAAAGTTGATGAGATTTAATATTTATTTTTTTAGGAAAAATAATTTTAGAATTTTTGCTAGTGGTATCGATTTTTTTAACAATCGGTAGTGGTTAAATTAATTGGGTTTAGTAGTTTTAAGTAGATTAAAGTAAATAATAAATTCTATATAATTTTGAAAGAAAAAAATTGTTTGTGCTATGCCACAACACATGCATGACTTTTGCTTCTTTTTGGCACTACCATTGGCTTGTCAATGGTGCTCTCGTTCTTTGCTCCCGTGAAGCTTAAAAAAAAAAAGATGAGATTCAATTAATTATTTTTTTAGGAAAAATAAATTTGGAATTTTTCCTAGTGGTATCGCTTTTTTTGACGATTGGTAATGGTCAAATTAATTGTGTATAGTAGTTTGAGTCGATTATAATAAATAGTAAATTAATAATAATTTAATTAATTTTATGTAATTAATGATTTTAAAAAAAAAAGAAAAAAAAAGATTTTTGGTAGTTGATTGTTTGATTATATTGATAGTAGAGAGAAGTGAGAAAGAGTGAGAGAGAGAGGAAAGATAAAAGATGATGTGAGAGTAGACCTATTAATAATAAAAGTGGGTGAGAGAAAAAATGAAAAAATAAATAAATTAAAATGATATTTTTATCCAAATAATATAACTAAAAGAAGAAGAATAGATTAATAAATTTCATAGATGTGCAACTATTTATTATATTATATTATTGTAGACAGTAGATGTGCTAGCCATGTGAGGAATTAATGAGCCAACTTCTTCCCTTTTTTAATGCACCAGCAGAAGCAATTAATGAGCCAACTTCTCCTTTTTTTTTTACTAGAAGACAGCGTTAAAAGTGGGGCTACTAGCATAAATTTCAATCTCAACCTCTCATCTCTAAACGGGTATATCATCTACCTCCCCCTTCACTCATCTTCTACCTTCACCATCTTAAGTGTTTAGTTTGATTTCTTTAGTTTCAGTTGTAGTTTTTTAAATTCTTCTATCATTCTCTACAGATCTGTAAATTTTCTCTTTTCAATTTTATTCTAGTACTACTTTAACACCAAAACTCTCTTTGTATGCTTTCTAACTCTGGGATGAGAGCTCCAAATAGTTCACCAAAATGGTTGTCAAGAAGAGACCATGGCTTAATGCAAGACTCAGATGGGGAAGCATATGTCCCAACTCGTGGCTATTAATGGAACTGGAAACTTTAGCACTATCACTAAAACTATTAAAAAAACTTTGTTGATGGATAAACCGCTTTTAGATCTACAACACTGGTGAAGTTTTCATTACCTTTTTTCTTGTTTTGTCCTCAATTAATCTCTCAGCTTCTAAACTATCAACATATTCTCTTCCTTTTTGTAAATAATGTATTTTAATTTATATTTATATTGTGTGTTTCTTCTACTCTGGAGAATTGTAGGTGTGTATGCTGTCGTGGACTTAAAAGAAAGAAGAGGGAACTCAATAACTTTTTGGGTTTTTTTTTGTACCCCCACCCAAACTCAAAACCCCAAAATGCCCTTCTGAAAACGTATTTTTTTTTAAAGATTTTTGGCCAATCGTATATACACCTGGGGGGTATATATACGACCCTATTTATTTCCCATCGTATATACACCCCCCAAGGTGTATATAGGATTGGCACACCCCCACCATAATTGTATATACGCCTTGGGGGGTGTATATACGATGGGCAAAAAATAGGGTCGTATATATACCCCCTCAGGTGTATATACGATCCCTATTGTATTTTTTTTAATTTTCTTAAGTCAAATAAAAATTAATTAAGTCCTGAAAATAGGTTTTGTGTGTAGTTCGTTAAAACGTGACGATGTTATACGTCGAACAAATAATTTAGGCTAAAAAATCGGTATTCGGGCAACATACTCCGATCGTAATGAAACCACGTACCATTAAATCAGAAAAAATCAAGAATCAAGACTCCCATACGTTGCGTGTGTTTAATCCTTTTTTCTATATGATTTAATAATAGTTTAATGATATTTATTTAATTGTAACAAAATTATTTTGTAATTTTTGGTATTAGTTTTAATAGTGAGATTATAGTAAATAGTAAATTTTAGATTATTGTTTTATCTTTTAGTGGTCAAATGACTATTTTTACCCTAATATTGTAACTAATGGAAGAATGATAGTTTAGTAAATTTGGTGGTGGTTAAATTGCATCTATTTATATTAAATAAATAGATAATAGATACTCGTTGTCGTTCTCGCATGGCTTACCTAAAAAGTTGATGAGATTTAATATTTATTTTTTTAGGAAAAATAATTTTAGAATTTTTGCTAGTGGTATCGATTTTTTAACAATCGGTAGTGGTTAAATTAATTGGGTTTAGTAGTTTTAAGTAGATTAAAGTAAATAATAAATTCTATATAATTTTGAAAGAAAAAAAATTGTTTGTCTTGCCACAATACATGCATGACTTTTGCTTCTTTTGGCACTACCGTTGGCACTTGTCAATGGTGCTCTCGTTGTTGCTCCTCCCGTGAAGCTTACGAAAAAAAAGATGAGATTCAATTATTTATTTTTTTAGGAAAAATAAATTTGGAATTTTTCCTAGTGGTATCGCTTTTTTTGACGATTGGTAATGGTCAAATTAATTGTGTATAGTAGTTTGAGTCGATTATAATAAATAGTAAATTAATAATAATTTAATTAATTTTATGTAATTAATGATTTTAAAAAAAAAAAAAAAAAAAGATTTTTGGTAGTTGATTGTTTGATTATATTGATAGTAGAGAGAAGTGAGAAAGAGTGAGAGAGAGAGGAAAGATAAAAGATGATGTGAGAGTAGACCTATTAATAATAAAAGTGGGTGAGAGAAAAAATGAAAAAATAAATAAATTAAAATGATATTTTTATCCAAATAATATAACTAAAAGAAGAAGAATAGATTAATAAATTTCATAGATGTGCAACTATTTATTATATTATATTATTGTAGATGATAGATGTGCTAGCCATGTGAGGAATTAATGAGCCAACTTCTTCCCTTTTTAATGCACCCACAGAAGCAATTAATGAGCCAACTTCTCTTTTTTTTTACTAGAAGACAGCGTTAAAAGTGGGGCTACTAGCATAAATTTCAATCTCAACCTCTCATCTCTAAAGGGTATATCATCTACCTCCCCCTTCACTCATCTTCTACCTTCACCATCTTAAGTGTTTAGTTTGATTTCTTTAGTTTCAGTTGTAGTTTTTTAAATTCTTCTATCATTCTCTACAGATCTGTAAATTTTCTCTTTTCAATTTTATTCTAGTACTACTTTAACACCAAAACTCTCTTTGTATGCTTTCTAACTCTGGGATGAGAGCTCCAAATAGTTCACCAAAATGGTTGTCAAGAAGAGACCATGGCTTAATGCAAGACTCAGATGGGGAAGCATATGTCCCAACTCGTGGCTATTAATGGAACTGGAAACTTTAGCACTATCACTAAAACTATTAAAAAAACTTTGTTGATGGATAAACCGCTTTTAGATCTACAACACTGGTGAAGTTTTCATTACCTTTTTTCTTGTTTTGTCCTCAATTAATCTCTCAGCTTCTAAACTATCAACATATTCTCTTCCTTTTTGTAAATAATGTATTTTAATTTATATTTATATTGTGTGTTTCTTCTACTACTGGAGAATTGTAGGTGTGTATGCTGTCGTGGACTTAAAAGAAAGAAGAGGGAACTCAATAACTTTTTGGGTTTTTTTTGTACCCCCACGCAAACTCAAAACCCCAAAATGCCCTTCTGAAAACGTATTTTTTTTTAAAGATTTTTGGCCAATCGTATATACACCTGAGGGGTATATATACGACCCTATTTATTTCCCATCGTATATACACCCCCCAAGGTGTATATAGGATTGGCACACCCCCACCATAATTGTATATACGCCTTGGGGGGTGTATATACGATGGGCAAAAAATAGGGTCGTATATATACCCCCTCAGGTGTATATACGATCCCTATTGTATTTTTTTTAATTTTCTTAAGTCAAATAAAAATTAATTAAGTCCTGAAAATAGGTTTTGTGTGTAGTTCGTTAAAACGTGACGATGTTATACGTCGAACGAATAATTTAGGCTAAAAAATCGGTATTCGGGCAACATACTCCGATCGTAATGAAACCTGTAACACCCCCTTTTATTATTTTAATATTTTACTAATTAAAAATCAGAGTTTTCAAAACACTTTTCCACGCACCTCAAGAGAGTGCTACATTTAATCAAAACTTCACAAAATAGCATTTAGGAAACTCAAACGCATCTAGTGCGTGAAATATAGATCATAACCAAGTGGGACGAACCCTCAAGACCTGTTTAAATTTACAATAATCCATAAAAAGTTTCACAGCACAGCGGAATAAAACTAAGTTCAATATATTCAGTACATAGTTCAAATCAGTCCGACACATAAAATAAAATGACAACACTACAACCCCCGTCCCTGGTGTTACTAATCAGAGCTGACACAATGACCCAAGAAGACATGGGCACCTTCACTCATTATCACCTGCATGTCGCCACGGGAGCAGGCAACATAAAAGCGCTAGGGTGAGTCTCTTTACATAAATAATAACAAGTAAGATAAGCATTATATTAGGAAAACAACTAGCAACATCAATCCACAACAATTAAGGCATTTATCATTCAATTATAGTACCAAGAAGCAACAATAATGAATTAACTAAGCATCACCCAGAATTTCTAAGGAAGTATGAGTATATGCATGTATGCAATATGCATGTGGATCCATCATCACCTCAATAACCCCGTCGGGCACCCACCTCTTTTGGCCGAAGCCACCACCTCTTTTGGCCGAAGCCACCACCTCTTTTATATGCATATGATTTATGTGACACCATGACAATGCATCACAACACAATAGATTCACCACAACAATCATTAACTCACCTCTTGGGCCGAAGCCACCACCTCTTTTGGCCGAAGCCACATCACCTCTTTATCATCACCACCTCATCACACACCTCATTTATTAAATTAAATCTCACACCAAGAATTAAATCCCACCTAAGGACCAAATCACCATACGAGGACCAAAATAGTATTTTTAAGGACTAAAATTGTTCAAAGGACCAAAATAATATTTTTGAGGACTAAAAAGTTCAGAGGGACCAAAACAGTATTTTTGACACTTTGAGCAACATTGGCAACACCCGCACAAAGTGCTGGATTCCTACAGCATTACTCCTACTTCGGCGAATTATTTAAAATAACAAACGACATCGAAAAATTACAAAAGACCACTCATTGGAAAGCCCTCTGAGTGTAGTTCCTACCTATGATTTTAGTTTCTCAAAATCAGTGTCCAGTTGGTACAGTTTTTCAAAACACTACGCTGAGGTACCAAAATCGGACAGGACGCTTTACCCAACTTGCAACCAAATTTTCTTTCTCATTTATTAATGAAATTCAGTGAAATCAGTGCCTATTTCATGGGGAATTAAGTCTATTTTTCAATGAAATAAGAATCGTTAAAACGGAGTTCAATTGAGCACACAAAACCTGCAAAAACTGAACCTACTCCCAGTTTGACTCCAGAAAATTGACCCGACTTTGGGGACTCATAACTGGAGCTACACAACTCCGAATTTAACGAAACCAGTGCCAAAACGACCGGCCTTAAGTCTATTTTCAAAAACAATTAGCCACATAATTTTTGGATCAACCAAACAGTACCAGTTTGAGAAAATCGAAACAGTGTCCAGAAAACACACAAAAACCATAAACAAGTAAGACTCATCATCAACCCCAATAAATTCAACAACACTTAAACACCATTTAATCCAACAAATACATGAGCATCAATTTAATTTCCACAACACTTAGTCATTTAATCAACATCATTAAATCAACATATTCTCATATTTCATCACATTGAAGCATTTTATCAAACACATGGCATGCACATTTAATAACACATTTAATTCCAACATCAAGCATCACCATGTCACCAATTTAAACATCAACACAACAACAACCATAAGATTAACACAAGATTCATACAAACCAAACCATCCTAGTGCTATTTCACACATAACACATATCTTACAACTTATTATAGATGTAAATGAGAGTCCCCTAACCTTGAAATTGCAAACCAAATAGAACCCTCCACCAATAATCCAAGAATCACCAATTAAAAGCTCTCCTCCAACACTTGAGCTCCAAACCCATCCATGGAAAGAGAAAGAGGAACATGATTAGGGTGTGAATCTTACACTAATTGATAGAGGAAAGAATATGGAGTTGTTTGGCACCAAAAACACTTACCCAAAGCTAGAAGATGAATTTTCTCCCCCTCCCCCAAAGTGGACAGCAGCCGCGCCCTCCTCTCCTATTCCTCTCTTCTATTTTGTTTCTTTTCTTTCTTTGTTTGGTTCCAAATGAGCACTATCCTAGAGACCCCTTAGGTTAAAGACTAGGAATTGGGCTCACTAATGGACTTGGGCCTTATTTACACCACTCCCATTAATTTAATTCACCTCCTGTAATACAATAAATCTCATCTTAATTATCCCACTTAAATAAATTAGACCCCTCATTTATTTACTACACCTCACTCCTTAACTAAATTAATTACCTTATTATTATTTAAATATGGCCAACTAAAATATTACTTAATTAAATTAGTCAAATAATCACTTAATTAAGTAAATTAAATAATCACCTAATTAAATTAGTTAAATACTCATCTAATTAATTTTGGGGTGTTACAAAACCACAACCATTAAATCCGAAAAAAATCAAGAATCAAGACTCCCATACGTTGCCAGGTGTTTAATCCTTTTTTTTTTCTATATGATTTAATAATAGTTTAATGATATTCATTTAATTGTAACAAAATTATTTTGTAATTTTTGGTATTAGTTTTAATAGTGAGATTATAGTAAATAGTAAATTTTAGATTATTGTTTTATCTTTTAGTGGTCAAATGACTGTTTTACCCTAATATTGTAACTAATGGAAGAATGATAGGTTAGTAAATTTGGTGGTGGTTAAATTGCATCTATTTATATTAAATAAATAGATAATAGATACTAAATCGTCGTTCCGTGCATGCTCACATAAAAAAGTTGATGAGATTTAATATTTATTTTTTTAGGAAAAATAATTTTAGAATTTTTGCTAGTGGTATCGATTTTTTTGACAATCGGTAGTGGTTAAATTAATTGAGTTTAGTAGTTTTAAGTAGATTAAAGTAAATAATAAATTCTATATAATTTTGAAAGAAAAAAATTGTCTGTGCACGTCAGCGCGACAGACAGCTTTTGCTTCTTTTTAACGCTACCGTTGGCACTGTCAATGGTGCTCTCTTTGCTGCTCCCGTGAAGCTCACGAAAAAAAAAGATGAGATTCAATTATTTATTTTTTTAGGAAAAATAAATTTGGAATTTTTCCTAGTGGTATCGCTTTTTTTGACGATTGGTAATGGTCAAGTTAATTGTGTATAGTAGTTTGAGTCGATTATAATAAATAGTAAATTAATAATAATTTAATTAATTTTATGTAATTAATGATTTTAAAAAAAAAGTAAAAAAAAAAAGATTTTTTGTAGTTGATTGTTTGATTATATTGATAGTAGAGAGAAGTGAAAAAGAATGAGAGAGAGGAAAGATAAAAGATGATGTGAGAGTAGACCTATTAATAATAAAAGTGGGTGAGAGAAAAAATGAAAAAATAAATAAATTAAAATGATATTTTTATCCAAATAATATAACTAAAAGAAGAAGGATAGATTAATAAATTTCATAGATGTGCAACTATTTATTATATTATATTATTGTAGACAGTAGATGTGCTAGCCATGTGAGGAATTAATGAGCCAACTTCTTCCCTTTTTTAATGCACCAGCAGAAGCAATTAATGAGCCAACTTCTCCTTTTTTTTATATTTTTATTTTTTTTGGAAGACAAGATGTTAAAAGTTGGGCTACTAGCATAAATTTCAATCTCAACCTCTCATCTCTAAACGGGTATATCATCTACCTCCCCCTTCACTCATCTTCTACCTTCACCATCTTAAGTGTTTAGTTTGATTTCTTTAGTTTCAGTTGTAGTTTTTTAAATTCTTCTATCATTCTCTTCAGATTTGTAAATTTTCTCTTTTCAATTTTATTCTACTACTACTTTAACACCAAAACTCTCTTTGTATGCTTTCTAACTCTGGGATGAGAGCTCCAAATAGTTCACCAAAATGGTTGTCAAGAAGAGACCATGGCTTAATGCAAGACTCAGATGGGGAAGCATATGTCCCAACTCGTGGCTATTAATGGAAGTGGAAACTTTAGCACTATCACTGAAACTATTAAAAAAACTTTGTTGGTGGATAAACCGCTTTTAGATCTGCAACACTGGTGAAGTTTTCATTACCTCTTTTCTTGTTTTGTCCTCAATTAATCTCTCAGCTTCTAAACTATCAACATATTCTCTTCCTTTTTGTAAATAATGTATTTTAATTTATATTTATATTGTGTGTTTCTTCTACTACTGGAGAATTGTAGGTGTGTATGCTATCGTGTACTTAAAAGAAAGAAGAGGGAACTCAATAACTTTTTGGGTTTTTTTTTGTACCCCCACCCAAACTGAAAACCCCAAAATGCCCTTCTGAAAACGTATTTTTTTTTAATGATTTTTGGCCAATTGTATATACACCTAGGGGGTATATATACGACCCTATTTTTTTCCCATCGTATATACACCCCCAAGGCGTATATACGATTGGCACACCCCCACCATAATCGTACGTATATACGCCTTGGGGGGTGTATATACGATGGGCAAAAAATAGGGTCGTATATACACCCCCTCAGGTGTATATACGATCCCTATTGTATTTTTTTTAATTTTTTTAAGTCAATTAAAAATTAATTAAATCCTGAAAATAGGTTTTGTGTGTAGTTCGTTAAAATGTGACGATGTTATACGTCGAACGAATAATTTAGGCTAAAAAATCGGTATTCGGGCAACATACTCCGATCGTAATGAAACCACAGCCATTAAATCCGAAAAAAATCAAGAATCAAGACTCCCATACGTTGCCAGGTGTTTAATCCTTTTTTTTCTATATGATTTAATAATAGTTTAATGATATTCATTTAATTGTAACAAAATTATTTTGTAATTTTTGATATTAGTTTTAATAGTGAGATTATAGTAAATTGTAAATTTTAGATTATTGTTTTGTCTTTTAGTGGTCAAATGACTGTTTTACCCTAATATTGTAACTAATGGAAGAATGATATGTTAGTAAATTTGGTGGTGGTTAAATTGAATCTATTTATATTAAATAAATAGATAATAGATACTCGTTGTCGTTCCCGTGCGGCTCACATAAAAAAGTTGATGAGATTTAATATTTATTTTTTTAGGAAAAATAATTTTAGAATTTTTGCTAGTGGTATCGATTTTTTTACAATCGGTAGTGGTTAAATTAATTGGGTTTATTAGTTTTCAGTAGATTAAAGTAAATAATAAATTCTATATAATTTAGAAAGAAAAAAATTGTCTGTGCGCGTCAGCGCGACAACCAGCTTTTGCTTCTTTTTGGCGCTACCGTTGGCACTGTCAATGGTGCTCTCGTTGCTGCTCCCGTGAAGCTTACGAAAAAAAAAGATGACATTCAACTATTTATTTTTTTAGGAAAAATAAATTTGGAATTTTTCCTAGTGGTATCACTTTTTTTGACGATTGGTAATGGTCAAATTAATTGTGTATAGTAGTTTGAGTCGATTATAATAAATAGTAAATTAATAATAATTTAATTAATTTAATGTAATTAATGATTTGAAAAAAAAAGTAAAAAAAAAAGATTTTTGGTACTTGATTGTTTGATTATATTGATAGTAGAGAGAAGTGAAAAAGAGTGAAAGAGAGAGAGGATGAAAGATAAAAGATGATGTGAGAGTAGACCTATTAATAATAAAAGTGGGTGAGAGAAAAAATGAAAAAATAAATAAATTAAAATGATATTTTTATCCAAATAATATAACTAAAAGAAGAAGGATAGATTAATAAATTTCATAGATGTGCAACTATTTATTATATTATATTATTGTAGACAGTAGATGTGCTAGCCATGTGAGGAATTAATGAGCCAACTTCTTTCCTTTTTTAATGCACCAGCAGAAGCAATTAATGAGCCAACTTCTCCTTTTTTTTTTTGGAAGACAGTGTTAAAAGTGGGGCTACTAGCATAAATTTCAATCTCAACCTCTCATCTCTAAACGGGTATATCATCTACCTCCCCCTTCACTCATCTTCTACCTTCACCATCTTAAGTGTTTAGTTTGATTTCTTTAGTTTCAGTTGTAGTTTTTTAAATTCTTCTATCATTCTCTTCAGATCTGTAAATTTTCTCTTTTCAATTTTATTCTACTACTACTTTAACACCAAAACTCTCTTTGTATGCTTTCTAACTCTGGGATGAGAGCTCCAAATAGTTCACCAAAATGGTTGTCAAGAAGAGACCATGGCTTAATGCAAGACTCAGATGGGGAAGCATATGTCCCAACTCGTGGCTATTAATGGAAGTGGAAACTTTAGCACTATCACTGAAACTATTAAAAAAACTTTGTTGGTGGATAAACCGCTTTTAGATCTGCAACACTGGTGAAGTTTTCATTACCTCTTTTCTTGTTTTGTCCTCAATTAATCTCTCAGCTTCTAAACTATCAACATATTCTCTTCCTTTTTGTAAATAATGTATTTTAATTTATATTTATATTGTGTGTTTCTTCTACTACTGGAGAATTGTAGGTGTGTATGCTGTCGTGGACTTAAAAGAAAGAAGAGGAAACTCAATAACTTTTTGGGTTTTTTCTTGTACCCCCACCCAATCCCCATATACCCCCACCCAAACTGAAAACCCCAAAATGCCCTTCTGAAAACGTATTTTTTTTTAAAGATTTTTGGCCAATCGTATATACACCTAGGGGGTATATATACGACCCTATTTTTTGCCCATCGTATATACATCCCCCAAGGCGTATATACGATTGGCACACCCCCACCATAATCGTATATACGCCTTGGGGGGTGTATATACGATGGGCAAAAAATAGGGTCGTATATATACCCCCCTCAGGTGTATATACGATCCCTATTGTATATTTTTAAGTCAAATAAAAATTAATTAAGTCCTGAAAATAGGTTTTGTGTGTAGTTCGTTAAAACATGACGATGTTATACGTCGAACGAATAATTTAGGCTAAAAAATCGGTATTCGGGCAACATACTCCGATTGTAATGAAACCACAGCCATTAAATCCGAAGAAAAATCAAGAATCAAGACTCCCATACGTTCCCAGGTGTTTAATCCTTTTTTTTCTATATGATTTAATAATAGTTTAATGATATTCATTTAATTGTAACAAAATTATTTTGTAATTTTTGGTATTAGTTTTAATAGTGAGATTATAGTAAATAGTAAATTTTAGATTATTATTTTATCTTTTAGTGGTCAAATGACTGTTTTACCCTAATATTGTAACAAATGGAAGAATGATAGGTTAGTAAATTTGGTGGTGGTTAAATTGCATCTATTTATATTAAATAAATAGATAATAGATACTCGTTGTCGTTCCCGTGCGGCTCACTTAAAAAAGTTGATGAGATTTAATATTTATTTTTTTAGGAAAAATAATTTTAGAATTTTTGCTAGTGGTATCGATTTTTTTGACAATCGGTAGTGGTTAAATTAATTGGGTTTAGTAGTTTTAAGTAGATTAAAGTAAATAATAAATTCTATATAATTTTGAAAGAAAAAAATTGTCTGTGCGCGTCAGCGCGACAGACAGCTTTTGCTTCTTTTTGGCACTACCGTTGGCACTATCAATGGTGCTCTCGTTGCTGCTCCCGTGAAGCTTACAAAAAAAAGATGAGATTCAATTATTTATTTTTTTAGGAAAAATAAATTTGGAATTTTTCATAGTGGTATCGCTTTTTTTGACGATTGGTAATGGTCAAATTAATTGTGTATAGTAGTTTGAGTCGATTATAATAAATAGTAAATTAATAATAATTTAATTAATTTTATGTAATTAATGATTTAAAAAAAAAAAAAAAAAAAAAAAGATTTTTGGTAGTTGATTGTTTGATTATATTGATAGTAGAGAAAAGTTAAAAGAGAGAGAGAGAGAGAGAGGAAAGATAAAAGATGATGTGAGAGTAGACCTATTAATAATAAAAGTGGGTGAGAGAAAAAATGAATAAATAAATAAATTAAAATGATATTTTTATCCAAATAATATAACTAAAAGAAGAAGGATAGATTAATAAATTTCATAGATGTGCAACTATTTATTATATTATATTATTGTAGACAGTAGATTTGCTAGCCATGTGAGGAATTAATGAGCCAACTTCTCCTTTTTATATATTTTTATTTTTCTTTGGAAGACAAGTGTTAAAAGTGGGGCTACTAGCATAAATTTCAATCTCAACCTCTCATCTCTAAACGGGTATATCATCTACTCCCCCTTCACTCATCTTCTACCTTCACCATCTTAAGTGTTTAGTTTGATTTCTTTAGTTTTAGTTGTAGTTTTTAAATTCTTCTATCATTCTCTCTGAGATCAGTAAATTTTCTCTTTTCAATTTTATTCTACTACTACTTTAACACAAAAACTCTCTTTGTATGCTTTCTAACTCTGGGATGAGAGCTCCAAATAGTTCACCAAAATGGTTGTCAAGAAGAGACCATGGCTTAATGCAAGACTCAGATGGGAAAGCATATGTCCCAACTCGTGGCTATTAATGGAACTGGAAACTTTAGCATTATCACTGAAACTATTAAAAAAACTTTGGGTGATGGATAAACCGCTTTCAGATCTGCAACACTGGTGAACTTTTCATTACCTCTTTTCTTGTTTTGTCCTCAATTAATCTCTCAGCTTCTAAACTATCAACATATTCTCTTCCTTTTTGTAAATAATGTATTTTAATTTATATTTATATTGTGTGTTTCTTCTACTACAGGAGAATTGTAGGTGTGTATGTTGTCGTGGACTTAAAAGAAAGAAGAGGAAACTCAATAACTTTTTGGGTTTTTTCTTGTACCCCCATATACCCCCACCCAATCCCCATATACCCCCACCCAAACTGAAAACCCCAAAATGCCCTTCTGAAAATGTATTTTTTTTTAAAGATTTTTGGCCAATCGTATATACACCTGGGGGGTATATATACGACCCTATTTTTTGCCCATCGTATATACATCTCTGTTGCGCCCGAAAAAGTCCCCGAGGGGTTTTTATTCGTTTACAACGTTTTAAAATAATGAAGTCGCCACCAATATTTTTTATAAGGAAAATATTAAAGAAAAACCTTTTTGGGAAGGCAAATGGTCTTTTAGAAAACCGGAAGATTTGGGTTCGGGGGTCGGTTAGGCATGGGGAAGGTATTAGCGCCCCACACCTCCTTTCTACTGAAAGGGAACCTTTAATTAATCGTGTGATTTTAAATGTTGATTTGAAAAATACTTAAATTTGCCTCTTAATTGAAAAAGACTTAATGAAATTTTTTTTTTTAGTTCGAGAGTTAGCCGCTTTGGTTTTTTTTGAAGGGAAAATGTTTTTAGTTTATTGTGCTTGACGGAGGGGATCCGCTCCTACGTATCTCCAGGTGCGATGGAGAATTCAAAGCTACGTAGTTCTAGGTAAGTTTTTATTTTGTATCTTGTTTAATTGTGAAATTGAGCTTTCGTGATGATCAATTGAGCGAAGGCTCCAAGTGACCACCATTAGTACTCCATTGTTAATGATCATGCAAGCAAAGGCTTCACAAGACAACTAACAAAGTTTTTCGATTTATTTAAAGTCTTTAGAAAAATTAGGCGTTCATGATGATCAATTGAGCAAGGGCTCCAAGTAATCACCACCAGTTCCTCATTGTTAATGATTATGCAAGCAGAGGCTTCGCAAAACCATTAACAAAGTTTTTTGATTTGTTGAAAGTTTTTAGAAAAATTAGGCATTCATGATGATCAGTTGAGCAAAGGCTCCAAGTGATCGCCACTAGTTCCTCATTGTTAATGATTATGCAAGCAGAGGCTTCGCAAAACCATTAACAAAGTTTTTTTTGATTTATTGAAAGTCTTTAGGAAAATTAAACATTCATGATGATCACTTGAGCAAAGGCTCCAAGTGATCATCACTAGGTTTTCATTTTTAATGATCATGCAAGCAAAGGCTTCGCATGACCACTAACAAGCTTTTTGATTTAATGAAGAGTGTGCAAGTTAGAAAGAATTAAAAAAACGAGAAAAAAGTAAAAATTGCAAAATGGGGGTGTTATTAGTTCCATGTTTCCCACTGGGCTTAAGTGAGATGGGGGGTGTGCGCATTAATCAGAGTGGTGCGAGAAGTAATCTGATAATTAAAAAAAATAAACAATTTCGGAGGCCCATATAGGCCCAAACCCTAATTTCAAAACCTAAAACCTCATTCCCCTCCTCCCCCTACCTTGCTGCGCCGCAGCTTCATTCAAGAGAGAGAGAGATTCACGGCGTGGTTCGGTTCCATGGATGGAGTGAGAGAGAGAACGCGAGAAAGCAAGAAAGAGAGAAGGGGAAGGAACGCCGGAAGCTCGCGACGGTGGGGGGCTCGCACCGGACTGATGAACATCGCGCCGGAGACGACGCCGACGATGGGTACTCTCCGGTACACTTCTCTCTGGTTCGTTTCCTCACCTTTTTTTTCGTTTCTGGTTGGTTTTTGTTTCGGTTCCCTCCCCTTCTTTCGATTCTCTTCTTGTGTTTGTTTGGCCGGTGTTTGGATCGGTTTGGGAGGTGTGTGGTGGCTGGTCCGTTTGGTTTGGTGGGGTTTGGGTGAGGTCGAAGGTGGGAGAGGGAGGTGGAGAGGTTATTGGAGCGACGGTTGGTGTGGCGGTTGTGTTTGTGAGGGATGAAGGGTGAGAGAAAAAAAACGAGGGGTGAGGGATGGATGGTGGTGGCTTGTGGTGGTTTGTGGTGGTTCCCTCTTCCCCTCACATTTTTTTTGGACAGATCTGTTTTCTCTCCTTTTTTTCAAGGCTGTTGTGTTTGGACCATTAGGGTTTTCAGAGTGAACCCTAATTTTCAGTGTGACGGCTTTCTCAAATTTTTTGTGTCTTTCTTGAAATTCGTGTCCCTTGAGTGACCTTTGACCTTGCTTTTTATATTAGAGAATTTAGGTCGAGCATTTAATTTTGTTTGGTAGGCTTTGATTTTTCAGATTTGGAGTGGAGCGGACTGCCTGTGACTACTTAGAGAAGCATTCTTTGGAACCCCAGATTTCTTCTTCTTTGCATTCATTGTTTATTATTATTTTTTTATGTAATTTCGGATTTAATTATTTTTGTACATTTTGTGTTATTATTTTTTGTATTTTTCTGACATTTGGACATTTAGACTCTCCTAAGTTGTAATAAAAATTAAATAGATTTTTTTTGACATTTTTGGATTATATATGCTCAAAATAACTTAACTGCACAAAATAAGAATAATAATAAAAAAAGGAGTCAGGCCGACTACAAAGACGAGAACGGGCCAGACTAGAGAAACACACTAAAACGAGACCCAAATAGAAGAAATGCGCTCATTAACTAAAAACACTGAAATTAGCTCAGGATTGCATTCTTAAACCTGAATTGAAAAGACAAGCCAAATTTATAGAAGAAATGTCTTTCGATAGACCTACATATGTACGACTAAACCCAAATACGAAGATTAAATTGAAGAACGCACGAAAAGATCGATCATTCGTGTGCCTGCCTAATTTAAACAACGGTATTTCGATTTAGTTGAGTTGGATAACTGAAATTGTCTTAAGTTAAAAAGGACGGACAAAATTGGGGTATTACAGCTGCCCCTCTTTATTTCACATTTCGCCAAAAAATATGAATTGGCCTTTTCATATTTGTTGGTGAAATGAAAATATAGATATAGAAATAATACCAATTTTGTCCGCTTCAGAAAAAATTCAAATCTTTTTGTTATTTTCCTTTTGAGAGAGGGGGTTAACACTTGTCGTATTAACGAGAAAGCAATAAATTGGAAAAAGCGGTAAATTGGGAAAATCGGTATATTGGGAAAAGCGGTAAATTGGGAATTCGGAGGTTGCCTAAAACCTTCTAACGGACTCTTGTCGAGTCCGAGCTCTGGGGGTGGCCTTTTCGAGCGGCCGATCAACATCAGGTCCGGAACTGATTTGATCAATGGATTTACGTTGTGCCTTAGGCTGACACAACTAATCCGAAGGACTTAACGAAGTCTGATGGATCCATCGCGTGCTCGTACACGATGTTGTGATCTGTGGAAGGAGTTCACTAACTCTGTGGGAGTTCACTAACTCTGGGTTGATGGAGTTTACGAACTCTGGGTTGATGGAGTTTACGAACTCTGGGTTGATGGAGTTTACGAACTCTGGGTTGATGGAGTTTACGAACTCAGTGTTGATGGAGTTTACGAACTCAGTGCTGATGGTAATTTTCTAAAGATGAGATTCTTGGGACTCTCTGGTCCGTAGTAACTTTGAATTGCATGCACTTGGGTATTTGGATGCACATGAATGCAATGATTGATTTTGGTGTTACGCTTTTTCTGTTTTGTCTATATCTGATGAATGCTTGGTTTGCTAGAAAGGAAGCAGTAAATGAACACTTGTCGTGCTGATTCTTGGAACTAGGCATGAGGATTAACATCTTGTGTTCGTCCACATTTTGCTTAGCAATGCAATGAATGACACATGTAATGCAAACATATGCCATGATTGATGTCTTGAATATTATGGAATGCTTTTGTTCTTTTGTACTCGCTTCCTTTTTGTAGTTTATGAAATGTGAATGCTTTGATGTTTGAATGCAAGTGTATGCGGTGATTGATACTTTGATGAATGGAATGCTCCTGTTCTAACTTCTGTTTGTTTCTTTTTTGCTTCTTCTATGAAATGCAAACATTAACATGATGCAATGCTCTGATGTTTGATGCAATGATTTTTGTTCTTTTCCTTTTATGGAAGTGCTAGCATTAATATGATGCCAATGCAATGAAAAGATTTCTGCTTTTTCTTCTTTACTATTTTCCTTTATGAAATGCAAGTATTAATATGATGCAACTGACGTGGACCGTTTTTTTCTTTTTGCTATGTGATGAATGCACAAAATGTGAAGATGCAAATGTAATGCTTTTATGCATATGCCATAAGGAATAGATTGAAATGCCTAGATGCATGAGGTGAACATTTTTGTGATGACGAGATGCGAGACTTTGGATGCAAGGAATTGAGATGATCATTGACCATTCTGTTGAAAAAAATTGATTTGATTCAAACTCCGGTGTCCTCAAGGCTTTTATTTACAAACAAACTCACTTGTTTTCTCTTTCTTTCCATGATGACTGAATTTTAGATATCACGTAAACAACTTGTGCTTTTTTTTTTTTTTAAGCATTGTCTAGTAAGCATGCATAGGAGTGCAAATGTGAATGAATGAGTCAGTTAACTTGGAATTGGTTTAGGGCATGGACATTTATGGCAAGTGAAGGAATGACAGACATGGTTATTGCCGAAGCTCATGAGGGATCAAGAGATACAAGATTGCCCCAATTCAGGTCTTTGATGAGTGAATAGCTTGCCCCTGTCTAGTGGTGACACCAACTAGGGGTGTAGAAGGGGATGAATTGGGAATGCTTCGGCTTTTGAAATGAAGGGTGGAGCAAAAGAGATTTTGTCTCAACCCATAAAGTTTGATGTTGCCCCAGTCATAACAAGGACAAAGTTGCCCCAATTAGAATGACAGGGCCCTGTTTAGGGTAGTGAGTTGAGAGATTGCCCCGGTGAGGTTTTATAGGAATGAATGAGGTGAAGGAATGGGAACACACTTGCCCACTTTCGAATGACCTTTCAAATGGTTCCTTTGAGTGAGGTTGTGAAAGGCGACAGAGTTATGGCGACGGTTATGAACTGAGGGTGATATATGAATGGGGTGGGCAATGAACAAACCTCCCCAAAGTTGAGCGGAGTGAGAGTGAAGGGAATGCCCCCTAGTACACACTTTTGGTTCTCTTTAAGAACAACTCAAATGCAATGAAAGTTTTGACTTTTTAGTATGAGGAGAGGCTCCACTTGGTCACCACTAGACCTTGTTTTGATGAATGCATCTTGGAGTGCAAGTCCTTCTCCTTTTTTACCAACTTTCTTTTTTGATTGTTTGTTTTTTCTTTTTGAGCAGCTTTCTTTTTTCTGCTTGTTTGTTTTTTTCTTTTTGAGCAAACACATCGTAAATGGATAAACTTATTTGTCCTAAGATTAAAACTTGAGAAAACGAAAGCAATTAGTCATTGATCGAAATGGACTTTTCAGGGTTGTGATGTGGAGAAGGGGATGATTGAGCTTAAAGAAGTGTTTGGGATTGATGGGGAGGATGGGTCTTATTCGGTGTTGGCCGATGGTCAATGGTTTATGAAGGAAATGGTTATTAGGTTTGATGAGGTGTTTGAAGGTTTTATGAAAGAAAAGATGGTTAAACCCAATGAATTGAGGGCTTTTTTTTGAAAGGGGAAACGATTGAACCCATTGAATTTGAGGGCCTTTTTGGAAGGGGAGCTCTTATGCTTCATGACAAAATGTATTGACTCTTAATTTATACTCCATTTGTCTTCCTTTCTTTGTTTTGGGATTTCTTCTTTTTGAAACTTTGTTATTCCCCTCCTTTCGTGAATTTTCTTTCCTTTTGACTTGGGTGAAATGATATACCATCTTTGATGTGGAATTAACCCTCGTCTAGGGTAATGGGGATATCTTGGGCTTTTCTTGGCTTAAGATGGGTGACAAAGGGTATTTTTGTGATTTTGAATCTCTGGCTTAAGATGGGTAAGAAATGGGCCTTTTGGGATTTTAGGTTTTTGAGGGTATGGAGAGATGACCAAATTTCATTTCAAGTCCCGATTGCTTATTTCTGTAAGACTTAACTTTAGGACAATAATTTATCTATCTTCATGTGCTTGCTCTTTTTTATTTTTGTGTGCTCTAACTTTTGCTGGATTGCTCTTTCATGAGTTTTCAATCCAGGCGCGCTTTTTGCCTAGGCTGCCCTTGGCGGGTTTTCAACCTAGCGAGCTTATTTTATCTTTTTTATTTATTTTTTTTTTAGAAAGACTTGCACTAAAGGAATATGATACTGACAAGGAAAATTAGTGATCACAAAATTGCCCCAGTATGGAGGACTTAAAGTGTTGGCGAGAAGGAACCAAAAAGTCGAGTATGCACTGATGGGGGAGAATATGCGCTTTATGGGTGGACGGGGCGGGATTTAGGCTTGGATGGGGAATGATGATAAATGAAGGAAATTGAGTGACTCAAACAAGAGAAAGCGTGACGTGGCATGCATACTTACTAGAAGAACGCTTCACAGAGAGTTAACATTGGTTAAAACATGATATAAAAACCTTTTTGATGAACTGTTTCAGTCTTTTATCATGGAATGGATGAGATGCAATGCCTTTTTTGACGGAAATACAAATGAGCTATTGATGTGAAAAACTGAGGGCCTTGGAACACCTTGAGTTTGCAAATGAGTGAGGGTAAACTTTTCCAAAAAAAGAAAGATTACTTTGCAAGAACATCTCGTCTCTCATCACAACATTTTTGTTGTATGCAATGCATGGATGCATACATGATGAAAATGAAATGCATGAATGCATGTTCACTTGAAAAGTGTGATTATTCTAAAAGTTTTTTTTTTTGATGTTTTTTTTTATGCAAGACGAAATATGAGATGCCAATGCATTTTTGGACGATGATGCAAGAATGATGCTTCTTTTCAAAATGATTTTTATAGAGGCAAGACAAGGTATGAAATGCAGATGCCTCCTTTTCTTTTGAAAGATGCAGGAATGATGTTTTTTCCTAAATGATGATTTTTAGAGGCAAGGCAAAGTATGACATGCCAATGCCCCTTCCCTTTTCTTTTGAATGATGATATGAGGCAACTGATTGTCGTTACCCTGAGTAACCTGCATGAAACATTGAGTGGATCCTGACTCAATACTTCACACAACATACTGAAACGTTTTGACAATTAGTTGACTCAACTTAATTTCCTATTTGAAAATAAAACACGTGTGACTGGGTCAAAGTACCCTGATATCGTAGAGTAACATCTCAAATTTGTAGTCGACAAACAAATTCGAGATATTACCCTTCGTCGTTCAAAGGTGCACTTCTACCCATTAAGCCATCACATGAGGAGATTTTTCTTTTTGTTTCGAAAGGATGCATGCAGGGAGAAATGATGTATTCGAACAAAGTGATGAGGTTAATGAAATGATGCATGAGTGCCACATTGACGCGATGTCTGCATTATTTAATGATGACTTTTTGTACCTGCACCCGGATGAATGTGATGCTTATGCAATGCGGATGATAATTGCTTCTTGCTTTATTTTGTTTTTATGCAATGAAATGAAATGCACGATACTCACAATGATTTATTTTTATTTTTTTTAAATGCCTGGAAAGACATGATTTTTATTGAATGGAATTGCACGCAAAATGAGAGGTTAATGTATTATTTTTTCATGACGTGTGAAAAAGGAACACAATAATGCATGAGACGCACCCCTAATAAGACACGATTTTTTGGATCTTTCGAAAAAATTAGGGGACAAAGCCTTAGTGAATGGAAACGCACACGTGCGGAGAATGCACTCCTGACAAACCTTAATGAGATAGAGAAAAATGCATGTATGAATTTTATCAAGTTTTTGTTTTATGCAATGCAAATGATGTCTTTATATGAAAATGACGTCGATAATGCAACTTGACATGCATGTGAAAAATAAGATGAAAACATTTTTTCCGAGTTTGGTGACTGAAATTTTGGGAACATCACCTCATATAGCCCGGTAAAAGAAAAGACTATGATGATTTTTTTTGAAAGTTTTGCTTTTTGTAATGCAATGATGTATGCAAATGATAATGATGTTCTATGTGCATGCAAGATAAATGAAAGAGTTTTTATTGGCAATGATTCAAGTTTTTTTTTTTTTGGAAAATGCGGGCCATACGTGGCTTCATATGGACCTAGTAAGGGAAAGGCTACAACTGCAGCTCTTTTTCTCTTTTTTTTGAAAAGATTGAGCCACATGCTGCCCCGTACGGACCGGCAAAAGAAAGGCTACGACGGCAGCTCTTTCTCTATTTTCCTTTTTTGAAAAAAACTCCTTCTCCTTTTTGAAAACATGCCTAGATTACAATGCAGCACGCAATTTGGTATGCCCCTTGTGTCCTACGAAGGGTGGGAATCCTAGGGTCTAAAGTCGACGAAAAGGGTAATCCTCCCATGTAGGTTCTGATCACTTCCGGACAATGGCAACCAAGAGCTAAAGTCTCTCTCATGATGACACCCACAATCGTAGAAAGCTACCGAGTGTGAGGCATCATGACAAAGCGCACTCTTGGGCGGAACTTTCATGAGAGACATACAGACAAAGGTCTACGAGTGGCAGTCACTAATCGTTCCCACTCTCCTATGTTTTCGTTCAGACCTTGGGTTTTAGGCCCCTCTCAAAACATAGTAAGCATAAGGTGTGAGTGTGTGTAGCGAGGACATAACGCCTAAAACTACCCACATATACCCTCACCTGCGATGGAAAACCCAGAACAGTCCAGACAGAAGCAAACAATAACATGTCGTCTACCCTAGGGTTTAATATCAGATAAGCTAGCTTAGGGTTTCAACAACAATCAAGTGCATTGCTTACCTCAAGAAAGGGAGCCGAGAAGAGGGGATCATGATAGAATTGGGGAGAAATGCATGAGCTTACCTTGAAGAAAGGGAGCAAAGAAGAAGGGAACATGATTGGGATTGGGGAAATGCATGAGGGTACTAAGCACATAAGCAAAAAGGAGGAAGGAAAAACAAATATAGAAGGAGAGAAAACAAACGCTTTTGATATCTGACATGATAAAAAGAAGAGGAAACCGTGAAGGGATAGGGGCAAACAAAGTATCCAAATCAAATTGATAGCACATTAAACCACACATTTAATTAGTTAGGCTTGACCCACTTAAAGAAAAGTCCCCAGTGAAGTCGCCAGTTGTTGCGCCTGAAAAAGTCCCCGAGGGGTTTTTATTCGTTTACAACGTTTTAAAATAATGAAGTCGCAACCAATATTTTTTATAAGGAAAATATTGAAGAAAAACCTTTTTGGGAAGGCAGATGGTCTTTTAGAAAACCGGAAGATTTGGGTTCGGGGGTCGGTTAGGCATGGGGAACGTATTAGCGCCCCACACCCCTTTCTACTGAAAGGGAACCTTTAATTAATCGTGTGATTTTAAGTGTTGATTTGAAAAATACTTAAATTTGCCTCTTAATTGAAAAAGACTTAATGAAATTTTTTATTTGCGGCGCTCGACGAGAGTTAGCCGCTTTGGTTTTTTTGAAAGGGAAAATGTTTTTAGTTTATTGTGCTTGACGGAGGGGATCCGCTCCTACATATCTCCAGGTGCGATGGAGAATTCAAAGCTACGTAGTTCTAGGTAAGTTTTTATTTTGTATCTTGTTTAATTGTGAAATTGAGCTTTCGTGATGATCAATTGAGCGAAGGCTCCAAGTGACCACCATTAGTACTCCATTGTTAATGATCATGCAAGCAAAGGCTTCACAAGACAACTAACAAAGTTTTTCGATTTATTTAAAGTCTTTAGAAAAATTAGGCGTTCATGATGATCAATTGAGCAAGGGCTCCAAGTAATCACCACCAGTTCCTCATTGTTAATGATTATGCAAGCAGAGGCTTCGCAAAACCATTAACAAAGTTTTTTGATTTGTTGAAAGTTTTTAGAAAAATTAGGCATTCATGATGATCAGTTGAGCAAAGGCTCCAAGTGATCGCCACTAGTTCCTCATTGTTAATGATTATGCAAGCAGAGGCTTCGCAAAACCATTAACAAAGTTTTTTTTTGATTTATTGAAAGTATTTAGGAAAATTAAACATTCATGATGATCACTTGAGCAAAGGCTCCAAGTGATCATCACTATGTCCTCATTGTTAATGATCATGCAAGCAAAGGCTTCGCATGACTACTAACAAGGTTTTTGATTTAATGAAGAGTGTGCGAGTTAGAAAGAATTAAAAAAACGAGAAAAAAGTAAACAGCGAGCCCAGTTTGCATAGGAGGGCCCAGTATGCATAGGAGGGAACAGTATGCATGGGGGTTGTGAAACTAAACAGGGGGTGTAAACAGCGAGCCCAGTTTGTATAGGAGGGCCCAGTATGCGAAACTGGGCTTAAGTGAGATGGGGGTGTGCGCATTAATCAGAGTGGTGCGAGAAGTAATCTGATAATTAAAAAAATAAACAATTTCGGAGGCCCATATAGGCCCAAACCCTAATTTCAAAACCTAAAACCTCATTCCCCTCCTCCCCCTACCTTGCTGCGCCGCAGCTTCATTCAAGAGAGAGAGAGATTCACGGCGTGTTTCGGTTCCATGGATGGAGTGAGAGTGAGAACGCGAGAAAGCAAGAAAGAGAGAAGGGGAAGGAACGCCGGAAGCTCACGACGGTGGGGGGCTCGCACCGGACTGATGAACATCGTGCCAGAGACGACGCCGGCGATGGGTACTCTCCGGTACACTTCTCTCTGGTTCGTTTCCTCACCTTTTTTTCGTTTCTGGTTGGTTTTTGTTTCGGTTCCCTCCCCTTCTTTCGATTCTCTTCTTGTGTTTGTATGGCCGGTGTTTGGATCGGTTTGGGAGGTGTGTGGTGGCTGGTCCGTTTGGTTTGGTGGGGTTTGGGTGAGGTCGAAGGTGGGAGAGGGAGGTGGAGAGGTTATTGGAGCGACGGTTGGTGTGGCGGTTGTGTTTGTGAGGGATGAAGGGTGAGAGAAAAAAAACGAGGGGTGAGGGATGGATGGTGGTGGCTTGTGGTGGTTTGTGGTGGTTCCCTCTTCCCCTCACATTTTTTTGGACAGATCTGTTTTCTCTCCTTTTTTTCAAGGCTGCTGTGTTTGGACCATTAGGGTTTTCAGAGTGAACCCTAATTTTCAGTGTGACGGCTTTCTCAAATTTTTTGTGTCTTTCTTGAAATTCGTGTCCCTTGACTGACCCTTGACACTGTTTTTATATTAGAGAATTTAGGTCAGAGCATTTAATTTTGTTTGACCTGGGCTTTGATTTTTTCAGATTTGGAGTGGAACGGACCGCCCACTACTACTTAGAAGCAATTCTTTGGAACCCCCCATTTTCTTCTTTCTTTTGCATACGTTGTTTATTATTATTTTTTTTTATGTAATTTCGGATTTAATTATTTTTGTACATTTTGTGTTATTATTTTTTGTATTTTTCTGACATTTGGACATTTAGACTCTCCTAAGTTGTAATAAAAATTAAATAGATTTTTTTTGACATTTTTGGATTATATATGCTCAAAATAACTTAACTGCACAAAATAAGAATAATAAAAAAAAAAAGGAGTCAGGTGTCATACCCCAATTTTGTCCAGCTTAGGTCGAAACCCTAATTTTCCACAAAATAAATAGATTAAGGAGTAAAGAGTATCATGCATTGCATTTAGGTTTCTAAAAGTCATTTCAAAGCTTCTAAAATCATTTTTGGAGTTGGAATGCACTTTTTAGACAAACTAGAATTTTTAGGGTAAAGGGCATTTTGGTCATTTTTCACAACAGGATGATTTTTCTCGTCAAAAATATGCATACACAAAGGTACATTTTTATTCTATCCAAGGTAATTTTTGTACAATTTTTAGAGAGAATATCCTAGTCTAAAATAATTAAAAATGCATTTTTCCTATTTTTATTGCATAAAAGATGCTAAAAGACCATTAAAAATTCCCCAATTATTAAATGACAATTTTGATTGTCTAGAATAATTGGGGAGGCTATTTTATGGTGCCCAAAAACATGTCACACATTTTCAATAGGTGCACTCCTATTTGCATGCCCAAAAATTCAAAATTCAAAATGCAAAAAGGAGGAAGTGTCCTCAATAAGACAAAAAGACCAAAAATAAGTTTTTTTTTCATATTTTCCTCCCATTTTCAGATTTTTATGCGCCACCTTCTCTCCCTCACTCAATAAAAATCTTCTACACTCTTCTATTTCTTACTCATTAAGAAAGATTTGATATTATCCTTAACTTTGCCCCTTTTGGTAAATCCTCCCACCCACTCACACTCACTCCTTCACCAAAAAATGCAAAGTTCCCTCTTTAATAACAATTCTTCACAAAAATACCCTTAACCCTATTCTAGATCATTCCTCATATGAGTCTTCATTCCAAAAATAGATTTTTTTTACATAAATCCCTTTTTTTGTGTTATGCGCCACTCACTCCCTCCTCACCCTCACTTGTGCTTTCTTGCTACCCCTAATCCTTGTGCATTGTAATCTTGACCAGTGATTTAAATTTGATCTCAAATCCTATTGGTTTGCAAGAAGCACATTGTCACAAATACCCTTAATGTGACACCCCATATAAAAACCCAAAAAACAAGAGACAATAGGAGACACTCTCATTTTTACCCTAGCAACCAACCTCTCCTCTCCTCCTCCCTAGCTTGGCCGAATTCTTCTCCTCCTCCTCCTCCATTTTCGTTTCAACTTTCATCCACCAAACCACCTCAAACTCACTCCATATTCATATATCTTCTTCCTTTCATCCTTAATTCCACCTTTACATCTTCAAAGAGGTTGTTTCTTCAAGTTTGTTTGGCTATTGTTGTTGATTTGTGAAGATTGTTGGTGTTTTGTTACTTTGGATCTTCATTTTCTACTCTTGTTCTAGTTATTTCTTGAGGAAAGCTTATTATCTCTTGCATTTTTAATTATTAACATGTAAATCTTTCTTCTACTCCTCTTTCCTCTCTCAAAGAGGCTTAGAGGGCTCATTTCAAACACTATGTCAAGGACATTGGGAGCCTTGGGTGTTTGAAGTGAGCCCTTGACCTTGAAGAGAGTGTTCTTGTGTTCTCACCATATGGTTTGCATTTTCATACTCATTTTCTCACTCTTCCATAAATAGAGGGCTTTCACATGTTATAGGCATTTTCTTGTTCATATCATAACTTGCAAATTGAATTTTGGTTTGATTTATGGGTGTAGGGGCTCGGTTTTGAGCCTTAGAGTTTAGGGTTTTTGTGGCTTTCTTTTCACTCCTTGATTTATGTAAATAAAATGCATGATTTGGTTGATTTGCATGATTTGTTCTATGTGTTGATTATGAGTTTTGGCATGAAATAATGTAGTGTTTTGTTCATATAGGATTTCGGCATTAGAGGCCTTTTTAGGGTTCATTTTTGTGCTTAAAATGTGTGTTTGATCTTGTGTAGATGTGCACAATTGGGTTAATGTGTTTTTTTTCATTTTTAACCACTCATTCATGTTTTTACCTTACCACTCATTAACTTTTTACCAAAACTAAAAAAAAAGCATTTTAACTTTTTACTTTACCATCTCATTAAATAATTACCATTCACTTCATGCATTTTTACTTTACCATTCACTAACTCTTTACTAAAAGTGTTATCACTTATTAATTTGCAAAAATACCCAAAACATTTTCTCACTTGCATTTCTAACTTTTTATCTTCATAAAATAAACCCCAAAACATTTTTGCCACTTTCAAAACAAAAACATTTCATCTCATTTCTAAAACACCAAAACTCAAAAACATTTTACCACTTTCTTACCTAAGCTTTTACTATTCCTTACCAAAATACTTTCACATTCATGCATCTTCATTCACACTTAGTCTATGTGACACTCTCATGCATTCTCATGTGTTTATGTCCCTTGCTTCCTTTTATGTGCCCTTGTATGCCACCCATTCATAAATAAAATGCTAGTCATTCCCTCACTTGTATGTTTTGCATCCATTCTTAAATGCTCATGCATCCCTTAATAATATGTCTTGCATTCAAACATGCACATTCATTCCTTGTATATTCATGCATTCACATGTTTGCCTAATCATGCATCCAATAATGCTATGTCTTGCATTCTATAATGCGCATTCATCTATTGTATACTCATGCATTCACATGTTTGCTCATTCATGAATCTTTCCTTACATGTTCAATCATTCAACTAGGAATATCCTATGCCTATAATTAATTGTATCACTTGTCCATAATGCCATTTAAATGTCTTGATTTAATTGTGTGCAATCCTTTCCCCCATCATTCATCTTGCATTTGGTTATGGATTAGAGTTGATTGAAACGTTCTACTTGTTTTCAAAAATCTTTTTCCAAATCAAACCATTTCCTAAACTAGTTTTCAAATCAAAAATCAAATATTTTTATTAAAAAAAAAACCTAAGGCATTTTCTTGAATAAGTCATTAGCCATCACTCAAAGCCTTTGCTTGTTTGATCGCTAATGAGGAGTTATTAGTGGTAGTCACTCGAAGCCTTTGCTTGTTTGACTACTATGAAAACTCCCACACCTTAATCAAATACCAATTAACTCAAATTTCAAAATAACATGAGTCATTAGTGATAATTATCACCGATGCTCGCCTTTTTCAAAACAATTTCAAAAGAATAATACAACGTTGTCACTTGTAATCACTCGAAGCCTTTGCTTGTTTGGTTACCGGTTCCAACTCTCTTTTCTTTCGAGTTAGTAATGAACGCCACTCGAAGCCTTTGCTTGTTTGGTGTTCGTGAACACTTGAGTCCTATTTCAAAGGCTCCAAAAAATTAAATAAGATAAAATCCAAAAGCCGTTTTCAGACGCAAAGGCAAGAACTACGTAGCTTTGATCCCTCATCCCAGTGAGGGTACGTAGGACCGGGTTCATGTCCCGTCAAGCACACTTTTCAAAAAATCACAAAATCCGAGAACTACGTAGCTTTGATCCCTCATCCAGTGAGGGTACGTAGGACCGGGTTCATGTCCCGTCAAGCACCCTTTCAAAAAAATCTTTGTTTTGTTCCGCTTTTCAAAGATACCAAAAATATTCCTTTTCCCCCGTTTTCAATAAAAACAATTTTTCAAAAGAAAAGAAAAGAAGTAGAACGATCGTTTCAAATCAAACATTTCCAAACCACACATCAAGTTAATGGTTCCCTTTCGGTAGAAAGGGCGCGTGGGGTGCTAATACCTTCCCCATGCGCAACCGACCCCCGAACCTACATCTCTGCGTTTTCAAAAGACCACCCGTTTTCCAAAAAAAGGTTTTTTCAATGTTTTCCTAAATAAATATTGGTGGCGGCTCTACTATTTTCCACGTTGTCAAACGAAAAGTCCAAACCGGATTTTTCGGGGCGCAACAGCTGGCGACTCCACTGGGGACAACTTTTCTTTTTTTTAAAAATAAAAAAAAGAGAGATGAGGGTCAAGCCTAGTTAACTTGACGTGTGTTTAAATTGTTTGATTTGAAAATTAGTTTTACTTAGTCCCTTTCTTCTTTTCTTTTTCTCTTCTTTTATGTGCCTATGATTATGCTTATGCATGCATTCCTCAATTCCCATGTCCCCTCTTCTTTTGCTCCCTTTCTTGAGGTAAGTCGCGCATATGACTGTTGTTGAAACCTAGTTTAGTTCATTGGCATTCTGATATTGAACCCTAGGGTAGATGATATGTTATTGCTTGCTTTCTGCCTGGACTGTTCTGGTTTTCCTTGCAGGTGGGGTTGGGTAGATTTTAGGAAGTATGTCCTCGATCACACACTTTCACACCTTATGATTTGTGTGCTATGAGTGGGCTCCTATACCCGGATCCAACAAACACTTAGGAGAGTGGAGGCGATTAGTGACTGTCATTCAAGACCTTTGTCTGTCTGATACTCACGAAAGTCTCAACCGGAGTACGCTTTCTCATGACGCCTCACACTTGGTAGCATTCTACATTTGTGGGTGTCGGCATGAGGATTCTATAGCTCCGGTAGCCATTGTGAGGGTGTGAATTAGAACTACATGGGAGGAACCTTTGAAGTTGCCCTAGAACTCAGGATTCCCACCTTTGTAGGACACGAGGGCATACGAATTGTGTGTTGCATGGTAGTTTAGGACATGTCTTCCTCAAAAGGAACTTTTTCCAAGTTTTTCCAAGAAAAATACAAAAATATTTTCCTTCTTTCAAATAAACCGCTGCGTGAGGCGGCACATAGTGTGTCTCCTATATTTTTGAACTTCCGTTCATATGCATCGCTTTTATTTTCTTCACATGCATCATTCACATCATAATCGCATCATGCCGCATTCATTAAAGCTAAATGTTGTAAATATTTGCATCCATATTGCATTTCATTTGCATTTGCTTGCCGGGGACCACTGAATAATGTACCGTCTTGTCAGAGGTGCATCAGAATGGAATCGAATAGCAAGGCTTCACTTACTTCTCGCTTCCCAATTATGAAGAAGGAAGTATGTCGATTTGCTATTTCGATTCCTCGTTTATCTCACTTCCTAAATCAAAGAAAAAGTTTTTGCGCTTATGACAAGATAAGGCATCCCGTGGTTCCCGGCATCAAGCAAACATTGTACATGCACTCATATAATCATTCATGCAGTCATCTTGATTCTTATACAATAAATGTCTAAACAAAGAGAAAAGGCACGCTGGTTCACTTTCACCGTTACAACACACGGCTTCAAGCGAGATTAATGGCAAATAATCTAGAGAATCCAGAGGTCGAGGTTGAGAGTCAGATGGATCCAGATGACCCGGTTATAGCAATACTCAACCCTGAGCAACTGGCTCAGGAGAACCAGGCTTTGAAAGATAAGATGGGTACTATGGAGGCCCAGATGCATGAGATGATGGTCATGCTGCAAAGTTTAAAGAGTGGGACATTTCTTTGAAAGGCCGCCATTGTAGTGGGTCCAGATGGTGTCACTTCTTTCGTTCCTCCTCGATGTCGATGAAACTTCATAGTGCAGTTCCTCGGGATCCGGTCGATCACCTGCTTTTTCCTTCAGAAATGAATGTGTCAAGTCAATACACTTCACAGAGATATCTTTGGGGTATGCCTGCTGAGTACATGCCGCAAACTGTTGGATCTATTCCTACCGGTGTGAATGCGCCTAATCAAGTCACTTTGCAGTACTGCAGGAGAGCGCGAGAGGACCGCAGATCCAGATTTCTAGTTCTCCTGCTGCGCTCAGTCCGACTCCGGCACTACAAGAAAAGCTTGTTTTAGCCACCAGCAATTGCCACGGAGCTTATTCCGTCAGTAATTTGCCACGGATTTGCGACGGCATGTGTAAAAAATAAGGGCGCGAAATTTCCCGCTGATGTTTGCCACGGGTTTGCCACGGACATGTGAAAGGACAGAAATTTGCCACGGAGATGCCGTGGCAAGTCCGTGGCAACCCATTAATAAAAATAAAATGAATCCGATCCTATCCTAAAATCAGAAAATGAGCCCGATGCTCTCTCCTCACGCTCTCGCTCTCTCCTCCTCACGCTCTCGTTCTCTCCTCCTCAGCCTCTCGCTCCGCCTCCCTGCTCCGCCTCCCTCCCTCACTCTCAATCACCACCACCTCACCTCCACCCACACTCCCCACCGTCGTGCTCCCTGCTCCATCATTCTCCTCAACTTCGACGAAACCCTAACCTCACCTTTCTCTAATCCCTAAATCAAATCCAGCCTCCATTCATTCGACTTCTCACCTCCCAGCAGGGTATTGTTTTCGTTTCCTCCTCCTTGCTAACTCATCATTGACTTCAGGTACACTCTGTTCCCCTCTTCCTCCTCTCTAGCTCTCTCTCAGCCGCTCTCTCTGTCTCTCTCTAGGGTTTATTACATGTGTTTGCTTTTTATCGATTGTATGAATTTTAGGTGAAGGATTTAGGGTTTATGGGGTTTTAAAATTTAATTTGGGATTTAGGGTTTAAGATTATTGTAAAGATTAGGAGTATCTAATCAAAGATTATTGTCTACTCCCACTATTCTCTATTTTGTTTATCTCAAGATCTGTATATTTATGTGAATTTTTCAAAGATCTGAAAGTTTCTCATGTTCTTATATGTAGTCGAAGAGAAAGGTTAGGGAGCCAAAGGAATAAAATGTGACTCTTGGTCCTGCTGTGTCATGTTGATGTTGCAGTGTCTTCAATAACCCGTGTCACTAGAATAGAATGTACATTGAAAGTCCTTTTTTGAGTATATAACATCAAAATTGTTTATTTTCTAGTTGGTAAGTCATTTATATTTCGTTAATGATCAAGTTAGCTGTAAACAATGGGGAGATTTTGCGATCTATTTGGAAGGATCTGTATATCTGAACCTAGCATCACTTTGCAGCTGAATCTTTTGTACACTTGATTGTACATTCCATTTTATAAATTTGCTCACCCTTCAAAGGCTGCGTAGTTACGTGTTATTTTAGAGTTGGAAAGTGAAACACATTAACATTCTACTTGTATTTGTACATCTACCTCTCGATATGAAGGGTTTAATGCGTTTCTCTCTTCCATGAAATTATTATGTACATGTAGAAATGGACCAAGGAGGAAGCAGATCAATTGTTTGTCTTATGTGAGAGATTTCAACTCCGATTTATTGTTATAGTGATAGGTTTCCGTCATCTCGAATCTGTAGAAGAATTAAAGGATCGAGTATTTTAGTGGTATGTGTATTATGTTGAGTGAACTATTTCTATTTCTTTGCATTCTATTATTCATCTTCTTTAATTTGTATTTTTTGGTTTGATTTTAGAGACTACAAGAGAAAACAACATATTTAGTCTCATTGTTTGTTATATTGTCGTCACTAAAGAATTTTTTCTCGAATCACCACCGAATTCGGGTATTATATTCAGTGCTTCTTTGAAGCAAAAAGAATTGCTATCGCATCACGCATCACAACCGAGGTATTTTTAATGATTGTATTTCTATGACATTGATAATTACAATTTGGAGAGGAGGGCTTGGTATGGAGATAAAGATAATGTTTTGCAACGATCGATTCTGTTTTCTTGATTAGTTTTGTTTTTGCTCTTCTATTCCTACATATCAACTCAAAATCTTTGGAGAATGTTTCATATGACTACGCATTCATGCATAATACCGATAATTTTTTATAAAAACATGTATACCTATATTTTTACCAACAGTAAAATATATGATAGTATCATTGGATCAATTAGGGCCACAAAATTTCTGAAGTATATAAAATGTTTTCACATATCTTGTGCCTGTTATCAGTGATATCATGTATTTGATTTTGGTTTCTTTTAAGAGGCTAAGGTGTCTCAGTTAGTTGTTGCTTCAAATGCCGGTGAGGACGTCAAGGAGAGGGCCAACCCTGTTGAAACTGTATCCCCATCAAGTATGCAAGTCCCACCAATAGTTGTTCCTTCCACAATGACAACAGATAATGCATCTACCCTAGGTTCTCTTCGCATGGTAAGTTAAACATCTGGTTACCAAATTTTTCTTCCCATGTCTCTTTTCTGTTGACATTTGTTAACACTTCCCCCCATCCCCATCTGTCCCTCAATACAAAAATGAAAGAACAAAAGCAAGAAATATAGAATAACAAGGATTTTCATATCAAGTCTTTTAAAATTTGACCTTAGAGGCTTAGATTGAATTGTAAGACTTGATAGAGTAAACCTGATTGGAAGTTATTGAAGTTTTTTTCCGACCCCCTTTTCTAATGCATGCAAAATTTGTTATTTGTCCAAAACGATGTTTGAGGGTAATGGAGAAAGATGCACAATATGCAAATGTTGTTGAGATCACAGTCATGTACCATTTCTGTCACACCTTTATTCGCAAGATATCTCAAGAGTCTGTTATTGTTTTCTAATCTCGAATCTTGACAGCCGCAACTCTCAAGCGGTTTGGGCCTTAGTAAGTTTATCTCTTTTCTAGAGGAGTAAGGAAATGCAAAAAGAGAAAAACTATTAAAAGAAATTATTGTCACAATAGTTTGATCACTAATAAAATAATATGCATTTCAGGAATTTAAGTGTGAGATATGTGGGAACTATAGTTATTGGGGGCGCCGTGCTTTTGAACTACACTTGATATGCATTTTCCTAGTTTTAATCGGTATTCTTTTGAAATTTGATGCCTTTTCCAATCTATAATGTGCTTGTTTGAACTGTCAAATCTTATGGATAAGGAAAATAGTCTTGTCTTAATGGCCTTTTCTGTCACGATTGCAACATATCGATATTGGATTTGTTATACCACATCCTTCTGCTATAGCCCGTCCAGTTTCTCTTAGGGTGGAATTGAGATTTGCAGTATGAGTGGTACTCTATTTTGTTGGTTAGTCTTTTTTATGTGGGGACGTTAGGCTTTTTTAAGACCTTTTCTACAACATTACTACTTACCCAGATCTTAGTGTATCACATTTGGTTTCCAATTTGAGATAATTCTCTCTTTGGATTCCCCGATTTAGTCACACCATAATTCTTCCAATAGTAATCAGATGGGTATCTATTACATGAACCACTTACTAATGCTAACATGTCATGAACAGCCATTGATATATTGTAATATAATCGGTTTGTATATTTTATATATTGCTATTATTATGACTTGTGCTTAATTTTTTGAAAGAGCTTGCTAGGAAATAAAGCGCATTTTTGACAAGTGTACCATTATTCTGTCGAGAATGTGTTTCAAACTTTATGGCTCATCTCATGGTCCGCTTTGTTCATGATATATAATAATTAAGTTTGGTCATGCCGGAGAACGCGTCTCAATATATGACCATGTTTCGTTGCAAATCGACAATAATAAAACAAATTTTTCGTAGTATGCTTTTTGACTTCAAGTTTATTCAAATTGTCTTTGGCTTACTATTTTCTATATAGTAAACTAATCTATGCTATTCACACCGATTGTACCTTATATCATATGGTGTGTAGGCAATTTGGTCGACATATATTATGAGCAAGGTCAGCTGGACATGGCATTTCGCACTACAAACAAGCTATCACATGTGACCCCAGGTTTTTGGAAGCATATATTATGAGCAAGGTCAACTGGTTATTTATTTGGTTATTTTGCATGGTTGTAGGATGTATCAGGCACTTTTGACGCAACAATGTAGAATAGTTGAGAGTTAATTCATTATTATAAGTTTATAACAATGTCAAATTATTTACTAGTATTTTGCAATTATTGTTTACTATCTACTGTTGATACCAAATTGGATATGAAAATTGTACTTATTTACTAAAGTTTAAAATCTTGATGAATATGTCGTTTATACCATTTAATTGTATGAGTTAACACTTGATAACTGCATTTTTACCTACAGATTGTAGTAGGAAAATCTTGTGAAGAAGTTGGAGTAGTAGAAAAAGAATTGCACCAATTAACATGTAAATCTTTCTTCTACTCCTCTTTCCTCTCTCAAAGAGGCTTAGAGGGCTCATTTCAAACACTATGTCAAGGACATTGGGAGCCTTGGGTGTTTGAAGTGAGCCCTTGGCCTTGAAGAGAGTGTTCTTGTGTTCTCACCATATGGTTTGCATTTTCATACTCATTTTCTCACTTTTCCATAAATAGAGGGCTTTCACATGTTATAGGCATTTTCTTGTTCATATCATAACTTGCAAATTGAATTTTGGTTTGATTTATGGGTGTAGGGGTTCGGTTTTGAGCCTTAGAGTTTAGGGTTTTTGTGGCTTTCTTTTCACTCCTTGATTTATGTAAATAAAATGCATGATGTGGTTGATTTGCATGATTTGTTCTATGTGTTGATTATGAGTTTTGGCATGATAATGTAGTGTTTTGTTCATATAGGATTTCGGCCTTAGAGGCCTTTTTAGGGTTCATTTTTGTGCTTAAAATGTGTGTTTGATCTTGTGTAGATGTGCACAATTGGGTTAATGTGTTTTTTTTCATTTTTAACCACTCATTCATGTTTTTACCTTACCACTCATTAACTTTTTACCAAAACTAAAAAAAAAAGCATTTTAACTTTTTACTTTACCATCTCATTAAATAATTACCATTCACTTCATGCATTTTTACTTTACCATTCACTAACTCTTTACTAAAAGTGTTATCACTTATTAATTTGCAAAAATACCCAAAACATTTTCTCACTTGCATTTCTAACTTTTTATCTTCATAAAATAAACCCCAAAACATTTTTGCCACTTTCAAAACAAAAACATTTCATCTCATTTCTAAAACACCAAAACTCAAAAACATTTTACCACTTTCTTACCTAAGCTTTTACTATTCCTTACCAAAATACTTTCACATTCATGCATCTTCATTCACACTTAGTCTATGTGACACTCTCATGCATTCTCATGTGTTTATGTCCCTTGCTTCCTTTTATGTGCCCTTGTATGCCACCCATTCATAAATAAAATGCTAGTCATTCCCTCACTTGTATGTTTTGCATCCATTCTTAAATGCTCATGCATCCCTTAATAATATGTCTTGCATTCAAACATGCACATTCATTCCTTGTATATTCATGCATTCACATGTTTGCCTAATCATGCATCCAATAATGCTATGCCTTGCATTCTATAATGCGCATTCATCTATTGTATACTCATGCATTCACATGTTTGCTCATTCATGAATCTTTGCTTACATGTTCAATCATTCAACTAGGAATATCCTATGCCTATAATTAATTGTATCACTTGTCCATAATGCCATTTAAATGTCTTGATTTAATTGTGTGCAATCCTTTCCCCCATGCATGTGCTCTTATATGAAGACGTAAGCCTACTACTTGTGTAGCATAGAATCATTAAGACAAATGCACCTCTCTCACACACACTTGCACAATTATTTTTATAACTTTGTTTTGCATCGTTGACAATTGAATCCCTTAATTATATGGGCATGTTTAATTTTAGTTAATGACTAACGTGTTCTTGATTGCTTGATTAATTGAACATGTTTGAACTTCATTCATTCATCTTGCATTTGGTTATGGATTAGAGTTGATTGAAACGTTCTACTTGTTTTCAAAAACCTTTTTCCAAATCAAACCATTTCCTAAACTAGTTTTCAAATCAAAAATCAAATATTTTTATTAAAAAAAAACCTAAGGCATTTTCTTGAATAAGTCATTAGCCATCACTCGAAGTCTTTGCTTGTTTGATCGCTAATGAGGAGTTATTAGTGGTAGTCACTCGAAGCCTCTGCTTGTTTGACTACTATGAAAACTCCCACACCTTAATCAAATACCAATTAACTCAAATTTCAAAATAACATGAGTCATTAGTGATAATTATCACCGATGCTCGCCTTTTTCAAAACAATTTCAAAAGAATAATACAACGTTGTAACTTGTAATCACTCGAAGCCTTTGCTTGTTTGGTTACCGGTTCCAACTCTCTTTTCTTTCGAGTTAGTAATGAACGCCACTCGAAGCCTTTGCTTGTTTGGTGTTCGTGAACACTTGAGTCCTATTTCAAAGGCTCCAAAAAATTAAATAAGATAAAATCCAAAAGCCGTTTTCAGACGCAAAGGCAAGAACTACGTAGCTTTGATCCCTCATCCCAGTGAGGGTACGTAGGACCGGGTTCATGTCCCGTCAAGCACACTTTTCAAAAAATCACAAAAAGCCGAGAACTACGTAGCTTTGATCCCTCATCCAGTGAGGGTACGTAGGACCGGGTTCATGTCCCGTCAAGCACCCTTTCAAAAAAATCTTTGTTTTGTTCCGCTTTTCAAAGATACCAAAAATATTCCTTTTCCCCCGTTTTCAATAAAAACAATTTTTCAAAAGAAAAGAAAAGAAGTAGAACGATCGTTTCAAATCAAACATTTCCAAACCACACATCAAGTTAATGGTTCCCTTTCGGTAGAAAGAGCGCGTGAAAAAGTGCTAATACCTTCCCATGCGCAACCGACCCCCGAACCTACATCTCTGCGTTTTCAAAAGACCACCCGTTTTCCAAAAAAAGGTTTTTTCAATGTTTTCCTAAATAAATATTGGTGGCGGCTCTACTATTTTCCACGTTGTCAAACGAAAAGTCCAAACCGGATTTTTCGGGGCGCAACATCAGGCCGACTACAAAGACGAGAACGGGCCAGACTAGAGAAACACACTAAAACGAGACCCAAATAGAAGAAATGCGCTCATTAACTAAAAACACTGAAATTAGCTCAGGATTGCATTCTTAAACCTGAATTGAAAAGACAAGCCAAATTTATAGAAGAAATGACTTTCGGTAGACCTAGATTAAATTGAAGAACGCACGAAAAGATCGATCATTCGTGTGCCTGCCTAATTTAAACAACGGTATTTCGATTTAGTTGAGCTGGATAACTGAAATTGTCTTAAGTTAAAAAGGACGGACAAAATTGGGGTATTACGTACAATCCCCCAAGGCGTATATATGATTGGCACACCCCCACCATAATCGTATATACGCCTTGGGGGTGTATATATGATGGGCAAAAAATAGGGTCGTATATATACCCCCCTCAGGTGTATATACGATCCCTATTGTATTTTTTTAAGTCAAATAAAAATTAATTAAGTCCTGAAAATAGGTTTTGTGTGTAGTTCGTTAAAACGTGACGATGTTATACGTCGAACGAATAATTTAGGCTAAAAAATTGGTATTCGGGCAACATACTCCGATTGTAATGAAACCACAGCCATTAAATCCGAAAAAAAATCAAGAATCAAGACTCCCATACGTTCCCAGGTGTTTAATCCTTTTTTTCTATATGATTTAATAATAGTTTAATGATATTCATTTAATTGTAACACAATTATTTTGTAATTTTTGGTATTAGTTTTAATAGTGAGATTATAGTAAATAGTAAATTTTAGATTATTGTTTTATCTTTTAGTGGTCAAATGACTGTTTTACCCTAATATTGTAACTAATGGAAGAATGATAGGTTAGTAAATTTGGTGGTGGTTAAATTGCATCTATTTATATTAAATAAATAGATAATAGATACTCGTTATCGTTCCGTGTGGCTCATATAAAAAGTTGATGAGATTTAATATTTATTTTTTTAGGAAAAATAATTTTAGAATTTTTGCTAGTGGTATCGATTTTTGCCAATCGGTAGTGGTTAAATTAATTGGGTTTAGTAGTTTTAAGTAGATTAAAGTAAATAATAAATTCTATATAATTTACAAAAAAAAAATTATCATGTCTTGGCGTCATTGTGACAGATGCATGACTTTGCTACTTTTTTGCGCTCTAGTTGCTTGCTTTGTCAATGGTGTTCTCGTTCTTTGCTCCCGTGAAGCTTACGAAAATAAAAGATGAGATTCAATTATTTATTTTTTAGGAAAAATAAATTTGGAATTTTCCTAGTGGTATCGCTTTTTTTGACGATTGGTAATGGTCAAATTAATTGTGTATAGTAGTTTGAGTTGATTATAATAAATAGTAAATTAATAATAATTTAATTAATTTTATGTAATTAATGATTTTAAAAAAAAGTAAAAAAAAAAGATTTTTGGTAGTTGATTGTTTGATTATATTGATAGTAGAGAGAAGTTAAAAAGAGTGAGAGAGAGAGAGAGGAAAGATAAAAGATGATGTGAGAGTAGACCTATTAATAATAAAAGTGGGTGAGAGAAACAATGAAAAAATAAATAAATTAAAATGATATTTTTATCCAAATAATATAACTAAAAGAAGAAGGATAGATTAATATATTTCATAGATGTGCAACTATTTATTATATTATATTATTGTAGACAGTAGATGTGCTAGCCATGTGAGGAATTAATGAGCCAACTTCTTCCCTTTTTTTAATGCACCGAGAAGCAATTAATGAGCCAACTTCTCCTTTTTTTTTTTTTTTTATTTTTCTTTGGAAGACAGTGTTAAAAGTGGGGCTACTAGCATAAATTTCAATCTCAACCTCTCATCTCTAAACGGGTATATCATCTACCTCCCCCTTCACTCATCTTCTACCTTCACCATCTTAAGTGTTTAGTTTGATTTCTTTAGTTTCAGTTGTAGTTTTTTAAATTCTTCTATCATTCTCTACAGATCTGTAAATTTTCTCTTTTCAATTTTATTCGACTACTACTTTAACACCAAAACTCTCTTTGTATGCTTTCTAACTCTGGGATGAGAGCTCCAAATAGTTCACCAAAATGGTTGTTAAGAAGAGACCATGGCTTAATGCAAGACTCAGATGGGGAAGCATATGTCCCAACTCGTGGCTATTAATGGAGCTGGAAACTTTAGCACGATCACTGAAACTATTAAAAAAACTTTGGGTGATGGATAAACCGCTTTCAGATCTGCAACACTGGTGAAGTTTTCATTACCTCTTTTTTATTGTTTTGTCCTCAATTAATCTCTCAGCTTCTAAACTATCAACATATTCTCTTCCTTTTTGTAAATAATGTATTTTAATTTATATTTATATTGTGTGTTTCTTCTACTCTTTGGAGAATTGTAGGTGTGTATCTTTGTCGTGGACTTAAAAGAAAGAAGAGGAACTCAATAACTTTTGGGTTTTTTCTTGTACCCCCACCCAATCCCCATATACCCCCACCCAAAGTGAAAACCCCAAAATGCCCATACGAAAGCGTATTTTTTTAAAGATTTTTGTCAATCGTTTATACACAGGGGGTATATATACGATCCTATTTTTGTCCATCGTATATACACCCCCAAGGCGTATATACGATTGGCACACCACCATAATCGTATATACGCCTTGGGGTGTATATACGATGGGCAAAAAATAGGGTCGATATATATACCCCCTTAGGTGTATATACAATCCCTATTGTATTTTTTTTTAATTTTTTAAGTCAAATAAAAATTAATTAAGTCCTGAAAATTGGTTTTGTGTGTAGTTCGTTAAAAGCGTTACGATGTTATATGTCGAGCGAATAATTTAGGCTAAAAAATCGGTATTATTAGGCAACATACTCCGATCGTAATGAAACCACAACCATTAAATCCGAAAAAAAATCAAGAATCAAGACTCCCATACGTTCCCAGGTGTTTAATCCTTTTTTTCTATATGATTTAATGATATTCATTTAATTGTAAAATTATTTTGTAATTTTTGGTATTAGTTTTAATAGTGAGATTATAGTAAATAGTAAATTTTAGATTATTGTTTTATCTTTTATTGGTCAAATGACTGTTTTACCCTAATATTGTAACGAATGGAAGAATGATAGTGTAACATCCCCAATTTCGTTAATTTCAAATTAAGAAATTTAACGAATGATTTATTACTCGAATAGGTAATAAATCAAGTCACGGATATGAGGATGTTACGAAAGCAATTTATAATTGCTAGAGTAAATAATTTAAATACATAACTGAGTGGAAATTAGTACTCTAAGGGTATTTTAGGATTTATACCATTTCCGTTAAATGATCTCTAGTACACAAAAAGTATCCAAAATACTCTCTCATTCCACACTTGTGATAAAATTAAGAAAAGAAAAGTAATGAGAGAGGGAGTGATACACGGCAAAGAGATAAATAAAGAAAGAAGGGAATAGTGAAAGAATAGAAAATAGAAAAGAAAGAATAAAAGGGAAAGAAAAGAAAAGGGAGGAATAGTAAAGAGAAAGGCAGAGAACACGAGAGAGAGAGAGGAGAAAGGCGTGAGGAAGAGAAGGAGAAGGAAGGAAGATCTCGCGGGTTCTCAGCGGTTGTAAGTGATCTTCGTCTCATTTTCTTCCATTTTTCTTCCTCTATCTATTGATACCAATTTCACTCCCTAATTTCTTCTCAATCTCTTTTCACCATTGTTGAACCATATGGCTTAAAGTGGAGAGAAATGGAAGTTGAAGCACGAAAACTCAACCCCGTTCTTTGTTGGTTTGGCGTGGGTCGGTGGGAGAGAGTATTGGAGGTTTGGTTCGGGTTTGGAGCGGATCGGAGCGTGTCACGTGAAGTTTCAAATCGTGAGCTTGAGAGAGCTTCGGTTTTGTGTGATTTTCATCACACGAGGTGAGTTTTACTCGCTTAGGGAATTTAAATATCGTTTTTGAGTTATGTTTGAATGATTTTTCAAAATTCGGAGTTCGAGAATTTTAGAGTCAAAAAGCGATATTTTACGAGATTATGTGTTTTTGAAACATAGAAGCGAAACAATATGATTTTGATTGTTGAATTGTATTATGCAGGCTGGAATATTTGTGTGTATGGCTATGCGTGGTTGTTTTTTTAGGATTGAAATACAGTTTGGGATCGATCGGAGAACTAAAGCGGGCGAAATTGGGCATTAAGTCGAGAAGTTCCTATGTTCCCAATATCCAATGTTTCGTTTTCGACGCTCCGTTCGGCTTCAAACTTCTTCTAAATCCTTTTCCTAACCACCTGAGCATTTATGTGGGATCTTGTTTGTTGGGATGTGTTTTAAAGTCGTTGGTGTGATTCGGTTGAATTTTCAAAGCTATTGGAAAAACCGTAAATTTTTGTATATGTGTAAAATTAATGATTTTTGAACAAATTGATGTGCGGGTGGTTTTTGGTGATTATTATTTTTGGGATGTCCAGTATTCTGAGAGGAAACTCTGCCGAATTTTCGTTGGAAATTTTTATACAAATTCAAAGTGGTTTTGAAATAACGATTAATGTTATGAGTATTTGAAAAACAGTAAAATATAAATGCGTGTGGGAACCAAATGGCTTACAACTTAAATGTTGACTAAGCGGATTTTTAAGAATTTATGTGGATAATAATATGTTATTGCAACATATTATGGTGTGAGACTTAATCCGGTATATATATATTATATCGTGTATATGAGAGCGGCCCAATGCGGGTGTCTTTGTGATTAGAGGATATTTGGTATATGATCAATATCGGAATTAGGATTCGAGGCGGGTGGCGACCAGAGCTCGCATGACATACTAGGCGGGAAGTCATGAGCCCCTAAACCTAGGCCTTCAGCGATAGGGTTCACCGGGATTAGCGAGATGTGCGATCGGTGTTATGCTCGGATGAATTATTGTACATAGCGATTTGCTCTCGATGATAGGGTTCTTCGCTATTGTGCAATTGTTGGGCGTTATGAATGCCTTTGTGTGTGCATTTGACGATCAAAGACTGTGTGTGCGATTTGTATTTAGCTTGTGTGTGTGCGATCGGTATTGTGCGTGGTTTACTAATTAAATCACGAAGTAAACAAATGTTTTATAAATAGACCGAGTGATAGGTGAGGGTCACGGTAAGACTCATCGAGATTTGTTATCTCACCTACAAATGTTGTTGCTTTTCAGTTAACGGGGAAGAAGAAGGTTGTATGGCACGAGTAGGTGGCATGCTCGAATGAGAAGATTGAATATTTAGTCTTCCTTCTGTCTTTATGTTTTCCTTGTTACTTTTGTATTAGTTTATGACTTAAATTTGTTTAAGTTATTTATTGGTTTCCGATTTCCTTGTAGAGATTCATATCTAAGTAAGGAAATTTATACTCTGATGTAAGCTAATATGTATGTTTTGGTATTTCTATTGTTTAGAAATACTAGGGTGTTACAGATAGGTTAGTAAATTTGGTGGTGGTTAAATTGCATCTATTTATATTAAATAAATAGATAATAGATACTCGTTCCCGTGCGGCTCACTTAAAAAAGTTGATGAGATTTAATATTTATTTTTTTAGGAAAAATAATTTTAGAATAGTGTCAGCTAGGGACTTAGACAATTAAATGTCAGAACCTTTCAGTATATTATGTGAAGTATTGAGTCAGGATCCACTCAATGTTTCATGTGAGTTCTTGAGAATTATGAAGTTTAGTTGCCTCGCCCCGAAAATGTCCAAACCCTACACCATAGGAATTCTTGGCCTTCTCGGTTTATCGAGCGCGCGGCGGAAGCAAAGGGCTACGATTGGTGTTACGAAGTAAGTAGTGGGCAGCCAAATTGGTTCGAGAAGAAAACCGTAGGCGAATGTTCAATCGGTGAACTAAGTGCAATTATAGAATTGCGGTGGAAGTTATTGTAGGTCCTTTGAGGAACTACAATTAAGAAAAGCCTTAAAGTATTTGTAACAATGTGATATCGTAAGATCTGTTAAGATTAATGAGCACCCGAGATCACGACCGTGATTAGTCGATCTAGCGATTATGGAAAATATTGTTCCATAGTTAAATTTACGTTGTGGTTAGAGTAAACCCCAACTTAGATCGTGATTAGAATCATTCTCAGGATAAGCGCAAGTCTTGACGATTTCTTTTTCCTCAAGACCATATTTGGAAATGCTATGAAGGCGATACATTAAGTTGTAATGGAATCTTCGTATTGGTTCTGAGAACCAAATCTTGATGGAGTTAGTTTTAGACACGGTTTTGAACCAAGTCCCAATGAAGAGAAATCAGTAGGTGACTTTGATGGTGACATGTACTGGGATTCAAACATTTTCCCGCTATGGCAATATTTCGGAAAGAGTGATCATTTATTGAAAGACCTGCACCTATATTGGATTATATTGTTAAACTTTTAGATGAGGAATTTGAGGATCATCTTTTCAATCTATTCCTGAAAACTTGTTTCCAATCGAGTTATGCAATGGGCGTGGCAGCCGATAGCTGGATGGCACTCATGGACCGTTATTTGCTTCTAAGAAATGATTGCAAGTAAGGAACATGAGATGTCACATGTGAGGAAAATATATTCGAGCTGATTGATGTATATTATGTGGAAGCTAGTCTCAGTTTGTGAGAAATTTTCGATAGTTCACCAACTTATTTGATTCATAACTTCTAATCCGGAACTCGAATTTTATGTTAGGGATGCGTTGGAAAGCTAACGAAAATGTCTACACATCTGAGTAGATTGTGAACTAATTGTTCCGTTGTATTCTGAAGTATACTTCTACCTTACCTAAGTGGTTGTAGGCCATAAACTTCAATTGAGGCTTGGGAAGTTGAAAGAGGATTTCGATCGTTAAGAATGGATTCCTAGATGCCGGTTGAGGCATTTCACTAGTGTACTACAAGAGTAGAACTTTCAATTACTTAAAGTATTGAAAGTGTTGTTGTCCTCTGAGGAAGGTTGAATCAGCGGAGTGTTAAATGCCTTACTTCTCGTTAGGCAAGACACGTTCCTTACCAAATGGATACTTTAGGGCTATAGTTATGTTTGGAGGTTTGTAGAGTTTGGAGGGTTGTGGGACCAAAGGAATAAGTAACATAGTGAGAATTGTTCTCGGAATCAACGTTGGAAGCATTATTTTGTGCCCGTTTAACTCCGTGGAAGAATCCTTCTATTTTGATTATTTCTTGGATGTTATAATAACTAACTCAACTCCGTGATGAATCCAAACATAAACATTCCGCTAAGGGTAAGTCCTACTTAGCTAGTAAAGCGGTTATGTATCAAGCGAGGGATCTATGTTGTTAGATTCTCTTATGCTTGAGTAATTGAGTATTAGACTCCATTCAAGAGAATGGTTGACTTTAGAAAAGTCGTTTGACATATGATCCATACCTTAGCTAATGATCTTAAGGACCATGATAATGAAATTTGCGAAGTATGTAATAAGTTATAACGAAAGCGTATGGTGCGGCAAATTTGAAGGAGAGTGCACGGGAATGTTTGTGATACTTTAACGAAGCTTTAGCTATAGATAATGTAACTTATGGCGATGCTATTCCAAGCAGATCAATCAAGAAATGTTGCTTTGCATGGAAGATAGTTGGTTCAGCTCTCACTCGTCTCTATTCAATGAAACAAAGTCAAGGGCTTTGACGTAATCCATCCGCAATGCATGAGATTTTTGGTTCATAAGCTACATTAGCAACTCTTATCGTTATCGATTACTACCGTTAATGATTCTTGAGTTAGTAACATTTGTATAATATTATTAATCGTCCCTAATCCAAATAATATTTTGATATTTGAGATGGGTGCATCCTTGTATCACTATTGTTGATGGAATCCAAGTGAATGAATAGTAGATTTGATTCAAGGAATGGTTGGTTGGAATAGTCATCGACTTATAGGTTGGAAAAGCCATACATGTGTGCGAAACTATCGGATTTAGGAATTGAGTTTGAAGAATGAGTCACGAGGTGAAGATATGTCTTATTAGTATGTCGGGTTAGCAAAGAAACAAACTCCTATGGGTAAGTGGGAAAATTATTTCATATCCAAATGTTTTCAAGAAAATTTTTACAAAACCGTTACCCATCGGTGAGATAGTCATGAGCTCAGTAGTGACAGAGTTTAACCCGAAGTTCTAATAGTACAGTATCCCATAAAATCGGAACGTGATGCCCTCTAGTTTAATACAAGTTGGGGTGTTCCGGGTGACATGTTGAAAGGAAAGATGGGAGCGAGGAGATCGGGTATGGATTACTTGGATGGACAAAGTTACTATTAGGAATAAGTATCCTTGCCAAGTATAGATGATTTGCGTAATCAGCTTCGAGGTGCAGCAGTGTTTTCAAAGATTAGTCTAAGGTCGGGTTATCTTTAATTAAAAGTTAGGGTTTTAGTTGCTCCGAAGACAGCTTTCCATACTAGATATGGACATTGCGGCGAGTAGTGATGCTCTTGGTCTAACTAATGCTCCTACGGTATTCATGGATTACATGGGTGAGGTTCTATAAACGTACTTAGACTAGTTGTTGAAATTTTTACGGATAACATCTTGGTATATATTTAAAACCCATGTGGATCATGGTGTACATTTCTGCATTGTTCGGAATGTACTGCGAGTAAAGAGGTAATGGGCTAAGCCATCGAAGTGTGATTTCAAGATGGCGGTAGTGAAATTCGGAAGCGTGTGGTATTCCGGTGCAGGCGTGGCAATGGATTCTAGAAGGGTTGTTTGTGATGAATTGGGAGTTACCGTTATCGGTCATAGAGGTAAGAGTTATTTGGAACTAATTGATTTGTATAGTAGGTTTGTCGGAAGATTCTCACGATAGTTATTTCACTCATCTGATTAACTTGTAAAGGTCGATCGTTTGAATGAAATTTCGATGGTGAAGAATGTTTCTAGAGTAGAAAAGCGAGGTTGATTTACTGTTTCAATCTTTATCTTTACGAATCTGTCCACAGGATTTCAAATGCTCGGTGCGCCTTGGGAAGAGTTTAGGCGGTGTTTTGATCTTTGAATCAACAAGAGATAGCTTATGCTTTCACGTAAGAGAAGCCTCATGAGAAGGATTCTTCGACTCATGATTTTAAATAGGGATCTATTGTGTATGCCTTGAGAATTGGAAATAGCTACGAGTCGGCAAAAGGAATAAACCGGTAGTGTTGAATCGATGATCTGTATTGTAAATTTTCGTCAACCGTTGAGTTAGAATGGATGGATCTTTGATTAATTCGTCATTTAAGCCATATCCAAGTAATATCTTAGATCATGGAGAGTAGACACTTGGACGAGAACAATTACGATTATTTAAGTTGTTTGTAATCGTTTTTCCGCCCGATGATGTTATGTGGGAATTGAAGAGCGATATGCGGATTAGATATTCGTATATGTTCTCTTGAAGTATGTTTGTCAAATTTTGAGGACAAAATTTTTCAAGTTGGGGTGATTGTAACATCCCCAATTTCGTTAATTTCAAATTAAGAAATTTAACGAATGATTTATTACTCGAATAGGTAATAAATCAAGTCACGGATATGAGGATGTTCTGAAAGCAATTTATAATTGCTAGAGTAAATAATTTAAATACATAAGCGAGTGGAAATTAGTACTCTAAGGGTATTTTAGGATTTATACCATTTCCGTTAAATGATCTCTAGTACACAAAAAGTATCCAAAATACTCTCTCATTCCACACTTGTGATAAAATTAAGAAAAGAAAAGTAATGAGAGAGGGAGTGATACACGGCAAAGAGATAAATAAAGAAAGAAGGGAATAGTGAAAGAATAGAAAATAGAAAAGAAAGAATAAAAGGGAAAGAAAGAGAAAAGGGAGGAATAGTAAAAGAGAAAGGAACAGAGAACACGAGAGAGAGAAGGAGAAAGGGGCGTGAGGAAGAGAAGGAGAAGGAAGGAAGATCTCCTCGGATTCTCAACGGTTGTAAGTGATCTTCGTCTCATTTTCTTCCATTTTTCTTCCTCTATCTATTGATACCAATTTCACTCCCTAATTTCTTCTCAATCTCTTTTCACCATTGTTGAACCATATGGCTTAAAGTGGAGAGAAATGGAAGTTGAAGCACGAAAACTCAACCCGTTCTTTGTTGGTTTGGCGTGGGTCGGTGGGAGAGAGTATTGGAGGTTTGGTTCCGGGTTTGGAGCGGATCGGGCGCGTGTCACGTGAAGTTTGAAATCGTGAGCTTGGAGAGAGAGCGGTTTTGTGTGATTTTCATCACACGAGGTGAGTTTTACTCGCTTAGGGAATTTAAATATCGTTTTTGAGTTATGTTGAATGATTTTTCAAAATTCGGAGTTTCGAGAATTTTAGAGTCAAAAAGCAGTATTTTACGAGATTATGTGTTTTTGAAACATAGAGCGAAACAATATGATTTTGATTGTTGAATTGTATTTATGCAAAATTTGGAATATTTGTGTGTATGGTGCATGCGTGGTTGTTTTTTTAGGATTGAAATACAGTTTGGGATCGATCGGAGAAGCGAAGCGGAGGCGGAATTGGGCATTAAGTCGAGAAGTTCCTATGTTCCCAATATCCAATGTTTCGTTTCGACGCTCCGTTCGGCTTCAAACTTCTTCTAAATCCTTTTCCTAACCACCACGAGCATTTATGTGGGATCTTGTTTGTTGGGATGTGTTTTAAAGTCGTTGGTGTGATTCGGTTGAATTTTCAAAGCTATTGGAAAAACAGTAAATTTTTGTATATGTGTAAAATTAATGATTTTTGAACAAATTGATGTCTGGGTGGTTTTTGGTGATTATTATTTTTGGGATGTCCAGTATTACAGAGGAAACTCTGCCGAATTTTCGTTGGAAATTTTTATACAAATTCAAAGTGGTTTTGAAATAACGATTAATGTTATGAGTATTTGAAAAACCGTAAAATATAAATGCGTGTGGGAACCAAATGGCTTACAACTTAAATGTTGACTAAGCGGATTTTTAAGAATTTATGTGGATAATAATATGTTATTGCAACATATTATGGTGTGAGACTTAATCCGGTATATATATATTATATCGTGTATATGAGGCGGCCCAATGCGGGTGTCTTTGTGATTAGAGGATATTTTGGTATATGATCAATATCGGAATTAGGATTCGAGGCGGGTGGCGACCCGAGCTCATGAGCATACTAGGCGGGGAAGTCATGAGCCCCTAAACCTAGGCCTTGGCGATAGGGTTCACCGGGATTAGCGGATGTGCGATCGGTGTTATGCTCGAGATGAATTATTGTACATATGATTTGCTCTCGATGATAGGGGTTCTTTGCTATTGTGCAATTGTTGGGCGTTATGAATGCCTTTGTGTGTGCATTTGACGATCAACCTGTGTGTGTGCGATTTGTATTTAGCAAGCAATGTATGCGATCGGTATTGTGCGTGGTTTACTAATTAAATCACGAAGTAAACAAATGTTTTATAAATAGACCAGAGAGTGATAGGTGAGGGTCACGGTAAGACTCAGCGAGATTTGTTATCTCACCCTACAAATGTTGTTGCTTTTAGTTAACGAGGGAAGAAGAAGGTTGTATGCACGAGTAGGTGGCATGCTCGAGATGATGAAGATTGAATATTTAGTCTTCCTTACGTCTTTATGTTTTCCTTGTTACTTTTGTATTAGTTTATGACTTAAATTTGTTTAAGTTATTTATTGGTTTCGATTTCCTTGTAGAGATTCATATCTAAGTAAGGAAATTTATACTCTACGATGTAAGCTAATATGTATGTTTTGGTATTTCTATTGTTTAGAAATACTAGGGTGTCTTCTGAATAGGTTAGTAAATTTGGTGGTGGTTAAATTGCATCTATTTATATTAAATAAATAGATAATAGATACTCGTTCCCGTGCGGCTCACTTAAAAAAGTTGATGAGATTTAATATTTATTTTTTTAGGAAAAATAATTTTAGAATAGTGTCGACTAGGGACTTAGACAATTAAATGTCAGAACCTTTCGGTATATTATGTGAAGTATTGAGTCAGGATCCACTCAATGTTTCATGTGAGTTACTGAGAATTATGACAGTTAGTTGCCTCACCGAAAATGTCCAAACCCTACACCATAGGAATTACGGCCTTCTCGGTTTATCGAGCACGCGGCGAAAGCAAGGGCTACGATTGGTGTTACGAAGTAAGTAGTGGGCAGCCAAATTGGTTCGAGAAAACGGTAGGCGAATGTTCAATCGGTGAACTAAGTGCAATTATAGAATTGCGGTGGAAGTTATTGTAGGTCCTTGGGGAACTACAATTAAGAAAAAGCCTTTAGGTTTGTAACAATGTGATATCGTAAGATCTGTTAAGATTATGAGCACCCGAGATCGACCGTGATTAGTCGGTCTAGCGATTATGGAAAATATTGTTCCATAGTTAAATTTACGTTGTGGTTAGAGTAAACCCCAAGTTAGATCGCGATTAGAATCATTCTCGGATAAGCTGCGCAAGTCTTGACCCGATTTCTTTTCCTCAAGACCATATTTGGAAATGCTATGAAGTTGATACATTAAGTTGTAATGGAATCTTCGTATTGGTTCTGAGAACCAAATCTTGATGGAGTTAGTTTCGATTACGGTTTTGAACCAAGTCCCAATGAAGAGAAATCGGTAGGTGACTTTGATGGTGACATGTCTTTGGGATTCAAACATTTTCCGCTATGGCAATATTTGGAAAGAGTGATCATTTATTGAAAGACCTGCACCTATATTGGATTATATTGTTAAACTTTTAGATGAGGAATTTGAGGATCATCTTTTCAATCTATTCACGAAAACTTGTTTCCAATCAAGTTATGCAATGGGCGTGGCGGAGATATTGGATGGCACTCATGGACCGTTATTTGCTTCTAAGAAATGATTGCGATAAGGAACATGAGATGTCACATGTGAGGGAAAATATATTGAGTGATTGATGTATATTATGTGGAAGCTAGTCTCGGTTTGTGAGAAATTTTCGATAGTTCACCAACTTATTTGATTCATAACTTCTAATCCGGAACTCCGAATTTTATGTTAGGGATGCGTTGGAAAGCTAACGAAAATGTCTACACATCTGAGTAGATTGTGAACTAATTGTTCCGTTGTATTCTGAAGTATACTTCTACCTTACCTAAGTGGTTGTAGGCCATAAACTTCAATTGAGGCTTGGGAAGTTGAAAGAGGATTTCGATCGTTAAGAATGGATTCCTAGATGCCGGTTGAGGCATTTCACTAGTGTACTACAAGAGTAGAACTTTCAATTACTTAAAGTATTGAAAGTGTTGTTGTCCTCTGAGGAAGGTTGAATCAAGCGGAGTGTTAAATGCCTTACTTCTCGTTAGGCAAGACACGTTCCTTACCAAATGGATACTTTAGGGCTATAGTTATGTTTGGAGGTTTGTAGAGTTTGGAGGGTTGTGGGACCAAAGGAATAAGTAACATAGTGAGAATTGTTCTCGGAATCAACGTTGGAAGCATTATTTTGTGCGTTTAACTCAGTGGAAGAATCCTTCTATTTTGATTATTTCTTGGATGTTATAATAACTAACTCAACTCCGTGATGAATCCAAACATAAACATTCCGCTAAGGGTAAGTCCTACTTAGCTAGTAAAGCGGTTATGTATCAAGCGAGGGATCTATGTTGTTAGATTCTCTTATGCTTGAGTAATTGAGTATTAGACTCCATTCAAGAGAATGGTTGACTTTAGAAAAGTCGTTTGACATATGATCCATACCTTAGCTAATGATCTTAAGGACCATGATAATGAAATTTCTTTGAAGTATGTAATAAGTTATACGAAAGCGTATGGTGCGGCAAATTTGAAGGAAAGTGCGGGGAATGTTTGTGATACTTTAACGAAGCTTTAGCTATAGATAATGTAACTTATGACGATGCTATTCCAAACAGATCAATCAAGAAATGTTGCTTTGCATGGAAGATAGTTGGTTCAGCTCTCACTCGTCTCTATTCAATGAAACAAAGTCCAAGGGCTTTGACCCGTAATCCATCCGCAATGCATGAGATTTTCGGTTCATAAGCTACATTAGCAACTCTTATCGTTATCGATTACTACCGTTAATGATTACTGAGTTAGTAACATTTGTATAATATTATTAATCGTCCCTAATCCAAATAATATTTTGATATTTGAGATGGGTGCATCCTTGTATCACTATTGTTGATGGAATCCAAGTGAATGAATAGTAGATTTCAGTTCAAGGAATGGTTGGTTGGAATAGTCATCGACTTATAGGTTCGGAAAAGCCATACATGTGTGCGAAACTATCCGGATTTAGGAATTGAGTTTGAAGAATGAGTCACGAGGTGAAGATATGTCTTATTAGTATGTCGGGTTAGCAAAGAAACAAACTCCTATGGGTAAGTGGGAAAATTATTTCATATCCAAATGTTTTCAAGAAAATTTTTACAAAACCGTTACCCATCGGTGAGATAGTCATGAGCTCGATGGTGTGAGTTTAACCAGAAGTTCTAATAGTACGAGTATCCCATAAAATCGGGCGTGATGCCCTCTAGTTTAATACAAGTTGGGGTGTTAGGGTGACATGTTGAAAGGAAAGATGGGAGCGAGGAGATCGGGTATGGATTACTTCAGATGGACAAAGTTACTATTAGGAATAAGTATCCTTGCCAAATAGTAAATTAATAATAATTTAATTAATTTTATGTAATTAATGATTTTAAAAAAAAGTAAAAAAAAAAAAGATTTTTGGTAGTTGATTTTTGATTATATTGATAGTAGAGAGAAGTTAAAAAGAGAGAGAGAGAGGAAAGATAAAAGATGATGTGAGAGTAGACCTATTAATAATAAAAGTGGGTGAGAGAAAAAATGAAAAAATAAATAAATTAAAATGATATTTTTATCCAAATAATATAACTAAAAGAAGAAGGATAGATTAATAAATTTCATAGATGTGCAATTTATTATATTATATTATATTATTGTAGGCAGTAGATGTGCTAGCCATGTGGGAATTAATGAGCCAACTTCTTCCCTTTTTAATGCACCAGTGAAGCAATTAATGAGTCAACTTCTCCTTTTTTTTATTTTTATTTTTTCTTTGGAAGACGAGTGTTAAAAGTGGGGCTACTAGCATAAATTTCAATCTCAACCTCTCATCTCTAAACGGGTATATCATCTACCTCCCCCTTCACTCATCTTCTACCTTCACCATCTTAAGTGTTTAGTTTGATTTCTTTAGTTTCAGTTGTAGTTTTTTAAATTCTTCTATCATTCTCTACAAATCTGTAAATTTTCTCTTTTCAATTTTACTCTACAACTACTTTAACACCAAAACTCTCTTTGTATGCTTTCTAACTCTGGGATGAGAGCTCCAAATAGTTCACCAAAATGGTTGTCAAGAAGAGACCATGGCTTAATGCAAGACTCAGATGGGGAAGCATATATGTCCCAACTCGTGGCTATTAATGGAACTGGAAACTTTAGCACTATCACTGAAACTATTAAAAAAACTTTGGGTGATGGATAAACCGCTTTCAGATCTGCAACACTGGTGAAGTTTTCATTACCTCTTTTCTTGTTTTGTCTTCAATTAATCTCTCAGCTTCTAAACTATCAACATATTCTCTTCTTTTTTGTAAATAATGTATTTTAATTTATATTTATATTGTGTGTTTCTTCTACTCTTTGGAGAATTGTAGGTGTGTATCTTTGTCGTGGACTTAAAAAAAGAAAGAAGAGGAACTCAATAACATTTTGGGTTTTTTCTTGTACCCCACCCAATCCCCATATACCCCACCCAAATGAAAACCCCAAAATGCCCATAAAGCGTATTTTTCTTAAAGATTTTTGTGTCATATATATACACAGGGGGTATATATACGACCCTATTTTTGCCCATCGTATATACACCCCCAAGGCGTATATACGATTGCTTCTACCATAATCGTATATACGCCTTGGGGGTGTATATCGATGGGCAAAAAAATAGGGTCGTATATATACCCCCTCGGTGTATATATCGATCCCTATTGTATTTTTTTAATTTTTAAGTCATATAAAAATTAATTAAGTCTGAAAATATGTTTTGTGTGTAGTTCGTTAAAAGCGTGGCGATGTTATATGTCGAGCGAATAATTTAGGCTACAAAATCGGTATTCGGGCAACATACTCGATCGTAATGAAACCACGACCATTAAATCCGAAAAAAAATCAAGAATCAAGACTCCCATACGTTCCCAGGTGTTTAATCCTTTTTTTCTATATGATTTATGTAACACCCTAGTATTTCTAAACAATAGAAATACCAAAACATACATATTAGCTTACATCAGAGTATAAATTTCCTTACTTAATTAGATATGAATCTCTACAAGGAAATCGGAAACCAATAAATAACTTAAACAAATTTAAGTCATAAACTAATACAAAAGTAACAAGGAAAACATAAAAAGCGAGAAGGAAGACTAAATATTCAATCTTACATACGAGGCATACCACCACTACTCGTGCCATACAACCTTCTTCTTCCCATTGTCGAAAAGCAACAACATTTGTAGGGTGATATAACAAATCTCGGTGAGTCTTACGTGACCCCTCACCTATCACTCGGTCTATTTATAAAACATTTGTTTACTTCGTGATTTAATTAGTAAACCACGCACAATACTGATTGCACACCACGGTGCTAAATACAAAGCGCACACAGTCTTTGATCGTCAAATGCACACACGGTGCATTCATAACGTCCAACAATTGCACAATAGCGGTGAAACCTATCATCGAGAGCAAATCGCTATGTACAATAATTCATCACGAGCATAACACCATTGCGCACATCTGCTAATCCGGTGAACCCTATCATTTGAAGACCTAGGTTTGGGGCTCATGACTTCCCGCCTAGTATCTTTGCGAGCTCGGGTAAATCACCGCCTCGAATCCTAATTTCGATATTGATCATATACGAAATATCCTCTAATCACAGATACACCGCATTGGGGCGTCTCATATATACGATATAATATATATATACGGATTAAGTCTCACACCATAATATGTTGCAATAACATATTATTATCCACATAAATTCTTAAAAAAATCCGTTTAGTCAACATTTAAGTTGTAAGCCATTTGGTTCCCACACGTACTCTATATTTTACGGTTTTTGAAATACTCATAACATTAATCGTTATTTCAAAACCACTTTGAATTTGTATAAAAATTTCCAACGAAAATTCGCATGAGTTTCCTCTGTAATCTGGACATCCCAAAAATAATAATCACTGAAAAACCAGTCCGGACATCAATTTGTTCAAAAATCATTAATTTTACACATATACAAAAATTTACGGTTTTCCAATAGCTTTGAAAATTCAACGAATCACACCAGCGACTTTAAAACACATCCCGACAAAGCGATTATCCCACATAAATGCTCGGGGTGGTTAGGAAAAGGATTTAGAAGAAGTTTGAAGCGCCGAGCGGGCGTCGAAATGAAACATTGGATATTGGGAACATAGGAACTTCTCGACTTAATGCCCGATTCCGTTCCGTTCGTTCTCCGATCGATCAAATGTATTTCAATCCTAAACAACCACGTCTGACCATACACACAAATATTCCAGCCCGGGCAATACAATTCAACAATCAAAATCATATTGTTTCGTTCTATGTTTCAAAAACACATAATCTCGTAAAATATTGTTTTGACTCTAAAATTCTCGAAACTCGAATTTTGAAAAATCATTCGAACATAACTCAAAAGCGATATTTAAATTCCCTAAGCGAGTAAAACTCACCTCGTGTGATGAAAATCACACAAAACCAGAAACTCTCGAAGCTCACGATTTGAAACTTCACGTGTGCGCTCGGATCCGCTCCAAACCGGAACCAAACCTCCAATACTCTCTCCCAGCGACCCACGTCAAACCAACGACAACGGGGTTGAGTTTTCGTGCTTCAACTTTCATTTCTCTCCACTTTAAGCCATATGGTTCAACAATGGTGAAAAGAGATTGAGAAGAAATTAGGGAGTGAAATTGGTATCAATAGATAGAGGGCGAAAAATGGAAGAAAGCGAGCTATAAAGCCCCCTTACCTCGAGTTCAATTGAGAGAGATCTTCTCTCTTTCTTCCTCCTCCCCTTCGCGCTCTCTCTCTCTCGGTCACTCTCTGTTCCATTTTTTTCTTCCAATTCCTTTTCTTTCTCTCACGGTCCCTTTCTTTTCCTTTTATTCTTTCTTTCACTTATTTCTTTCTTTCTCTCTCCTACTTTACCTTTTCTTCTTTCTTTATTTTCACACAAGTGAGAGATAAGAGTGTATTTGGATATTTTGGTATCTTAGAGCTCATTTAACATGAGTGATATAATTCCTAAAATACCCTTAGAGTACTAATTTCCACTCGGTTATGCATTTAAATTATTTTCTCTAGCAATTATAAATTGCTTTAAATAACGACCTCTATCAGTGACTTGATTTATTACCTATCGAGTAATAAATCATTCGTTAATTTCTTAATTTGAAATTACGAAATTAGAGATGTTACAATCCCCAACTTGAAAAATTTTGTCCTCAAAATTGAACAAACATACTTCAAGAGAACATATCACGAATATCTAGTCCGCATATCGTCCTCCAATCCCCACATTCCTAGACCAGAAGAACCATTCCAACCACTTTAACAATTGGAATTTTTTTTTTTTTTTTTTCGTCAGTAGCATTTTCTTTTCATGCCCTATGACATGACTTGGGACAAGCGCTGCAAACAACAAATTGTAATTCATGTTCTGCTTGTTTTCCATTCCTTCTGAGATACAACAATAATGAAGCGAGAACAAGAAAAAGATCCTCTAGCTATATTTCTCTTAAGTTCTATTCGAACATTCTCATCAACTCCCTTTCGAGTTAAACCAAGAGAGATACAAGAAGATTCTTCACCATCCACCTCACAAGCATGAAAGCGGCCTCATCGCTTTCCATCACAAATTAAAAGTTCACCGCCACTAACACAAAGCAACAACGAGAATCAAACAAGTCTTCCATAACAAAGGTAGTATGACTTGGAGTTGGCTAAAGCAAAGAACCCTCTTTTCAAACTTCACTATTAAAGCCATAGGATTTAATAAATCCTTTTGTGAGGCATAACCTCATAAGAGCTAAAGCTGGTCATTCTTACTCATGTTATTCCACGGATTTGGCGGATATGTTTTACATAGCGTAGGAAGTGAACAACGATCAAAATAGTCCTAATGATGTTCCATAACTCTTCCTCGGCTTTTGAAGTTTGACCCATCATCGATCCTTTGATAGAACCGATATTTCGGGTTTCACATTTGAAAGATCAAATCCCCATGCTATGACTTGCTTGAAAGTTTTCTCTGACCCATTATCCACAAAACCACGCGAGGAACACATTCCCTTTCTGCTATCACGACTCTTAAACTCACTCCATTGAATTGGCAACACGGAAAAGATACGAGGCACTTCATTGTCATCTTCAAAATGGTAACTACTTCTCATAATAACTTTGTCCAAGCTGAAGGTAATCCATACACGATCTCTTACTCCCATCTTTCTTTTCAACAAGTCTCCGGAAACACTGACTTGTGGGAAGACTAGAGTAACATTACCTTTCTGTTTTATTAGATACCTTATTAGCACTTGGGTTAACCTGTCAATATCTGATGTTCTAGCCCGACTCACCAATGGGTAAAGGTTTTGTAAAAGTTTTCTTGAAAACTTTTGAATATGAAATAAATTTGCTCATTTACCCATAGGTGTTTGTTTCTTCGTTAACAGAAATACTAATAAGGCGTAGCTTCACCTCGTGACTCAGTCTTTGAAACACAATTCGAAATTCGAAAAGTATTTCAAAACCTATAAGTCGGATAACCATTTTAGAACCAACCATTCACTTGAGCTGAATCTATTATTCATTCACTTGGATTCCATCAACAATAGTGATACAAGGATGTACCCATCTCAAATATCAAAATATTCTTTAGATTAGGGACTATTAATAATATTATACCAATGTTACTAACTCGGTAATCATCAAAGGTAGTAACTAATACAGTAAGAGTTCTTTGAGGTAACTTGTGAACCAAAAATTTCATGCATTGCGGATGGATTCTGGACAAAGTCCTTTGACTTTGTTTTATAGAATATAGGCGAGTGAGAAATTTGAACCAGCTACCTTCCATGCAAAGCAACATTTCTTGGTGATTCCTTTTGAATTGAACCAATAATTGAGTCACTTGGGCATGAGAAGATCTAAACCATAAAGATCTCTTTCACGGAATCAAGCGGGCACAAGATAATGCAAGCGGCGTTGATTGAGTACAATTCTCACTATTTTACGCATTTAGTTGATCCTATATCTTCTCGAACTTCACAACATCCAAACATAACCATAACCCCTAAGCGTATCCCTTCAATAGATAATGTGTCTTGCCTAACGAGGTGTCGGGGACACAACACTTACTTGATTCGGTCTTCACAGAGGTCAACAACCCTCCAAACTCTATTGGTATTGTTGAAAGGCTATAGCTACTAACCTCCTTTTTAGGGAATAGGTCCATTGGGAAACTATAATGATTATTATCCTAAACCGGTGTCTAGGAATCTCATCTTACTTGGTGGAAGTTCTCTTTCCAATTCCCAAGCCTCTAATGAGTTTATGTTCTACAACCGCTTCAAGATTTAACAACTTAGGGTAAGGCAGAAGTTCATTTCAGAATACCATTGAACAATTAGTTCAAATCCTACTCGGATGTGTAGACACTTTCGTTAGCTTTCCAACGCATCCGGAACATAAAAATCGGAGTTCGGATTAAATGTTATAAATAAAACAAGTTGGAGAAGCGCGAAAATTTCTCACCAGAATCGAGGCCAGCTTGCTCATACTATATATCAATTAGCTTGAATATATTTTCCCTCACATGTGACATCTCATTTTCCTTACTGCAGTCATTTCTTAAAATCAAGTAACAGTCCATGAGTGTCGTCCAGCTATCGTCTTCTACGCCCATTGCATAACTTGAGTTGGAGCGAGTTTTGGGAATAGATTGAAAAGATGTTCCTCATCCGAAAGTTTAACAATAAAATCCCCTATAGGTGCGAGTCTTTCAATCCAATAATCACTCTCTCGAACTAGTGCCATAGCGGGAATTGTTTGAAACCAGTATCTGTCACCATCAAAGTCACCTACTGATCTCATCTTGATTGAGACTTGGTTCGAAATCGTAGTCAGACTAATTCGGTCAGCATAGGGTTCTGTAGCCAATACTGAGATTGCACTACAACTTACAAGATCGGTTTCATAGCATTTCACAATGTGACCTTGAGGAAATGGAACATGATCAAGACTACATGACTATCACGAGAAAGCCTCGAACTACAATCTAAGTTGGGGTTTATTCTAACCATAACGTAAAGTTAACTATGAAGCTATGTTTGATAGCGGATAAACCGACTAACCAACGATCGAGAAATTTGGTGTTAGTTAATCTTATGAGATCTTAGGATACCGGCATTATTATTGCCTAAAGGCTTTTCTGAATTGTAGTTCCCTGTAGGACCTACAATAGCTTTCACCGCAATTCTACAATTGCACTTGGTTCACTGACTGAACATTCGCCCACAGATTCCTCGAACCAATTTGGCTGCCCATTGCTTACTTGAACACCAAGCTGTAACCCTTTGCTTCATTTGCGTGCTCACGATAAAGCGAGAAGACGAGAATTCCTATGGTGTAGGGTTTGGACATTTTTAAAGTGAGGCAACTATTTGTCATAATTCTCATTAACTCATGAAACATTGAGTGGATCGACTCAATACTTCACATAATATCTTGAAAGGTTCGACATTTAATTGTCTAAGTCCCTAGTGACTCTATCTAACCTTTTGACCATAAGGTCTCTACGTCAAACTAGGTCGAGCTGCTCACGATACCAAAATGTAACACCTAGTATTTCTAAACAATAGAAATACCAAAACATACATATTAGCTTACATCGAGTATAAATTTCCTTACTTAGATATGAATCTCTACAAGGAAATCGGAAACCAATAAATAACTTAAACAAATTTAAGTCATAAACTAATACAAAAGTAACAAGGAAAACATAAAGGCGGAAGGAAGACTAAATATTCAATCTTACATGCAGGCATGCCACTACTCGTGCCATCTGACCTTCTTCTTCACTGTTGTCGAAAAGCAACAACATTTGTAGGGTGATATAACAAATCTCGGTGAGTCTTACAGTGACCCCTCACCTATCACTCGGTCTATTTATAAAACATTTGTTTACTTAGTGATTTAATTAGTAAACCACGCACAATACTGCATTGCACACCACACGGTGCTAAATACAATTGCACACACAGTCTTTGATCGTCAAATGCACACACGGTGCATTCATAGCGTCCAACAATTGCACAATAGCGGTGAACCCTATCATCGAGCAAATGCGCTATGTACAATAATTCATCCCGAGCATAACAAATGATTGCACATCTGCTAATCCGGTGAACCCTATCATTTGAAGGCCTAGGTTTAGGGGCTCATGACTTCCCGCCTAGTATCTTTGCGAGCTGCGGGGTCGTCACCGCCTCGAATCTAATTTCGATATTGATCATATACAGAAATATCCTCTAATCACAGTACACACCGCATTGGGCCGTCTCTCATATACGATATAATATATATATACGGATTAAGTCTCACACCATAATATGTTGCAATAACATATTATTATCCACATAAATTCTTAAAAAAATCCGTTTAGTCAACATTTAAGTTGTAAGCCATTTGGTTTCCCACACGTACTCTATATTTTACGGTTTTGAAATACTCATAACGTGTCGTTATTTCAAAACCACTTTGAATTTGTATAAAAATTTCCAACGAAAATTAAACGAGAGTTTCCTCTCATGTACGGACATCCCAAAAATAATAATCACTGAAAAACCAGTCCGGACATCAATTTGTTCAAAAATCATTAATTTTACACATATACAAAAATTTACGGTTTTCCAATAGCTTTGAAAATTCAACGAATCACACCAGCGACTTTAAAACACATCCCAACAAAGCGATTATCCCACATAAATGCTCGGGGTGGTTAGGAAAAGGATTTAGAAGAAGTTTGAAGCCGAGCGGGCGTCGAAGCGAAACATTGGATCACTGGGAACATAGGAACTTCTCGACTTAATGCCCGATTCCGTTCCGTTTCGTTCTCCGATCGATCCCAAAGCGTATTTCAATCCTAAACAACCACGTCTGACCATACACACAAATATTCCAGCGAGGCAATACAATTCAACAATCAAAATCATATTGTTTAGTTCTATGTTTCAAAAACACATAATCTCGTAAAATATTGTTTTTGACTCTAAAATTCTCGAAACTCGAATTTTGAAAAATCATTCGAACATAACTCAAAAGCGATATTTAAATTCCCTAAGCGAGTAAAACTCACCTCGTGTGATGAAAATCACACAAAGCCGAAAGCTCTCGAAGCTCACGATTTGAAACTTCACGTACACGCTCGGATCCGCTCCAAGGCCGGAACCAAACCTCAATACTCTCTCCCAGCGACCCCGTCAAACCAACGACAAGCGGGGTTGAGTTTTCGTGCTTCAACTTTCATTTCTCTCCACTTTAAGCAATATGGTTCAACAATGGTGAAAAGAGATTGAGAAGAAATTAGGGAGTGAAATTGGTATCAATAGATAGAGGGCGAAAAATGGAAGAAAGCGAGCTATAAAGCCCTTACCTCGAGTTCAATTGAGAGAGATCTTCTCTCTTTCTTCCTCCTCCCCCTTGGCGTCTCTCTCTCTCGGTCACTCTCTGTTCCATTTTTTTCTTCCAATTCCTTTTCTTTCTCTCACGGTCCCTTTCTTTTCCTTTTATTCTTTCTTTCCCTTATTTCTTTCTTTCTCTCTCCTACTTTACCTTTTCTTCTTTCTTTATTTTCACACAAGTGAGAGATAAGAGTGTATTTGGATATTTTTGGTATCTTAGAGCTCATTTAACATGAGTGGTATAATTCCTAAAATACCCTTAGAGTACTAATTTCCACTCGGTTATGCATTTAAATTATTTTCTCTAGCAATTATAAATTGCTTTCGTAACGACCTCTATCAGTGACTTGATTTATTACCTATCAGGAGTAATAAATCATTCGTTAATTTCTTAATTTGAAATTAACGAAATTAGGGATATTACAATCCCCAACTTGAAAAATTTTGTCCTCAAAATTGAACAAACATACTTCAAGAGAACATATCACGAATATCTAGTCGCATATCGTCCTCCAATCCCCACATTCCTAGGCCAGAAGAACCATTCCAACCACTTTAACAATTGGAATTTTTTTTTTATTTTTTTTCGTCAGTAGCATTTTCTTTTCATGCCCTATGACATGACTTGGGACAACGCGCTGCAAACAACAAATTGTAATTCATGTTCTGCTTGTTTTCCATTCCTTCTGAGATACAACAATAATGAGCGCGAACAAGAAAAAGATCCTCTAGCTATATTTCTCTTAAGTTCTATTCGAACATTCTCATCAACTCCTTTCGAGTTAAACCAGAGAGAGATACAAGAAGATTCTTCACCATCCACCTCTCACAAGCATGAAAGCGGCCTCATCGCTTTCCATCACAAATTAAAAGTTCACCGCGCCACTAACACAAAGCAACAACGAGAATCAAACAAGTCTTCCATAACAAAGGGTAATGACTTGGAGTTGGCTAAAGCGCAACCCCTCTTTCGACTTCACCTATTAAAGCCATAGGATTTAATAAATCCTTTTGTGAGGGCATAACCTCATAAGAGCTAAAGCGGTCATTCTTACTCATGTTATTCCACACAGTTTGGCGGATATGTTTTACATAGCGTAGGAAGTGAACAACGATCAAAATAGTCCTAATGATGTTCCCATAACTCTTCCTCGGCTTTTGAAGTTTGACCCGTCATCGATCCTTTGATAGAACCCGATATTTTGGGTTTCACATTTGAAAGATCAAATCCCCATGCTATGACTTGCTTGAAAGTTTTCTCTGACCCATTATCCACAAAACCACGCGAGGAACACATTCCCTTTCTGCTATCACGACTCTTAAACTCACTCCATTGAATTGGCAACACGGAAAAGATACGGGCACTTCATTGTCATCTTCAAAATGGTAACTACTTCTCATAATAACTTTGTCCAAGCTGAAGGTAATCCATACACGATCTCTTACTCCCATCTTTCTTTTCAACAAGTCTCCGGAAACACTGACTTGTGGGAAGACTAGAGTAACATTACCTTTCTGTTTTATTAGATACCTTATTAGCACTTGGGTTAACCCTGTCAATCTGATGTTCTAAGCCCGACTCACCAATGGGTAAAGGTTTTGTAAAAGTTTTCTTGAAAACTTTTGAATATGAAATAAATTTGCTCATTTACCCATAGGTGTTTGTTTCTTCGTTAACCCGAAATACTAATAAGACGTAGCTTCACCTCGTGACTCCGTCTTTGAAACACAATTCCGAAATTCGAAAAGTATTTCAAAACCTATAAGTCAGATAACCATTTTAGAACCAACCATTCACTTGAACTGAATCTATTATTCATTCACTTGGATTCCATCAACAATAGTGATACAAGGATGTACCCATCTCAAATATCAAAATATTCTTTAGATTAGGGACTATTAATAATATTATACCAATGTTACTAACTCAGTAATCATCAAAGGTAGTAACTAATAACGGTAAGAGTTGCTGAGGTAACTTGTGAACCAAAAATTTCATGCATTGCAGATGGATTACAGACCAAAGTCCTTTGACTTTGTTTTATAGAATATAGGCGAGTGAGAAATTTGAACCGGCTACCTTCCATGCAAAGCAACATTTCTTGGTGATTCCTTTTGAATTGAACCAATAATTCAGTCACTTGGGCATGAGAAGATCTAAACCATAAAGATCTCTTTCACGGAATCAAGCGGGCACAAGATAATGCAGCGGCGTTGATTGAGTACAATTCTCACTATTTTACGCATTCCGTTGATCCTATATCTTCTCGAACTTCACAACATCCAAACATAACCATAACCCCTAGCGTATCCCTTCAATAGATAATGTGTCTTGCCTAACGAGGTGTCGGGGACACAACACTTACTTGATTCGGTCTTCTAGAGGTCAACAACCCTCCAAACTCTATTGTATGTTGAAAGGCTATAGCTACTAACCTCCTTTTAGGGAATAGGTCCATTGGGAAACTATAATGATTATTATCCTAAGCCAGGTGTCTAGGAATCTCATCTTAGCAATTTGGAAGTTCTCTTTCCAATTCCCAAGCCTCTAATGAGTTTATGTTCTACTAACAGCTTCAAGATTTAACAACTTAGGGTAAGGCAGAAGTTCATTTCAGAATACCATTGAACAATTAGTTCAAATCCTACTCGGATGTGTAGACACTTTCGTTAGCTTTCCAACGCATCCGGAACATAAAAATCGGAGTTCGGATTAAATGTTATAAATAAAACAAGTTGGAGAAGCGCGAAAATTTCTCACTGAGATCGAGGTAAGCTTGCTCATACTATATATCAATTAGCTTGAATATATTTTCCCTCACATGTGACATCTCATTTTCCTTACTGCGATCATTTCTTAAAATCAAGTAACTTGATCCATGAGTGTCGTCCGGCTATCGTCTTCTCGCCCATTGCATAACTTGATTGGAGCGAGTTTTGGGAATAGATTGAAAAGATGTTCCTCATCGAAAAAGTTTAACAATAAAATCCCCTATAGGTGCAGGTCTTTCAATCCAATAATCACTCTCTCGAACTAGTGCCATAAGCGGGAATTGTTTGAAACCGATATCTGTCACCATCAAAGTCACCTCTTGATCTCATCTTGATTGAGACTTGGTTGAAATCGTGTCGGACTAATTCGGTCGGCATAGGGTTACGTAGCCAATCTTTGAGATTGCACTACAACTTACAAGATCGGTTTCATAGCATTTCACAATGTGACCTTGAGGAAATGGAACATGATCAAGACTCATGACTATCACGAGAAAGCCTCGAACTACAATCTAAGTTGGGGTTTATTCTAACCATAACGTAAAGTTAACTATGAAGCTATGTTTTTGATAGCGGATAAAGTGACTAACCAACGATCGAGAATTTGGTGTTAGTTAATCTTATGAGATCTTAGGATACGGCATTATTATTGCCTAAAGGCTTTTACGAATTGTAGTTCCTGTAGGACCTACAATAGCTTTCACCGCAATTCTACAATTGCACTTGGTTCCTTGTTGAACATTCGCCCTGAGATTCCTCGAACCAATTTGGCTGCCCATTGCTTACTTGAACACCAAGCTGTAACCCTTTGCTAGCCATTGCGTGCTCACGATAAGGCGAGAGAAGACCGAGAATTCCTATGGTGTAGGGTTTGGACATTTTTTGGAAGTGAGGCAACTATTTGTCATAATTCTCATTAACTCATGAAACATTGAGTGGATCGACTCAATACTTCACATAATATCTTTGAAAGGTTACGACATTTAATTGTCTAAGTCCCTAGTGACTCTATCTAACCTTTTGACCATAAGGTCTCTACGTCCAAACTAGGTGGCGCTCGATACCAAAATGTAACACCTAGTATTTCTAAACAATAGAAATACCAAAACATACATATTAGCTTACATCAGTATAAATTTCCTTACTTAGATATGAATCTCTACAAGGAAATCGGAAACCAATAAATAACTTAAACAAATTTAAGTCATAAACTAATACAAAAGTAACAAGGAAAACATAAAGACGGAAGGAAGACTAAATATTCAATCTTACATGCAGGCATGCCACTACTACTCGTGCCATACAACCTTCTTCTTCCACTGTTGTCGAAAAGCAACAACATTTGTAGGGTGATATAACAAATCTCGGTGAGTCTTACAGTGACCCCTCACCTATCACTCGGTCTATTTATAAAACATTTGTTTACTTAGTGATTTAATTAGTAAACCACGCGCAATCTGATTGCACACACGGTGCTAAATACAAAGCGCACACCACAGTCTTTGATCGTCAAATGCACACACGGTGCATTCATGCGTCCAACAATTGCACAATAGCGGTGAACCCTATCATCGAGAGCAAATGCGCTATGTACAATAATTCATCACGAGCATAACGGCATTTGCACATCTGCTAATCCCGGTGAACCCTATCATTTGAAGGCCTAGGTTTAGGGGCTCATGACTTCCCGCCTAGTATCTTTGCGAGCTGCGGGGTCGTCACCGCCTCGAATCTAATTTCGATATTGATCGTATATACGAAATATCCTCTAATCACGAGTACACCGCATTGGGCGTCTCATATACGATATAATATATATATACGGATTAAGTCTCACACCATAATATGTTGCAATAACATATTATTATCCACATAAATTCTTAAAAAAATCCGTTTAGTCAACATTTAAGTTGTAAGCCATTTGGTTCCCCACGTACTCTATATTTTACGGTTTTTGAAATACTCATAACATTGTCGTTATTTCAAAACCACTTTGAATTTGTATAAAAATTTCCAACGAAAATTCGCGAGTTTCCTCAATCTGGACATCCCAAAAATAATAATCACACGAAAAAACGGTCGGACATCAATTTGTTCAAAAATCATTAATTTTACACATATACAAAAATTTACACGGTTTTCCAATAGCTTTGAAAATTCAACGAATCACACCAGCGACTTTAAAACACATCCCAACAAAGCGTTATCCCACATAAATGCTCGGGGTGGTTAGGAAAAGGATTTAGAAGAAGTTTGAAGCGAGCGGGCGTCGAAGCGAAACATTGGATCACGGGAACATAGGAACTTCTCGACTTAATGCCCGATTCCGTTTCGTTTCGTTCTCCGTCGATCCCAAACGTATTTCAATCCTAAACAACCACGTCTGACCATACACACAAATATTCCAGCCGGGCAATACAATTCAACAATCAAAATCATATTGTTTCCGTTCTATGTTTCAAAAACACATAATCTCGTAAAATATTGTTTTGACTCTAAAATTCTCGAAACTCGAATTTTGAAAAATCATTCGAACATAACTCAAAAGCGATATTTAAATTCCCTAAGCGAGTAAAACTCACCTCGTGTGATGAAAATCACACAAAGCCGAAGCTCTCGAAGCTCACGATTTGAAACTTCACGTACACGCTCGGATCCGCTCCAAACCGGAACCAAACCTCAATACTCTCTCCCACGACCCCGTCAAACCAACAGCAACGGGGTTGAGTTTTCGTGCTTCAACTTTCATTTCTCTCCACTTTAAGCAATATGGTTCAACAATGGTGAAAAGAGATTGAGAAGAAATTAGGGAGTGAAATTGGTATCAATAGATAGAGGACGAAAAATGGAAGAAAGCGAGCTATAAAGCCCCCTTACCTCGAGTTCAATTGAGAGAGATCTTCTCTCTTTCTTCCTCCTCCCCTTCGCGTCTCTCTCTCTCGGTCACTCTCTGTTCCATTTTTTTTTTCTTCCAATTCCTTTTCTTTCTCTCACGGTCCCTTTCTTTTTCCTTTTATTCTTTCTTTCCCTTATTTCTTTCTTTCTCTCTCCTACTTTACCTTTTCTTCTTTCTTTATTTTCACACAAGTGAGAGATAAGAGTGTATTTGGATATTTTTGGTATCTTAGAGCTCATTTAACATGAGTGGTATAATTCCTAAAATACCCTTAGAGTACTAATTTCCACTCAGTTATGCATTTAAATTATTTTCTCTAGCAATTATAAATTGCTTTTAAATAACGACCTCCTATCCGTGACTTGATTTATTACCTATCCGAGTAATAAATCATTCGTTAATTTCTTAATTTGAAATTAACGAAATTAGGGATGTTACAATCACCCCAACTTGAAAAATTTTGTCCTCAAAATTGAACAAACATACTTCAAGAGAACATATACGAATATCTAGTCCGCATATCGTCCTCCAATCCCCACATTCCTAGACCGAAGAACCATTCCAACCACTTTAACAATTGGAATTTTTTTTTTTTATTTTTTTTTTCGTCCGTAGCATTTTCTTTTCATGCCCTATGACATGACTTGGGACAACGCTGCAAACAACAAATTGTAATTCATGTTTCTGCTTGTTTTCCATTCCTTTCTGAGATACAACAATAATGAAGCGAGAACAAGAAAAAGATCCCCTCTAGCTATATTTCTCTTAAGTTCTATTCGAACATTCTCATTGACTCCCTTTCGGGTTAAACCAAGAGAGATACAAGAAGATTCTTCACCATCCACCTCACAAGCATGAAAGCGGCCTCATCGCTTTCCATCACAAATTAAAAGTTCACCGCCACTAACACAAAGCAACAACCAGAATCAAACAAGTCTTCCATAACAAAGGGGTAACAGCTTGGAGTTGGCTAAGGCAGCAACCCCTCTTTCAGCTTCACCTATTAAAGCCATAGGATTTAATAAATCCTTTTTGTGAGGGCATAACCTCATAAGAGCTAAACTGGTCATTCTTACTCATGTTATTCCACACGGATTTGGCAGATATGTTTTACATAGCGTAGGAAGTGAACAACGATCAAAATAGTCCTAATGATGTTCCCATAACTCTTCCTCGGCTTTTGAAGTTTGACCCATCATCGATCCTTTGATAGAACCGATATTTCAGGTTTCACATTTGAAAGATCAAATCCCCATGCTATGACTTGCTTGAAAGTTTTCTACTGACCCATTATCCACAAAACCACGCGGGAACACATTCCACTTTCACTGCTATCACGACTCTTAAACTCACTCCATTGAATTGGCAACACGGAAAAAGATCACGAGGCACTTCATTGTCATCTTCAAAATGGTAACTACTTCTCATAATAACTTTGTCCAATGAAGGTAATCCATACACGATCTCTTACTCCCATCTTTCTTTTCAACAAGTCTCCGGAAACACTGACTTGTGGGAAGACTAGGTAACATTACCTTTCTGTTTTATTAGATACCTTATTAGCACTTGGGTTAACCACTGTCATCTGATGTTTCTAATGACTCACCAATGGGTAAAGGTTTTGTAAAAGTTTTCTTGAAAACTTTTGAATATGAAATAAATTTGCTCATTTACCCATAGGTGTTTGTTTCTTCGTTAACCGAAATACTAATAAAGGCGTAGCTTCACCTCGTGACTCCGTCTTTGAAACACAATTAGAAATTCGAAAAGTATTTCAAAACCTATAAGTCGGATAACCATTTTAGAACCAACCATTCACTTGAAATGAATCTATTATTCATTCACTTGGATTCCATCAACAATAGTGATACAAGGATGTACCCATCTCAAATATCAAAATATTCTTTAGATTAGGGACTATTAATAATATTATACCAATGTTACTAACTCATTAATCATCAAAGGTAGTAACTAATAACTTGGTAAGAGTTCTTTGAGGTAACTTGTGAACCAAAAATTTCATGCATTGCGGATGGATTCTGAGACCAAAGTCCTTTGACTTTGTTTTATAGAATATAGGCGAGTGAATTTGAACCGGCTACCTTCCATGCAAAGCAACATTTCTTGGTGATTCCTTTTGAATTGAACCAATAATTCAGTCACTTGGGCATGAGAAGATCTAAACCATAAAGATCTCTTTCACGGAATCAAGCGGGCACAAGATAATGCAAGCGGCGTTGATTCAGTACAATTCTCACTATTTTACGCATTCCGTTGATCCTATATCTTCTCGAACTTCACAACATCCAAACATAACCATAACCCCTAGCGTATCCCTTCAATAGATAATGTGTCTTGCCTAACGAGGTGTCGGGGACACAACACTTACTTGATTCGGTCTTCTAGAGGTCAACAACCCTCCAAACTCTATTATTTGTTGAAAGGCTATAGCTACTAACCTCCTTTTCAGGGAATAGGTCCATTGGGAAACTATAATGATTATTATCCTAAACCGGTGTCTAGGAATCTCATCTTAGCTTTGCTGGAAGTTCTCTTTCCAATTCCCAAGCCTCTAATGAGTTTATGTTCTACTTAGCTTCAAGATTTAACAACTTAGGGTAAGGCAGAAGTTCATTTCAGAATACCATTGAACAATTAGTTCAAATCCTACTCGGATGTGTAGACACTTTCGTTAGCTTTCCAACGCATCCGGAACATAAAAATCGGAGTTCGGATTAAATGTTATAAATAAAACAAGTTGGAGAAGCGGCGAAAATTTCTCCTGAATCGAGGCCAGCTTGCTCATACTATATATCAATTAGCTTGAATATATTTTCCCTCACATGTGACATCTCATTTTCCTTCTTGCGGTCATTTCTTAAAATCAAGTAATGATCCATGAGTGTCGTCCCACTATCGTCTTCTCGCCCATTGCATAACAGATTGGAGCGAGTTTTGAGGAATAGATTGAAAAGATGTTCCTCATCCGAAAGTTTAACAATAAAATCCCCTATAGGTGCAGGTCTTTCAATCCAATAATCACTCTCTCCGAACTAGTGCCATAACGGGGAATTGTTTGAAACCCAGTATCTGTCACCATCAAAGTCACCTACTGATCTCATCTTGATTGAGACTTGGTTCGAAATCGTAATCAGACTAATTCGGTCAGCATAGGGTTCTGTAGCCAATACTGAGATTGCACTACAACTTACAAGATCGGTTTCATAGCATTTCACAATGTGACCTTGAGGAAATGGAACATGATCAAGACTCGCAGCTATCCTGAGAAAGCCTCGAACTACAATCTAAGTTGGGGTTTATTCTAACCATAACGTAAAGTTAACTATGAAGCTATGTTTCGGTAACGGATAAACTGACTAACCAACAGTCAGAATTTCGGGTGTTAGTTAATCTTAACAGATCTTAGGATACCAGCATTATTATTGCCTAAAGGCTTTTCTGAATTGTAGTTCCCTGTAGGACCTACAATAGCTTTCACCGCAATTCTACAATTGCACTTGGTTCTTGTTGAACATTCGCCCCTGATTCCTCGAACCAATTTGGCTGCCCATTGCTTACTTGAACACCAAGCTGTAACCCTTTGCTTCCATTGCGTGCTCGATAAGCGAGAAGACGAGAATTCCTATGGTGTAGGGTTTGGACATTTTTTGAAGTGAGGCAACTAGCTGTCATAATTCTCAGTAACTCACATGAAACATTGAGTGGATCGACTCAATACTTCACATAATATCTTGAAAGGTTCGACATTTAATTGTCTAAGTCCCTAGTGACTCTATCTAACCTTTTGACCATAAGGTCTCTACGTCAAACTAGGTCGAGCTGCTGCTCGATACCAAAATGTAACACCTAGTATTTCTAAACAATAGAAATACCAAAACATACATATTAGCTTACATCAGTATAAATTTCCTTACTTAGATATGAATCTCTACAAGGAAATCGGAAACCAATAAATAACTTAAACAAATTTAAGTCATAAACTAATACAAAAGTAACAAGGAAAACATAAAGACGGAAGGAAGACTAAATATTCAATCTTACATGCGAGCATACCACCTACTCGTGCCATACAACCTTCTTCTTCCACTGTTAATCGAAAAGCAACAACATTTGTAGGGTGATATAACAAATCTCGGTGAGTCTTACAGTGACCCCTCACCTATCACTCGGTCTATTTATAAAACATTTGTTTACTTCGTGATTTAATTAGTAAACCACGCGCAAATCCGATTGCACACGAGTGCTAAATACAAAGCGCACACCTACAGTCTTTGATCGTCAAATGCACACCACGGTGCATTCTGCGTCCAACAATTGCACAATAGCGGTGAACCCCTATCATCGAGCAAATCGCTATGTACAATAATTCATCGAGCATAACACCGATTTGCACATCGCTAATCCGGTGAACCCTATCATTGAAGGCCTAGGTTTAGGGGCTCATGACTTCCCGCCTAGTATCTTTGCGAGCTCACGGGTCGTCACCGCCTCGAATCCTAATTTCGATATTGATCATATACAGAAATATCCTCTAATCACGAGTACACCGCATTGGGCGTCTCATATACGATATAATATATATATATACGGATTAAGTCTCACACCATAATATGTTGCAATAACATATTATTATCCACATAAATTCTTAAAAAATCCGTTTAGTCAACATTTAAGTTGTAAGCCATTTGGTTCCCACACGTACTCTATATTTTACGGTTTTTCGAAATACTCATAACATTAATCGTTATTTCAAAACCACTTTGAATTTGTATAAAAATTTCCAACGAAAATTCGGCGAGTTTCCTCTGTATGTCTGGACATCCCAAAATAATAATCACTGAAAAACCAGTCGGACATCAATTTGTTCAAAAATCATTAATTTTACACATATACAAAAATTTACGGTTTTTCCAATAGCTTTGAAAATTCAAGCGAATCACACCAGCGACTTTAAAACACATCCCAACAAGCGATTATCCCACATAAATGCTCGGGGTGGTTAGGAAAAGGATTTAGAAGAAGTTTGAAGCGAGCGGGCGTCGAAAGCGAAACATTGGATCTTTGGGAACATAGGAACTTCTCGACTTAATGCCCGATTAGTTCCGTTTCGTTCTGCGATCGATCCCAAGCCGTATTTCAATCCTAAACAACCACGTACAGCCATACACACAAATATTCCAGCCAGGCAATACAATTCAACAATCAAAATCATATTGTTTCGCGTTCTATGTTTCAAAAACACATAATCTCGTAAAATCTTTGTTTTTGACTCTAAAATTCTCGAAACTCCGAATTTTGAAAAATCATTCGAACATAACTCAAAAAGCGATATTTAAATTCCCTAAGCGAGTAAAACTCACCTCGTGTGATGAAAATCACACAAAAGCGAAACTCTCGAAGCTCACGATTTGAAACTTCACGTACACGCTCGGATCCGCTCAACCGGAACCAAACCTCAATACTCTCTCCCAGCGACCCCGTCAAACCAACAGCGACTAGCGGGGTTGAGTTTTCGTGCTTCAACTTTCATTTCTCTCCACTTTAAGCCATATGGTTCAACAATGGTGAAAAGAGATTGAGAAGAAATTAGGGAGTGAAATTGGTATCAATAGATAGAGGGCGAAAAATGGAAGAAAACGAGCTATAAAGCCCCTTACCTCGAGTTCAATTGAGAGAGATCTTCTCTCTTTCTTCCTCCTCCCCTTAGCGTCTCTCTCTCTCTCGGTCACTCTCTGTTCCATTTTTTTTTTCTTCCAATTCCTTTTCTTTCTCTCACGGTCCCTTTCTTTTTCCTTTTATTCTTTCTTTCACTTATTTCTTTCTTTCTCTCTCCTACTTTACCTTTTCTTCTTTCTTTATTTTCACACAAGTGAGAGATAAGAGTGTATTTGGATATTTTTGGTATCTTAGAGCTCATTTAACATGAGTGGTATAATTCCTAAAATACCCCTTAGAAGTACTAATTTGCACTCGGTTATGCATTTAAATTATTTTCTCTAGCAATTATAAATTGCTTTCGTAACGACCTCCTATCCGTGACTTGATTTATTACCTATCCGAGTAATAAATCATTCGTTAATTTCTTAATTTGAAATTAACGAAATTAGGGATGTTACAATCACCCCAACTTGAAAAATTTTGTCCTCAAAATTGAACAAACATACTTCAAGAGAACATATCACGAATATCTAGTCCGCATATCGTCCTCCAATCCCCACATTCCTAGGCCAGAAGAACCATTCCAACCACTTTAACAATTGGAATTTTTTTTTAATTTTTTTCGTCAGTAGCATTTTCTTTTCATGCCCTATGACATGACTTGGGACAACGCTGCAAACAACAAATTGTAATTCATGTTCTGCTTGTTTTCCATTCCTTCTGAGATACAACAATAATGAGCGAGAACAAAGAAAAAGATCCCCTCTAGCTATATTTCTCTTAAGTTCTATTCGAACATTCTCATCAACTCCCTTTCGAGTTAAACCAAGAGAGATACAAGAAGATTCTTCACCATCCACCTCACAAGCATGAAAGCGGCCTCATCGCTTTCCATCACAAATTAAAAGTTCACGCCACTAACACAAAGCAACAACGAGAATCAAACAAGTCTTCCATAACAAAGGGGGTAACTTGACTTGGAGTTGGCTAAGGCGTGAACCCCTCTTTCGACTTCACTATTAAAGCCATAGGATTTAATAAATCCTTTTGTGAGGGCATAACCTCATAAGAGCTAAAGCGGTCATTCTTACTCATGTTATTCCACACGGATTTGGCAGATATGTTTTACATAGCGTAGGAAGTGAACAACGATCAAAATAGTCCTAATGATGTTCCCATAACTCTTCCTCGGCTTTTGAAGTTTGACCCATCATCGATCCTTTGATAGAACCGATATTTCAGGTTTCACATTTGAAAGATCAAATCCCCATGCTATGACTTGCTTGAAAGTTTTCTACAGCCCATTATCCACAAAACCACGCAGGAACACATTCCCTTTCCTGCTATCACGACTCTTAAACTCACTCCATTGAATTGGCAACACGGGAAAAAGACGAGGCACTTCATTGTCATCTTCAAAATGGTAACTACTTCTCATAATAACTTTGTCCAAGCTGAAGGTAATCCATACACGATCTCTTACTCCCATCTTTCTTTTCAACAAGTCTCCGGAAACACCCTGACTTGTGGGAAGACTAGGTAACATTACCTTTCTGTTTTATTAGATACCTTATTAGCACTTGGGTTAACCCTGTCAATACAGTGTTCCTAACTGACTCACCAATGGGTAAAGGTTTTGTAAAAGTTTTCTTGAAAACTTTTGAATATGAAATAAATTTGCTCATTTACCCATAGGTGTTTGTTTCTTCGTTAACCCGAAATACTAATAAGACGTAGCTTCACCTCGTGACTCCGTCTTTGAAACACAATTCCGAAATTCGAAAAGTATTTCAAAACCTATAAGTCAGATAACCATTTTAGAACCAACCATTCACTTGAACTGAATCTATTATTCATTCACTTGGATTCCATCAACAATAGTGATACAAGGATGTACCCATCTCAAATATCAAAATATTCTTTAGATTAGGGACTATTAATAATATTATACCAATGTTACTAACTCAGTAATCATCAAAGGTAGTATCTAATAACGGTAAGAGTTGCTGAGGTAACTTGTGAACCAAAAATTTCATGCATTGCGGATGGATTCTGAGACAAAGTCCTTTGACTTTGTTTTATAGAATATAGGCGAGTGAGAAATTTGAACGGCTACCTTCCATGCAAAGCAACATTTCTTGGTGATTCCTTTTGAATTGAACCAATAATTGAGTCACTTGGGCATGAGAAGATCTAAACCATAAAGATCTCTTTCACGGAATCAAAGCGGGCACAAGATAATGCAGCGGCGTTGATTTGAGTACAATTCTCACTATTTTACGCATTCCGTTGATCCTATATCTTCTCGAACTTCACAACATCCAAACATAACCATAACCCCTAGCGTATCCCTTCAATAGATAATGTGTCTTGCCTAACGAGGTGTCGGGGACACAACAACACTTGATTCAGTCTTCTAGAGGTCAACAACCCTCCAAACTCTATTGGTTTGTTGAAAGGCTATAGCTACTAACCTCCTTTTTCAGGGAATAGGTCCATTGGGAAACTATAATGATTATTATCCTAAGCCAGGTGTCTAGGAATCTCATCTTAACTTTGGAAGTTCTCTTTCCAATTCCCAAGCCTCTAATGAGTTTATATTCTACAACCGCTTCAAGATTTAACAACTTAGGGTAAGGCAGAAGTTCATTTCAGAATACCATTGAACAATTAGTTCAAATCCTACTCGGATGTGTAGACACTTTCGTTAGCTTTCCAACGCATCCGGAACATAAAAATCGGAGTTAGGATTAAATGTTATAAATAAAACAAGTTGGAGAAGCGGCGAAAATTTCTCACTGAATCGAGAAGTAGCTACTCATACTATATATCAATTAGCTTGAATATATTTTCCCTCACATGTGACATCTCATTTTCCTTACTGCAGTCATTTCTTAAAATCAAGTAACAGTCCATGAGTGTCGTCCAGCTATCGTCTTCTACGCCCATTGCATAACTTGATTGGAACGAGTTTTCAGGAATAGATTGAAAAGATGTTCCTCATCTGAAAGTTTAACAATAAAATCCCCTATAGGTGCAGGTCTTTCAATCCAATAATCACTCTCTCCGAACTAGTGCCATAACGGGGAATTGTTTGAAACCCAGTATCTGTCACCATCAAAGTCACCTACTGATCTCATCTTGATTGAGACTTGGTTCGAAATCGTAATCAGACTAATTCGGTCAGCATAGGGTTCTGTAGCCAATACTGAGATTGCACTACAACTTACAAGATCGGTTTCATAGCATTTCACAATGTGACCTTGAGGAAATGGAACATGATCAAGACTCATGACTATCACGAGAAAGCCTCGAACTACAATCTAAGTTGGGGTTTATTCTAACCATAACGTAAAGTTAACTATGAAGCTATGTTTCGGTAACGGATAAACTGACTAACCAACAGTCAGAATTTCGGGTGTTAGTTAATCTTAACAGATCTTAGGATACCAGCATTATTATTGCCTAAAGGCTTTTCTGAATTGTAGTTCCCTGTAGGACCTACAATAGCTTTCACCGCAATTCTACAATTGCACTTGGTTCACTGACTGAACATTCGCCCACAGATTCCTCGAACCAATTTGGCTGCCCATTGCTTACTTCAGAACACCAACTGTAACCCTTTGCTTCCGCTGCGTGCTCTGATAAACTGAGAAGACCAGAATTCCTATGGTGTAGGGTTTGGACATTTTCGGGGCTGAGGCAACTAGCTGTCATAATTCTCAGTAACTCACATGAAACATTGAGTGGATCCTGACTCAATACTTCACATAATATACTGAAAGGTTCTGACATTTAATTGTCTAAGTCCCTAGCTGACTCTATCTAACCTTTTGACCATAAGGTCTCTCTGCGTCGGAAACTAGGTCGAATCGCTCACGATACCAAAATGTAACACCCTAGTATTTCTAAACAATAGAAATACCAAAACATACATATTAGCTTACATCAGAGTATAAATTTCCTTACTTAGATATGAATCTCTACAAGGAAATCGGAAACCAATAAATAACTTAAACAAATTTAAGTCATAAACTAATACAAAAGTAACAAGGAAAACATAAAGGCGGAAGGAAGACTAAATATTCAATCTTACATGCGAGCATGCCACCTACTCGTGCCATACAACCTTCTTCTTCCACTAATCTCGAAAAGCAACAACATTTGTAGGGTGATATAACAAATCTCGGTGAGTCTTACCGTGACCCCTCACCTATCACTCGGTCTATTTATAAAACATTTGTTTACTTCGTGATTTAATTAGTAAACCACGCGCAATACCGCATTGCACACGATTGCTAAATACAAGCGCACACACAAGTCTTTGATCGTCAAATGCACACACACGGTGCATTCATAACGTCCAACAATTGCACAATAGCGGTGAACCTATCATCATCGAGCAAATCGCTATGTACAATAATTCATCCCGAGCATAACACCGATCGCACATCTCGCTAATCCGGTGAACCCTATCATTTGAAGGCCTAGGTTTAGGGGCTCATGACTTCCCCGCCTAGTATCTTTGCGAGCTGCGGGTCGTCACCGCCTCGAATCCTAATTTCGATATTGATCATATACGAAATATCCTCTAATCCTGAGTACACCCGCATTGGGGCGTCTCATATATACGATATAATATATATATACGGATTAAGTCTCACACCATAATATGTTGCAATAACATATTATTATCCACATAAATTCTTAAAAAAATCCGTTTAGTCAACATTTAAGTTGTAAGCCATTTGGTTCCCACACGTACTCTATATTTTACGGTTTTTGAAATACTCATAACATTAATCGTTATTTCAAAACCACTTTGAATTTGTATAAAATTTCCAACGAAAATTCGGCGAGTTTCCTGCGTAATACGGACATCCCAAAATAATAATCACACGAAAAACCAGTCGGACATCAATTTGTTCAAAAATCATTAATTTTACACATATACAAAAATTTACGGTTTTTCCAATAGCTTTGAAAATTCAACCGAATCACACCAACGACTTTAAAACACATCCCAACAAAGCGATTATCCCACATAAATGCTCGGGGTGGTTAGGAAAAGGATTTAGAAGAAGTTTGAAGAAGCGAGCGGGCGTCGAAGCGAAACATTGGATCTGGGAACATAGGAACTTCTCGACTTAATGCCCAATTCCGTTCCGTTTCGTTCTCCGATCGATCAAAGCGTATTTCAATCCTAAACAACCACGTCTGACCATACACACAAATATTCCAGCCCGTGCAATACAATTCAACAATCAAAATCATATTGTTTCGTTCTATGTTTCAAAAACACATAATCTCGTAAAATCTGTTTTTGACTCTAAAATTCTCGAAACTCCGAATTTTGAAAAATCATTCGAACATAACTCAAAAAGCGATATTTAAATTCCCTAAGCGAGTAAAACTCACCTCGTGTGATGAAAATCACACAAAGCAGAAGCTCTCCGAAGCTCACGATTTGAAACTTCACGTACACGCTCCGGATCCGCTCCAAACCGGAACCAAACCTCCAATACTCTCTCCCACCGACCACGTCAAACCAACAACAACGGGGTTGAGTTTTCGTGCTTCAACTTTCATTTCTCTCCACTTTAAGCCATATGGTTCAACAATGGTGAAAAGAGATTGAGAAGAAATTAGGAGTGAAATTGGTATCAATAGATAGAGGCGAAAAATGGAAGAAAGCGAGCTATAAAGCCCCTTACCTCGAGTTCAATTGAGAGAGATCTTCTCTCTTTCTTCCTCCTCCCTTCGCGTCTCTCTCTCTCGGTCACTCTCCATTTCCATTTTTTTCTTCCAATTCCTTTTCTTTCTCTCACGGTCCCTTTCTTTTTCCTTTTATTCTTTCTTTCACTTATTTCTTTCTTTCTCTCTCCTACTTTACCTTTTCTTCTTTCTTTATTTTCACACAAGTGAGAGATAAGAGTGTATTTGGATATTTTTGGTATCTTAGAGCTCATTTAACATGAGTGGTATAATTCCTAAAATACCCTTAGAGTACTAATTTCCACTCAGTTATGCATTTAAATTATTTTCTCTAGCAATTATAAATTGCTTTCGTAACGACCTCCTATCCGTGACTTGATTTATTACCTATCCGAGTAATAAATCATTCGTTAATTTCTTAATTTGAAATTAACGAAATTAGGGATGTTACAATTTAATAATAGTTTAATGATATTCATTTAATTGTAACAAAATTATTTTGTAATTTTTGGTATTAGTTTTAATAGTGAGATTATAGTAAATAGTAAATTTTAGATTATTGTTTTATCTTTTATTGGTCAAATGACTGTTTTACCCTAATATTGTAACGAATGGAAGAATGATAGGTTAGTAAATTTGGTGGTGGTTAAATTGCATCTATTTATATTAAATAAATAGATAATAGATACTCGTTATCGTTTCGATGCATGCTCACTTAAAAAAGTTGATGAGATTTAATATTTATTTTTTTAGGAAAAATAATTTTAGAATTTTTGCTAGTGGTATCAATTTTTTTGACAATCGGTAGTGGTTAAATTAATTGGGTTTAGTAGTTTTAAGTAGATTAAAGTAAATAATAAATTCTATATAATTTTGAAAGAAAAAATTATGCAATGTGGCGTCGTATGCGATGCATGACTTTACTTCTTTTTTGGCGCTACCGTTGGCACTATCAATAGTGCTCTCGTTGCTGCTACCGTGAAGCTTACGAAAAAAAAAGATGAGATTCAATTATTTATTTTTTTAGGAAAAATAAATTTGGAATTTTTCCTAGTGGTATCGCTTTTTTTGACGATTGGTAATGGTCAAGTTAATTGTGTATAGTAGTTTGAGTCGATTATAATAAATAGTAAATTAATAATAATTTAATTAATTTTATGTAATTATTGATTTTAAAAAAAAAGAAAAAAAAAAAGATTTTTGGTAGTTGATTGTTTGATTATATTGATAGTAGAGAGAAGTTAAAAAGAGTGAGAGAGAGAGGAAAGATAAAAGATGATGTGAGAGTAGACCTATTAATAATAAAAGTGGGTGAGAGAAAAAATGAAAAAATAAATAAATTAAAATGATATTTTTATCCAAATAATATAACTAAAAGAAGAAGGATAGATTAATAAATTTCATAGATGTGCAACTATTTATTATATTATATTATTGTAGACAGTAGATGTGCTAGCCATGTGAGGAATTAATGAGCCAACTTCTTCCCTTTTTAATGCACCAGCAGAAGCAATTAATGAGCCAACTTCTCCTTTTTTTTATTTTTTATTTTTTACTTGAAGACAGTGTTAAAAGTGGGGCTACTAGCATAAATTTCAATCTCAACCTCTCATCTCTAAACGGGTATATCATCTACCTCCCCCTTCACTCATCTTCTACCTTCACCATCTTAAGTGTTTAGTTTGATTTCTTTAGTTTCAGTTGTAGTTTTTTAAATTCTTCTATCATTCTCTACAGATCTGTAAATTTTCTCTTTTCAATTTTATTCGACTACTACTTTAACACCAAAACTCTCTTTGTATGCTTTCTAACTCTGGGATGAGAGCTCCAAATAGTTCACCAAAATGGTTGTCAAGAAGAGACCATGGCTTAATGCAAGACTCAGATGGGGAAGCATATGTCCCAACTCGTGGCTATTAATGGAACTGGAAACTTTAGCACTATCACTGAAACTATTAAAAAAACTTTGGGTGATGGATAAACCGCTTTCAGATCTGCAACACTGGTGAAGTTTTCATTACCTCTTTTCTTGTTTTGTCCTCAATTAATCTCTCAGCTTCTAAACTATCAACATATTCTCTTCCTTTTTGTAAATAATGTAGTTTAATTTATATTTATATTGTGTGTTTCTTCTACTACTAGAGAATTGTAGGTGTGTATGCTGTCGTGGACTTAAAAGAAAGAAGAGGGAACTCAATAACTTTTTGGGTTTTTTTCTTGTACCCCCACCCAATCCCCATATACCCCCACCCAAACTGTAACACCCTAGTATTTCTAAACAATAGAAATACCAAAACATACAAATTAGCTTACATCAGAGTATAAATTTCCTTGCTTAGATTTACAATCCTTACAAGAATAGCAGAAAACCAATAAATAACTTAAACAAATTTAAGTTATAAACTGATACAAAAATAACAAGGAAAACCTAAAGACAGAAGGAAGACTAAATCTTTAATCTTCTATTCGAGCATGCCACCTACTCGTGCCATACGACCTTCTTCTTTCCCTGTTTATCTGAAAACAACAACATATGATAGGGTGAGATAACATATCTCAGTGAGTCTTACCGCGACCCCTTACCTATCACTCGGTCCATTTATAAAAACATTTATTTACTTCGTGGTTTAACTAATAAACCACGCACATAATCAATTGCACACACAGTGCTAACCATCAACTGCACACACAGTGCTAACCATCAACTGCACACACAGTGCTAATCACCGACTGCATACACAATGCAAATCCCGGTGAATTCATAGCATAACACCGACCTGCATACACAATGCTAACCCCGGTGAACCCCTTTCCAACACATGGAAATTATTTTATGGGGCCTAGGTTGGGGCATATGACCTCCCGCCTAGTATGCTAATACAACAGGTCGTCACCCCGACTCGATATAATTTTTATATCACACCCACATAGGGCCATTTACACATACACGGTATAATTCATATACCGAAACATAACTCAATCATAGCATTATTCGTTATTTCAAAACCACTTATATTTGCATAAAACTTTCTAACGAAAATTCGGCAGAGTTTCCTCGTAATACGGACATCCCGAAATAAAATAATCACCCGAAAAAGAACCGATCTGCATACATGATTTTTGGTTTATAAAACAATAGTTCTCACTCGTGGTCTAAGTCCCGGTTTTCAAAAATTTGTAAAGTTAACCAAACGGCTTAAAACACATCCATATATGCTACGGGTGGTCGAAAAGGATTTAAAAGAAGTTTGAAGCGAGCGGGCGTCGAAAGCGAAACATCGGGAATTGGGAACATAGGAACTTCTCAACTTAGGGCCCAATTCCGTTCCGTTCGTTCTCCGATCGATCCCAAATCGTATTTCAATCCAATTCAACCACGCATGCCTACAGCCACAGATATTCCGATCCGTGCAATACAATTCAACAATCAAAATCATATTGTTTCGTTCTATGTTTCAAATACACGTAATTTCGCAAAAAATACCGTTTTTGACTCGAAATTTTCTGAAACTCCAAATTTCAAAACCGTTTAAACATAACACATAAACACATTTTAAAATTCCCTAACGTGAGTAAAACTCACCTCGTGTGATGAAAATCACACCAAACCGAAGCTCTCCGAAGCTCCCAATTTCGAAACTTCACGAACGCGCTCCGGATCAGTTGTTGAGCTTCCAATCACCAATACCAAGCTTCAATTTTACTTAAATCTTCCTTTTTCTCCATTTGAGCTTCAAAACCCATTAATGGCGAATTGAAAACGAGTAGAAATTAGGGTGTGAAAGTGGTATCAATAGATAGAGGATGAAAAATGGAAGAAAACGAGCTATAAAGCCCCTTACCTCGAGTTCAATTGATTGAGATCTTGCTCTCCTTCCTCTTCTCACCTTCGCCTCTCTCCTTTCTCTTCTCACGGTCTCCGTTCCTTTTTTTTTTTTTCTCTCTCTCTCGTGTTCTGTTTCTTTCTTTTTTATTTCTTTCTTTCTTTATTCCTTTCTCTTAATTCACATAAGTAGGGAATGAGAGAGTATTTGGATATTTTTGGTATCCTAGAGCTCATTTAACGTGAGTGGTATAAATACTAAAATACCCTTAGTGTACTAATTTCCACTCAGTTATGCATTTAAATTATTTTCTCTAGCAATTATAAATTGCTTTCGTAACGACCTCCTATCCGTGACTTGATTTATTACCTATCCGAGTAATAAATCATTCGTTAATTTCTTAATTTGAAATTAACGAAATTAGGGATGTTACAATCACCCCAACTTGAAAAATTTTGTCCTCAAAATTTGACAAACATACTTCAAGAGAACATATACGAATATCTAATCCGCATATCGTTCTTCAATTCCCACATAACATCATCGATCGACAAACGATTACAAACAACCTAAATAATCGTAATTGTTCTCGTCCAAGTGTCTACTCTCCATGATCTAAGATATTACTTGGATATGGCTTAAATGACGAATTAATCAAAGATCCATCCATTCTAACTCAACGGTTGACGAAATTCTTACAATACAGATTATCCGATCCAACCCTAGTGGTCTACTTCCTTTGTCAACGTAACCCCTCTTTTGTCGACTCGAGCTATCTTGATTCTCACTATATACACGGAATTTGCCCATTACTAATCATGAGTTAGACAATTCTCCTCATAAGGCTTCTCTTACATGGATGCACAACTACCTCTTGTTGATTCAGCATCAAACACATACTAAACCCTTCCCAAGGCGTAACTGTAAATTTTAAAACTCAAGGACGGATTCAGAAGAATAAAGATTGAAGCAGAAATCAACCTTGTCTTTCAACTATAGAAACACTCTTCACCATCAAAATTTCTTTCAAAGACTGGCCTTTATAAATTATCCGAATGAGTGGAAGAACTCATTGTGAGAATCTTCCGATAAACCTACTATACAAATCAATTAGTTCTCAAAACTCCTTACTTTTGTAGCTGAAGACAACAACTTCCCAATTCACTACAGCTTCACTTTACTAGAATCCACAGTCACACTAGATTGGGATACCACATGTTTCTCTTTTATTGAAATCTATTGACACTCCTGACTGGGATCTCACAAGTTCCCAAAATTTTACTACAGACACTCATAATTCATACTTCTAGGGTTTAGCCTATCCCTTTTCCTCTGAGAGTATATTCAGAACAACGCAGAGATGTAAATCACGATTCACAGTGATCTTAGTGTACACCAAAATGTTATCAGTGAGAATTTCAACAACTAGTCTAAGTACGGGTGAAAAACTCGGTTCATGTAATCCATGAATACCATAGGAGAATTAGTTAGGCCGAAGGCATCACTACTCACTCGTAATGTCCATATCTAGTATGGAAAGCTGTCTTCGGAGCAACTAAAACCCTAACTTTTAATTAAAGATAACCCGACCTTAGACTAATCTTTGAAAACATCGCTGCACCTCGAAGCCGACACGCAAATCATCTATACTTGGCAAGGATACTTATTCCTAATAGTAACTTTGTCCATCCAAGTAATCCATACACGATCTCTTACTCCCATCTTTCTTTTCAACAAGTCTCCGGAAACACCCCAACTTGTGGGAAGACTAGGTAACATTACCTTTTCTGTTTTATTAGATACCTTATTAGCACTTGGGTTAACTCCTCACAATATCTGTTGTTCCTAATCGACTCACCAATGGGTAAAGGTTTTGTAAAAGTCTTCTTGAAAACATTTGAATATGAAATAAATTTGCTCATTTACCCATAGGTGTTTGTTTCTTCGTTAACCCGAAATACTAATAAGACGTAGCTTCACCTCGTGACTCGCTCTTTGAAACACAATTCAAATTCGAAAAGTATTTCAAAACCTATAAGTCGATAACCATTTTAAAACCAACCATTCACTTGAATCGAATCTATTATTCATTCACTTGGATTCCATCAACAATAGTGATACAAGGATGTACCCATCTCAAATATCAAAATATTATTTGGATTAGGGACGATTAATAATATTATACAAATGTTACTAACTCAGTAATCATTAACGGTAGTAACTGATAACGATAAGAGTTGCTAATGTAGCTTATGAACCGAAAATCTCATGCCTTGCGGATGGATTACGGGTCAAAGCCCTTTGACTTTGTTTCATTGAATAGAGACGAGTGAGAGCTGAACCAACTATCTTCCATGCAAAGCAACATTTCTTGGATCGATCCGTTTGGAATAGCATCGTCTTAAGTTACATTATCTATAGCTAAAGCTTCGTTAAAGTATCACAAATATTCCTCGTACTCTTCTTCAAATTTGGAGCACCATACAGTTTCTGTTATAACTATTATATACTTCGGTAACCTCATCATCATGGTCCTTATGATCATTAGCTAAGATATGGATCATATGTCAAACGACTTTTCCAAAGCCAACCATTCTCTTGAATGGAGTCTAAAACTCAATTACTCAAGCCTACGAGAATCTAACAACATAGATTCCTTGCTTGAAGCATAACCGCTTTCCTAGCTAAGCAAAACTTACTAGAAAATTTTGAGCTTCACAACATCCAAACATAACCATAACTCCCAGAGTATCCATTCGATAGATAAGGTGTCTTGCCTAACGAGGTGTCACGTGTTTACACTTACTCGTTTCGGTCTTTCTATAGGACAACATTCCTTCCAATACTTTAAGTACTTGGAAGTTTTACTCTTTGTGGCATAATGGTGAAACAGGTTCATAGTTATTGGCTTTCAAACTCTACTTCATCGTTGAGAAGCTATAGTTGCTATCCACCATTTCCGAGGAATAGGTCCATTGGAAAAACTATAATGAGTATCATCCTAAAACAGTGTTTAGGAATCTCATCTTAACGATCGGAAGTTCTCTTTCCACTTCCCAAGCCTTTAATGGGTTTATGTCCTACAACCGCTTCAAAATTTAACAACTTAGGGTAAGGCAGAAGTACTTTTCAGAATACCACTGAACAATTGATTCACAACCTACTCCGATGTGTAGACATTTTCGTTAGCTTTCCAACGCATCACGGAACATAAAAATCTGAGTTCAGTATTAGAAGTTATGAGTAAAACAAGTCGGAGAACCGCGAAAATTTCTCACATACCGAGACCGGCTTGCTCATACTATCTACCAATCGGCTTGAATATATTTTCCTCACATGTGACATCTCATTTTCCTTATCTGCAATCCTTTCTTAAAATCAATTAACGGTCCATGAGTGCCATCCCATTATCGATTACACACGCCCATTCCATAACTAGGTTGGAAACGAGTTCTCGTGAATAGATTAAAAAGATGTTCCTCATCCGAGGTTTAACAATAGAATCCGGTTTAGGTGCAGGTCTTTCAATCCAATAATCACTCTTCCGAAATATTGCCATAACGGGGAATCATTTGAAACCCAGTACATGTCACCATCAAAGTCACCTACTGATCTTATCTTAATTGGGACTCGGTTCGAAATCGTAATTAGACTAATTCGGTTAGCATTTGGTTCTGTAGCCAATACTGAGATTGCACTACAGCTTAATATCTCATCTTCATAGCATTTAGCAATGTGGCTTTAAGGAAAAAGGAGCCTGATCAAAACTTGCAGTTATCCGGAGTATGTCTCTAACTGCGATCTTAGTTGAGGTTTACTCTAACCACAATGTAAATTTAACTATGGAACAATATTTTCCATAACTGCTAGACTGACTAATCAGCGGTCAGGATCTCGGGGTGCCTGTTAATCTTAACAGATCTTACGACATCATTATTGTTACTGACCTTAAAGGCTTTTCTTAATTGTAGTTCCTCGCAGACCTACGATAACTTCCACCGCAATTCCACAATTGCACTGGTTCATCGATTGAACATTCGCCCACAACTTTCTTCGAACACCAATCGTAGCCCTTTGCTTTCATTGCGTGCTCGATCAACCGAGAAGGCCAGATTCCTAAGGTTTAGGGTTTGGACATTTTTGGGCCGAGGCAACTAATCGTCATAATTCTCAGTAACTCACATGAAACATTGAGTGGATCCTGACTCAATACTTCACATAATATACTGAAAGGTTCTGACATTTAATTGTCTAAGTCCCTAGCTGACACAATCTAACCTCTTGACCACAAGGTCTCTACGTCCGACTAGGTCGAACCGCCTCGATACCAAAATGTAACACCCTAGTATTTCTAAACAATAGAAATACCAAAACATACAAATTAGCTTACATCGAGTATAAATTTCCTTGCTTAGATTTACAATCCTTACAAGAATAGCAGAAAACCAATAAATAACTTAAACAAATTTAAGTTATAAATCGATACAAAAATAACAAGGAAAACCTAAAAGACGTAAGGAAGACTAAATCTTTAATCTTCTATTCGAGCATGCCACCTACTCGTGCCATACGACCTTCTTCTTTCCCTGTTTATCCGAAAAACAACAACATATGATAGGGTGAGATAACATATCTCGTTGAGTCTTACCGCGACCCCCTTACCTATCACTCGGTCCATTTATAAAAACATTTATTTACTTCGTGGTTTAACTAATAAACCACGCACATAATCAATTGCACACACAAGCTAACCATCAACCGCACACACGCAAGCTAACCATCAATCGCACACACAGTGCTAATCACCGATCGCATACACAATGCAAATCCGGTGAATTCATAGCATAACACCGACTGCATACACAATGCTAACCCCGGTGAACCCCTTTCCAACACATGGAAATTATTTTATGGGGCCTAGGTTAGGGGCATATGACCTCCCGCCTAGTATGCTAATACAACAGGTCGCCACCCACTCGATATAATTTTTATATCACACCCACATAGGGCCATTTTACATACACGGTATAATTCATATACCAAACATAACTCAATCATAGCATTATTCGTTATTTCAAAACCACTTATATTTGCATAAAACTTTCTAACGAAAATTCGCAGAGTTTCCTCCATAATACTGGACATCCCGAAATAAAATAATCACCGAAAAAGAACCACCTGCATACGCATTTTTGGTTTATAAAACAATAGTTCTCACCGTGGTCTAAGTCCGGTTTTCAAAAATTTGTAAAGTTAACCAAACGGCTTAAAACACATCCATATATGCTACGGGTGGTCGTAAAAGGATTTAAAAGAAGTTTGAAGTCGAACGGAGCGTCGAAACGAAACATCCGGAATTGGGAACATAGGAACTTCTCAACTTAGGGCCCAATTCCGCTCCGCTTCGCTTCTCCGATCGATCCCAAACCGTATTTCAATCCAATTCAACCACGCACGCCTACAAAGACGATATATTCCAATTGCATAATACAATTCAACAATCAAAATCATATTGTTTCGTTTCTATGTTTCAAATACACGTAATTTCACAAAATACCGCTTTTGACTAAAATTTACGAAACTCCAAATTTCGAAAACCGTTTAAACATAACACATAAACACATTTTAAAATTCCCTAACGTGAGTAAAACTCACCTCGTGTGATGAAAATCACACCAAACCGAAGCTCTCCGAAGCTCCCAATTTCGAAACTTCACGAACGCGCTCCGGATCCGCTCCAAACCCGGAACCGAACACTCCACATCAGTTGTTGAGCTTCCAATCACCAATACCAAGCTTCAATTTTACTTAAATCTTCCTTTTTCTCCATTTGAGCTTCAAAACCCATTAATGGCGAATTGAAAACGAGTAGAAATTAGGGTGTGAAAGTGGTATCAATAGATAGAGGATGAAAAATGGAAGAAAACGAGCTATAAAGCCCCTTACCTCGAGTTCAATTGAGAGAGATCTTGCTCTCCTTCCTCTTCTCACCTTCGCCTCTCTCCTTTCTCTTCTCACGGTCTCCGTTCCTTTTTTTTTTTTTTCTCTCTCTCTCGTGTTCTGTTTCTTTCTTTTTTATTTCTTTCTTTCTTTATTCCTTTCTCTTAATTCACATAAGTAGGGAATGAGAGAGTATTTGGATATTTTTGGTATCCTAGAGCTCATTTAACGTGAGTGGTATAAATACTAAAATACCCTTAGTGTACTAATTTCCACTCAGTTATGCATTTAAATTATTTTCTCTAGCAATTATAAATTGCTTTCGTAACGACCTCCTATCCGTGACTTGATTTATTACCTATCCGAGTAATAAATCATTCGTTAATTTCTTAATTTGAAATTAACGAAATTAGGGATGTTACACAAACTGAAAACCCCAAAATGCACTTCTGAAAACGTATTTTTTTTAAAGATTTTCGGCCAATCGTATATACACCTGGGGGGTATATATATGACCTTATTTGCCCATCGTATATACACCCCCAAGGCGTATATACGATTGGCACACTCACCATAATCGTATATACGCCTTGGGGGTGTATATACGATGGGCAAAAAATAGGGTCGTATATATACCCCCTCGTGTGTATATACGATCCCTATTGTATATTTTTAAGTCAAATAAAAATTAATTAAGTCCTCAAAATAGGTTTTGTGTGTAGTTCGTTAAAACGTGACGATGTTATACGTCGAACGAATAATTTAGGCTAAAAATCGGTATTCAAGCAACATACTCCGATCGTAATGAAACCACACCATTAAATCCGGAAAAAATCAAGAATCAAGACTCCCATACGCTCCTGTGTGTTTAATCCTTTTTTCTATATGATTTAATAATAGTTTAATGATATTCATTTAATTGTAACAAAATTATTTTGTAATTTTTGGTATTAGTTTTAATAGTGAGATTATAGTAAATAGTAAATTTTAGATTATTGTTTTATCTTTTATTGGTCAAATGACTGTTTTACCCTAATATTGTAACTAATGGAAGAATGATAGGTTAGTAAATTTGGTGGTGGTTAAATTGCATCTATTTATATTAAATAAATAGATAATAGATACTCGTTGTCGCCCCCGCATATGCTCACTTAAAAAGTTGATGAGATTTAATATTTATTTTTTTAGGAAAAATAATTTTAGAATTTTTGCTAGTGGTATCGATTTTTTTGACAATCGGTAGTGGTTAAATTAATTGGGTTTAGTAGTTTTAAGTAGATTAAAGTAAATAATAAATTCTATATAATTTTGAAAGAAAAAATTGTCCAGGTGCGCGTAAAGCGCATGCATGCATGCCTTTGCTTCTTTTTGGTGCTACCGTTGGCACTGTCAATGATGCTCTCGTTGCTGCTCCCGTGAAGCTTACGAAAAAAAAAGATGAGATTCAATTATTTATTTTTTTAGGAAAAATAAATTTGGAATTTTTCCTAGTGGTATCGCTTTTTTTGACGATTGGTAATGGTCAAGTTAATTGTGTATAGTAGTTTGAGTCGATTATAATAAATAGTAAATTAATAATAATTTAATTAATTTTATGTAATTAATGATTTTAAAAAAAAGTAAAAAAAAAAAATTATTGGTAGTTGATTGTTTGATTATATTGATAGTAGAGAGAAGTTAAAAAGAGTGAGAGAGAGAGGAAAGATAAAAGATGATGTGAGAGTAGACCTATTAATAATAAAAGTGGGTGAGAGAAAAAATGAAAAAATAAATAAATTAAAATGATATTTTTATCCAAATAATATAACTAAAAGAAGAAGGATAGATTAATAAATTTCATAGATGTGCAACTATTTATTATATTATATTATTGTAGACAGTAGATGTGCTAGCCATGTGAGGAATTAATGAGCCAACTTCTTCCCTTTTTTAATGCACCAGCAGAAGCAATTAATGAGCCAACTTTTCCTTTTTTATTTTTTATTTTTTACTAGAAGACAAAGTTGTTAAAAGTGGGGCTACTAGCATAAATTTCAATCTCAACCTCTCATCTCGAAACGGGTATATCATCTACCTCCCCTGTAACATCCCTAATTTTTAAATTTCGATTTATGGAAATTAACGAGTGATTTATTACTCGAATAGGTAATAAATCAAGTCACGGATATGAGATCACATTTAAAGCAATTTATAATTGCTAGAGAAAATAATTTAAGTGCATAACTGAGTGGAAATTAGTACTCTAAGGGTATTTTAGGATTTATACGACTTCCGTTAAATGATCTCCGAGACACAAAAAGTATCCAAAATACTGTCTCATTCCACACTTGTGATAAAATAAGAAAGAATTAAGAAAAGAGAGAGAATGAACGGATGAAGAAAGAAATAAAAAGAAGAAAAGAGAGACATAGAGAGAGAGAGAGTACACGGCTGAGAGAGAGAGAAAAGAAAGTGAAACAGAGAGAGAGAAAAGGGAAGGAACCGAGAGAGAGGGAGGAGAAACGTGAGGAAGAGGAGAGGAAGAAACAAGGAGATCTCTTTCATCTTCCATCACATGTAGGTAATTTTTATGCCATTCTTCTCCATTTTTCGAGATCTATCTATTGGTACCACTTTCACACCCTAATTTCTTCTCTAACTCAAGTTACCATTAATGGGTTTTGAAGCTCAAAATTGGGGTTTATGGTTTTAAGTTAAATTGAAGCTTCGATTGCTCGTGGGAAGCTCAACTACTTGCTTGGGAGTATTGGGTACGAGTTTTGTGGTGGATTCGAGTCGATTGAAGCAACCAAGAATTTGGGGCTGTTAGATTTCGGTTTGGGTAGCTGGAATTCGGTTTTGGAACTGTTTTGGAGGAGTTACAGCTGCTGGTTTTCTGTTTGGAAGTGGTTGGAACGGTTTGGTTTGAGCTCGTGAAGTTTCGGAGCGAGTTCGTGAAGTTTTCGAGATCGTATTTCGTCAAGATTCGTTTTTGTGTGATTTTCATCACACGAGGTGATTTTTACTCGCTTAGGGAATTTTAAACATCGTTTTTGAACTATGTTTGAATGATTTTCAAATTCCGAAGTTTCGAGAATTTTAGAGTCAAAAACGCTATTTTACGAAAATGACGCGTGTTTGAAAATTTAAAACGAAACCATAATGCTTTGATTTTTGAATTGATATGTTTGGACTGGATTATGTGGAATATTGTTTGTTTGGATGTGTTTTAAAGTTGGGTGTGAATCGTTGAATTTTCAAATCTATTGGAAAACCGTAAAATTTTGTATATGTACGACATTAATGATTTTGGAATAAAATGATGTCCGACTGGTTTTTTTCGTAAATATTATTTTGGGATGTCCAGATTACAGAGGAAACTCACTAAATTTTGTTAGAAATTTTGATACAAATCCAATCGGTTTTGAAATAACGATTAATATTACTATTATTTCAAAAACCGAACTAGTGAACGTGGTGTGGACTTATGTCTTGGAAAATAAACCGAACTAAATGTTCTATTTTTATGATTTGGCTAGGGATGATTATAAATCATCTAAACCTATCCATGAGACCTATAATTATAAACTATATGGAATTGAAATAATGCTTGCGGAAAATGATATGCTCTATCCGTTATGTTACGATATATAAATATATCGAGTTGAGGTGACGAATTCTATGCGTTAGTATGCTGGGGGAGGCAGTCATGAGCCCCCGGCCCTAGGCCCCAATGTTAAAAAGAATTATTCCGCCTTTGAGAGTTGTACACTTATTGGCTATGACCGGGTCCACCCATGCTTCGTTAGGTTGTTGGTGGTGTACTAAAATTAATAAAACTTTATTGTAATTCATTCTTGGATTACCATGTTTCGCAATTCATATAATAGAATTGCTAAGAGATCCAAGAAGTATTAACTTGTCGTGTCTATGTTTTATATTTTTCGCAATTCATATAATAGAATTGCTAAGATCTCCAAAGAAGTATTAACTTGTCGTGGTATATGTTTTTAATTGGCTCATGAGTGTGGCTAGGGTCACAGAAAGCTCATCGAGACAAGTTGTCTCACCCAATATATTGTGGTTATTTTACAGAGAAACAGGAAAGAGGAAAGCTAAGAAGCACGACTAGTTGAAGCTTGTGTTGAAGATGGCTAAGGAGCATTTATGCTTATGTATTTCCGCTTGTGTTTCTTTGTATTTTGATCTGTATAACTTGTATTGATACAAGTTGTATATTATGTTCCGCTACTCTGATATATTCGGATATGTAATATTAGCATTGCAATCGTGAAAAATTTTCGTGGTGTTACATTTTGGTATCGAGCGGTTCGACCTAGTTTCGGACGTAGAGACCTTATGGTCAAGAGGTTAGATAGAGTCACTTAGGACCGTGTGACAGCAATTGTTAGAACCTTCCAAAGATGTTATGTGAAGCTTTGAGCTTGATCAACTCAATTTTTCATGCAAGGTAATCGAATGATAACGATTGGTTGCCTTAGCCCTAAAAATGTCCAAACCCTACACTATAGGAATTTTGGCCTTTCGCTTTATCGAGCACGCAACGGAAGCAAAGGGCTACAGTTGGTGTTTTGAAGTAAGCAAAGGGCAGCCAAGTTGGTTCGAGGAAATTGTGGGCGAATGTTCAATCAGTGAACCAAGTGCAATTGTAAAATTGCAGTGGAAGTTATTGTAGGTCATACAAAGAACTACAATTAAGAAAAGCCTTTAAAGCGGGAATAATGACAAGATCGTAAGATCTGTTAAGATTAACTGACACCCCTAATCCTAATTATTGATTAGCCTGGCCTATCGCCATCAAATATTGTTTTACAATAACCTTACCTTATGGTTAGAGTAAACCCCAACTTAGATCGCAGTTAGAGATATCCTTTTGGATAGCTGCGAGTCTTGATCATGTTTTTTTTTCCTTTACGCCATATTGCGAAATGCTATGAAGCCGACCTAGTAGGTTGTAGTGCAATCTCTCAGATACACGGAACCCAATGTTGATCGAAAGTTAGTTATGATCACGGTTTTTGAACCAAGTCTCAATCAAGATAAGAGCAAAGAGGTGATTTTGATGGTGACATGTACCGGTAGACGCCATGGAAAGAATTCTCACCACCTTGTCATGTAACGAGGAAGGAAAGTGATTTATTCTACGAATGCTCGATGAGGATGCACATTCCGAGTAGACTAACACTCATGCTAGGATGCAAACCTAAGGTATTCTTTTACTTAATCATTTCAAGGAACGATTAATCGATTCGCTTCCTTCGATTCGTAGATCGTAAACAGCGTAACGTATTAATTTAAAGCAGAGTGTTATGTCTTGTTAGGAAGTATGCCGCTATGTTGAGGATTAGATCAATTCTATATATTGGAAGTATGTATGCTATCGAGAAGATGTCCGGAATATGACTAGAGTTACGGAAGGTCTTTGAGGTGATATGGAACAAGGATTTAGTTTTCATTATCGTGAATAATTACCGGCTTTGGTTTAGCAAGTACCAAAACCGGATTCTCAAAGCCTAGCAAGTGTCCTATGGTAAGAGTATAATTGTGTTAAATGTCAATGGGGATTAAATCGGCTCTCGTTGCAAGGAGGAGGTCATTATGCACTGTAATGCTAAATTAGGAACCCTTAAAGCTCGCACAATCAAGCCCGAGGGTAATCTTTAGAAGGGTACAAGTTTCTGGTGATAAATATGTTAGCATATTGTATGACAATAAAGCTACCCGTTGTTTATCCTTATAGCTTATGTAAATCGGGTAGGATTATTTGTGTCTCCTACCACGAACCGATGTTTCGTAAGATTGTTTCGACCAACCATTTGGTTCTCTCGCTGAATTTGTGGATTGTTTCGGACCATTAAGGAAGTGGTTAGACTTTTCCTCCGGATGGCAAGTCTTTATTTCTATGTGCGGAAGTTTTTATTTTTGTGTTGTCCGCAACTCACGGAACTGGTTTGTATTTATCATCCGCTCAAGTTATCAATGAATTTTCCTAGATGTATTTCCCGGATAAAGTTTTCTATAGAATTAGTTCCGTGTACGGAACCAATAGCCATAGCTTCATCAATGTCTTCCTTAGAATCAAATGAATCGAACCCCAACTTGGAGAATTAACTTTGAAGGAATTTATTCGACCAACGCTCTCCGTGTGGTGCTCCCGCATTACATGTCAACTAGAATGATGGGAGTATGAGGTTGTGTATCAATTATCGTTAGGTGAACAAGTGGCTATCCGTAATAGATATCTATTGTCAAGGGTAGATGATTTATTTAACCAACTTCAAGGTGCGGTTGCTTTCAAAGAATTGATCTAAGGTCATGATATAATCGGATCGAGAGCGCAGCAGGCGTGGTGGTAATCATGGATGGGAATTGGGTGTACTCAAAGACTATAAAGGAGCTTGTGCAACATCTCCGTATTGTTTCGAGGTTACTTCGAGAGAAGAAGTTATATGCCAAGCCATCGCAGAGTGACTTTCGGATGACGGTGGAGTTCTTGGATCACGTGATTTCTCAGCAGAATTGCGGTCGATCCTAGCTCGCAAAGAATGGTGAAGTCGTAAGTTTTTAGGACTTGGTTGGTTATTATCGAAGAATTATTCAAGGATTCTAATAGTTAGTTTTTCCTCTTATCTCGCATTCATGAGGCCAACAATTTATTTGGAATGACGATTTGGAAGGATGCTTCCTAGAGTTGTAATCGCAATTTACTTTTGCTCCATCTTAATTCTCCCGGTCCGTCATTTGGAAATCCAAAGTTCTGTTGACGCATCGTGAGGGGTTAGAAAGTGTGATTATTCGAAAATCGGTGGTAGCTTATGCATCTAAATAGTTGGAGCCACATGAAGAAGAGTATTCAACTCATGATTAGGAGTTGGCAAAGCTATAGTTTACGCAAAGAAAGAATCGGAGACACTATCTTTACGGGTCTAGTTGTAAAGTCTTTAGTGATCACAACAGGTTTGAAATATCCGCTCGATCATAACGAAATGAATAACAATCAAGTAGCAAAGTATCAATGAAGTTGAATGAGACTATATGTCTTAATCCATGTTATGTTTCCCTTATATGAGTATGTTTAGTATCCAAACAGAGTTTGTGTCCTCCGAATATGTCTAATTGCTCATTTCATTAAAGTATTATTTTGGAAAACCAATGTTGTAAATGCAATCCACTGAGTAGGAAATCTATTCACACGGTGGAATTGACCATCCACGAAATGTCATTGTTGGGATCTTTTAGAAAATTGAATCTCGAATTGGCACCAAAGAAGAGTCGGATAGTAGTTAAGGCACGCTCAATTTCGAACGCTTTGAGAAATCTAACCGGTGAAGCCCAGAGAGAGATGTTGAGCTACAATCTCGTAAATGATTACCAAATTATACCCAAGACAAAGTGGTAGTATTATCTATTCCGATGGTAGGGTTGTGTACCCAACGTTATTAATGATAAGAGTCGATTTTTGAGGAGTTTATCTGAGCTAGTATTCGATTCACCCCGATCCATTAAGATGCTATTGTAATTCATATTACGAATTACGATTATTATTGCAATTCGGATAATGAATTGCGATTATTGTAATTTAATTAATAAATTACCGCTTTAAGGATTCTTATTTGAATCGAGAGAGTGGCGTGTATGAAATCAGTATTATGGAAATTGTAGCTAAGAGCTTGACTCGTTAAGGATTAGAGCAGAGAGCACAGAAACCCGCAAGCAAGTTGCAACCATTGGAGGTTCCAATGTGGAAATGGGAAGATACCTCTATGGATTTTGTTATAGTTGGCCAAGAGGGCAAGTCAGAACGATGCTAATGGGGTAGTGTGGATCGATTGACCAAATCCGCTCACTATATTCCGTTAGGAACATTTTAAAGTATCCAAGTTAGTAGAAGTGTATATGAACCATATCATCAGATTGCATGGAATTTTTACAAAGATGGTGTCGATCACAACTTAAAGTTTAAAGGAGGCTTTAGGAATTAAAGTGTACGTCGTAACTAACTAATTAGACTCTTGAAGATATACTTCAAGTATGTGTTATGGTAGCTGGGAGGAAATGGAAAACTCCATTGTAATGGAAGGAAGACAATTAGAATTGGAAATAGTGATAAGGTAATCTTGTAAGTATCTCCACTATCTATATCAAGCTAAGCATGAACAAGGCGTAAAGGCACTTGGACGAGGATCGATTGCAATGGTCAAAGTGGTGACCAATGGAGATCCAGTAGATGGCATATGGACCGAAATCCATATCTATTTTATTGGGTTATGTTTTCGCAAATTTTGAGGACAAAATTTTTAAAAGTTCAGTGATTGTAACATCCCTAATTTTTAAATTTCGATTTATGGAAATTAACGAGTGATTTATTACTCGAATAGGTAATAAATCAAGTCACGGATATGAGATCAGCATTAAAGCAATTTATAATTGCTAGAGAAAATAATTTAAGTGCATAACTGAGTGGAAATTAGTACTCTAAGGGTATTTTAGGATTTATACGACTTCCGTTAAATGATCTCCGAGACACAAAAAGTATCCAAAATACTCTCTCATTCCACACTTGTGATAAAATAAGAAAGAATTAAGAAAAGAGAGAGAATGAACGGATGAAGAAAGAAATAAAAAGAAGAAAAGAGAGACATAGAGAGAGAGAGAGAGTACACGGCTGAGAGAGAGAGAAAAGAAAGTGAAACAGAGAGAGAAAAGGGAAGGAACCGAGAGAGAGGGAGGAGAAACGTGAGGAAGAGGAGAGGAAGAAACAAGGAGATCTCTTTCATCTTCCATCACATGTAGGTAATTTTTATGCCATTCTTCTCCATTTTTCGAGATCTATCTATTGGTACCACTTTCACACCCTAATTTCTTCTCTAACTCAAGTTACCATTAATGGGTTTTGAAGCTCAAAATTGGGGGTTTATGGTTTTAAGCGAAATTGAAGCTTCGTATTGCTCGTGGGAAGCTCAACTACTTGCTTGGGAGTATTGGGTACGAGTTTTGTGGTGGATTCGAGTCGATTGAAGCAATCAAGAATTTGGGGCTGTTAGATTTCGGTTTGGGTAGCTGGAATTCGGTTTTGGAACCTGTTTTGGAGGAGTTACAACTGCTGGTTTTCTGTTTGGAAGTGGTTGGAACGGTTTGGTTTGAGCTCGTGAAGTTTTGAGCGAAGTTCGTGAAGTTTCGAGATCGTGTATTTCGTCAAGATTCGGTTTTTGTGTGATTTTCATCACACGAGGTGAGTTTTACTCGCTTAGGAATTTTAAACATCGTTTTTGAACTATGTTTGAATGATTTTCAAATTCAAGTTTCGAGAATTTTAGAGTCAAAAACGCTATTTTACTTAAAATGACGCGCGTGTTTGAAAATTTAAAACGAAACCATAATGCTTTGATTTTGGAATTGATATGTTTGGACCGGATTATGTGGAATATTGTTTGTTTGGATGTGTTTTAAAGTTGGGTGTGAATCGTTGAATTTTCAAATCTATTGGAAAACCGTAAAATTTTGTATATGTACGACATTAATGATTTTGGAATAAAATGATGTCCGACTGGTTTTTCGAGTAAATATTATTTTGGGATGTCCGTATTACAGAGGAAACTCACTAAATTTTGTTAGAAATTTTGATACAAATCCAATCGGTTTTGAAATAACGATTAATATTACTATTATTTGAAAAACCGAACTAGTGAACGTGTGTGGACTTATGTCTTGGAAAATAAACCGAACTAAATGTTCTATTTTTATGATTTGGCTAGGGATGATTATAAATCATCTAAACCTATCCATGAGACCTATAATTATAAACTATATGGAATTGAAATAATGCTTGCGGGAAAATGATATGCTCTATCCGTTATGTTACGATATATAAATATATCGAGTTGAGGTGACGACCTCTATGCGTTAGTATGCTAGGGAGGGCAGTCATGAGCCCCGGCCCTAGGCCCCAATGTTAAAAAGAATTATTCCGCCTTTGAGAGTTGTACACTTATTGGCTATGACCGGGTCCACCCATGCTTCGTTAGGTTGTTGGTGGTGTACTAAAATTAATAAAACTTTATTGTAATTCATTCTTGATTACCATGTTTCGCAATTCATATAATAGAATTGCTAAGAGATCCAAGTAAGTATTAACTTGCGTGTCTATGTTTTATGTTTTCGCAATTCATATAATAGAATTGCTAAGATCTCCAAATAAGTATTAACTTGCTTGTGTATATGTTTTTAATTGGCTCATGAGTGTGGCTAGGGGTCACGGTAAAGCTCACTGAGACAAGTTGTCTCACCCAATATATTGTGGTTATTTTACAGAGAAACAGGGAAAGAGGAAAGCTAAGAAGCACGGCTAGTTGAAGCTTGTGTTGAAGATGGCTAAGGAGCATTTATGCTTATGTATTTCCGCTTGTGTTTCTTTGTATTTTGACTGTATAACTTGTATTGATACAAGTTGTATATTATGTTCCGCTACTCTGATATATTCGGATATGTAATATTAGCATTGCAATCGTGAAAAATTTTCAGGGTGTTACATCCCCCTTCACTCATCTTCTACCTTCACCATCTTAAGTGTTTAGTTTGATTTCTTTAGTTTCAGTTGTAGTTTTTTAAATTCTTCTATCATTGTCTACAGATCTGTAAATTTTCTCTTTTCAATTTTATTCGACTACTACTTTAACACCAGAATAACCCTAAAAATATTTTCGCCTTAAACACGAATTATTCGAAACATTACATATCAGAGTAGCGGAAATATAACTTACAACTTGTATCAAGTCAAGTTATACAATATTTTACAAAGAAACAAAACAGAATATCATAAGCATAAATGCTCCGTATCCATCTTCCACACAAGCATCAACCGCCCGTGCTTCTTCCTTTTCTTTTATCCTCGTTTCTCTCAAAAACCACATATGATAGGGTGAGACAACTTGCCTCGCTGAGCTTTACCGTGACCCCTAGCCACACTCATGAGCCAATTAAAACATAGACACAAAGCAAGTTAGTACTTACTGGATCTCTTAGCAATTCTATTATATGAATTGCCAAACATAAAACATAGACACAAAGAAGTTCACACTTATCGATCTCTTAGCAATTCTATTATATGAATTGTCAAACATGGTAATCCAAGAATGAATTACAATAAAGTTTTATTAATTTTAGTACACCACCAACAACCTAAAAGAAGCATGGGTGGACCCTGGCCATAGCCAATAAGTGTACAACTCTCAAAGGCGGAATAATCTTTTTAACATTGGGGCCTAGGGCCGTGGCTCATGACCGCCTCCCTAGCATACTAACACATAGAGGTCGCCACCTCAACTCGATATATTTACATATCGTAACATAACGGATAGAGCATATCATTTTCCGCAAGCATTATTTCAATTCCATTTAATTTATAATTATAGGTCTCATGGATAGGTTTAGATGATTTATAATCATCCCTAGCCAAAACATAAAAATAGAACATTTCGCTCGGTTTATTTTCCAAGACATAAGTCCACACACGCTCACTAGTTCGGTTTTTCAAATAATAATAATATTAATCGTTATTTCAAAACCAATTGGGATGTGTATAAAAATTGTTAACAAAAATCCGCCAGAGTTTCCTCCGTAATATACTGGACATCCCAAAATAGTACATTTTCTCAGAAACCAGTCCAGTCAAAAACAATTCACGTATAAAACAAACAATTCATCCATATATACTGTAGGTGGTTAGGAAGAGGATTTAAAAGAAGTTTGAAGCCGAACGGAGCGCCGAACTAAACATTGGATATTGGGGACATAGGAACTTCTCAACATAATGCCCAATTCCGCTCCGATTCGTTTCTCCGATCGATCCCAAATCGTATTTCAATCCGATTTCAACCACGCATACCTACAAAGACACATAATCCAGTCCATGCAATACAATTTAACAATCAAAATCATATTATTTCGTTCTATGTTTCAAATACACGTAATTTCGTAAAATAGCGTTTTTGACTCTAAAATTCTCGAAACTCCGAAAATTGAAAAATCATTCAAACATAGTTCAAAAACGATATTTAAATTCCCTAAGCGAGTAAAACTCACCTCTCGTGATGAAAATCACGAAATACCTAAATGTCGGAATTTGCTCACGAACGAGAAAACACACGAACAATCCCCGCATTCTCGAACTCAACCGAACACGATCCACCACCTCCAACACTCCCAAACCAAGCCAAAGCTACCTAAACCGAAATTCAGCTCAATCCAAGCTTCCAATTCAAAACCCCTAAGCCGCAACTCCTCCAAATCACTATTCATCGCCTTCAAGCTTCAATTCACTATTCACCCATAATCCCAATTTGAACCCTAACCTTTTGATTCTTCACAAACCCCAAATTGGACCTCAATATATGCACAATCCACCTTAAACTCGCTCCCAAACACCATTCAAAGCTTTCCTTTGAGCTTGAACAACAAAACCTCCATTTTGAGCTTCAAATTCGAAAATGGCAAAGTGAGAGAGTGTGAGTTGTTGATGATGATTTTGGTACCAAATCGAAGAGGATGATGAGGAGATCATTTTTGGTGAAGGAAGAATTGTGTTTTGATGAGTTTAAGGCTTCCATTTTTCCTCTTCTTCCTCCATACCCATTCTTCCTCTTCTCACGCCATTTCCTCTTCTTTCTCTCGGCCCTCTCTCTCGATTCTCCTCTTTTCTATTTTTTTTTCTTCTTCTTTATTCCTTTCTTATCTCTCTCTCTCCGTGGCCCTCTCTCTCTCAATCCCTTACTTTTCTTTCCATTATTTTAACTCTATTGGGAATGAGAGAGTATTTGGATATTTTTGATGTCTCTGAGATCATTTTGGGTGAGTGGTATAAATACTAAAATACCCTTAGAGTACTAATTTCCGCTCAATCATGCCTTTAAATTATTTTTCTAGCAATTATAAATTGCTTTCAGAATAACCTCATATCCGAAACTTGATTTATTATTTATTCGGATAATAAATCACTCGTTAATTTCTTAATTTGAAATTAACTAAATTAGTGGATGTTACTGATCACCCTAACTTGAAAAATTTTGTCCTCAAAATTTGACAAACACACCTCAAGAGTATATATATACGGATATCTAATCCGCATATCGCCCTCTAATTCCCAAATAGCTTCCTCGAACCGAAAAACGACACAAACTCCTTAAGCAATTGTAATTGTTCTCGCCCAAGCATTTTCTCTTCATGACCTAAGATATAACTTGGATTTGGCTGAAATGACGAATTAGTCAAAGATCAATCATTCCTAACTCCACTTGATCGGGATTAGAAGGTCTTTCCTCAATTAGGATACAGAAATACTTCATTTAAATTGAACAATGCCCAAGATAAAACTATACAATACTCCACTAGTACAATACACTCGAGAACCGAAGTTCTTCACGGCAATGCTCTACCGGTAACAATGGTTAATGTAACTCTTACAATACAGATCATCGATCCAACTCTAGTAGTCTACTCCTTTTGTCAACATAACCCTTTTATCTACTCGTAGCTATCTTCGATTTTCTCACTATATACACAGAATTTGCCCATTACTAATCATGAGTTAGATAATTCTCCTCATGAGGCTTCTCTTACATGGGTGCACAACTACCTCTTGTTGATTCAACATCAAACACATACTAAACCCTTTCCAAGCGCCATTGTAATTTTAGAACTCAGGACTGATTCGTAAGAGTAAAGATTGAAGCGTAACTCAACTCGCCTTTCAACTCTAGAACATACTTCATCATCGAAATTTCATTCCAACGATCGACCTTTACAAGTTAACCGAATGGGAGGAATAACCATCGTGAGAATCTTCCGATAAACCTACTATACAAATCAATTAGTTCCAATACTCCTTACTTCAGAAAGTCAAGACGACAACTTCCCAATTCACTACAGCCTTCACCATTACTAGTATTTTTCACACAACAGTCAAGACCACATGTTCCAAAAATTTCACCACGCACACTCATAATTCATATTTCTAGGGTTTAGCCTATCTCTCCCCTTCCGGGAGTATATTCGTAACAACGCAGAGTCGCCAATCATATTCTATAGTGGTCTTAATGTATACCAAGATGTTATCGGAAAATTTCCACAACTAGTCTAAATACGGGTGAAAAACCTCGGTTCATGTAATCCATGAATACCGTGAGGAACATTAGTTAGACCAAAGAGCATCACTCACTCAGAATGTCCATATCTAGTATGGATAACTATCTTCTAATACCTAAGTCCTAACTTTTAATTAAAAATAACCCGACTTTAGACCACACTTTGAAATCACCGCTTCACCTTGAAGCTAAACAACCTAAGCATAGATTCTTATTCTTAACCATAACTTTATCCAACCGGAGGTAATTTATACCCGACCTCTCTGCTCCCATCTTTTCTTTCCAACAAGTAACACAAGAGCACCCCAACTTGTGGGAAAACTAGGTAATAATACCCTTCTGCTTTATTAGATACCTTATTAGCACTTTTGGTTGAACTCACACTACAGCTTTCATAACCGACTCACCAATGGGTAAAGGTTTTGTAAAAGTTTCTTGAATATGAAATAATTTTCTCACTTACACATAGGTGTTTGTTTCTTCGTTAACCCGAAATACTAATAAAACATATCTTCACCTCGTGACTCATTCTTCAAACTCAATTCCAATATCCAGATGATCTCACACAAAAGTATGGGCTTTCAAAACCTATAAGTCGATGACTATTCCAACCAACCATTCCCTTGAATCGAATCCATTATTCATTCACTTGGATTCATCAACAATAGTGCTACAAGGATGTACCGATCTCAAATATCAAAATATTCTTTAGATTAGGGACTATTAATAATATTATACCAATGTTACTAACTCAAGAACAAATCACAGTAGTTGCTAATGTAACTTGTGAACCAAAAATTTCATGCATTACAAATGGATTACGGATCAAAGTCCTTTGACTTTATTTCATTGAATATAGACGAGTGATTTCTAACTAGCCACCTTTCAATCAAAACAACATTTCTTGACCGATCCGTTGGAATAGCATAGTCTTAAGTTACATTTTCGTAGTTAAAGCTTCATTAAAAGTATCACAAATACTCCTCGTACTCTCCTTCAAATTTGCAAAGACCATACATTTCTCGTTATAACTATTATATACTTCAAATAGCTTCTCATCATGGTCCTTGTGGTCATTAACTAAGGTATAGATCATATGTCAAACAACTTTTCTAAAGCCAACCATTCTCTTGAATGGAGTCTAATACTCAAGTACTCAAGCATAAAAGAATCTAACCTCAGAGATCCTCGCTGATACATAACCGCTTTCCTAGCTAAGTAGGATTTACTCTAAGCGGAACGCTTACGTTTGGATTCATCACGAAGTCAAACCAGCTTATTATACTCATCAAAGAAATAATCAAAATAGAAGGATTCTTCTACGGAATCAAACGGGCTCAAGATGATGTTTCCAACGTTGATTCCGAGAACAATTCTCACCACTTTAGTCATTCCTTTGGTCCCACAACTCTCCAGCTCCACAAACGTTCAACATAACCATAACCTCTCTAACGTATCCATTTGGCATGGAACATGTCTTGCTTAACAATAAGTAAGGTGTCTCGCGCTCACTTAATTCCGTCTTACTATAGAACAACAACACTTTAAGAAATTGAATGTTCCACCCTTGGATATACTGGCGGCATATCTCATAATCGTTCGCTTTTGGAAGCTCCACCGACTGTTGAAAAAGCTATAGCTACTAACAACCGTGTCCGGGAATAAATCCATTGGGAAACTATAATGAGTATCATCCTAAAACAAAGTGTTTAGGAATCTCATCTTAACTGCTGGAAGTTCTCTTTCCAATTCCCAAGCCTATAATAGGTTTATGTTCTACAACCGCTTTAGTACCAAACAACTTGGGATAATACAGAGATACAGTTCAGAATACCACTGAACAACTGATTCACAAACTACTCGGATGTGTAGACATTTTCGTTAGCTTTCCAACGCATCCGGAACATAAGAATCGGAGTTCGGATTAGAAGTTATAAATAAAACAAGTTGGTAAACTATCGAAAATTTCTCACAACCGAGACTAGCTTTCTCGAAATATATATATATATCAATCGGCTTGAATATATTTTCCTCACATGTGACATCTCATTTTCATTATCGCGTCATTTCTCAAAATCAAGCAAATATCCATTGCATAACTTGATTGGACACGAGTTTCGTAAATAGATTGAAAAGATATTCCTCAAGTTCCTCAATTCCTCATCCGAAAGTTTAACATTAGAATTCCCTATAGGTGCAGGTCTTTCAATCCAATAATCACTCTTTCCGAAATATTATCAGAACGGGAATTGTTTGAAACCCCGTACATGTTACCATCAAAATCACCTATTGATCTTATCTTGATTAAGACTTGGTTCAAAATCGTGATCGTAACTAATTCGATCAAGCAATATTGGGTTCTCGTAGTCAATTCCGAGATTGCACTACAACAAACTAAATCGGTTTCATAGCATTTCACTATGTGGCCTTGGGGAAATGGAACATGATCAAGACTCGCAGCTATCGCAGAGAAACCTCTAACCGCAATCTAAGTTGGGGTTTACTCTATCCATAAAGTAAGGTTATCTATGGAACAATGTTCCCATAACTGCTACACTGACTAATCAACGGTCAGGATATCGGGTGCATCAATTAATCTTAACAGGTCTTACGATCATCATTATTATTACCTCAAGGCTTTTTCTTAATTGTAGTTCCTCGCAGACCCACGATAACTTCCACCGCAATTCCACAATTGCACTGGTTCATCGATTGAACATTCGCCCACCGCTTCCTCGAACCAACTAGGCCGCCCATCGCTACTTGCTTTAGAACACCATCTATAGCCCTTTGCTTTCGCTGCGTGCTCTGATAAACTGAGAAGGCCAGAATTTCTACGGTGTAGGGTTTGGACATTTTCGGGGCCGAGGCAACTAACTGTCATCATTCTCAGTAACTCACATGAAACATTGAGTGGATCCTGACTCAATACGTCACATAATATAATCGAAAGGTTTTGACATTTAATTGTCTAAGTCCCTAGTCGACTCTTTTCTAACCTTTTGACCAAAACGGCCTCTACGTCCGACTAGGCCGAACCGCTCGATACCAAATGTAACACCTAAAAATATTTCGCGCCTTAAACACGAATTATTCAAACATTACATATCGAGTAGCGGAAATATAACTTACAACTTGTATCAAGTCAAGTTATACAATATTTTACAAAGAAACAAAACAGAATATCATAAGCATAAATGCTCAGATCCATCTTCCACACAAGCATCAACGCGCGTGTGCTTCTTCCCTTTTCTTTTATCCTGCTTCTCTCTGAAAAAAACCACATATGATAGGGTGAGACAACTTGCCTCGCTGAGCTTTACCGTGACCCTAGCCACACTCATGAGCCAATTAAAACATAGACACACAGCAAGTTAGTACTTACTGGATCTCTTAGCAATTCTATTATATGAATTGCCAAACATAAAACATAGACACAAAGAAGTTCACACTTATTATGGATCTCTTAGCAATTCTATTATATGAATTGCTTCAAACATGGTAATCCAAGAATGAATTACAATAAAGTTTTATTAATTTTAGTACACCACCAACAACCTAAAAGAAGCATGGGTGGACCCCGGTCATAGCCAATAAGTGTACAACTCTCAAAAGGCGGAATAATCTTTTAACATTGGGGCCTAGGCCGTGGCTCATGACCGCCTCCCTAGCATACTAACACATAGAGGTCGCCACCTCAACTCGATATATTTACATATCGTGAACATAACGGATAGAGCATATCATTTTCCAAGCATTATTTCAATTCCATTTAATTTATAATTATAGGTCTCATGGATAGTTTAGATGATTTATAATCATCCCTAGCCAAAACATAAAAATAGAACATTTCGCTCGGTTTATTTTCCAAGACATAAGTCCACACACGCTCACTAGTTCGGTTTTTCAAATAATAATAATATTAATCGTTATTTCAAAACCAATTGGGATGTGTATAAAAATTGTTAACAAAAATCCGCCGAGAGTTTCCTCTCGTAATACTGGACATCCCAAAATAGTACATTTTCCTCAGAAACCAGTCCAGTCAAAACAATTCACGTATAAAACAAACAATTCATCCATATATACCGTAGGTGGTTAGGAAGAGGATTTAAAAGAAGTTTGAAGTCGAACGAGCGCCGAACTAAACATTGGATATTGGGGACATAGGAACTTCTCAACATAATGCCCAATTCCGCTCCGATTCGTTTCTCCGATCGATCCCAAACCGTATTTCAATCCGATTTCAACCACGCATACCACTACAAAGACACATAATCCAAATCCATGCAATACAATTTAACAATCAAAATCATATTATTTCGTTCTATGTTTCAAATACACGTAATTTCGTAAAATAGCGTTTTGACTCTAAAATTCTCGAAACTCCAAAATTGAAAAATCATTCAAACATAGTTCAAAAACGATATTTAAATTCCCTAAGCGAGTAAAACTCACCTCTCGTGATGAAAATCACGAAATACCAAATGTCGGAATTTGCTCACGAACGAAAAACACACGAACAATCCCCGCATTCTCGAACTCAACCGAACACGATCCACCACCTCCAACACTCCCAAACCAAGCCAAAGCTACCCAAACCGAAATTCAGCTCAATCCAAGCTTCCAATTCAAAACCCCTAAGCCGCAACTCCTCCAAATCACTATTCATCGCCTTCAAGCTTCAATTCACTATTCACCCATAATCCCAATTTGAACCCTAACCTTTTGATTCTTCACAAACCCCAAATTGGACCTCAATATATGCACAATCCACCTTAAACTCGCTCCCAAACACCATTCAAAGCTTTCTTTGAGCTTGAACAACAAAACCTCCATTTTGAGCTTCAAATTCAAAATGGCAAAGTGAGAGAGTGTGAGTTGTTGATGATGATTTTGGTACCAAATCGAAGAGGATGATGAGGAGATCATTTTTGGTGAAGGAAGAATTGTGTTTTGATGAGTTTAAGGCTTCCATTTTTCCTCTTCTTCCTCCATACCCATTCTTCCTCTTCTCACGCCATTTCCTCTTCTTTCTCTGGTCTCTCTCTCCGATTCTCCTCTTTTCTATTTTTTTTTTCTTCTTTATTCCTTTCTTATCTCTCTCTCTCTCTCCGTGGCCTCTCTCTCTCTCAATCCCTTACTTTTCTTTCCATTATTTTAACTCTATTGGGGAATGAGAGAGTATTTGGATATTTTTGATGTCTCTGAGATCATTTTGGGTGAGTGGTATAAATACTAAAATACCCTTAGAGTACTAATTTCCGCTCAATCATGCCTTTAAATTATTTTCTAGCAATTATAAATTGCTTTCAGAATAACCTCATATCCGAAACTTGATTTATTATTTATTCGGATAATAAATCACTCGTTAATTTCTTAATTTGAAATTAACGAAATTAGGATGTTATAAATAATCCCAACTTGAAAAATTTTGTCCTCAAAATTTGACAAACACACCTCAAGAGTATATATATACGGATATCTAATCCGCATATCGCCCCTCTAATTCCCAAATAGCTTCTCGAACCAAAAACGATTACAAACTCCTTAAGCAATTGTAATTGTTCTCGTCCAAGCATTTTCTCTTCATGACCTAAGATATAACTTGGATTTGGCTGAAATGACGAATTAGTCAAAGATCAATCATTCCTAACTCCACGCTTGATGGGATTAGAAGGTCTTTCCTCAATTAGGATACAGAAATACTTCATTTAAATTGAACAATGCCCAAGATAAAACTATACAATACTCCACTAGTACAATACACTCGAGAACCGAAGTTCTTCACGGCAATGCTCTCTACTGGTAACAATGGTTAATGTAACTCTTACAATACAGATCATCGATCCAACTCTAGTAGTCTACTCCTTTTGTCAACATAACCCTTTTATCTACTCGAGCTATCTTCGCTTTTCTCACTATATACACAGTAATTTGCCCATTACTAATCATGAGTTAGATAATTCTCCTCATGAGGCTTCTCTTACATGGGTGCACAACTACCTCTTGTTGATTCAACATCAAACACATACTAAACCCTTTCCAGGCGCCATTGTAATTTTAGAACTCGGGGACTGATTCGTAAGAGTAAAGATTGAAGCGTAACTCAACTCGCCTTTCAACTCTAGAACATACTTCATCATTGAAATTTCATTCCAACGATCGACCTTTACAAGTTAACCGAATGGGAGGAATAACCATCGTGAGAATCTTCCGATAAACCTACTATACAAATCAATTAGTTCCAATACTCCTTACTTCAGAGTCAAGACGACAACTTCCCAATTCACTACAAACTTCACCATTACTAGTATTTTCTCGCCACAACAGTCAAGACCACATGTTCCAAAAATTTCACCACGACACTCATAATTCATATTTCTAGGGTTTAGCCTATCTCTCCCCTTCCGGGAGTATATTGTAACAACGCAGAGTCGCCAATCATATTCTATAGTGGTCTTAATGTATACCAAGATGTTATCGGAAAATTTCCACAACTAGTCTAAATACGGGTGAAAAACTCGGTTCATGTAATCCATGAATACCGTAGGAACATTAGTTAGACCAAAGAGCATCACTCACTGTAATGTCCATATCTAGTATGGATAACTATCTTCTAATACCTAAGTCCTAACTTTTAATTAAAAATAACCCGACTTTAGACCACACTTTGAAATCACCGCTTCACCTTGAAGCTAAACAACCTAAGCATAGATTCTTATTCTTAACCATAACTTTATCCAACTGGAGGTAATTTATACCCGACCTCCTCGCTCCCATCTTTTCTTTCCAACAAGTAACACACAAGAGCACCCCAACTTGTGGGAAAACTAGGTAATAATACCCTTCTGCTTTATTAGATACCTTATTAGCACTTTTGGTTGAACTCATGTCACTACAGCTTTCATAACCGACTCACCAATGGGTAAAGGTTTTGTAAAAGTTTCTTGAATATGAAATAATTTTTCTCACTTACACATAGGTGTTTGTTTCTTCGTTAACCCGAAATACTAATAAAACATATCTTCACCTCGTGACTCATTCTTCGAAACTCAATTCCAATATCCAGATGATCTCACACAAAAGTATGGGCTTTCAAAACCTATAAGTCAGATGACTATTCCAACCAACCATTCCTTGAACTCGAATCCATTATTCATTCACTTGATTCATCAACAATAGTGCTACAAGGATGTACCGATCTCAAATATCAAAATATTCTTTAGATTAGTGGACTATTAATAATATTATACCAATGTTACTAACTCAAGAATAAATCACTAGAGTTGCTAATGTAACTTGTGAACCAAAAATTTCATGCATTACAAATGGATTACAGATCAAAGTCCTTTGACTTTATTTCATTGAATATAGACGAGTGATTTCCGAACTAGCCACCTTTCAATCAAAACAACATTTCTTGACTGATCTGTTGGAATAGCATAGTCTTAAGTTACATTTTCAGTAGTTAAAGCTTCATTAAAAGTATCACAAATACTCCTCGTACTTCTCCTTCAAATTTGCAAAGACCATACGGTTCTCGTTATAACTATTATATACTTCAAATAGTTTTCTCATCATGGTCCTTGGGTCATTAACTAAGGTATAGATCATATGTCAAACAACTTTTCTAAAGCCAACCATTCTCTTGAATGGAGTCTAATACTCAAGTACTCAAGCATAAAAGAATCTAACCTCGTAGATCCTCGCTTGATACATAACCGCTTTCCTAGCTAAGTAGGATTTACTCTAAGCGGAACGCTTACGCTTGGATTCATCACTAAGTCAAACCAGTTATTATACTCATCAAAGAAATAATCAAAATAGAAGGATTCTTCTACGGAATCAAACGGGCTCAAGATGATGTTTCCAACGCTGATTCCGAGAACAATTCTCACCACTTTAGTCATTCCTTTGGTCCCACAACTCTCCAACTCCACAAACGCTCAACATAACCATAACCTCTCTAACGTATCCATTTGGCATGGAACATGTCTTGCTTAACAATAAGTAAGGTGTCTCGCGCTCACTTAATTCCGCCTTACTATAGAACAACAACACTTTAAGAAATTGAATGTTCCACCCTTGGATATATCGGGCGCATATCTCATAATCGTCGCTTTGGAAGCTCCACCGATCGTTGAAAAAGCTATAGCTACTAACAACCGTGTCCGGGGAATAAATCCATTGGGAAACTATAATGAGTATCATCCTAAAACAGTGTTTAGGAATCTCATCTTAACTGCTGGAAGTTCTCTTTCCAATTCCCAAGCCTATAATAGGTTTATGTTCTACAACCGCTTTAGTACCAAACAACTTGGGATAATACAGAGATACAGTTCAGAATACCACTGAACAACTGATTCACAAACTACTCGGATGTGTAGACATTTTCGTTAGCTTTCCAACGCATCCCGGAACATAAGAATCGGAGTTCCGGATTAGAAGTTATAAATAAAACAAGTTGGTAAACTATCGAAAATTTCTCACAAACTGAGACTAGCTTTCTAAATATATATATATATCAATCGGCTTGAATATATTTTCCTCACATGTGACATCTCATTTTCATTATCGCCGTCATTTCTCAAAATCAAGCAATACCATTGCATAACTTGATTGGACACGAAGTTTCCGTAAATAGATTGAAAAGATATTCCTCAAGTTCCTCAATTCCTCATCTGAAAGTTTAACATTAGAATTCCCTATAGGTGCAGGTCTTTCAATCCAATAATCACTCTTTCCGAAATATTACCGTAACGGGGAATTGTTTGAAACCCCGTACATGTTACCATCAAAATCACCTATTGATCTTATCTTGATTAAGACTTGGTTCAAAATCGTGATCGTAACTAATTCGATCAGCAATATTGGGTCTCGTAGTCAATTCGAGATTGCACTACAACAAACTAAATCGGTTTCATAGCATTTCACTATGTGGCCTCGGGGAAATGGAACATGATCAAGACTCGCACTATCCAGAGAAACCTCTAACCGCAATCTAAGTTGGGGTTTACTCTATCCATAAAGTAAGGTTATCTATGGAACAATGTTCCCATAATCGCTAATCGACTAATCAACGGCCGTGATATCGGGTGCATCAATTAATCTTAACAGTCTTACGATATCGTCATTATTACCACTCAAGGCTTTTTCTTAATTGTAGTTCCTCGCAGACCTACGATAACTTCCACCGCAATTCCACAATTGCACTGGTTCATCGATTGAACATTCGCCCACCGCTTTCTCGAACCAACTAGGCCGCCCATCGCTTACTTGCTTTAGAACACCATCTATAGCCCTTTGCTTTCGCCGCGTGCTCGATAAACCGAGAAGGCCGTAATTTCTACGTGTAGGGTTTGGACATTTTGGGGCCGAGGCAACTAATCGTCATCATTCTCAGAACTCACATGAAACATTGAGTGGATCCCGACTCAATACGTCACATAATATACCAAAGGTTTTGACATTTAATTGTCTAAGTCCCTAGCCGACTCTTTTCTAACCTTTTGACCAAAACGGCCTCTACGTCCGACTAGGCCGAACCGCCCGATACCAAATGTAACACCTAAAAATTTTTCGCGCCTTAAACACGAATTATTCAAACATTACATATCAGAGTAGCGGAAATATAACTTACAACTTGTATCAAGTCAAGTTATACAATATTTTACAAAGAAACAAAAGTAATATCATAAGCATAAATGCTCAGATCCATCTTCCACACAAGCATCAATCGCTCGTGCTTCTTCCCCTTTTCTTTTATCCTCGCTTCTCCAAAAACCACATATGATAGGGTGAGACAACTTGCCTCGTTGAGCTTTACCGTGACCCCTAGCCACACTCATGAGCCAATTAAAACATAGACACAAGCAAGTTAGTACTTATCGATCTCTTAGCAATTCTATTATATGAATTGCCGAAACATAAAATATAGACACAAAGAAGTTCACACTTATCGATCTCTTAGCAATTCTATTATATGAATTGTCAAACATGGTAATCCAAGAATGAATTACAATAAAGTTTTATTAATTTTAGTACACCACCAACAACCTAAAAGAAGCATGGGTGGACCTGGCCATAGCCAATAAGTGTACAACTCTCAAAGGCGGAATAATCTTTTTAACATTGGGGCCTAGGGCCGTGGCTCATGACCGCCTCCCTAGCATACTAACACATAGAGGTCGCCACCTCAACTCGATATATTTACATATCGTAACATAACGGATAGAGCATATCATTTTCCGCAAGCATTATTTCAATTCCATTTAATTTATAATTATAGGTCTCATGGATAGGTTTAGATGATTTATAATCATCCCTAGCCAAAACATAAAAATAGAACATTTCGCTCTGGTTTATTTTCCAAGACATAAGTCCACACACGCTCACTAGTTCGGTTTTTCAAATAATAATAATATTAATCGTTATTTCAAAACCAATTGGGATGTGTATAAAAATTGTTAACAAAAATCCGCCAGAGTTTCCTCCGTAATACGGACATCCCAAAATAGTACATTTTCCCAGAAACCACCCACCAAAACAATTCACGATAAAACAAACAATTCATCCATATATACCGTAGGTGGTTAGGAAGAGGATTTAAAAGAAGTTTGAAGTCGAACGGAGCGCCGAACTAAACATTGATATATTGGGGACATAGGAACTTCTCAACATAATGCCCAATTCCGCTCCGATTCGTTTCTCCGATCGATCCCAAACCGTATTTCAATCCGATTTCAACCACGCATACCACAAAGACACATAATCCAAACCCATGCAATACAATTTAACAATCAAAATCATATTATTTCGTTTCTATGTTTCAAATACACGTAATTTCGTGAAAATAGCGCTTTTGACTCTAAAATTCTCTAAACTCCGAAAATTGAAAATCATTCAAACATAGTTCAAAAACGATATTTAAATTCCCTAAGCGAGTAAAACTCACCTCTCGTGATGAAAATCACTTAAATACCGAAATGTCGGAATTTGCTCACGAACGAGAAAACACACGAACAATCCCCGTGATTCTCGAACTCAACCGAACACGATCCACCACCTCCAACACTCCCAAACCAAGCCAAAGCTACCCAAACCGAAATTCAACTCAATCCAAGCTTCCAATTCAAAACCCCTAAGCCGCAACTCCTCCAAATCACTATTCATCGCCTTCAAGCTTCAATTCACTATTCACCCATAATCCCAATTTGAACCCTAACCTTTTGATTCTTCACAAACCCCAAATTGGACCTCAATATATGCACAATCCACCTTAAACTCGCTCCCAAACACCATTCAAAGCTTTCTTTGAGCTTGAACAACAAAACCTCCATTTTGAGCTTCAAATTCAAAATGGCAAAGTGAGAGAGTGTGAGTTGTTGATGATGATTTTGGTACCAAATCGAAGAGGATGATGAGGAGATCATTTTTGGTGAAGGAAGAATTGTGTTTTGATGAGTTTAAGGCTTCCATTTTTCCTCTTCTTCCTCCATACCCATTCTTCCTCTTCTCACGCCATTTCCTCTTCTCTTTCTCTGGCCCTCTCTCCGATTCTCCTCTTTTCTATTTTTTTTCTTCTTCTTTATTCCTTTCTTATCTCTCTCTGCTCCGTGGCCCTCTCTCTCTCTCAATCCCTTTACTTTTCTTTCCATTATTTTAACTCTATTGGGGAATGAGAGAGTATTTGGATATTTTTGATGTCTCTGAGATCATTTTGGGTGAGTGGTATAAATACTAAAATACCCTTAGAGTACTAATTTCCGCTCAATCATGCCTTTAAATTATTTTCTAGCAATTATAAATTGCTTTCAGAATAACCTCATATCCGAAACTTGATTTATTATTTATTCGGATAATAAATCACTCGTTAATTTCTTAATTTGAAATTAACGAAATTAGGATGTTACAACACCAAAACTCTCTTTGTATGCTTTCTAACTCGGGATGAGAGCTCCAAATAGTTCACCAAAATGGTTGTCAAGAAGAGACCATGGCTTAATGCAAGACTCGGGATGGGGAAGCATATGTCCCAACTCGTGGCTATTAATGGAACCGAAACTTTAGCACTATCTCTCAAACTATTAAAAACTTTGGGTGATGGATAAACCGCTTTCAGATCCGCAACATCGTGAAGTTTTCATTACCTCTTTTCTTGTTTTGTCCTCAATTAATCTCTCAAACTTCTAAACTATCAACATATTCTCTTCCTTTTGTAATTAATGTATTTTAATTTATATTTATATTCTCGTGTTTCTTCTACTACCGGAGAATTGTAGGTGTGTATGCCGTCGTGGACTTAAAAGAAAGAAGAGGGAACTCAATAACTTTTGGGTTTTTTTTGTACCCCACCCAATCCTCATATACCCCACCCAAACCGAAACCGCAAAATCCCTTCAAAACGTATTTTTTTAAAGATTTTGGCCAATCGTATATACACCGGGGGTATATATACGACTTATTTGCCCATCGTATATACACCCCCAAGGCGTATATACGATTGGCAAACCTCACTCATAATCGTGATATACGCCTTGGGGGTGTATATACGATGGGAAAAATAGGTCGATATATACCCCCTGTGTGTATATACGATCCCTATTGTATTTTTTAAAATTTTTTTAAGTCAAATAAAAATTAATTAAGGCCTGAAAATAAGTTTTGTGTGTAGTTCGTTAAAACGTGACGATGTTATACGTCGAACGAATAATTTAGGCTAAAAATCGGTATTCTGGTCAACATACTCCGATCGTAATGAAACTACATGTACCATTAAATCCAAAAAAATCAAGAATCAAGACTCCCATACGCTCCTGTGTGTTAAACTTTTTTTCTATATGATTTAATAATAGTTTAATGATATTCATTTAATTGTAACAAAATTATTTTGTAATTTTTGTTATTAGTTTTAATAGTGAGATTATAGTAAATAGTAAATTTTAGATTATTGTTTTATCTTTTAGTGGTCAAATGACTATTTTACCCTAATATTGTAACTAATGGAAGAATGATAGGTTAGTAAATTTGGTGGTGGTTAAATTGCATCTATTTATATTAAATAAATAGATAATAGTTACTCGTTGTCGTTCCCGTGCGGCTCACATAAAAAAGTTGATGAGATTTAATATTTATTTTTTTAGGAAAAATAATTTTAGAATTTTGCTAGTGGTATCGATTTTTTTGACAATCGGTAGTGGTTAAATTAATTGGGTTTAGTAGTTTTAAGTAGATTAAAGTAAATAATAAATTCTATATAATTTTGAAAGAAAAATTGTTCTGTATGCCACAACATGTACATGCATGCCTTTTGCTTCTTTTTGGCTCTCCTGTTGGCACTGTCAATGGTGCTCTCGTTGCTGCTCCTGTGAAGCTTACGAAAAAAAAAGATGAGATTCAATATTTATTTTTTTAGGAAAAATAAATTTGGAATTTTTCCTAGCGTTATCGCTTTTTTTGACGATTGGTAATGGTCAAATTAATTGTGTATAGTAGTTTGAGTCGATTATAATAAATAGTAAATTAATAATAATTTAATTAATTTTATGTAATTAATGATTTTAAAAAAAAAAGTAAAAAAAAAGATTTTTGGTAGTTGATTGTTTGATTATATTGATAGTAGAGAGAAGTGAAAAAGAGTGAGAGAGAGAGGAAAGATAAAAGATGATGTGAGAGTAGACCTATTAATAATAAAAGTGGGTGAGAGAAAAAATGAAAAAATAAATAAATTAAAATGATATTTTTATCCAAATCAATATCTATATAAATATCTAAAGGAAGCTTTTTTCCAAGCCTCTAAGATGCTCCACATCATCCTCATTAATTTTTCAATTAGATTTTCAATTATATTAATATCTTTTTATAATTTACACATATAAGGAGACTTATATTAATGATTACATATTAAGGCTAAATTATTAAGACCCTTTATATTTTTTCAGTTATTATCTATCTATCTATGTAAAGGAATCTCCAATGGAGCCTCCACATTGCTTCTCAATATTTTATGTATTAAAATATTTATTTATAATTAAGACATAAAGAAGACATTAATACTAATGAAAGTAAATAATTCCCACAAACTTATTAAATGATTCTCTAAGTGGAATATTAATTAACTATTTTATATTTATGTTAAAATAATATTTACTAATCAAAAAATATAAATTGATAATACACAACTAAAAATAGTTTAAGTATTATATATATATATATATATATATATATATATTAAACAAAAAGAAGTGCAAGGGTTTTTGGTTCCTTCAATTTTATTATTAAATTTCTATTTGACTTGTATTATTATTGTTAATTTTTAAGTTTAGCAGTAATTGATTACTTTAATCCTTTAAAATTGTATTACTTTAACAATTATTAATTTGAATTTACTAAAAATATATTATTACTTTATTAACAAAAATAATATTATTACTTTATTTGTAATCAAGTTGCAATAGTTTTTAAATTGAAATGTTTTAAATTTCCTTTTTTTAGCCTTCTAAGATTACGCTTTAGTATACCTTACCCATGTTGTTATTTCTATTATTAGCTTAAGGCATTTCAAATACATATAGTGAATTAGTAGTGCTATATTAGTATTTTTTATCAGATTATTAATCATGTTTTTTTTAAAAGTCAAAAATTGCATTTAAATAGGTACATGGGGTTTAATTTTATTAGGTATTTATTTATTTGTATTGCATATACATCATATTAATGGTATATCATAATTGTAAATTTTCAATTCAACCGTAATTGATAATATTAATTTTAAATTTTTTATATTCCTTACAATTTATTAAAAATATTTTTACATTTTTAATCGGAAATAATTCAATTATTTATATTAATTATAAACATAATGCAACATTATGTTACATTTTTATAAAAAGAAGTTTCACTCTTGAATTGTGAGTTTTGCTCTTTTTTTATTTTAAAACTTTTCTCTTATTGATTACTTTAAATTCATTACTTGATGTTTTGGTTTTGGTTGCCTTTTGATGTCTCTAAATTATTATTATATATAATTAGTACTAATTATATAGTTGGTTTTAATAGAGATATAGTTACAATCTTTTCATTTTCCTCCACTTTAACCCTTCTTTAAGAAATACTATAAATACCTATATATGAAGAGAAGTCACCACATATCTATTCATTTTTCACATCACTTTTGTTTTGTTTTACATCACTTTTGTAAATTCTTGGCTTTTACATCACTAATCTTCAAGGTCAAGAAAACCATTATAGTAGTTGAAATTCCAAAAAAAAAAATTTGTAAATTTGTCTTCTATTTGTAAGCTTTTATGGTTTGTTGATGTTATTCAGTTTGTTGTAGATTCCAAGTTTAATGTATTCATCATATTTTTATAGAATGTAAATAGGTGTATATCTCTTAAGTATATCTTCAACTATTAATCGTAATCTTCTTGATTGAATGATTGAAATGTAATCGAGATGTTGTTATAATATATATATATATATATATATATATATATTGACTTTTGTTTATTAATTATAAATATATATATATATATACATATATATAATTAACTATTTATGTTTATTATTCTTTTAGGTTTTATTTAAGTTTTATTTTAATAGTTGTCTTATAATTTATTTAAGTTTTTATAAGCTTTGTTTATTATATAATATAGTGATAAAACAAAAAAATTGAAGAGCCATACCTTTCGTTTTAACAAAAACTGAAAAATTTTGGATGGCTAATTTGTTATATAATTAATTGATTTTTTCATTTATATGAGTATGCAAATGAATTGCCAAACTCTAACCAATCAATAGTCATACTACGTTATAACCAAAAATGGAAAAATATCAGTAGCTTATTTATTATATACTTAATTGGAAAATTTGTGAGTTATTTAAATTATAAGTAGAAGATGTATAGTTTTAATCAGTTATGATATGACACAACTATTTATAGAAGCAAATTTTAGATGGTGTGGGAAGTGATTTTGGCCAAAAAAATTAGAACAAAATTGTATATACATGTGAGCATTAGAACGGAGTGGTATAATATGAGAAGAGTTAGAATGCGCAGAGAGAAAAATAATAGAGCATCCAGTCAACGAATGGAAAATGGAGTTTACATGAATAGAGGAGAACTAGAAAAGGCAAAGCCAATGGTTTGAGGTTAATGTTCTTGACAAATCTAATGAAGTCAAAAAGACTAAAAGAAAATTTTTTATTAGTTAGTGAGTCATGTAGTTGAGGCACAATTTGTTTTGTAATGCTATAGACATCTATGGATTATGTTTAATTTTAATATTTTTCTTTAAAAAATGTTTAATTTGAATAGCTTCTATGAAATTGGATGATGCATTATATCTAATTTTTTTTACATGTTCTTTGAATATTGACAAACAAAGGCTGAAAGAAGAGAAAAGTCTCAAATCAGAGAGTGCATTTATTTGTTTTTAAACTGAGTTCATGAATTGTAAACTATGAATATTGCATTCTATTTTTTATTTTAAAAATATAAACTTAAGTTACAAACGTCACTCAAATAAAAGTGTTGTCTATTCCAATGTTGTTATAAGTTATGACAGCGTTTCCAAACATTTAAGAAGCGCTTTTATAGGTCCCCTTTAACATCGGTTTTTCATAGAAAGTGCTGTCATAGATCCCATACTATAGCGCGACTTTTGAGGAGTGTTGACATAAGTGACCTATAATAGCATTAATTCACAAAGATGCGTTGTCTTAGGTTGGTTCTTCTTTAAAAAAAATATTAGCATTTTGGCAAGATATAGGATTCGAACTGCTAACAAAGAGAGTAGCCAAATTGAAATACCACTGAACCACACAATTATTGAGAATATTATGCCAACAAATGATATATGTTACGTAAACACATGTCTTCTTCTTTATGAGATCTACAACTGGAACTTCAAATAGTTTTTTCGTTTTATTTTATTTTTTTCGCTTCCAGATTAATACGCTTTTTTCGTTATAGTCTCCGAATGTATTAAAATGGCAAACATGTTTTTTATTGAAAGGTACTAAATATGGTCAAGATTTTCATAGAGACTAAACTTTGAAGATTTGTAATTGTACAAAGACTAAAAGTAAATCTAACTCTTAAATTTATTGTATTTAAAACTTATGTTTTGGTCAACAAAAACCTTATGTTAAAATAAATTTTGGCTTAGAGACCTATGACACGCTTATTAAAGAGGCGTTGTAAAAATTGGACCTATGAAAGCAATTTTATAAGAAAGCTGTTATAGGAAACCTTCTAGAAAAGCCTTCCACATAGAGACCTATGAGAGCGTTGTTTTTAAAAAGGATTTTTAAAGATGATGCCTATGACAACGCTTTCTTAACCTAAGCGCTGTAAAAACCTCAGGCATCTTTTAACAACGCTATCTCTTAATAAGCACTAAGTTAAAGATGCTACCGTTATTCCCCTTTTTGCATAGTGTGTAAGTTCAAGGTCGAAAGAAGAGACTTTTGTCTCAAATCAGAGAGTGCATTTATTTGCTTTTAAACTGAGTTCATGGATTGTAAACTATGAATATTGCATTCTAATTTTTATTTTAAAAATATAAACTTAAGTTACAAACGTCACTCAAATAAAAATTATGTGTTTATTAATCTCACTCCACCATAGTGCATTATGATGCATTGATTTTTCTCATACTCATCTGTCTTGATTAATAAAATTGATGTCCATAAATTCAGCATTTTAAATATAATTACATATCTTATTACTAAATATAATGATGATTAGTGAAATTTTATTTTCAATAATTAAACTCATAAAAACTATGGACAATTATTTATAATAAAAAACACATACACTATATAAGAATGGTTTGTAAAATAAATAATTTTTGAATATAAAAGTACAACAATATATTTATATAATACTATATTTTAAAAATACATAATTGATATCCACAACATATATGTTTTTATATAAAAAACTCCCTAACTTTTTTTTTCAAAAGTATTATAACAACCCGTGCATCGCACGGGTATTCCCCTAGTAATATAACTAAAAGAAGAAGGATAGATTAATAAATTTCATAGATGTGCAACTATTTATTATATTATATTATTGTAGACAGTAGATTTGCTAGCCATGTGAGGAATTAATGAGCCATCTTCTTCCCTTTTTTAATGCACCAGCAGAAGCAATTAATGAGCCAACTTCTCCTTTTTTTTATTTTTTATTTTTTACTGGAAGACAGTGTTAAAAGTGGGGCTACTAGCATAAATTTCAATCTCAACCTCTCATCTCTAAACGGGTATATCATCTACCTCCCCCTTCACTCATCTTCTACCTTCACCATCTTAAGTGTTTAGTTTGATTTCTTTAGTTTCAGTTGTAGTTTTTTAAATTCTTCTATCATTCTCACAGATCTCAGAATTTTCTCTTTTCAATTTTATTCTACTACTACTTTAACACCAAAACTCTCTTTGTATGCTTTCTAACTCGGGATGAGAGCTCCAAATAGTTCACCAAAATGGTTGTCAAGAAGAGACCATGGCTTAATGCAAGACTCGATGGGGAAGCATATGTCCCATCTCGTGGCTATTAATGGAACTCGAAACTTTAGCACTATCATCAAACTATTAAAAAAACTTTGGGTGATGGATAAACCGCCAGATTCGCAACATCGTGAAGTTTTCATTACCTCTTTTCTTGTTTTGTCCTCAATTAATCTCGAGCTTTTAAACTATCAACATATTCTCTTCCTTTTGTAAATAATGTATTTTAATTTATATTTATATTGTGTGTTTCTTCTACTACTGGAGAATTGTAGGTGTGTATGCTGTCGTGGACTTAAAAGAAAGAAGAGGGAATTCAATAACTTTTTGGGTTTTTTTTTTGTACCCCCACCCAATCCCCATATACCCTCACCCAAACCGAAACCCCAAAATGCCCTTCAAAATGTATTTTTTTAAAGATTTTTATTAATCAGATATAGCAGACTGGGGGTATATATATACGACTTATTTTTTGCCCATCGTATATACACCACCCAAGGCGTATATACGATTGGCACACCCTCACTCATAATCGTGATATACGCCTGGGGGTGTATATACGATGGCAAAAATAGGTCGATATATACCCCCTCGTGTGTATATACGATCCCTATTGTATTTTTTTAAAATTTTTAAGTCAAATAAAAATTAATTAAGTCCTCAAAATAGGTTTTGTGTGTAATTGTTAAAACGTGATTTATGTTATACGTCGAATGTAACACCCCTTCTTTAATAGACTAATGTTTAAATTTTTTTTTAGAAATCAGAGTGTTCAAAAACCTTTTCATGCAACAAAGCAAGAAGGTGCTACATTTCCAACAAATAACACATAACATCACCGCATGCTCATAAATCAATAAAGTGTATGTGATACATATCACATCATTCGGTCGAGCCTCAAACCACCTCTGCTTAGTGGACATCACGGTCCACAATTCACTACGCAACGGAATAAAATGTGTTTCTTAAACATATCCAAAATACATCACCAAAATAACTAGTTTAACAACTTCAAATGAAAATAACAGACTACACTAGTACGCCCCCTGCTACGTGACGTGAGCATGACTCTACCGACTCACTAGAAGGTAGAAGAACCTCAATCAGCATCACCTGCACGTTGCCGACATAAGAAGCAACATCACAGCAAAAGGGGTGAATCTCTAACATATATAATAGAACGTATGATAAGCAATATGTTAGGGTCAAGGCAACTAGCATGCACCACATCCCAACGACAACAGTCAATATAATATTTATCAACAATCAGTATCAACTCTTAAGCTTCGGAATACACCACCATTTAATCATCATTACCTATCAACATCATCACACTATCACAATAGCAACATCAACATCAACACATCAACATCAAACATCATCAACATTGAGCAGAGCTCTAGACCGCAGCCTTCAACCAACAACATTGAGCAAAGCTCTAGACCGCAGCCTTCCAAACAACAACATTGAGCAAAGCTCTAGACCGCGGCCTCCCACACAACAACATTGAGCAAAGCTCTAGACCGCAGCCTCCCACACAACAACATTGAGCAAAGCTCTAGACCGCAGCCTTTAAACCACATAATCATACGTTATGCACAACAACATCACTAACACCATCCTTTGGTCATACACGACCCAACAACATAATCATTAACGTTCGGTCATACTTGATCCCACGACAACAACAACAATTTAGTCTTATTAGGTACAACCACAACAATCACATTATGTATGACGTAACACCTATGCTAGATTCTACCACCATCATATTGTTCATCATTATTTAGTTCATCATTATTTAGTTCATCATTATTTAGTTCATCATCACAATTTACTCCACAAAACATCACAAACACTTAAGATAAAGAAAAGGTGGCGCCAACCAAAGACTAAAACCGCGCGGCGCTACTCGCACCACTCGGGCGCTAAAAACTCAAAGAATCGGGCGCTCGGGCATACCGTGCTACCTGTGGCGCCAGAAACTCAAAGACATGGCGCCGGCAAGAACTCGTGTTGCGCCGGGCGCTAAAACTCTCGCAGAATGGCGCTCGCAAGAACTCAGGTTGCGCCAGTGGCGCCAAAATCACTAAAGACTGGGCGCCGGGCAAGAACTCAGGTTGCGCCAGGGCGCCAAAACACCCACCAACTGGCGCCATGCAGCAACCTCGTTGCGCCAGGGCGCCAAAACAACCACCAAATGGCGCCTATGGCACCAACAACACCCTTCCAAGAATTTTTTCACCAAACACACTCTATCAAACATCATTTTAATTCCACAATACATTTCATTAACACCACCTAAACATAATGACTACACTTTTAGACTCATTGAGTAATAATATCAAGCATATGGTAGGCAACCTATGTTCATATTTTATTTCAACCAATTTTAACTCTTCACACCTATGCAACTCATCAACCACCACATAAACACAAGTCACACCATAACCTACAACACTAAGGCACAAAGCCACATCACCACACTCAACACATAAGGTACAACATCAACAACAAATGAAACCACCTTAGCCAAACATCATATTTATTCATGCCATCTTCACATATACCCTCAAACCACTCATGTACAACACACATTTATATTTATTTTCAATGAGACATACTCTCAAACACCTATCATGCATTCATAGTTCTCAAAGGGATTTTCATACATACACTACAATAATCATCAATTCACTTCAATAGTACCATCAATCAACCCAAATACATAACAAAATCAACACAACCACACACTAGAACCTAACCCAATCATAAAACCCCATCATACACAATCCCATTATAGATGAAGAAAACCCCCCCTTACCTTGAGAAATAGAAGAAATGGGACACCCTTCTCCTACCTTCCACACCCAAGATGCAAGCCTTTCCTCTCTCTCCTTCTTCTTCACGTTGGATTCTCTCTCTCCTTTTCAACCGTATGCTTTTCCTTTCTTTTCCTCTTCCTCTTTCTCCACTCTCGCTTCCTCTCCCCTCTCTCACAGGCGCTCTTTCTTTTAAGTTAGACCTATAATTGGGCCTTATGTGATTGGGCCTCTATTCACACCCCTCACAATTGTTTAAACTATTCCCTAATATAATAAATCACCACTCTCTCATTTAATAACCACCACCTCCTAATTTAATTAAAACACTGTTTCTATTATTTTTTAATAAAACAAACCAATATAACACCTAATTCATTTAATTTTATATGACTAACCACGAACTTCTAAGTAATTAATTAAATAAATACTCTAATTATTTTCGGCGTTACAACATGTGACATCCGGCCGACGAGGATGGAGTGATTGCCGTGCCTAAAAAGGTGGCATGGCAATGAGCGGCTCCCGCGCCTTCAAAAGCGAAGGGCACGTGGAATGAACCGAATATGCACCGGAATGAGAGAGGATCCCGAGGTCGCGCAGGTGTATGGGATCGCAGACAAATGAAGGAAGACTTAAAAGAATTGATTTGGACTACCTATACCAACAAGGTGCATCTTCTTTTTTTCGAGCTCATCCCATAAGAACTCCATAGTTAAGCGTGCTTGGCTTGGAGTAGTAGTGGGATGGGTGACCTTCTAGGAAGTTTCCCGGAAAGCATGCAAGTGAGGACAAAGCATGCTGAAAAGACTCGTGTTGGTACGTGGGGGCGCCAGCTTCCGAAGCACCGATGTTACAAATGGTATCGTGAGCAGCAGACTCTCTCATCACGGTGTGGTTCGAGGACTAACCAAGCTTTAAGTGGTGGGCATGTGACATCCGGGCCGACGAGGGCGGGAGTGATTGCCGTGCCCAAAAAGGTGGCATGGCAATGAGCGGCCCCCGCACTTAAAAGCTTAAGGGCATGTAACACCCCAAAATAATTCAATTAATTAACTTAGTTGAAGTTATTATGGTTTACAACATTTTAATTTTTAAGTCAAGTAATTCATTAAGTGAGTGTTAAGCATATGTTGCTATTTTAGGAAAGTGTCTAAATAGGAAAGGGTGTGTGGGTAGTAGAAAGCCCACGGCCTAATAAGGCCAAGGCCCCATTTAAGTCCTTTAAGGACATGTTAAATGGTACTCCGTAGGGAACATTCCCATTCATGTTCCAAAATCGCTTAAGTTACCAAATTTAGAAAGAGAGAGAAGTGAAACTTAGAGAGAAGGCAGAGAACCAAGAGAGAAGGAAGAGAACCGAGTGTGGAGAGTTCAAGTGGAGAGGAGAGCTTGTTGTTGTCTGTAGTTACTTGGAGAGTGAAGGGTTCTCAATCTTCTCAAGTTGTTAAGGTTAGGGTCCTTTAATACTTGTAATGTCTTGTGTTTGATCGTGTTTCGTGTGAGTAGTTCGATCACTTTGCATGTGTGTTTTATGTGCCGTATATGACATGTTTTGTCGTGGTTTTGCTCTTTGTCGTGATTGTTGGTGAGATACGACGGTGGATCGCTTGGAAAGAGAGGAGTGTAACTCTCTCTGCTCGTGTGGTACGAGGAGAGCATTGCATGGTGAGGTATCAAGAGTGTGATCGGTGTAGTGTGAAGAAAATGAACTTGCATGTAGAGTTAAGGAGAGGATCGGAGCGAAGGAGTGAGTAATCCGAGTATGCATGAGTGTGGTGAGCTGAGAAACGAGTTGCATGTTGAGTCTAAGTAGAGAAACAGAGTCAAAGAAGTAAATGGGGGTTAAGCGCTTTATTACGCACAGAACCGAATTCCCTTCACCAGAGTGAGGGAAACCGAAGTTGAGGGTTGTCAACGCCAGAGTGTCTTAGTGTTGAGAGTCCGCTGGTGAGTTTGAGGGAGAGTACGTGTCTAAACACCATTAACGAGAAGTAGGACGCATAAACCGAAGTGTAGGTGTCTCGCCTTAGGTTACCGAGGGTGTAGAGGTCCTCAAAGCCGAGGTAGCGCCACCGAGGTGAAACGCCCAAGTGCCTAAGAATAGTGAATCGAACCAGGAATACCGAGAAGTGATTTTCCATGACTTAGATGATTTTGGTGTGCGGAGTGCGTAAGTGTGAGCGCGCTGTCGAATCGAGGGTGTGAGTGTGGTTAGCCGAGGTACACATATAGTGTGCCGAGGTGAGGTTAGGCGCCAATGTTGTCTAACACATTGTGGGACTCTCATCGAGTGCTACTTTAGCACCAATGTGCATAAGTAAGGGAGCGATTAAGTCCATTTTGGTCCTTAGGTGACATTTTGGTCCCTAAGTGTCGCCAGGGTCCCCTGGTGTGACAAGTAGTCCACCATGGATTGCCGAGGTGACCGAGAGGTCTGGCCAGAGGTCCTAAGGTGATTCTACGGGTGTTGTAGGTCGACCTTAGCACCGTGATGATGTCTAGGTGGTGTAGACGCCGCAGCGAGCGACTGAGTAACGACGAGTAGAACGACTGAGTAACGACGCGTGAACGACTGCAAACATTCACATACGCTATGATTGATTTGTGTGTGATTGTATTTGTCATGAAGTAACATGTTCATGTGCATATTACGACGGAGGAGGTCTCGCCTCGGATATGGTAGACTTCGGTCTCCATATCAAATAACGACTTTGAGTTAACGACGGAGATGCCGACGCCAAATAACGACGGTGGAGGTACCTCATTGCATAATGCCCCGTGGATGGGTTGCATACATGCATACATTACATGAATTGTTGTGTTCGAGCTGGTTGATAATTGTTGTGTTTATTTGGGCTATCGGTGAGTGACTGTAATTGCTGAACCGAGGTGTTTTAGTGCTATCTCTATCCTTAAGCTTTCTTCACATTATATTACTCGTGTTAAGAGACTCACCCTAGCCGCTTATTGTTGCTCGCTCGTGGCAACTTGCGTACTCGCGAGTGATAGCCGTGCCTAGTTGATGTTGGTTGAGTTCGCCCCGTCGTAACACCGGGTCAGCCGAGTAGATTATTTTGTACTCTTTATACCGATCTTGTGTATATTTTGCTAGATAGTCTTTTGGAACTAAAACTATCATATTTGTGTAACTATTACTATGTAGTATGACTTGTTGTGTTATCGCCGAGGTGCCTTATATGACGGGTCGAGACCCTTTTGCTGCGTGGTGATGCGCATGACCGCATGCTTGGTAAATGCCGTGAAACCGCTTTTTGAACTTAATTGAATTTCTCGCTTTCCTTTTTTTAATCACCAAATGTAGCACTCCTTTTGAGTGGATTTTGAAACTCGATTTTAACTTAGTAGATTCGAATCGTTAGATAAGGGGTGTTACATTGTTGGTATCAGAGCATAAGTTCTGGTCTTGTCCGACCAATGAGTCGAAGTCCAAGTGTCTTAAGCTCTCGAGTCTTAGGCTCGCTTCTAAACCGCTTCTTGATCAGGTGATCGTGAAGTAGAAATGGTCGGAAGAGTGGAAGAAATGATGCCGCTATAGCCGCTGCGCTGGAAGCGATGGCAAATGCTATGGGGAATCGACCTCACAGACGCCGAGGATGCCGGAGCTCGTGAGACTTGCTACTTTCCGTAGGGAGAATCCTCCTACCTTTCGCGGGAGGTATGATCCCGATGGGGCTCTAGTATGGTTGAAAGAGATAGAGAGAATTTTCAGAGTGATGGATTGCACCGATGAGCAAAAGGTGAGGTCTGGGACTCACATGCTCACGAGGAAGCCGACGATCGTGGCTTGAATCTCTTCAAAGGTTGGAAGTCGCAGAGGAAGGGATCATATGGGATATTTTCAAGAGGAGTTTATGAGGAAGTACTACCCCAAGACGTGAAAGGAAAGAAGGAGATGGAATTCTTGGAGCTCAAGCAAGGTAACATGACCGTGGTTTGAGTATGCCGCCAAGTTTTCCGAAATGGCTAAGTTCTATCCCCATTACACCGAGCTACCGCCGAAGTTCTCCAAGCGTATCAAGTTTGAGAACGGCTTCAAGCCCGAGATCAAGCAGCCATTGGGTATCAAAGGATAAGCGGTGTATTCTCGAGTCGTGGGATCGCCGCAGAATTTATGAAGAAGATAATATGGCTACTAGCCGAGCTGGGAAGGATAAGAAGACCTTCCAACCTCGTAACCGCTGGAAGCCTTATGACCATTCCGTGGTAGAGGAAAAGTGGAACTCGCAGTAGAGGAAAGCCTAGTAGGGAGACGCCCCGCTATTCTCGACTTGTTACAAGTGTGGATTGCCCGGGCACAAGGCGAAGGAGTGCAAGGCCGAGGTGAAAAGGTGTTATAGATGTGGCAAGGAGGCCACCTATCTCGCCGAGTGTGGGAGAAAGGAGATAGTCCTGTTTCAATTGTGGAGAGATGGGGCACATCGGGCCCCAAGTGTCCTAAGCCAAAGCAAGAGAAAGGCGTGGGGAAAGTGTTTGCACTAGCCGGGTCCGAGGTGGTGAAACTAAATCAAAGGTACGTGTTATATCAACGGTGTTCCTCTAGTTGCAATTATAGATACCGTGCAACTCATTCATTCATTTCTCGCCATGTGTGCTAATAGACCGAGTTTAGTGTTGTCTTCATTGGGAAGCGGAGATGGTCATTGACACTCCCGCCACGGGTTCAAAGTGACTACCTCTCTAGTATGTTCAAGCGCCCACCGATCGTATTCGCAGGACTTCTCTCGTTAATTTAATTTGTTTACCACTGTAGGAATGGACGCCATCCTTGGTATGGATCGGTTAGTAGACAACCATGTTCATATCCATTCATACCGAGAGATCGGTTAGTTTTCCCCGCTACCGAGGTGAAGGAATCCGCCTACTTCCTCGCCAGTGCGCGCAAGTTGTCGGGAGAAGCGGGTTACTCGCTTGCATTACGGGCATCATTGATGCGAGAGAATCAAGTTAAGATTGAAGATCCGCCGCTGGTTGTTAGAGAGTTTGTCGAGGTGTTTCAAGAAATTCCCGATGTTCCACCCGAGAGAGAGATCGAGTTCACCATAGAGTTGATTCTCGAACAAGACCTGTCTATGGCACCTTATAGGATGTCCAGATCCGAGCCGTCCGAGTCAAGAAACAGCTGGAAGAATTGCTAGAAAGGAAATTGTAAGACCAAGTGTGTCACCACTGGGGAGCACCGTGTTGCTAGTGAAGAAGAAAGATGGAAGCATGAGGTTGGCGTGGACTACGCATACTTGAACAAGGTTACAATTAAGAACAAGTATCCACTACCAAGAATTGACGACTGATGGATCAATTAGTGGGTGCTCAAGTATTTTCAAAGATTGATTTGAGGTCGCTATCATCAAATCAAGGTGAAGGATCTAAGACGCACTCAAAGACGGCTTTTTAGAACTCCTGTGATGGACACTACGAGTACTTAGTAATGCCATTCGTGTCACTAATGCTCCGTGGGTATTCATGGAGTATATGAATCGATTTTCCATGAGTACTTAGATCGGGCTTTTGTGGTAGTGTTCATAGACTATATTTTGGTCTACTCCAAGTCGGCAGAAGAGCATGCCGAGCACTTAAGGATAGTGCCGAGGTTCCAAGGAGAAGAAGTTATATGCGGTTATCCAAGTGTGAGTTTTGGTCTGAGGAAGTGAGTTTCTTAGGCCATGTGATTTCCAAAGAAGGGGATTGCAGTGGACCCTTCAAAGATTGAAGTCGTGTTGAAGTGGGAGGCACCCAAGTCGCCACCGGTGAGGAGCTGGGCTAGCCTACATTACGTAAGATTCATTGAGGGTTTCTCCAAATTGGCGCTGCCATTAACCCAATTGACATGTAAAGATAGGCTTTCGATGGGATGGCCGGCGTGAAGAGAGTTTCCAAGAGTTGAAGAGAGATTGACAACGCCGCCAATCTTGACGCTGCCTAATCCAGCAGGATCCCTTTGTGATTTATCGTGATGCATCTAAGTTAGGTTTGGGCTGTGTGCCGATGCAAGAAGGTAAGGTAGTGGCGTATGCTTCAAGGCAATCAAGACTCATGAGAAGAATTACCCCACTCATGATTTAGAGCTAGTCGCCGTAGTGTTTGCATTCAAGATATGGAGGCATTACCTTTATGGATCAAGGTTCGAGGTGTTTAGTGATCACAAGAGTTTGCAAGACTTGTTTGATCGTAAGGAACCGAATATGAGGCAGAGGAGATGGTTGGAGTTATCAAGGACTATGACTTTTGGCCCGAACTATCACCCTGTGGAAGGCCAATGTTGTAATCGAGCGCTGAGTAGGAAATCTCTCGCATGTGTCATCAATGATGGTAAAGGAGCCGGAATTGATTGAACAGCTTTAGAGATTTGAGCCTAGTATGTGAAGTAACACCTCTGAGTGTTAAGTGGGGATGCCAAGATCACCAATGAGTTCATGGTTAGTATAAGGGAAGCATGTAAGAGTTACCATGACAAGAGAAGGAAGGACTTAGAATTTCAAGCCGGTGACCATGTATTCTTGTAGAGTCACCCCGTGGATCGAGTCGACGAGCTCGAGGTCCAAGAAATCGCCACCTCGCTTCATCGACCCTATCAAATCTTGGAGAGTGGGAAGGTGGCATATCGAATTGCATTGCCACCCAATCTCTCAAATTTGCACGATGTGTTCCATGTATCTCACCGAGGAAGTATGTTCTCGACTGGCCCCATGTCATTCAAATGGATGATGTGCAAGTGAGAGACGACTCACCGTGGAGACAATGCCAATCGTAATTGAAGACCGAGAAGTAAAGACTCTTAGGGAAAGGAAATCAAGTTAGTGAAGGTGGTTTGGGTAGAGCCGTGAGCATGCTACATGGGGGAGCTAGAGAGCAAGATGAAGGAGGCCTATTCCGAGTCAAGTTTGATTAAGGTAAGATTCCGAGGACGTAATCTCCTAAGTAGGGAGGGTTGTAACACCCCAAAATAATTCAATTAATTAACTTAGTTGAAGTTATTATGGTTTACAACATTTTAATTTTTAAGTCAAGTAATTCATTGCTGAGTTGTTAAGCATATGTTGCTATTTTAGGAAAATGTCTAAATAGGAAAGGTTGTGTGGGTAGTAGAAAGCCCACGGCCTAATAAGGCCAAGGCCCCATTTAAGTCCTTTAAGGACATGTTAAATGGTACTCCGTAGGGAACATTCCCATTCATGTTCCAAAATCGCTTAAGTTACCAAATTTAGAAAGAGAGAGAAGTGAAACTTAGAGACAAGGCAAGCAGAACCCAAGAGAGAAGGAAGAGAACTGAGCGTGGAGAGTTCAAGTGGAGAGGAGAGCTTGTTGTCAGTAGTTACTTGGAGAGTGAAGGGTTCTCAATCTTCTCAAGTTGTTAAGGTTGTGGGTCCTTTTAATACTTGTAATGTCTTGTGTTTGATCGTGTTTCGGTGTGAGTAGTTCGATCACTTTGCATGTGTGTTTTATGTGTCATACATGACATGTTTTGTCGTGTTTTGCTCTCTTTGCGTGATTGTTGGTGAGATACGACGGTGGATCGCTTGGAAAGAGAGGAGTGTAACTCTCTCTCGTGGTGGTACAAGGAGAGAGCATTGCATGGTGAGGTATCAAGAGTGTGATCGGTAGTAAAGGTGAAGAAAATGAGCTTGCATGTAGAGTTAAGGAGAGGATCTGAGCGAAGGAGTGAGTAATCCGAGTATGCATGAGTGTGGTGAGTCGAGAAACGAGTTGCATGTTGAGTCTAAGTAGAGAAACAGAGTCAAAGAAGTAAATGGGGGTTAAGCGCTTTATTACGCCACAGAACCGAATTCCCTTCACCTTAGAGTGAGGGAAACCGAAGTCGAGGTTGTCAACGCCAGAGTGTCTTAGTGTTGAGAGTATGTTGGTGAGTTTGAGGGAGAGTACGTGTCTCAAACACCATTAACGAGAAGTAGGACGCATAAACCGGTGTAGGTGTCTCGCCTTAGGTTACCGAGGTGTAGAGGTCCTCAAAGCCGAGGTAGCATCACCGAGGTGAAACGCCCAAGTGCCTAAGAATAGGTGAATCGAACCAGTGGAATACCGAGAAGTGATTTTCCATGACTTAGATGATTTTGGTGTGCGGAGTGCGTGAATCGTGAGCGCGCTGCCGAATCGAGGTGTGAGTGTGGTTAGCCGAGGTACACATATAGTGTGCCGAGGTGAGGTTAGGCGCCAATGTTGTCTAACACATTGTGGGACGCCATCGAGTGCTACTTTAGCACCAATGTGCATAAGTAAGGGAGCGATTAAGTCCATTTTGGTCCTTAGGTGACATTTTGGTCCCTAAGTGTCGTTGCGGGTCCCTGCGGTGACAAAGAGTCCACCATGGATTGCCGAGGTGACCGAGAGGCTCGGTTGTAGGTCCTAAGGTGATTCTACGGTGTCAGAGTAGGTCGACCTTAGCACCGTGATGATGTCTAGGTGGTGTAGACGCCGCAGGAGCGATTTTGAGTAATGACGAGTAGAACGACTGAGTAACGAAGGTGAACGATTTGGAAACATTCACATACGCTATGATTGATTTGTGTGTGATTGTATTTGTCATGAAGTCACATGTTCATGTGCATATTACGATCGAGGAGGTCTCGCCCCTGATATGGTAGACTTCTGGTCTCCATATCAAATAACGACGAGTTAACGACGAGATGCCGACGCTAAATAACGACGGTGGAGGTACCTCATTGCATAATGCCCCGTGGATGGGTTGCATACATGCATACATTACATGAATTGTTGTGTTCGAATGGTTGATAATTGTTGTGTTTATTCGGGCTATCGGTGAGTGATCAGAATTGCCGAACCGAGGTGTTTTAGTGTTATCTCTATCCTTAAGCTTTCTTCACATTATATTACTCGTGTTAAGAGACTCACCCTAGTCGCTTATTGTTGCTCGCTCTCGTGGCAACTTGCGTACTCGCGAGTGATAGTTGTGCCTAGTTGATGTTGGTTGAGTTCGCTCCGTCGTAACACCGGGTCAGCCGAGTAGATTATTTTGTACTCTTTATACCGATCTTGTGTATATTTTGCTAGATAGTCTTTTGGAACTAAAACTATCATATTTGTGTAACTATTACTATGTAATATGACTTGTTGTGTTATCGCCGAGGTGCCTTATATGACGGGTCGAGACCCTTTTTTGCCGTGGTGATGCGCATGACTGCATGCTTGGTAAATGCTGTGAAACTGTTTTTGAACTTAATTGAATTTTCGCTTTTTTTTTTTTTTTAATCACCAAATGTAGCACTCCTTTGAGTGGATTTTGAAACTCGATTTTAACTTAGTAGATTCGAATTGGTTAGATAAGTGGGTGTTACAGGCACGGAATGAACCGAATACGACCGAATGAGAGGATCCCGAGGCCGCAAGGTGTATGGGATCGCATGCTTGAAGGAAGACTTAAAAGAATTGATTTGGACTACCTATACCAACAAGGTGCATCTTCTTTTTCGAGCTCATCCCATAAGAACTCCATAGTTAAGCGCGCTTGGCTGGAGTAGTAGCTGGATGGGTGACCTTTCGAAGTTTTCCTAAAGCATGCAAGTGAGGACAAAGCATGCCAAAAGACTCGTGTTGGTACGTAAAGGGCAGCAGCCAGCCGAAGCACCGATGTTACATCGAACTAATAATTTAGGCTAAAAATCGTATTCGCAACATACTCCGATCGTAATGAAACCACGTACCATTAAATCCAAAAATCAAGAATCAAGACTCCTACACGCTGCCGTGTGTTTAATCCTTTTTTCTATATGATTTAATGATATTCATTTAATTGTAACAAAATTATTTTCTAACTTTTGGTATTAGTTTTAATAAAGTGAGATTATAGTAAATTTTAGATTATTGTTTTATCTTTTAGTGGTCAAATGACTGTTTTACCCTATTATTGTAACTAATGGAAGAATGATAGGTTAGTAAATTTGGTGGTGGTTAAATTGCATCTATTTATATTAAATAAATAGATAATAGATACTCGTTGTCGCTCGCAATGCTCACATAAAAAGTTGATGAGATTTAATATTTATTTTTTTAGGAAAATAATTTTAGAATTTTTGCTAGTGGTATCGATTTTTTGACAATCGGTAGTGGTTAAATTAATTGGGTTTAGTAGTTTTAATTAGATTAAAGTAAATAATAAATTTATATAATTTTGAAAGAAAAATTGTCTGTATGCACACAACACGATGCATGCCTTTTTCTTCTTTTTGGCGCTCCCATTGGCAATCACAATGGTGCTCTCGTTGTCGCTCCCGTGAAGCTTACTTAAAAAAATGAGATTCAATTATTTATTTTTTTAGGAAAAATAAATTTGGAATTTTTCCTAGTGGTATCGCTTTTTTTGACGATTGGTAATGGTCAAACTAATTGTGTATAGTAGTTTGAGTCGATTATAATAAATAGTAAATTAATAACAATTTAATTAATTTTATGTAATTAATGATTTTAAAAAAAAAGTAAAAAAATAAATATTTTTGGTAGTTGATTGTTTGATTATATTGATAGTAGAGAGAAGTGAAAAAGAGTGAGAGAGAGAGGAAAGATAAAAGATGATGTGAGAGTAGACCTATTAATAATAAAAGTGGGTGAGAGAAAAAATGAAAAAATAAATTATTTAAAATGATATTTTTATCCAAATAATATAACTAAAAGAAGAAGGATAGATTAATAAATTTCATAGATGTGCAACTATTTATTATATTATATTATTGTAGACAGTAGATGTGCTAGCCATGTGAGGAATTAATGAGCCAACTTCTTCCCTTTTTAATGCACCACAGTATGCTTAATGAGCCAACTTCTCCTTTTTTTTATTTTTTATTTTTTACTGGAAGACATTGTTAAAAGTGGGGCTACTAGCATAAATTTCAATCTCAACCTCTCATCTCTAAACGGGTATATCATCTACCTCCCCCTTCACTCATCTTCTACCTTCACCATCTTAAGTGTTTAGTTTGATTTCTTTAGTTTCAGTTGTAGTTTTTTAAATTCTTCTATCATTCTCTACAAATCTGTAAATTTTCTCTTTTCAATTTTATTCGACTACTACTTTAACACCAAAACTCTCTTTGTATGCTTTCTAACTCTGGGATGAGAGCTCCAAATAGTTCACCAAAATGGTTGTCAAGAAGAGACCATGGCTTAATGCAAGACTCAGATGGGGAAGCATATGTCCCAACTCATGGCTATTAATGGAACTGGAAACTTTAGCACTATAACTGAAACTATTAAAAAAACTTTGGGTGATGGATAAACCGCTTTCAGATCTCGCAACATCGTGAAGTTTTCATTACCTCTTTTCTTGTTTTGTCCTCAATCAATCTCTCAGCTTTTAAACTATCAACATATTCTCTTCCTTTTTGTTAATAATGTATTTTAATTTATATTTATATTGTGTGTTTCTTCTACTACTGGAGAATTGTAGGTGTGTATGCTGTCGTGGACTTAAAAGAAAGAAGAGGGAACTCAATAACTTTTGGTTTTTTTTTTTGTACCCCACCCAATCCCCCATATACCCCCACCCAAACCGAAACCCCAAAATGCCCTAACAAAACGTATTTTTTAAAGATTTTTGGCCAATCAGATATACACTGGGGTATATTTATTTAATTTATTTGCCCATCGTATATACACCACCCAAGGCGTATATACGATTGGCACACCCCCACCATAATCGTATATACGCCTTGTGGGGTGTATATACGATGGGCAAAAAATAGGGTGGTATATATACCCCCCTCAGGTGTATATACGATCCCTATTGTATTTTTTAAATTTTTTTTAACTCAAATAAAAATTAATTAAATCCTGAAAATAGGTTTTGTGTGTAGTTTCTTAAAACGTGACGATGTTATACGTCTAACGAATAATTTAGGCTAAAAAATCGGTATTCGGGCAAAATACTCCGATCGTAATGAAACCACAACCATTAAATCCGAAAAAAAACAAGAATCAAGACTCCCATACGCTGCTAGGTGTTTAACTTTTTTCTATATGATTTAATAATAGTTTAATGATATTCATTTAATTGTAACAAAATTATTTTGTAATTTTTGGTATTAGTTTTAATAGTGAGATTATAGTAAATAGTAAATTTTAGATTATTGTTTTATCTTTTAGTGGTCAAATGACTGTTTTACCCTATTATTGTAACTAATGGAAGAATGATAGGTTAGTAAATTTGGTGGTGGTTAAATTGCATCTATTTATATTAAATAAATAGATAATAGATACTGTCGCTCCTGCATGCTCACATAAAAAGTTGATGAGATTTAATATTTATTTTTTAGGAAAATAATTTTAGAATTTTGCTAGTGGTATCGATTTTTTGACAATCGGTAGTGGTTAAATTAATTGGGTTTAGTAGTTTTAAGTAGATTAAAGTAAATAATAAATTCTATATAATTTTGAAAGAAAAATTGTTTGTGTGCGCACATGACATGCATGCCTTTTGCTTCTTTTGGCGCGCCCGCTATAATCACAATGGTGCTCTCGTTGTCGCTCCCGTGAAGATTACTTAAAAAAGATGAGATTCAATTATTTATTTTTTTAGGAAAAATAAATTTGGAATTTTTCCTAGTGGTATCGCTTTTTTTGACGATTGGTAATGGTCAAATTAATTGTGTATAGTAGTTTGAGTCGATTATAACAAATTGTAAATTAATAATAATTTAATTAATTTTATGTAATTAATGATTTTAAAAAAAAAGTAAAAAAAAAAGATTTTTGGTAGTTGATTGTTTGATTATATTGATAGTAGCTAGAGAGAAGTGAAAAAGAGTGAGAGAGAGAGGAAAGATAAAAGATGATGTGAGAGTAGACCTATTAATAATAAAAGTGGGTGAGAGAAAAAATGAAAAAATAAATAAATTAAAATTATATTTTTATCCAAATAATATAACTAAAAGAAGAATGATAGATTAATAAATTTCATAGATGTGCAACTATTTATTATATTATATTATTGTAGACAGTAGATGTGCTAGCCATGTGAGGAATTAATGAGCCAACTTCTTCCCTTTTTTAATGCACCAGCAGAAGCAATTAATGAGCCAACTTCTCCTTTTTTTTATTTTTTATTTTTTACTGGAAGACAGTGTTAAAAGTGGGGCTACTAGCATAAATTTCAATCTCAACCTCTCATCTCTAAACGGGTATATCATCTACCTCCCCCTTCACTCATCTTCTACCTTCACCATCTTAAGTGTTTAGTTTGATTTCTTTAGTTTCAGTTGTAGTTTTTTAAATTCTTCTATCATTCTCTACAAATCTGTAAATTTTCTCTTTTCAATTTTATTCGACTACTACTTTAACACCAAAACTCTCTTTGTATGCTTTCTAACTCTGGGATGAGAGCTCCAAATAGTTCACCAAAATGGTTGTCAAGAAGAGACCATGGCTTAATGCAAGACGGGATGGGGAAGCATATGTCCCAACTCGTGGCTATTAATGGAACTGAAACTTTAGCACTATAATCAAACTATTAAAAACTTTGGGTGATGGATAAACCGCTTTCGTGATCTCGCAACATCGTGAAGTTTTCATTACCTCTTTTCTTGTTTTGTCCTCAATCAATCTCTCACTTTTTAAACTATCAACATATTCTCTTCCTTTTTGTTAATAATGTATTTTAATTTATATTTATATTGTGTGTTTCTTCTACTACTGGAGAATTGTAGGTGTGTATGCTGTCGTGGACTTAAAAGAAAGAAGAGGGAACTCAATAACTTTTTGGGTTTTTTTTTTGTACCCCCACCCAATCCCCATATACCCCCACCCAAACTGAAAACCCCAAAATGCCCTACTGAAAACGTAATTTTTTAAAGATTTTGGCCAATCAGATATACACTGGGGGTATTTATTTACGACTATTTGCCCATCGATATACACCACCCAAGGCGTATATACGATTGGCACACTTCACTCATAATCGTGATATACGCTTTGTGGGGTGTATATACGATGGGCAAAAATAGGTGGTATATATACCCCCTGTGTGTATATACGATCCCTATTGTATTTTTTAAATTTTTTTTAACTCAAATAAAAATTAATTAAATCCTGAAAATAGGTTTTGTGTGTAGTTTCTTAAAACGTGACGATGTTATACGCCTAACGAATAATTTAGGCTAAAAATCGTATTCGGGCAAAATACTCCGATCGTAATGAAACCACAACCATTAAATCCTAAAAAAACAAGAATCAAGACTCCCACACGCTGCTAGGTGTTTAACTTTTTTCTATATGATTTAATAATAGTTTAATGATATTCATTTAATTGTAACAAAATTATTTTGTAATTTTTGGTATTAGTTTTAATAGTGAGATTATAGTAAATAGTAAATTTTAGATTATTGTTTTATCTTTTAGTGGTCAAATGACTGCTTTACCCTATTATTGTAAACTAATGGAAGAATGATAGGTTAGTAAATTTGGTGGTGGTTAAATTGCATCTATTTATATTAAATAAATAGATAATAGATACTGCTGTCGCTCCTGCATGCTCACACAAAAAAGTTGATGAGATTTAATATTTATTTTTTAGGAAAATAATTTTAGAATTTTGCTAGTGGTATCGATTTTTTGACAATCCAGTAGTGGTTAAATTAATTGGGTTTAGTAGTTTTAAGTAGATTAAAGTAAATAATAAATTCTATATAATTTTGAAAGAAAAATTGTTTGTAAAGGCCAACACGATGCATGCCTTTTGCTTTTTTTGGCGCTCCCGCTGGCAATCGCCAATGGTGCTCTCGCTGTCGCTCCCGTGAAGATTACGAAAAAGATGAGATTCAATTATTTATTTTTTAGGAAAAATAAATTTGGAATTTTTCCTAGTGGTATCGCTTTTTTGACGATTGGTAATGGTCAAATTAATTGTGTATAGTAGTTTGAGTCGATTATAACAAATTGTAAATTAATAATAATTTAATTAATTTTATGTAATTAATGATTTTAAAAAAGTAAAAAAAGATTTTTGGTAGTTGATTGTTTGATTATATTGATAGTAGCTAGAGAGAAGTGAAAAGAGAGAGAGAGAGAGGAAAGATAAAAGATGATGTGAGAGTAGACCTATTAATAATAAAAGTGGGTGAGAGAAAAATGAAAAATAAATAAATTAAAATTATATTTTTATCCAAATAATATAACTAAAAGAAGAATGATAGATTAATAAATTTCATAGATGTGCAACTATTTATTATATTATATTATTGTAGATGAGATGTGCTAGCCATGTGAGGAATTAATGAGCCAACTTCTTCCCTTTTTAATGCACCACAGTATAAATTAATGAGCCAACTTCTCCTTTTTTTTTATTTTTTTTTTTACCGAAGACAAAGTGTTAAAAGTGGGGCTACTAGCATAAATTTCAATCTCAACCTCTCATCTCTAAACGGGTATATCATCTACCTCCCCCTTCACTCATCTTCTACCTTCACCATCTTAAGTGTTTAGTTTGATTTCTTTAGTTTCAGTTGTAGTTTTTTAAATTCTTCTATCATTCTCTACAAATCTGTAAATTTTCTCTTTTCAATTTTATTCGACTACTACTTTAACACCAAAACTCTCTTTGTATGCTTTCTAACTCTGGGATGAGAGCTCCAAATAGTTCACCAAAATGGTTGTCAAGAAGAGACCATGGCTTAATGCAAGACTCAGATGGGGAAGCATATGTCCCAACTCGTGGCTATTGTTGTGCGAAAAGGTGATGTGCAAGTGTACACAATCGCAACAAGTAATATAATGATAAGTAGAATTCGTCTCCACAGGGATTGGTATTAATTTTAGAGTTTAAAAAGGAATTACACTTTAGAGGAACAAGTAGCAAATAGGTTGAGTAACAAAGTTCAGTTTAACAAAGGTTGAAAAGTAACAAGCTAACGGTGAGTTAAAATATAAGAGAAATAAGTTGGATTGCTTTCACTATGTAAATTCTCGTAAACACGACGCTATAACGCCTCACGCTATAGCGTTAAGCGCTACTGCAGTAAATATTTTGTGCCTTTCACCACTAGCGCCTGTGGTTTCACTACAAGATGCCTATGTCTAGGTTCTAAATAGGTTCACCCTCAGATAATCAAGATCCCACACCATGCTTTATAAACTATTGCAACTTCTATGTCTAGAGGAAGCAAAAATTGATTAAATGTCTTCAACCAACCTTATCATTTATATTAATCCTTGAGTTCTCTCTATGGTTCACCACATTGCAAAATTTCATCAACCGTAAATGCCTTCTTGACTTTAAACTCGAGCCAAACCTCTCCCATGTTGCTTCCTCCACACGCATCCTCTTCTTAACTTCCTCCATTTCATCACATCCCCACGTGACGCTTCTTCTCTAGAGCCTTTCCGTAATAACCCAACTTGAAGTGGTCATTGATAGCACTTCTGGGCTAAAATCCACCATTTCACCCCTAACCATAGAATAGATTAAATGTCTTCTTATCATTTATATTAATCCTTTGGGGCTTTCCACCTTTGGAGGAGAGAACCTCTCCCATGTTGCTTCCTCCACACGCATCCTCTTCTTAAATTTCATCACTCTCTCACTAGAGGAACCACTAAAATCCACCATTTCACCCCTAACCCTCTGGGGCTTTCCACCTTTGGAGGAGGAATTCCTCAGAAACTCTCTTGATAAATTCCCTTCTTGATAAATTTCTCGCCACCCTAACGCTATAACAAAGTGGATGTGAACACGCCAGAGCTTTTTCGCTTTGAAACCCTTTCTCGCGATGAAGTTCATCTTCCAAAGAGCGCGCAGATCGCCCTTTGGGTCTATGGCTCTTGAGGAACCGGGTTCAAAGTGGTCCCCGCCTTTTCTCGGGCTTTTAATCGAATGTTTCTTCACCATTTTGAGATGTTTGAAGATTTGAAAGAGATTTTCTAATTTGTGAACTCAAAATGTGAGATTGGTTGCAGAGATTAAGGAATGAAGTTATGGAAGAACGGGGGTTAGTGGAAAGAGAAAGAGATTCAACTGCTAGAAAGTGGAGAAAGAGAAGTGGAGTGGCTGAGAGGAGAGGTTATGGGGAATTGAATGATTTGACCGTTGTTGATGGGTGGAGCGATCAAGTGATCGGGGGCCACACGGGCGCATAGACGCAAAGCAGCTTGAAGTGCATGTATGCGCTTGCCACGCCATTATAATCTGGCCCCATACTTAGAAATAAAAATTGATTCTTCTTGCCACTATTTCCTCTTGACGCTATATAGCGCCCATATCACACTTCGTGCCTTCAAATTCCCAAATTCTCAACACAAAAATTTTCCTCCCGCAAAATAAAATAAAATAAACAGTAAATGTTAATTAAAATCTTGGGGTGCCTCCCAAGAGCGCTTTGTTTTAAGAGTCATCACCGACTTCTTCATTTTATGTTAGTGGATCTTGAAGATCAATTGAGGTCTTGTCCTCATCACAAAGTTGTCACCATGGTATTGTTTTACTCTTTGCCCATTCACCTTGAAAGTGGTGTTGGTTGCTTGATCAAATAAATCCACCGCACTACATGCGGTAGACCTTGACTAATTTAAAAGTGGCTGCACTCACCTTGATTTAAGCTTGCCAGAAACAATTTTAATCTAGAATTGAAAAGGAGCACTTGGCCTTCTTCAATCAGCCTCTGCTCAGATCTTCCCGTCATGCCACATCTTTGTTTTTTCTTTGTAAATGGTCTGAACTCTCATAGGCAAAGATGCCTAATTTCATCAAGTTCATTTAATTGCAAGAGCCTAGCCTTACCGCCTCTATCACAATCAAAGTTGAGCTTTTTATGGCCCAATGAGCTTTGTGTTGCAACTCAATAGGAGGTGACATGCTTTCCCAAACACAAGTCCTGTATGGAGACATTCCTGCAGGTGTCTTGAAGGTCAGCCCCAGAAGCCCATAATGCATCATCCAGATGGATTGACCTGGGCCTTTCTCAAGGTCCCACCATTTTTTCAAGCATCCTTTTGATTTTCTATTGACAATTCAGCTTGCCCATTTGTTTGTGGGTGGTATGCAAAGGGCAATTTTGTGCCTCACTCCATATTTTCCCAATAGAGACTCAATCAACTTGTTACAAAAGTGAGAACCTCATCACCGATAATTGCTCTCGTGTGCCATATCCGTTGAATATGTTCTTTCTCACAGAAACTTGTCGATCGACTTGGCATCATTGTCGGGAAGAGCCACAGCTTCAACCCATTTGGAAACATAATCCACACCACCAAAGATATACAAATTACCATGAGAAGGAGGAAAGGGACCCATAAAATCCATGCCCCATACATCAAAGAGTTCAATCTCTAAGATGTTGGTTAAGGGCATTTCATGCTTGTTTGAAATGTTCCCACCCTTTGACACCTTGTACGCTTCTTACCCATTCTGAGCATCCTTGAATAATGTGGGCCAAGAATACCCACATTGCGCACTTTGCAAACTGTTCTAGTTCCTCCAAAGTGTCCACACATGGTGAAGCATGACAATGCTCTAACACTGAGGTTGTTCTTCCTCCGCTCGCAAGGCACCTTCTTATCACTTGGTCTTGGCATTTCTTGTAAAGAAAAGGTTCATCCCAATAATAGTCTTTCACTACATGGAAAACCTTTTCTTTGTTGATAATTCAGACCGCAGCACAACCGCTTACCAAGTTATTCACGATATCAAGAAACCATGGAGTTAGTTGTCTTCGACGCTTATAATATTCGGCGTTATAATGCAACCGCTATAGCGCTACATTTTTTTTATCAAGCATCGCTAACAACTTCTCATCCGGGAAGATTTCTTTAATCTCTCCCCTGCTCAGACCGCATTGTCTCCTTCAAGTCTAGACAAATGGTCAAGAACTTGGTTCTCCACCCCCTTTTATCATGAATTTCCAAGTCAAATTCTTGGAGGAGGAGAACCCATCTTATTAGCCTTGGTTTTGCATCTTTTTTGAGATCAAATACTTGATGGCTGAATGGTCTCAGAAAAACAATTACTTTTGTGCCAACCAAGTATGATCTAAATTTATCAAAAGCAAAACCACAATTTAATAGCTCTTTTTCAAGAATCGTAATTTAACCGTGCTTCAATAAGTGTTTTGCTTGCATAGTAAATGGAATGAAAGATTTTATCATACCTTGCCCAAGCACGCTCCCACAAAGATAGTCACTTGCATCACACATGAGCTCAATGGTTTACTCCAATCGTGGGCAACAATGATAGGTGCAAAGAATCGTGAGCTTTCTTTAACTTCTGGAAGGCTTCAAGGCATGCATCATCAAAGTTGAAAGTGGTGTCATGCTGGAGGAGTTGACATAAAGGTTTTGAGATTTTTGAGAAGTCTTTAATGAATCTCCTGTAGAAACCAGCATGCCCAAGGAAACTTCTTATGCCTTTTACACTTGAGGGGGGTGGCAATTTTTCAATGACTTCAATCTTGGCCCTATCCACCTCTAAGCCTTTCTTGGAGATCCTATGCCCTAGTACAATTCCTTCTTGCACCATGAAGTGACATTTCTCCCAATTGAGCACAAGATTTGTTTCTTCACATCTTATTAGTATCTCTTCCAAGTTATCCAAACACTTCTGAAAGCTATCCCCAAATACAGAGAAGTCATCCATAAAAACCTCCATAGATTTTTCAATGAAGTCAGAGAATATGGACATCATACATCTCTCGAAAGTTGCAGTAGGGCATTACATACCCAAAGGGCATTCTCCTAAAAGCAAATGTGCCATAAGGACATGTGAATGTGGTCTTTTGTCTGGTCTTCGTGAACTATTGCTATTTGGTTATAGCCGTAATAGCCATCAAGAAAGCAAGAATAGTCCTTACCAAAGAAGTCCGGCCCAACATTTGGTCAATAAAGGGAAGAGGAAATGGTCTTTCTTTGTGGCCTTGTTCAATTTCCCCGTAGTCCATGCAAATTCTCCAACCAACCACTGCTTTTGTGGGAATCAACTCATTTTTGTCATTTGTGATCACAAAGGACACCACCCTTTTTGGGAACACATTGCATGTGGCTAACCCATGCACCGCCAGAGATAGGATACACAATCCTCGATCTAACCACTTGAGGATTTCCTTCTTCACCACTTCCTTCATTATGGGATTAAGCCTTCTTTGACCTTCAATGCTATGTTTAGCATTTTCCTCTAACACAACTCTGCATGCAGATTGTAGGACTTATCCCATGTATATCGACATTTGCCAACCTATTGCCTTTTGTGCCTCTTCAGAGTTGTAATGAGCTCCACCTCTTGGTTTTGGTTCAAACTAGCGTAAATGATGATGTGTAGAGTCTCATTGTCCCCCGTGATATGCATACTTGTGTGCTTGGGTAATTCTTTCAACTCTAGATCGTGTGGTTGAACAATGTAAGGAACACTCTTCTTGAGGTTTGAATTTTCTCGCTCTAGTGACTCATATCTCCTAGTCCAAACCTCATTCACAGCCTTGCTTGCCTTCTTGAAATTCTTCTTCTTTCAACAATTCATGTTCCTCAAGATTGTTTAGCACCTTTCCCAAGTGGTTGTTAGATTTTTGAAAATGTTTTTGAACCACTGGTCAAGAGAAACCACAAAGGAACATTCTTCAAGATTGACATCCGAAGTTTTAAAGCATCTTCGTAACATTGATCTTCACTTTTGGTCATTAACCTCATTGTCAACTCTCCTTTTGAACATCTATGAGTGTCTTCCCTCAGAGCCAAGAAGTGGTCTACCTAAAATGATAGGTACCTCTCAGATCCGCTTTCAAAATCTAGAATAACAAAGTCAACAGAAAACAAATTTATCTACCTTAATTAAAACATCCTCCAAAAGATTCCTTCAGATGTGCAAGTGACCTATCGCCTAATCGAGGCTTACGTGTAATAGGCCCGGCAGCCTCCTATACCCAATTGTGTGTAAATGGACTTAGGCATTAAATTAATACTTGCCCCTAAGTCACATAAAGCACGCACTGTAATAAAAATTTCCAATGGAACAGGTATTGTGAAGCTACTGTGGTCCTTTAATTTTCTCTGGGAGTTTATTTTGCATCAACATGCCGCATTCCCACCATTGCCACAGCTTTCAAATTCTCCCAACCTTCTTTTCTTTGTCAAAACATCTTTCATAATTTGGCATAGTTGGGCATTTGTTGTAATGCCTCAACTAGAGGAACATTAATGTGCAATTGTTTTAACACCTCAAGGAATTTATTAAATTGTTTGTCCTCATGTGCCTTTTTTAACCTTTCGAGGGAAAGGGGAGCAGATATTCGTGCACCAATTTAGGTTCGTGTGTTCTGCTTGCATTTGACGCTATAGCACAAAGCTATAACGTCTGAAAATTTTTTCATTTCCAAAGAACACTTGACTCTAAATTCTTGGGTGCGGTTACCTCTTTACCGCTTTCGTGGTTATTGCTTTCACATGCTCCTTGCCCGGTGCATGAGATGAAGATGGTTCAAGAAAGGGAAGGAAGTCCACCATTTTGCCTTTGTGTGAGAGCAGATGCAACTGGTCCCACTTGATTCTCCGTAGTCTTGATTGATGCTTCATGAGTCCGCATTGTTGTTTTACAATCACCGATGAATGACCTTAGCAGACTCCATTGAATTATCCATAGCAGAGCAGAACATTCTTTCTTGAAGGTTGTCGTTGTTGTTGTCTTGGAAAACCCGGGGAATAGCAGGAGCATTTGTGCTTGTATTAGCATTATTTCTCCTCCCCACCTAAAATTAGGATGGTTTCTCCAACCTGTGGTCAGATGTATTGGAATAAGGGTCATGTGCCCTTGTTGTACCCCACATAGCTGATGTGTAGGTGATTAGTTGTGCAATCTTCATACAAATGAGCTCCCCACAAGAAACACAACTTGCTTCTCCAGAGGAGCTTGTTCAATTGCCGCAGTTAGCTGATCTTTCAGCGCTTATAGCATCGTGACGCTATAGCGCTGGCGTGATTCAACTCCTTAATCATATTAGTCGAGTAGCCACCGGGCCGAGAGAGCGTAAAACCTCACTCACTTCATGAACCCTACCTACTTTCCTTGTAGAGTTTAGCTTTCAAGAGGCCATGAAGAACTGCTTATGGCAATGCGCCTATAAGCTCACAAGCTTCATTGTATGAAGAGTTAATGATCACACCTCCGCATGAGGCATCCAAAGATAGACCTTGTAGGTGCCTCTAGTCCATTGTAGAAGGTCTCCATTTGAATTACTATAGGAATTCCATGATGTGGACATTTCCTAAGCAATTCTTTTCCATCTCTCCCAAGCCTCATGCAATGATTCACCTTCTTTTGCTTAAAGGATGTGATGTCATTCCTCATCCTAGCATTCTTGTTTGGTGGGAAATATTTCTCCGTAAATTTCTTTGTCATGTCCTCCCAAGTAGTGATAGAATTTGACTCCAAGGAATTCAACCAAGCTTTTGCTCGCTTTTAAAGAATAAGGAAACAAGCCACCAATGCATCCTCACTCACCCCCCGATAATGAAATTACCGCACACTTCTAGAAAGTTTCTCGATGGGCAAAAGGATCTTCTTGAGTGGAACCTCCAAATTGTCCAGCTTGTTTGGAGCATTTGGAACATCATAGGCTTGAACTCAAAATGAGTAGCAATACAACAAAGCCTAGTGATACTTGTCTCCATGGATCGTGGATCAAATACAAAGATAATCTCTCATTGGCCTGCTCTCTCTATTCACCATTTGATTTGGAGCTTGGTTCAAAACCCGCCTCTATACCAAAGATTCATCATCGGGCCAAAGATGGGTAAAAGGACCTTGCCTTCCACCTCTTTGGCCTCTTCTTCCTATTCGAGAGGTGTTCTTCCACCCATTGAACCTCTAAAGCAGCAGGATTAGAGTGCCTGCACATAGTTGGTCCGAGTTGTTGTAGTCTTTGCTGGCGCCTTAGCCTTCTCGAATCTTCTCTCTAGTTCAGATCAAACTCAAAAGTGGGTGGTTCTGACTGGGCATACGCTATAGCCTCAGACGCTATAGCACTTCCCGTAACACACCACGTAAAAATACCAAGGTAAAACCTCCCTAAGGTTGTAATAATTTCTTAAACAATAAAAATTAAATGCAATCCCCTAAGAACGGGCGCCAAAAACTTGTTGTATAAAAGGTGATGTGCAAGTGTACACAATCGCAACAAGTAATATAATGATAAGTAGAATTCGCCTCCACAGGATTGGTATTAATTTTAGAGTTTAAAAAGGAATTACACTTTAGAGGAACAAGTAGCAAATAGGTTGAGTAACAAAGTTGGGCTTTAACAAAGGTTGAAAAGTAACAAGCTAACGGTGAGTTAAAATATAAGAGAAATAAGTTGGATTGCTTTCACTATGTAAATTCTCGTAAACACGACGCTATAACGCCTCACGCTATAGCGTTAAGCTACAATAGAAATATTTTGTGCCTTTCAACACTAGCGCTGTGGTTTCACTACAAGATGCCTATGTCTAGGTTCTAAATAGGTTCACCCTCAGATAATCAAGATCCCACACTCATGCTTTATAAACTATTGCAACTTCTATGTCTAGAGGAAGCAAAAATTGATTAAATGTCTTCAACCAACCTTATCATTTATATTAATCCTTGAGTTCTCTCTATGGTTCATGTCTGAATCCACAGAGGTACTAGTTTTACGTGGCCAAATATAAAACAAGTTTGGAAGAGTTATCACACAAGGATTAAAACACAAAACGTGAGAAATTATATACGAAGCATTAATGGTTCATTACAAGCTATAGCAACCCAACTCAAAGAGTTTAGCTCATGTTGAGCAACATCAAAATAACACAAATAAAACTACTTGTATTACCGTAGGTAAGAAGGAGAATACAAGTGCAAAAGATACAAGCTTGAGTTCCCTAATCATCCACGCTAAGATGGCTCATCATCAGCCTTACACCATGAGAAAAATTACAGAAAAATACAAAGAAGAAAGTAAAATAGCAAAAGCTTCAAATGTGTATCAATGGAGAAGAAGAAGTGTCACCCTTTCTCTCTCTACCAATACTCTCTCTATCTTCGTTGGGAAGTCTAAGGTATGATGAGGGAAGATCAGCCTCTCTAGCATATCTATCATTGGGTACAACTCCTCTTCCAAAAGTCAAGAAAGGTGATGTTTACTTTTTCACCAACTCCACTATTCCTTTACTCATGCAATGACAAGTGTCCACACAAATCCAATAAAATCTGCACATGTCAGCTAGGTACTGTGGACACAATATATGGAACATGGATTAATGAGCTTGGCGCCAAAATTTCACTTTTCCTTTAGATGCTCAATCATACGCTCTCTTGACGTTATAGCGTTAGACGCTATAGCGCTAAACACTGCACTACTTCACAAGATACATCAAAATAATCACAAGGGCACCAAATGTGTCAATTTCATAGCAAAGCAGTGTTTAGCCTATCTTATCCTAATATTAAAAGAAATGCAATAAATACTATACTAATATTACTTGAGCACTTACTTAATTTAATGATTAGAGGTATAAATAACTCATATAAATATGAGTTATCAGCTATTAATGGAACTGGAAACTTTAGCACTATAACTGAAACTATTAAAAAAACTTTGGGTGATGGATAAACCGCTTTCAGATCTGCAACACTGGTGAAGTTTTCATTACCTCTTTTCTTGTTTTGTCCTCAATCAATCTCTCAGCTTTTAAACTATCAACACATTCTCTTCCTTTTTGTTAATAATGTATTTTAATTTATATTTATATTGTGTGTTTCTTCTACTACTGGAGAATTGTAGGTGTGTATGTTGTCGTGGACTTAAAAGAAAGAAGAGGGAACTCAATAACTTTTGGGTTTTTTTTTGTACCCCACCCAATCCCCATATACCTCACCCAAACCGAAAACCCCAAAATGCCCTAATCAAAACGTATTTTTTTAAAGATTTTTATTAATCAGATATACACTGGGGGGTATATATACGACTTATTTGCCCATCGATATACACCACCCAAGGCGTATATACGATTGGCACACTTCTCACCATAATCGTGATATATGCCTTGGGGGTGTATATACGATGGCAAAAATAGGGTCGATATATACCCCCTGTGTGTATATACGATCCCTATTGTATTTTTTTAAATTTTTTAACTCAAATAAAAATTAATTAAACTCAAAATAGGTTTTGTGTGTAGTTCGTTAAAACGTGACGATGTTATACGCCGAACTAATAATTTAGGCTAAAAATCGGTATTCGGCAACATACTCCGATCGTAATGAAACCACAACCATTAAACTAAAAAAACAAGAATCAAGACTCCCATACGCTGCTAGGTGTTTAACCTTTTTTCTATATGATTTAATAATAGTTTAATGATATTCATTTAATTGTAACAAAATTATTTTGTAATTTTTGGTATTTGTTTTAATAGTGAGATTATAGTAAATAGTAAATTTTAGATTATTGTTTTATCTTTTAGTGGTCAAATGACTGCTTTTTACCCTATTATTGTAACTAATGGAAGAATGATAGGTTAGTAAATTTGGTGGTGGTTAAATTGCATCTATTTATATTAAATAAATAGATAATAGATACTCTGTCGCTCCCGCAATGCTCACATAAAAACGTTGATGAGATTTAATATTTATTTTTTTAGGAAAATAATTTTAGAATTTTGCTAGTGGTATCGATTTTTTGACAATCGTAGTGGTTAAATTAATTGGGTTTAGTAGTTTTAAGTAGATTAAAGTAAATAATAAATTCTATATAATTTTGAAAGAAAAATTGTTTGTGTGCGCCAACACATGCATGCCTTTTGCTTCTTTTTGGCGCCCCGCTATAATCGCCAATGGTGCTCTCGTTGTCGCCTCCCGTGAAGATTACGAAAAAGATGAGATTCAATTATTTATTTTTTTAGGAAAATAAATTTGGAATTTTTCCTAGTGGTATCGCTTTTTTTGACGATTGGTAATGGTCAAATTAATTGTGTATAGTAGTTTGAGTCGATTATAACAAATAGTAAATTAATAATAATTTAATTAATTTTATGTAATTAATGATTTTAAAAAAAGTAAAAAAAGATTTTTGGTAGTTGATTGTTTGATTATATTGATAGTAGCTAGAGAGAAGTGAAAAAGAGTGAGAGAGAGAGGAAAGATAAAAGATGATGTGAGAGTAGACCTATTAATAATAAAAGTGGGTGAGAGAAAAATGAAAAATAAATAAATTAAAATTATATTTTTATCCAAATAATATAACTAAAAGAAGAATGATAGATTAATAAATTTCATAGATGTGCAACTATTTATTATATTATATTATTGTAGATGAGATGTGCTAGCCATGTGAGGAATTAATGAGCCAACTTCTTCCCTTTTTAATGCACCAAACAGTATAAATTAATGAGCCAACTTCTCCTTTTTTTTTTTTTTTTTTTTTTACCGAAGACAAGTTGTTAAAAGTGGGGTTACTTAGCATAAATTTCAATCTCAACCTCTCATCTCTAAACGGGTATATCATCTACCTCCCCTTCACTCATCTTCTACCTTCACCATCTTAAGTGTTTAGTTTGATTTCTTTAGTTTCAGCTTGTAGTTTTTTAAATTCTTCTATCATTCTCTACAAATCAGAATTTTTCTTTTCAATTTTATTCGACTACTACTTTAACACCAAAACTCTCTTTGTATGCTTTCTAACACTGGGATGAGAGCTCCAAATAGTTCACCAAAATGGTTGTCAAGAAGAGACCATGGCTTAATGCAAGACTCAGATGGGGAAGCATATGTCCCAACTCGTGGCTATTAATGGAACCGAAACTTTAGCACTATAATCAAACTATTAAAAACTTTGGGTGATGGATAAACCGCCAGATTCGCAACATCGTGAAGTTTTCATTACCTCTTTTCTTGTTTTGTCCTCAATCAATCTCTCTCACTTTTAAACTATCAACATATTCTCTTCCTTTTTGTTAATAATGTATTTTAATTTATATTTATATTGTGTGTTTCTTCTACTATTTTTTGCCCTATTTTTTGCCCATCGTATATACACCCCCCAAGGCGTATATACGATTGACACACTGTAACATCCCTAATTTCGTTAAATTCGAATTAAGAAATTAACGAGTGATTTATTACTCGAGTAGGTAAGAAATCAAGTCACGAATATTAGGTTGTCACGAAAGCAATTTATAATTGCTAGAGTATATATTTAAAATACATAATTGAGTGGAAATTAGAACACTAGGGGTATTTTAGTCTTTATACCACTCACATTAAGTGAGCTCCAAGACACAAAAATATCCAAACACTCTCTCATTCCTCACTTGTGTGAAATAAAGTAAGAGAAGAATTGATAAATTGAAAGAGAGAGAGGGAAACGGTTAAAAGAATAAGAAGAGAAAGGTAAAGTATGAAAGAGAAAGAAAGAAAAAGAAAGAAAGGAAACAGAGAGAGAGTGAGGAACCGAGAAGAAGAAGAGAGGGTGAGAGGTGAGGGCGTGAGAGATGGGAGGAAATAACTCTTGACTCTTTCAATGCATGTCCTCCATTCTTGTTCCATTGCATTCCTGGTGTGATTCTCAACAAAACCATACCAATTTCAGCAGCAAAAACTTCCCCTTTCTCAAACCCCCAAATCGAGCCCTAGAGAGAGGAAGAAGAGAAAGCTTGATTCCATCCATGGCAACTCTGTTTTGGAGGTGAAATAGAGTGTTTAAAACTTGGTTGCTATTGTTTTGGGTAACCAAGGGCTAGGGCAGAAGTTTCGAAGATAGGAGGAGGCTTGGGTATGTGGGTTTTCGCTTTGGAACATTTTAGTTGAGTTCGTGAAGTTTCGGAATCGTGAGCTTCGTAAAGTTTCGGTTTTCGTGATTTTCATCACGATAGGTGAGTTTTACTCGCTTAGGGTTTTGTTTTATGTTGTGTTGACTGATTGATTTCTATGGTTGTCGAAATTTCTCGCGTTTCGTAAATTTTGAGTCGCGAAAAACACAATTTGGTCTCGAACTCGCTGTTTTAGAAAATCTGGACACAGCTTCGGTTTTTTTAGAACTGGGACTGTTCGGTTAGTCCAAAAATTATGTTTCTGATTGTTTTTGAAAATAGACTTAATGCCGGTCGTTTTAGCTCTGGTTTCGTTAAATTTGGAGTTGTGTAGCTCAGGTTATGAGTGTCTCAAGTTAGGTCAAATTTCTGAAATTAAACTGTGTATAGGTTCAGTTTTTCAAGTCTTGAGTTCTCAATTGAACTCCGTTTTGAATGATTCTTATTTCGTTGGAAAGTAGACGGAATTCCCCACGAAGTAGGCACTGGTTTTATCAAATTTCAATAAGAAATGAGAAAGAAAATTGGGTTGCAAGTTGGGAAAATAGTTTTGTCCAATGTTGGTACCTCTGTGAAGTATTTTGAAAAACTGTACCAACTAAATGCTTATTTTGAAAAATGAAAATCTTAGGCAGAAACTACACTCAGAGAGCTTTCTAAAGAGTGTTCGCTTGCTGAACCGATGTTGTTTGCTATTTTAAATCATTGGTCTAAATAGGTGCACTGTTGTAGGAAATTCTGCACTTATGTGTGTGCAAAATGTCGCAGTGTTATTCCAAATCTCAAACGAATTACTTGAGGTAATTGCTTGTGATTGTTGTGGTTTGTTCTGGAATTGGGGTATATGTTAGCTGTTGTGGTTGAATTTGGATTGAAACATAGTTTGGATTCGATCCGAGAACGAAACGGAACGAAAATGGGCAAAAAGAGTGCAAACTATATGTCCCCTATATCCGATGTTTCGTTTCGACGCCCGCTCGACTTCAAACTTCTTTCAAATCCTTTTCCTAACCACTTATATTATATATGGATGATATTGCTATGTTTTGAATGTGGTTTGGTTTGACTTGGTTGAAAATATAAAACTCTAGAAAACCAAAACTTAGATCACGTGGGAATCAATGTCTAAGAACAAAATTGTGTTTGAACCGATATATTATGTCTAGTCTCGGGTGACGCACCCACCGCTTAGCATACTAGAGGGGGAAGTCATGAGCCCCTAAACCTAGGCTCGATGATAGGGTTCACCAGATTAGTGTGTTTGCAAACTGCGGTGTTATGCTAAAGAGAATTATTGTATTGTGCCGGATTAGCAGTGTTTGCAAATCAGATTGTACAATTGTTTTGACGTTATGAATGCAATCGCATCGGGATTAGCAGGTTTGTAGTCGGTATTCTGCAATTAGTAACGTGCATGGTTTATTTATTAAATCAAGAAATTAATTAATGTTTTATAAATGGACCGAGTGATAGGTCAGAGGTCACGGTAAGACTCACTGAGATTTGTTATCTCACCCTACAAATGTTGTTGTTTTACCGAGAAACAGGGAAATAAGATCATTTATGGCACGAGTGGATGGAGTGCTCGAGAAGGAAATGGAAGACGTAGTTCTTCTATTATTAGTTATGGTTTTCCCTTGTATCTTTGTATTCGATTTATAACTTGAATTTGTTCTATGTTATGTATCGTTTCTGCTATTCTTGTAAAAATGTAAATCTAAGCAGGAAATGTATCTCTGATGTATGCTAAAAATGTACACTTTAGTATTTCTACTAGATAGAAATATGAGGGTGTTACATTTTGGTATCAGCGGCTTCGACTCGACTGCTTGACGAGAGACCTTGTGGTCAAAAGGTTAGATCGAGTCACTAGGGACTTAGACAATTAAATGTCGTAACCTTTCAAAGATATTATGTGAAGTATTGAGTCGATCCACTCAATGTTTCATATGAGTTATCGAGAACGATGACGCTTAGTTGCCTCACTCCAAAAATGTCCAAACCCTAAACCATAGGAATTCTAGCCTTCGCTTTATCGCTGCACGAAGTGAAGCTGTATACATGATGGTGTTCAAGCAAGCAATGGGCAGCCAAGTTGGTTCGAGGAAATTAAGGGCGATCGCTCAACTAACGAACTCTGTGCAATTGTAGAATTAAAGGAAGCTATTGTAGGTTCTACAGGAACTACAATTGCTAAACCTTTGGGCAAGAATAAAGCCAAGATCGTAAGATCCGTTAAGATTAATTAAAACCCCAAATCTCGACTCATTGATTAGTCGGGCCTATCGGGCCATCAAAATACGCTTTTTACGATAACCTTACCTTATGGTTAAAGTAAACTCCATCTTATGTCGCAGTTAGAGACATTCTTTCAAATAACTGCAAGTATTGATCAGGTTCTTTTCTTCAAAGCCACATTTCGAAATGCCATGAATCCAATCTAGTAAGTTGTAGTTCAATTTCAGTATTGGCTACAGAACCAAATGTTGATGGAGTCAGTTCCCGATCACGGTTTCTGAACCAATTCCCATTCAAGATGAGATCAGTAGGTGATGTTATCTGAAATAGACCTTATTATTACCCTCGAGATTATGAGCAAGCCAGTATTGGTCTGTGAGAAATTTTCGATAGTTCTCCGACTTGTTGTATTCATAATTTTTAATCTGGAACTCCGATATTCATGTTCCGAGATGCGTTGGAAAGCTAACGAAAATGTCTACACATCTGAGTAGTTTGTGAACCCTATTTTCAGTTGTATTCTGAATTGTACTTCTACCTCACTTAAGTGGTTGTAGAACATAACTTCATTAGAGGCCTGAGATGTTGAAAGAGGACTCCCAGTAATTAATATTAGATACCTAGACTCCAGTTTAGATTGATAACCATTGTAGTTTCCAAGAAGTTTTTTCTGGAAATGGTCATTAGTAGCTATGTACCTCACCCAATGGAGTTTTTAAAAGCCAACAACAATGAGGTATTTTACTAGTAGACTAGGTATACTACAAGGATGGAACTTTCAATGACTTAAAGTATTGGAAGCAGTGTTTCCCTATAGGAAGACTGAATCAACTAAGTGTTAAACACCTTACTTCTCGATAGATAAGACATGTTCCCTACCGAATGGATATGTTAATGGTTATGGTTATGTTTGGAGAATTGTGGAGTTTGGCAAATTGTGGGACCAAAGGAATGAGTAAAATAGTGAGAATTGTTCTCAGAATCAACGTCGGATGCATTATCTTGTGCCCGTTTGATTCCATGGAAGAATCCTTCTATTTTGATTATTTCTTTGATGTTATAATAACTAGCTCAACTCCGTGATTAATCTAAATATGAACGCTCCGCCTAGAGTAGTCAACAATGTAGTGTGATAGAACAAACTTCAAAATTTTCTAGTAAGTCCTACTTAGCTAGAAAAGCTGTTATGATCAAGCAAGAGATCATTATTGTTTAGATCTTCTCATACTTAAGTGAATGAATAGTAGACTCAGTCCAAGAGAATGGTTGGTTTTGGAATAGTCGGTGGACTTATAGGTTCTGAAAAGCCATACACCTGCGTGAGACTTTTCAGATTTAGGAATTTTTCTGGAACCGTCTCTGGGATTTCAAATATACAGTGACACCTCGGTAAGGTTTAGGATTGTAGCGACCGAAAAATCCGGGAAATGGATTCTTCGAAGTTCGAAAGGAAGCCGCCACCAAATTTTAGTTTAAGGGCAAATTCGGAAAATCCCTTTTGGTTTAGGACAAGGCAAGTTTAGGGTTCGGGAGTCGTTATGCGTGGGGAAGGTATTAGCACCCCACGACATCCTTTGTCTAATTAATTATGGTTTATTAATATTTTACCCTTTTATAGAGAAAAAAACTTAATTAAATTTTTAGTTTTTAGAGCTTGACAAGAGTGGACTCTTGCTCCAACTTACCTTCGGATGCAATGGAGGAATCAAAGCTACGTAGTTCTTCCTGAAAAAGGTTTGTTGGTTGGTGTTTTTTAGTGTAAGTGGTCCTAGACTCTTTGAGCCTGCATACCATCGATCCTAGGACGCTGACTAACCCGATTGTACAACCGACATAGTCCCCTACTTTTTGAACATGATTTTTTGTGTTTTTGAGAGAGATTGGTTTGATGTGAGGTGGGTTGGTTTTAGAATAGGTGTTCTAGGACTCTTGAACCTGCATGCACCCACTGCCTCTAGAACGCTGACTAACCCGATTGTACAACCGACTTAGTCCCCTATTTTTAGGAAAAATAATTTATTCATATTTTTGTAAGTTTTTAGGATTACTGAACTGTACAGCTCATTGATCCTAGGATGATGACTAACCTTGCCAGATAAACCGACTTAGTCTTTTATTTGATTTTTGAAGAAATAAACTAATTTGTGCATAAAAAAAAAGACAAAACTGATAATTAATAAAGACTAGGCTAAAAATAAATAAATAACTATATACATAAATAAATATGAATAGATATATACATAAACAATAAATAAATAAATAAACAACTAAATAAATAAATAAATAGATTATATTACAAATAAATGATAAATAAAATGTACATAAAATAAATAAAATAAATACAAAACTAACTCGACTCGACGAGTGCCGAACCGGATCGAAAGCAAAGAAACCGACTCTAACTGGTCCATTTTGACCCCAAGACCGCAAGAACCGCTTTGAGAATTGGAAAGCCGACTCAAAACGCCTAAATGATCAAAGATGTGTTTTTAGTGAAACGGGCGCTAACGCCACCCAAAAAGATCACTTAACCCGCCAATGATCTCCCTAATCTTCACCTCTCAACCCCTTTTATATCCAATTGCTAGGGAGCTCTTGTTTCTTGTGAGCAATGGGACTAAAACAAGGTAGAGAAAGCAATTCCCTTTAAAACACAAGTCCCGCTTTTTCTCAAACCTCGTCACCGTAAAATTGCGATTCCGGATTCGCTAACCGCTGGATCGCCTTCCTTTTTTGACAGTAGGTTCATGAGACATATATCTCCGCTTTCACCATTCGGATCGCCAAACGAGGTCTGAGGTGAGAGAAATTGCCTTCGCAATAGCTGCAGCTTTTTGGTCCGTTTTTCTCAAACCCTCACCGTAAAAGTGCGATTCCGATTCAAGTAACCATTGATCATCTTCATTTTTTGAAAGTAGGTTCGTGAGACATATATCTCCACTTTTCACCGCTCGGATCGCCGAAAAGAGATCCGAGGAGAGAGAAATTGCCTTCGCAATAGAGCCGCAGATTTGGGTATTTCATCTTTTGTTCTTGTTTTGTAAGCTTTTGTGCTTTGCTTCACTTGCTTTTTCAATTACTCAAAGAGGGTCAAAAGGAAATAACATGTGGGATGATTGACCAAGAACAAATCATGCATCTTTATTTTAACTTTATATTAATTAGGTTGATATGCACAAGCTACTTATCTTTTACTTGAGTACATAGAAACGCTTGTTGTGCATACACTACTTAATAAAATAAAAAATATTACAATGATATAAGAACTCTGACAAAATTGGGGTATAATACTGCCCTCTTTATTTATATTTTACAATTTTTTTAGTAGAAATAGAAATAAAGATAGAATAGACGCCAATTTTGTCCGCTTAGAGGGGAAATAGAGGGTTTGAGAATAAACAGGGAGCGGTTAACACTTGGCGTATTAACCGCGAACAAAATAAAGGATCGCTCGGGATCTAAAGGAGCACTAAGGCTCTAAAGGACCACTAAGGCTCTGAAGGTCACTAAGGGTCCAAGGAGCACTAAGGCTCAAGGACCACTGGTCCGGGAGGTCGCTTAGGCCTTATTTGAAGGACCATCGTGGTCTGAAGGAGCGCAACTAGCTACGGTACTAGTTAAACGGTCTGTAGGGGCCTTTATACTCGAGCGGCCATGATGGGTCAAGATCAGGTCTAGAACTGATATGTTGACCAAGAAGGACGTCCATTGTGTCTTAGGATGACACAACTAGTCTAAAGGACCACGCGGGGTCTGCAAAGGTCCGTCGGGCTCGACTCCGACGTTGCGACCTGGGCCACTTAGGGCACTTCTCTGAAGGACCACTTGGGGTCTATAGGGGTCTGAGGGATCAACCTGGTGATCTGTGATACGATATGAGATAAATGCTTAAAGCGCTGATATTAGAGGAACAAAATATAAGGACCGACACTTTATGTGTTTATCCGAGCACACCTAACGAATGCATCTACTGAGAAGGGGAAAACAAATCTACGTTTGATGAAGAAATTAATGGTGCAAGCAATGATTGGTATCTAGTACGATGTGGAATGACTTTTCCCCTTTTCTCTTTTTGCTTATTGCTTTTCGCTTTTTTTTGTTTTTTGTTTTTGAAAAATGATGAATGCCAAATGTGAATATGATGCAAATGAAATGCTCGGTGCAAATGCTATGGTGCATGAGGATATGATATGATATGATATGATATGATATGATATGATATGATATGATATGATATGATATGATATGAGTGATTGGGGTATAGAAACATTTTTGGTAATGATGAGATGTGAGACTTTAGATGCGACACTACGCCAGAATTGTAAAAAGAGATCGCCACCTTTAGTAGCGTTTATAAAAAAACGCTACCCATTTTAATAACACGCTATATTCATTAGTAGCGCTTAAAGTAAAACGCTACCTATTAGGTAACACGCTAGATGCATCCCTAGCGCTTTTACTCAAAACGCTAGCAAATTAGAAAACACGCTAGACAGATCCCAGCGCTTTTATTCAAAACGCTAGCCAATTAGAAAACACGCTTAGATAGATCCCTAGCGCTTTTTAGAAAGCGCTAGCTATTTAGAAAACACGCTAGACAGATCCCTAGCGCTTTTATTCAAAACGCTAGCCAATTAGAAAACACGCTAGATAGATCCCTAGCGTGTTTTATAAAACGCCAGGTATTTAGTAAACACTCTAGATGCATCCTCAGCGCTTTTAATAAAAACGCTAGGTATTTGGAAAACACGCTAGATAGATCCTCAGCGCTTTTTAGGAAACGCTTAGGTATGGTTAAATAATTTTTTTTGTTTCCCATTGAGCTACTTCCTCTTTCAACCTAACACACTTACCCGTAAACGCAAAATCACTCACCCGTAAACGCAAAACCCTAACACCTTAACTCAAATTAACATCATCTCTCTCAACGAAAATCATCTCTCTCTGAACATCATCTCTCTCACTGCATAACATTGGTGAGTTTTCTCTGCCTTTCTCTGCTTCTTGTTAGATATTAATTGTGGGTTCTAGTTTAGAAATATAATAGTTTTGTCACTTGTGCACTGTCATACCCCAATTTTGTCCGGCTTAGGTCAAAACCCTAATTTTCCCCAAAAATAAATAAGTAGAAGAGCAAAGAGCATCATGCATTGCATTTAGGTTTTTAAAAGTCATTTCCAAGCTTCTAAAATCATTTTTGGAGTTGGAATACACTTTTTGAACAAACTAGGGTTTTTAGGGTAAAGGGCATTTTGGTCATTTTTCACGACAGATGATTTTCTCACAAAAATATGCATACACAAAAGGCACATTTTTATTCTACCCAAGATAATTTTTGTACAATTTTTAGAGAAAATATCCTAGTCTAAAATAATTAAAAATGCATTTTCCCTATTTTTATTGCATAAAAAAAATGCTAAAAGACCATTAAAATTTCCCCAATTATTAAGTGACAATTTTGGTTGTCTAGAATAATTGGGGAGACTATTCTATGGTGCCCAAAAACATGTAACATATTTTCAATAGGTGCATTCTTATTTGCATGACCAAAAATTCAAATTTCAAAAATACAAAAGAAGAAAGTGTACTCAATAAGACAAAAGACCAAAAATAAGCATTTTTTTATTTTTTTTCTCCCACATTCAGCTGATTATGCGCTACTTATGCTCTCTCTCTCTCTCAAAATTCTTCTACACACTTCTTTTCTTATTCACCAAGATTTGATTTGATCTTATCTTCATTTTTGCCCATTTTGGTAAATTATTCCACACACTTACACTAACCTCTCCACCAACAAATGTCATCTTTCCCTTTTGATAACATTCCCTCACCATAATACCCCTAACCCTATCTTACAAGAGTCACCATTCCAAAATTAGATTTTTGTTCACAAATTTTCCCCTCATTTTTTTTCTCTCATGCGCCACCTTCACCCATTTCTCTCACACACTTGTGTTTTCTAAATACCCCTAATCCATGTGACTAATAATCCTAGCCATCCATTTAAATTTAAAACCCAATCCTAGAGCCCAATCAAAACAAAAGGACCAAAATACCCTAAAACCTCAAAAACTCCTATAAATACCTCACCCATTCACTCTTTCCCAATCTTTGGCTATTCCTCTCACACTCTCATTTGGAAAACCTAGAACAAAAACCTCTCCTCCTCTCCTTCCCTATTCTGGCCGAAGCTTCTCCCTTACTCCCTCTCCTCCATTCTTTCACCTTCACCCATTAAAACACCATCAATCCTCCTTCCTTCCATTCCCTCTCACATACTACTTCCATCTTTCACTAAAAACTAAAGAATCATCATCATCTCCCTATTTCTTGTTCTTCTTTGCGTGGAGTGTTCTTGAAGTTTTATTGAAGATTTGTTGATTTGCTTTAGTTTCTCTCTTCAATCTTCTTCTTAGCTTAGAGGAAAGGTAGAATTTCTAACCCCTTTTGCATCATCTTCAACATTTTTGCATAAAAACTCATATTCTTTTCATCATTTCTTGCATACTTATCATTTTCATCTTCAAAATGTAGTTTGTTGTTGTTGTTGGGGTGAGGGTTGGCATCTCACCCTTGAATAATTTAGTTTGTTGTCATTTTGTGTTGATCTTGGTATTTTAATGGAGTAAACATGTGATTTTGTATCATATATAGTTCACATCTTGTTGTCTTTTTTTTTACTTGATGATGTTTAAATCTTGTTATTAGTGTTTAAATCCTTGTGTCAAATGTGATTTTTAGTCTATATTACTTGCAAACATTTGTGGATTTGATGATCTAGCAAGATGACTCCTATTTGTGCTTTATGCATCTTATGTTAAAATAGTGAGGATTGCTAGATAGGATTCAACCTTGTTTTGGTTTACTACTCTTGTGTTATTTATTATCAATTGTTGATGATTTTGCAATTTGATCCTCCCTTGTGTTTAGTGCACCATGATTTAAGTGAGGGGATTGCAAGACATGATTCAACCTTGTTCATGAACTTTTCTTGTTTAATATTTTTAATTGTTATTTGTTGATGATTTAGCCATATGATTCCCACTAGTGCCTAGTGCACTTTGACCTAAGTGGTGAAGATGGCTAGAAGGGATTCAATTCGTTTCATTTGATCAAGCATTCATTAGTTCTTGTGATTTAATTATATTGTTTAGTTATTGATGATCTTGCAAAAGGATTCCCACTAAGTACCTAGTACTTTTTGATTTAAAGTGGTGAAGATTGCAAGAAAGGATTCAAATCCCTTTTATAGCTTATATGTTTAAGTGTTCTTGTGATTTAATTATATTGTTTAGTTATTGATGATCTTGCAAGATGATTCCCACTAAGTACCTAGTGCTTTTTGATTTAAAGTGGTGAAGATTGCAAGAAAGGATTCAAATCCATTTCATAGTTTATGTGTTTAGCTATTCTTGTGATTTAATTATGTTGTTGGCATTTGTTGATGATCTTGCTAAATGACTCCCACAAAGTGCTTAATGCATTTAATCCAAGTGGTGAGGATGGCTAGAAAGGACTCAATTGATTTAATCTTGTACAAATTGTCCTTTCATTCTTTACTTCATCCCTTAATAGTTCTTGTAAGGTAATCATAGATTCTTGCTTAATGTTCAAAGTTTTCCTTGCATGCTTAGTTTTGGCCATGGGCCTATTTCATTGAATAATATCTTCTATTGCTTGTTCCATAATTTGGGGGTTGATTTTGGGGTTTGGTTCCATCATGTGTGTTCTTGGTTTAAGGCTTAGGTTTTGAGGTTTAGGTTGCTAGCTTATTTTCTTGAATAAATACATGCCTTGCTTGATATTTATCTTGCAATTCCCCATGTTAGTTTAGACTTATGCCTCATGGTGCTCTTGTGTATCAATTGTTGATTACTTTGCTTGCAAATTAGTAAGTATTGTGCTTTGGTTTTGACTTGAAAATTGATTGAATGTTCTACTTTCTTTTCTTTGTGGCCAATGCCATCTTCAAATTCTCTTTTTATCCTTTCTAATCAATCTTTTTTTCAAAGGCTTTTTCCAAGAGTCAATACTCTTCAAATTACTTTCACAAGTTAATCCAATCTTTTGAGATCAATAAATGACTTTTCTTTTTCAAACTCATAAGGAGGCAAGTCGGACGACGGCCGATGTTGTCTAGCTGCCCGAGACCGAGTCAGACAAATTTCAAACGTCTTAGGATACTTGTGAGAAATAAAATAAATAATTAACAATTTCAAACCCTTTTTCCAAAATGAGCAAGGTATCGATTCGGATGTACTTCCGATATTGGTTAGCGTCTTAGGGTTAGCGAGTCAGACGGTTCAGGTGAGCCTAAGATACTTGCTCAATAAAAGCAATCAACCTTGCAACAACCCCTTTTCCTAAAAAATCAAAAAGATCATTTTTTCAATAAGTAGTGGGGCACGTCGTCCGTACGGGCGGGGATGTCTATGTTTTAGGTCTATTGGACTGTACAGTCTAGGACCGAGAACCCCTACAATAAAAACACCAACTCGCTTCTTTCCAAAAAATCACAAAAGCCGTCTCCGGACGCAAAAAGCTTCTTTTCAAAAAAATCACAAAAGCCGCCTTCTGACGCGAAAAGGCACACTTTTCCAAAATCATCAAAGCCGCCTTTGGACGCACAAACGAACTACGTAGCTTTGATCCTCATCTCTGAGGGTACGAGGAGCGGTTCCCGTCCCGCCAAGCACCCTTTAAAAATCTTTGTTTTGTTCCGCTTTTCAAAGATGCCAAAATATTCGCTTTCCCGCTTCAATAAGATATTTTTCAATCAAAAGAAAAGAAAAGAAAAGAAAAGAAGTAGAACGATCGCTTCAAATCAAACATTTCAAAACCACACATCAAATTAATGGTTCCCTTTCTAGTAGAAAGGAGGTACGGGTGCTTATACCTTCCCATACCTAACCGAATTCTCAACCTACATCTCTTGTTTTCAAAAAGACCACCCGCTTTGTATAAAAAGACGCTTTTTCAATGTTTTCGCCTCAAAACTAAAATATTGGTGGCGGCTTCATAAACCTTCCCATCGCAGTACATCGAGAAATCCAAATCGGATTTTTCGGGTGCAATAAACCGCGATTTCATCGGGGACCTTTTTTTTAAAAAAACGAGGGTCGTTTCAATTAATTTGATGTGTGGTTTAAAATTGTTTGATTCAAATGTGATTGTTCTATTCTTTTCTTCTCTTTCTTTCTTTTCTTTCCTTCTTTCTTTACTTATGCTTATGCATCATATTCCCTATCTCGCAGATGTTCTCTCTTCTTCGCCTCCCTTTCTTTGGTGAGTTCATGCATTTTTCCCTTCTATCATGATCCCTCTTCTTAGCTCCATTTCTTAAGTAAGCAGTAGTTCGATGATTGTTAATACCTTAGGTTGAATTCTTGCTTAGACTTGAATGATATGTGCAAAACCCTAGGGTAGATGATTTTCTTTGGCCGGATCGCTCGATTTTCTTTGCAGTGTGGGGGTATATGCATCATTATGCTCCTACACACACTTTCACCGCTTTTACCCTTGTGTGATTTTTGGTGAGACAACCCTATACCCGGCTAGAGTATATCTTAGGCTAGAACGGTCATTAGTGGTCTGCACATCGACATACGCCTTTTCGCGGTGGTCGCAAGACTTCACCTAGAGTTTGGCTTTGTTCGATGGGCTCATCACTTGACATACGCCCCGCCGACGGCGCGCTGATGAGGTCGCTGGCTCTAGGAACCTTATTTAGGCTCCTCTTTTAGTGCTTTCCTGAAGTGTGCACCCTTAGAAAAGCCTTAGATCCCGCTCTCTAAGAAACCCTCAGAGGACACAAAGGAGCCGTGATACCCCCGCAGATCCAAACCTTTTTGAAAATGATTATTTTTCCGTATAATAAATTCCAACTTTTGAAAATCCCGTGGTTGTAAATAAATTTTCTTTCAACCATCCTCATCATGCATTCATTTCGCATTCATTCTCACCGCTGTTAGGGAATTGTGGGTATCACTGACAATTTCCCTCGCACTACGTGAGAGAAACGCAGTCGCATTTCATGCGCATATGCATATATTTATGCATCCATTCATTTCATGCATTCTGGCACTCATAAAAACATTTCTTTCTAAGTTCAGAGAAAAAGGCAAGCTGGTTCGCCCACATCGCTACTTCACCCGCTTGCAAGTTTAGACCGATGGCGTCCAACGAAGACATTATGGGTCCAGAAGAAACAATGGTAGAGATCCTTAATCCTGAGCAGCTGGCTCAGGAGAACCAAGCTCTGAAAACTAAGATGGGGGCCATGGAAGCTTAGATGGCCGAGGTAATGAATGCGCTGCAAAAACTCGAGGAATGAGCCGCCGCTGACCATCGCAGCTGTGGAATCCGCGTATGGGTCATACCTTTGTTTCTCCTCCTCAGACACCAAGTCAGAATCGCTCATCCTTTCCTGTGCCGGTTAGTCATTCTCCGGGGGCAAGTGGTCAGACACAGCCAAATACACAAAGGTATCCTTGGGGGATGCCCATGAATTATATACCATCCACCAAGCCATTCTCGTGGTGACAAGTCACCGTGGTTGCTTTCTAGTGGAGCCGCGATATGCCACACATTCACATCCCTAGTCCCAGTAATATACCTCCAAGAAGTTCTCCTGCTCTTGTTCCGGAGATTACTGCGAATCCTCTAAGTGTTGCTTATCAAGTAGGAAATCCCACTCAAGACGGGGTTACTACTTCACCCGTGAAGTTATCCTCGTAATGATGGTTGAAAGTTCACACCAAGTGACGATATCATTTGCTAGAAGAACGATTGAGGGCAATGGAAGCGGTCGCACAAGCGGCTAAGGATGCGCGGACTCGTGGTCTTGTGCTCTGTGTGTTGTTATACCTCCCAAATTCAAAGCGCCGATTTTGATAAGTACCGCGGCAGACTGGTGTCCTCCACCATCTAATGATGTATGTCGTAAAGATGGCAACTTTATGCCCATGATGATAAAGTGTTGATCCATTTCTTTCAAAACAACCGACCGAGCGCCTCTAGATCTGGGTATATGCACCGCAATCCTCCGACATCCATAGTTGGAAGGATCTCTCAAGCGCTTTCAAACAAAGACAAGACAATATGGATCTTGCTCCCGATGATCTCAACTACAACACATGAGCAAAGGTGACAGGAATCATTTAAAGAATATGCCCGTAAGGAGAAGTGTAGCACCTTGTAAAGCCACCGCTGATGTAAAAGAAATGGTGTATATGTTCATGGAAACTCTCCTGTGGATATACTATGATCGGTTGGTGGGTAGTGTATCCTCTAGTTTCTCCGATATGGTGGTCATTGGGGAGCGTTTGGAACATGGATTGCGAAGGGAAAAATTGTCGGAGGTTTTGGCAATCCCTGGGCGTAAGAAACCTTTTCTAATTTCCTAAGAAAAAGGAAGGGAAACGAATGTCATTATCGCAGGGGAGGTCACCCTTCAATTCTCCACCACGTAAAGTTCCGCTCTGCTCTGCTCCTACTCACACCAGCAGCAGATAGTCCGTGTCACAGACTCGTAACTACCAAGAGAGGAGACGCATCGCTTTGATCCGATTCCCATCACTTATACCGAAAGCCGCTTAATCACCTCATTGCCAAGAATCTAATCAACACTCGCCCCTATGAAGCCGGGCCAACCCCTTCCCTGTGGATATAATGCGGATGCAACATGCGCTTCCACAAGTGGAGGGGTTGGTCATACAAACAAGATTGCAAGGCATTCAAGTATGTAGTCCAGACCCGATTGATGCTAATTGGTTATCTTTAAGCGTAATAATCCGAGCATGACAAATAATCCTTGCTGTGTGATACGGGCACCGCCTCACAATGCCATAGAGGATTCTCGGGAACCGATCATGATAAGAAATGTCGAGAGTATCAAGACTCTCTCCGAAGACATATATGCCGAGCCATGCAGAGATGGGAATAATTCGTAAAGGTCAGGTGTGTGTGCCGACTCGTATGTACTGTGTGCTTGTGAGGTTTTCAAGACCGCTTTACAAGATCCGATGGACCGCTATGTAGTTCGGGCTGGAGGTAGTTGAGAAAGAAGAAGCGTGTGCTCATGTTACGCTCAATGATGGCAGAGAGACCAAAAGCCAATTGAAAGTCTCGCGTAATCCTCGATCCAAAATTGGTCAAGCCAAGGATAGACCAATAGTCATCAAGACTCAGCCTCCTTCTCATGCGAGGAAGAAATCAATGAAGGTGTAACTAAGCAGCATCTACAAAAGAAGGATGTTGGAATACCCTAGGAGCCCAAATGAAAGTTTGATTACTTGGTCGATATGATGCTCCCAAGAGTGCTCAAACCGAATGGAAGACATCCAGCCACAGATGGGATGAGGAAGATGAGCAACACAACCAAGTTGTTGTTGTCATACCCCAATTTTGTCCGGCCTAGGTCAAAACCCAAATTTTCTCCAAAAATAATTAAATTAAAAAGTAAAAAAGCATCATGCATTGCATTTAGGTTTCTAAAGTCATTTCAAAGTCTCTAAAATCATTTTTGGAGTTAGAATGCACTTTTTAGACAAATTAGGTTTTTCAAGATAAAAGGGCATTTTGGTCATTTCACAATAAAAGCGGTCTTTTGTCCCAAAGCCTTGAATAATCATCAATGATTTATTTGATAGATATTTGTGCTCCATTGTGATTATTTTTGTGCATAAATATTAAACCTTTTTGCCTAAAAACCTAGTTTTTGGATGGAGGGGTAAAATGGTCTTTTCCTTTGAGGTGGGGTAAATAAATCAATTTTGGGATTGGTGAGATCATAAAATTCAGAGCCCAATCATTGAATCATGGATATAGCCCAAAATGGCATGAACTAGGAAGAATAATCTAGAAGGGAATATTCTACATCTTTTTGAATTTTGAAAGGATAAGGATAGTACAATAGTACAATTTCCAATTCCACTCACTCTCTCACACTCCTTGCTGCGCATAAACAGCCCATTTCACCCCATTTTCATTTATTTGTATTGCTTGCAAATTGTATTAAATCATGGCCTTCCATTTAAGTGTGAAAATCAATCCTCACCTTCCATTTGAATCAAAATGGCACTTGTGTAATAAGCTTTGTAGAAAAATACAATTTTGTAATTGAGCTTATCCTTCACCACCCTCCATAAGCTGCGCATTCCAGCCCCTCTCTCCCCATTTTGTGTTTTTAATTACCTCAATCCATGTGATCTTGCATCTGACCATTGATTCAAAAGTTATCTCAAATCCTATTGGTTTGCAAGAGTTACATTGTCTTAATTACCCTTTAAGTTTTCACTTCATATAAAAGCCCAAAATAAGACCTAGCTCACACACACACTCTCATTTTACCCTAGCTAGCAAACTCTCCTCTCCTTCTCCTCTCAAAACCGTAGCCTCCTCCTTCATTTCCTCCACTCATTTTTCAACTTTCATCCACCAAATCACCTAAAACCTACTTCACCTTCACATATCTTCTTCTCTTCACCTTTGATTCCATTTTTACACCAAAAAGGAGCTTGCTTTCTTGAAGTGTGCGTGGCATTGTTGGTGTTCTTGGTCTTGATTTTCATTTTTCTACTCTTTTCTAGTTGATCTTGAGGTAAATATCTAATCTCTTGCATTTTTAATTTTTAGCATGTAAAACTCTCTTCTACTCCTCTATCCTCTCCAAGAGGCTTAGAGGGTTCATTTCAAACACTATGTCAAGGACTTTGGGAGCCTTGGGTGTTTGAAGTAAACCCTTGGCCTTGAGGAGAGGTTTCTTGTGTTTTCAACCATGTTCTTGCATTTTTTTTCATACTCATTTTGTCATTTTTGCATAAATAAAAATTTCCATGTGATATATGTCATACCCCAATTTTGTCCGGCTTAGGTCAAAACCCTAATTTTCCCCAAAAAATAAATAAATAAAAGAAAAGCATCATGCATTGCATTTAGGGTCCTAAAAGTCATTTCAAAGTTTCTAAAATCATTTTTAAAGTTGAAATGCACTTTTGGACAAATTAGGATTTTTAAGGTAAGGGGCATTTTGGTCATTTTTTTCACACAGATGATTTTCTCACAAAAATATGCACACACCAAAAGTACATTTTTCTCTTATCCAAGAGAATTTTTGTACAATTTTTAGAGAGAATATCCTAGCCTAAAATAATTAAAATGCATTTTCCCATTTTTATTGCATAAAAATATATTAAAAGATCATTAAATATTTCCCAATTATTAAGTGACAATTTTGGTTGTCTAAGAATAATTGGGGAGGTTATTTTATGATGACCAAAAACATGTAACATTTTTCTAATAGGTGCATTCCCATTTTGCATGCCCAAAAATTCAAAATTCAAAATGCAAAATGGGAAGTGTCCTCAATAAGACAAAACACCAAAAACAAGCATTTTTTTTTATTTTTCCTTCCCATTTCAGCTCATACCATGCGCATACCCTCCATTCCACTCTCTCTCTTTCTAGAAGCTTCTACACACTTCTTTTCTTATTCACTAAGATTTGATTTGTTCCTATCCTTAACTTTGTCCTCTTTTGTAAATTACCTCACTCACCTACACTAATACTTCCACCCAAAAATGCAAACTTACTTCTTTGGTAACACCCCATTACAAAAATACCCTTAACCCTATCTCACAAGACACTCCTTTCCCAAAATAAATAAAAGTTTATTCCTTTTTCTTTTTTTTTTCCTATGGCTTGCGCTCCACTCCTCTCACCTTCACTCTTATTTTGTGTTTCTTCAATACCCCTAATCCATGTGATGATCCATCCCAACCTCCATTTAATTTTAAGACTCAATCTTAGAGGCACATCAAAAACAAAAAGACAATGATACCCTTAAACCTAAAAATCCCTATAAATAGATCCTCATTTCCCCACCTCACAAGTTTTTACCTCTTCACACTCATTTTCTAAATCAAGCAACCAAAAACCCTTCTCCCAAACACCCCAAAACCAAGCCTCCTCCTCCTTCCTCTCCTCCATTCCTTCACCTTCATCCACCAAAACACCTTCAAACCTATCTCTCACTACCTTAGCTTTTCCTTCCTCACTCAAGAAAATCAAGCAACAAAACCTTCTCCTCCATCAAGCTCAAGGCCGTAGCTCATCCTCTCCTCTCCTACATTTTTTTTCATTTCTTCCTTCCTCTCTTAGAAATAAGGTAAAACCCTTGATACCTTTGCATCATCTTCAAGCATTTTACATTAGAACTTATTTTCTTTTCTTCATCTTGCATTTTCTTCATTATTTAGCATATTTATCATTTTCATTTTCATAATGTAGCTTGTTGTTGTTGGTGGGTGAGATTTGGCATCTCACCCTTAATAAATGGATTTATGATGCTTTATGTTAATTTTGTTGTCATTTCACTAAACCAAAAAATATGCTCAAGTTGATTTTGTGTTTCTTCATTTAATTTTGTTGTAAGTATTTTATTAGTAAATGTTGTTATTGTTAGTTGTTGATGATCTAGTCATATGATCTATCACTAGTGCTTAAGGCACTTTGATTTGAGTGATAGAGATGACTAGAAGGGATTCAACTCATTATATTTGATCTTATGTGTCTTGTGATTTAAATTTAGTTTTGTTTAGTTATTGATGATCTTGTAAAAGGATTCACCACTAAGTACTTAGTACTTTTGATTTAAAGTGGTGAAGATTGCAAGAAGGGATTCAAGTTCATTTTTATAGTTTAATATTATGTTCATTTCGCATGTCTCAAATAAATTAGGTTTCACTTGATTTTGATGTATTTCTTGGTTTAGTTGTTGATGATCTTGCAAAAGGATTCCCACTAAGCACCTAATTGCTTTTGATTTAAAGTGGTGAAGATTGCAAGAAGGGATTCAAGTTCATTTTCATAATTTAATGTCATTTTCATTTCGCATGTTGTGAATAAATTAGGCTTTGCTTGATTTAGATGTATTTCTTGGTTTAGTTATTGATGATCTTGCAAAAGGATTCACCACTAAGCACCTAGTTGCTTTTGATTTAAAGTGGTGAAGATTGCAAGAAAGGATTCAAGTCTATTTCATAGTTTAAATGTTTAGTGTTCTTGTAACTTAATTATGTTGTTGTTGGTTGTTGATGATCTTGCTAAATGACTCCTACAAAGTGTTTAGAGTATTCAATCCAAGTGGTGAAGATGGCTAGAAAGGATTCAATAGATTTAATTTTGTACAAATTGTCCTTTCATTCTTTGCTTTATCTCTTAATAGTTCTTGTAAAATAATCATAGGTTTTGCTTAATACTCAAAGTTTTCTTGCACGCTTAGTTTTGGCCATGGGCCTATTCCATTGAATAATATTGCTTGGTCCATAATTAGGTTAGATTTTAGGGTTTTGGTTTCACCATGTGTGCCTTTAGGTTAAGGTTTAGGTTTGAGGTTTATGTTGCTAGATTGTTTTTTAGGTTGAATAAATACATGCCTTGCTTGATACTTATCTTGCAATTTCACATGTTAGCTTAGATTTATGCCTCATGGTACTCTGTATTAATTGTTGATTACCTTTGCTTATGAATTTGCAATTGTTGCGCTTTTGGTTTAGAATAAAAAGGATTTGCAAATGTTCTACTTTCTTTCAAAGCCCCAAGTCAAATGTTTTCTAATAAAACCTAAGGCACTTTTCATAAATAAAATCATTAGCCATCACCAAGCTTTCGCTTGTTTGATCGTTAATGATGGAGTTACTAGTGGTAGTCACCAAGCTTTCGCTTGTTTGACTATCATGAAAGCTCCTACACCTTAATCAAATATAAATCAATTCAAAATCCAAAACAATATGAGTCATTAGTGGTAATTATCACTATGACTCATCCCTTTCCAAAATCATTTCAAAAAGATAATAAAACGCTATGACTAGTAATCACTGAGTAATTGCTCGATCGATTTTCTGGTCCCAACACTTTTCTTTCAAGTTAGTAGTGAACGCCACTCAAGCCAATGCTTGTTTGGTATTCATGAACGCTGAGTCATATTTCCAAAACCCAAAAGATAAGATAAAAACAAAACACGATTTTCTCAAAATCAAAAGAACTAAGAACTACGTAGCTTTGATCCTCGCCATCGAGGGTACGTGAGGACCGGTCATATCCCGCCAAGCTCGCTTCAAAATCCCAAAGCCGCCTTCTGGACGCAAAAGAACTAAGAACTACGAGCTTTGATCCTCGCCATCGAGGGTACGTAGGACCGGTCATATCCCGCCAAGCTCGCTTTCAAAATCCCAAAGCCGCTTCTGGACGCAAAAAGAACCAAGAACTACGAGCTTTGATCCTCGCCATTGAGGGTACGTAGGACCGGTCATATCCCGCCAAGCACTCTTTTTAAAAATCCAAGTCTAGTTTCCTTTTCAAAAAATCACAAAAAGATTTCTCTCTTGTTTTCTAAAAACTCCTTCAAATAAAAAGGAAAAGAAAAGAAGTAGAACAATTATTTTCAAATCAAACAATCCAAACCACACATCGAATTAATGGTTCCTTTCGTAGAAAGGAGGTGTGGGGTGCTAACACCTTCCCCACACCTAACCGAATTTCCAACCTACATCTGCTTTGAAAGACCACCCGCTTTTTGTAAAAAGACCTTTTTCTAATGTTTTGGTCTAAAAACTAAAATATTAGTGGCGGCTTCACAATTTTCACGTTGTACAATCGAGAAATCCCAAACCGGATTTTTCTGGGGCGCAAAATACCGGCGATTTCATCGGGGACAATTTTTTTTAAAAAAATAAGTGGGTCAAGCTTAATTAATCCGATGTGTGGTTCAAAGTGTTTGATTTGAATTAGTTTTCGCCTTACTTCTTCATTTCTTACCTTTTTCCTTTTCTTTCTTCATATGCTTACAACTATGCATGCTTTCCCCATCTATTACAATCCCCTCTTCTCTCGCTTCTTTTTCGAGGTAAGCTCTATATGGTTGTTGATGACACCTTAGGTTAGTTCATTTGTTTTGAAGTGATGCTAAACCTTAGGTAGACGCATATATTATCGCTTTGCTTTCGTCCGACTGGTCCGGTTTTTTCCTTGCAGTGGGGAGGTAGATTTTAGAAAAGTATGTCCTCAATCACACACTTTCACACCTTACATTTTATATGTTATGAGTGGGCTCCTATACCCGATCCAACAAAAACCTAGGAGAGTGGAGACGATTAAGGATCGCCATTCGAGACTTTTGTCCTGCTCTGATACTCATGAAAGTCTCAACCAGAGTACGCTTTCTCATGACGCTCACACTTGGTAGTTCGCTACATTTGTGGATGCCTGCATGAGGATTCTATAGCTCGTAGCCATTGTGAGGGTGTGAATTAGAACTACATGGAAGGAACCTTTGAAGTTGCCCTAGAACTTAAGATGCCCACCTTTGTAGGACACGAGGACATACAAATTGTGTGTTGCATTGTAGTTTAGACATGTCTTTCCTAAAAAAAAAAAAAGAAAATTTTCAAAAAGAAAAAGAAAAAGAAAAAGAAAGTGGTTGCCATTGTAGCCTTTTTTTTTTTTGCCGGTCCGCATAAAGCGACATATGACCCACTTTTCAAAAAAAAAAAAAAAAGAAGAAAGAGTTACTTCAGAGCTTTTTCCTACCGGCCTATATGAAGAAGCAGTACTGGTCCAGATTTTCAAAAAAAAAAAAAGAAACCCGAGTTATCGCAAATAAAGTTTTTTCTAACCTTGCATTTGCATAAAGCATCATTGTCATTGGCATACATCATCGCATTGCATAAATTTAAGTTTCAGAACTCACGATTCATGGTGCATTTCATTTGCATTTGCTTGTCGAGGACCACCAAGTAATGCACCATCTTGTCATAGGTGTATCAAAATGGAATCAAGTAGCAAAGCTTCACTTACTCCTCGCCTCCCGATTGTGAAGAAAGTGGATGTTGGTAGTTTGAGGCGTGTGTGCAAATTCTCATGGGTCCAATTGAGAGAGATGCTTTCGACTTAGCATATGGAAATATCCGCAAGCTCTGCAGCTTGAATGTCCAAGAAGACGCTCTGTGGCTTTAAGCCAATTCTATGATTCTCGATACGAGGTGCTTCTTCTTCAAAATTTCCAATTTTTCGCCACACTAGAAGAGTACGAGCACTTTTGGGATTCTCCCGACTCGTGCAAGGCCCTATCAATTCTGTGGATCAGATTACAATCGATGAGAGGTTAGCAACATTGTTGAGGATTGGTAAGGATCAACCAAGTTACGTAAACCGAAAAGAAATGGTGTGGGCTGCATCCACAAGAATACTTTGAAGACTTAATGCAATCTTATGCTCTAGCCAAGAATTGGGGTCCGCTCAAGCTGGTATTAGCTCTACCAGATTTGGGGTCGCCCTTTTTCCTCGATAGAGAAATATATTGATGAAGATGCAATTGGAGCCTTCTTAGCCTTCAAAGATGCCAAAACCCCACAATCCCGTGGCTCGCCATTCTTGCTAACATGTATCATGCTTTCACCCGCTGCACTGGGCCTGCATAAAGAAGATATGCCTTTCCGCTCACGCCCTCTATGCCCGGCTTATTCTTCATGTGGTCCATAACCGCCTAGATGTCAAAGAGTTAATTTCCTATGCTCTAAGTTGTGAGGTGAAGGTCGAACTACTTCGTAATGGTTCGAAGTTTCGCGAAACCTTAATGACTCCAAACCGATGGTACATCGCCGCATGTTGGAATGACAGACCTACAGATTGCTCGGGCCAGGAAGCTTTAACGCGCCTCTCATGGGGACTCAAGGGTGCATCAACTATAACCCTCATTAACTTTAAGGCAACCTGCTACCCTATGAAGAACTTCACCTCCGACAAAGATGTCGTCCCGTGATCTACCTCTATGGGGATGCCTAGATGCGGTGACTTGCTTCAAGAGTTCAAAGCAATCATGGGAATCAGAGTGCAAAAAGGAAGTGAAGAATTGTCAAAAGAACTAGTGATGTCACCTTCAACCAATGGCTTAAGGACAAGCTTCAGAGTGTAAGATCACCAAATCAAGGGATGCTTACCCTTGAGGAGGAGATTCAAGAACCTTATGTCCCTACCCATGAGGAGTTGAATGAAGCTAAATTCACTTTAGCAAAGGTAGAAGAGGAGAAGAAAGCCTTGCAAACCAAGTTGGAAGAGATGACTCTAGAAAAGGAAAGGTTAGAGGAAGAAAATGCTATCAAGATGATCGCTGTGGAAGAAAGTGTCGCGATTCAAGAGGAGGAACAAAGCAAAATAGAGGCCCAAGGATTTCTCAAAAGAGCCAGAGAAGAACCTGTATACAAACAAAAGCAAGGAAGGCGCTGAGGAAGCCCAAGAGTGGAAGATATTAGCCCACCACCCAGAGCAAGAATCACACCGTGAGAGAATTGAAGTGGTCACCGAGGAACCTTGAGAGGAGAAAATGCTGCTGAGGAGATCCTCAAAGAATATCAACAAGCCTTGAGTTTTGAGAGAGAAATATTTGGTGAATTAAAAGGTAACCTTCGCTATCCGGAGGAGGCCTACAGCAGTCCGAGTTGAGAGAGTCAAGATTGGGAAGAACGCTACTTGGAATTAATAGGAAAATTGAGGAGCAAGAGATCATTAAAGAGCTATGGAGGAAATCCAGATGTGGAAAGGCAATTTCTCAAAGTTATCCGAAATGGCTAGTCAAGCTATGGCAGAATTCCTGTAAATCTAAGAGCAACCTGGTTTAAATGTGTTTCTTCAACACCCTCCCGAGGTATACAAGTTTGTGAAGTATTGCCGGCATTGGTCATGGAATTCAAGGAACAATCTCTGAGAGCAAGAGTCGCAAGAAAAAGAAGAGAGCCAAGAGTTTAAAGCCATTTGTAATTGAGTTGATTAGATGTATTTCTTTATCTAAAGCATTTGCTCAATATTGTATTCTCAAATATTGTACTCTTTACTTTATTTCATTTTGAATATGGTACCACCTTTTCCATTGGCAAAAGTCATAAAGCTTGTTGTCCTTGATGAATGAAGTGTTTGGTTTGCTATTTTGATTCCCTGCCTTTCACTTTCTAAAAAGGGAAAGAAAAAAAAAAAGAGAATAATAAAGAAAAGAGAAGAAAAAGAAAAAGAATAATAAAGAAAATAAAAAAAATAAAAAAAGAAAAGAAAGGAAGGAAAGATTGACGCGCCTAGAACAAGATGAGGCATTACGGGTTCCCGACGCCGAGCAAGCATTATGCATACATTCATACATTCATCCATGCATCTTTCTTTTTTTCGCCTTATGTAATAAACGCCTAAATAAACGTAAAAGGCAAGTCAAAAGCGCCAACATCAGATTGACTCGGCCACGTGCCAAAGGAATGGCAATCTTGGCAGATATCGATCCACTCACCAAAGAATGAGAATAAGAATCCTCCGCCCGCATCAAAGAAATGGAAGTGGAACAAACCCGACTTACGCAGACATAATCGTAACCCTTCGCCCCGTAGCTCCAAATGAGTGATCCCGAAATGAGGAATGAGATGAATGCTTTAAAAGCACGTGATGAGTGAGGTGATGAGGCTCTTGTTGTCCTTGAAAGATGGGAATGATTTTCGATCGCCTGGCTCGCTTATGGCCTTCCTTTGGGATACACTCCCAAGTCAAGAAGCAAATCAGAGGTTGGTCCCGTGGTCAAGAATCGAGAATGTGCACCGCTGTCCGTTGGACCTAAGGAGTAATCACAACCCCGGTCCGCATTCTCACCCAATTGTTATACTCTCACCGCCTCCTCGTAATCTCGCTACACCACCACCACCCTTTTTCCGCAAACTCGTGGCTTTGTGTCTAGGAACTCGCTATCCCCGTGTTCAACACTCAATGCCGCCACCGCAAAGATGTTGTAAGTAATTCTCCTCGTGGTTATTCCACCAACACCAAAGAAAGCAAAGAACAATTCCAAATGTTAGAAGAAAGGCTAAGGATGGTCAAGGTTTTGGCTTCAGAGCTAGAGAGGCAAGAGATTTGTGCCTTATCCCCGATGTGGTGCTACCCCAAAGTTCAAGGTCCCCGACTTTGACAAGTATAGAGGTGCCACTTGCCCAAAGAGTCATCCGACAATGTATCGCAGAAAATGTCTACTTACTCCCGGATGACAAGTCGTTAATCCATTGCTTCCAGTGATGCTTAGCCTGGGCATCTCTTAAATCGGTACATGAAGTTAGAACCATCCCAAAACCGCTGGTCGGAAAGATTTGGCAGATGCTTTTCTCAAACAAGATCAATACAATGCGTATATGGCGCCAGATCGGACACACCGCAGTAACATGAGTAAGAAAGACAGTTGAATCATTCAAGGAGTATGCCCAGAGATGGAGGGCTTTGGTCGCGCAAGTTACACCCCCTCTCGCTAGACAAAGAGTTGGTTTCTATGTTCATGGAAACCTTGCCGTTGTTGTATTATGACCACTCGATCGTAGTGTCTCGCCCAACTTTTCAGATTTGGTGATCGGGAGAGAGGTTGGAAAGTGGATCGAGAAGCTGAAGATTTCACAAGGACTCACCAAGAATGCAAACCCCGTAAAAAAGAAAGAAGGAGAAACCAATGCCATTACCATCAACCCACCATATCGCCCACCCAATATTCCAGCCCCCACTCCCATACAAACAAATTTCTGGCCCATTCCAAAACAAATACCAAAGCAAATACCAAAAAGCCTACCAAAACAGTAACCTTTGACCCAATTCCCATGTCCTACATGCATCTTTTAACTACCTTATCACCAACAAGCTCATCAACACAAGGCCCATGAAACCCGCTCCACCACTTTACTTTAAGGGGTACAATCCTAATAAGACTGTGGCTTTCCATGAAGGAGCAAGGGGCATGTCAGGAGGATCGCAAAGCCTTCAAAATAGTGGTACAAGATTTGATAGATGCAAAAGGCATAACTTTCAAACAAGAGGATCCAAATATTACCACCAACCCGCCGCCACGGTCATCGAGGCTACCTACCAACGCCATAGAAAGTTCCGTGGGCGATTGGTAAAGAAAGTACACGAGATCAAGACTCTCTAAGTGTCATTTATGATGAGTTATGCCGGGCCGAGGTTATTAACAAAGGATGTTGCCATGAAGAAGCGGTGTGTCGACTTTTTTGTGTGTGAGAGATTGCGAAAGCTTCACGATGATCCCGCAGACTTGATGGATCGATACATGGTCCGTAGGAATTCATGGTATGGGGATGAAGTATTGACTCTATATTCGCATGCTGATAGAAAGGCCGAGAAGGCGCTTGAAGTCCCGCGCAGCTTCGATCCAAGAATGGTTCAAGTCGTGGCTCACCAACAACAGCTATTGAAGACACGCCTTTCTCATGCAAGGAAGAAACCATTGAGGAAATAACATCATTACCGCAAAGAAGGGACGCTGGGACACCCCGGGAGAGCCTAGTGGAAAATTTGACTATTTGGTCGTGTATGATGCCCCAAAGCGCCCGAATCCAGATAAGATATCCAGCCCACTGTGATGGGGTGAGGAGGGTGAGCAATACAATCGATAGCCGCCGCCAAGAAGAATTAGTCAAGAAGGCGCAGGTCGAGATATGGTTTGTCGCAGCTGCAGCAGAGAAGAAGTTGGCAACCGGAAGATCGCCGATTTCGTTGTTTTCATTTCAAAGTAATGATTTTTGTAATGCAAATCCTTTGCGCTCGCCAAGGCCTTAGGACATTTTCATAAGGGCATGCATGTTTCTTTTAAGATATCATCTATCAATAAAATGTAGTTTTGAATTCTCAAATGAATAAAAATTGCTTTTTGTGTCTTCATTTTGTGTTCCATTTTTGCTTGTTCATTGCTTTTCTATTCCCGCAAATGCAGATCTAAAATGAATGTCTCTCGAAATAATAATGCCAATGGTTCATATGTTAATTTTGATTACCCCGTTAATCAAGTCGAGGAAGATGTTGAGGATGACCGAGACTCTCCGTAACTGATGAGAATGGTTGAGCAAGAAGAAAAGGTTATTCTACCATATGAGGAAACTATCGAGATTGTCAATTTAGGCACGTAGAGTGAAAAGAAAGAAGTTAAGATTGGCACTTCAATGAAAAAAAGGGGAATATGAGAGGTCGGGTCCAACTCCCCGCGTGATTATGTTGACGCCTTTGCATGGTCGTATGAGGATATGCCCCGATTAGATATCGATATATGGTGCACAAGCCGCTACCAAGCCCGAGTGCTCTCCTGCTAAATGGTTAAGAAGGATGAAGCCCGAGATGTCTTTAAAGATCGTAGACGGGTTGAAGAAACAGCTTTGACGCAGCTTCCTAGTCAGAGCTAAACACCCACAAAGTGGGTTGCTAACATTGTGCCGCGCACTCAAAAAGGATGGGAAAGTTAGAATGTGCGTTGATTACAGAGATCCGAATCGCCACCCCAAAGATGACTTTTCCCTACCTCATATTGACGCCCTAGTAGATAGCACAAAGACAAAGACTCCCTTTTCTCCTTCATGGACGGGTATTCGGTTATAATCGATTAAAATGGCTCTCGAGGATATGGAGAAGACTACTTTCACGACCTTCGGGGGACGCTCGCTACAAAGTCATGCCGCTCGGTTGAAGAAGAACGCCTGCTACCTATCAAAGCGGCTATGGTCACATTGTTTCATGACATGATGCACAAAGAAATAGAGGTCTATGTGGATGATATGATTGCAAAGTCCAAAACCGATGAGGAACATATTGATAACTTGCGTAAACTCTTCGAGCGGTTGAGAAAATTCAAGCTCAAAGTTAAACCCGCTAAGTGCACCTTCTGGGTGAGGTCAGAAAGTCGCTGGGGTTTATCGTCACCAAAAAGTGGATAGAGGTGGATCCGCATAAAGTGCGTAATTCTCAAATGCCCGCTCCTAGAACAGAAAGAAGTTCGGGTTTTCTTGGAAGATTGAACTATATTTCCGTGTTTATCTTCCAGCTTAATCGCCACATGTGAGCCGATTTTCAAATTGCGTGCAAGAATCAAGAGACTAAGTGGAATGATGATTGCCAAGAAGCTTTTGAGAAGATTAAGAAATACTTGCAGTAATCCACCTATTTTAATGCCTCCAAAGGCATGGTAGACCTTTGATCCTCAGATTCGACTTTGTTAGAAAATTCTATGGGTTGTGTGCTAGGCAACATGACGAAACCGCAAGAAAGAGCATGCAATTTATTATCCGAGCAAGAAGTTCACCGATCGTGAGACGAGGTACTCACTACTAGAAAAGACTTGTTGTGCCTTGGCTTGGGTCGCCACCGCTTAAGGCAAGACATGTTAAGTCATACTACCCGTTAGTGTAAAAGATGGATCCTATCAAGTATATCTTCGAGAAGCCTCACACACAGAAGAATCGCCAGATGGCAGATGCGCTTGTCGTAATATGACCTTCTTTATGTCACTCAAAAGGCCATAAAGGTAGCTGATCGTCGAATACCGCACATCACCCTATTGAAGATTATCACCAATGCAAGCAGACTTCCCGATGAGGACATTATGGCTCGCTTTGAAGAAGGAAAGTCCCCAGAGAATGAAAGATGGAGAGTAGTGTTCGACTGCTTCCAACAAGCATGGGCACTGAGTCTGGCAAAGTGTTGATCTCCCCGACAATCGTTTCATACCACCACCACTAGACTAAGTTTCTATGTCACAAACAATATTGCAGAGTATGAAGCATGTATTCTGGGTATTCAGCAAATTTTAGATTGGAAAGTCAAAAGACTAGATGTGTACTGAGACTCAAATTTCTAGTCATTCATCAAGTGAATGGAGATCGGGAGGCCAGAGATCCCGAGTTGATACTCTATAGAGATTATATCGTAGAATTGGTTGAACCTTTGAAGAAATCATGTTTCAAAGATTCGCTCGCAGAGAATCACCGGCCGATGCATTGGCTACTTTGTCTTCAATGTTTAATATCAATCGTGATAAGAACTTGACCCGCATCGTAATTCAAGATCGGGTTTGCCCGCACATTATCACCACTCTTGTGCAAAGAATTGAAGATGAGGAGGATGATAGGCCTTGGTATCATGACATCAAGCAAGACATCCGTAATGCAGAGTATCCTCCGTGGGCATCGTAAAATGATAAAAGAACACTCGTAAGGTTGTCGATGAATTTCTTCCCGAGAAGTGAAGTGCTCTCTAAAAGGAACCATGATAAAGTACTCTTAGGTGTGTGGCAAAGGAGGAAGCGTAAAAGATCATGAGAGAAGTGCATGAAGGCACGCTCGACTCATTCCAAAGTGGGCATACTATGGCAAGGAAGATATTATGGTCGGGCACATCGTTGCGTATGGAAGGTGATCAGCATAGCTTTGGAGAAAATGCCACAAATGTCGATGATGCCGACCATATTCATGTTCCACCGGCTTCGTTAAATGTCCCGACCGTGATTGGCCATTTTCAATGTGGGGCATGGATGTCATTGGTCCCATAGAGCCCAAAGCGCCAAACGGGCACCGCTTCATTCTAGTTGCGATTGATTACTTCACCAAATGGGTCAAGTCGCTCATATTCCAAAGATAACTAGTTCCGTGGTTGCCAAGTTTGTAAAAAGGACTCGTGTGTCGCTATGGTCTCCCGTGATAAAATCATCACGCATAATGGTAGCAAATCAATAGTAAAATGATGAAAGAGTTGGCACACGAGTTCAAGATTAAACATCACAATTCTCTCTCCCTACCGCCCAAAGATGAACGGGGCAATGAAGCAAACCAACAAGAATATCAAGAGAATTGTGCGTAAAATGGTAGTGACCTACAAGGATCGGCACGTAAATGCTTCCTTTGCTTTGCACGTATCGCACTGGCGCACTTTTCGACCGGCAACCCCTTTCTCTCTAGTGTATGGGTCGGCGCTTCTTCCCATCGAGGTCGAGATACCATCTCTCCGAGTGCTTATGGAAGCCAAGTTAGAAGAGGTCGAATGGGTTCAAACCCGCTCTAGATGGGCTTGAATCTCATTGAAGAAAAGAGAGTTGCAATTTTTGTGTCACTGGGCCATTGTATTAGCAAAGGATGAAAACAAGTTGTTCGACAAGAAAGTTCACACCGAGAATTCAAATGAGGAGACCTTGTGCTCAAAAAGATTCTCGCTTATTCAAAGTGACTCGTGGGAAATGGACTCTACCTATGACTTTGACTATATGTGGTAAAGAAAGCCTTTTCTCGAGGAGCATTAATACTCACCAAAGATGGATGGTGAAGAACTCAGAACCCACCAATCTCAGATTCGCTAAGAAGTACTACTACCGAGAAAAATAAAAAAAAAGAGAGAAAGATGAGCCAAACAAGAAGTAGCTCGCTAGGTTGAAAACCGAGAGAGGGCGGCCTAGACAAAATTGAGCGAATCTTGGATTGAAAACCCCAAAAGGGGCGATCCAGCAAAAATTAGTGACGTAAAAAGAGACTTAAAGAGATAAAAGAGGCAAGCAAATGCCTCCAAAAGCTTGGATAAAAGGGTGATCAAAGCTATAGATATGAGCAGCTTGGCATCAAGTGTTCCAGACAAAGAACATTCATAAGATCTATCAAGGCCCATTTCTCTTGTTTTTTTAGTTTCGTAAAAATTTCCAATGTACTCTTTTCACCGGGCCGTGACATTCTCGCACGCCCGCTTCCATATGAATAAAAGGTCCAAATTTTTCACTCTATCGCAGGCCGCTTTTCATTTCTCGCTTTAAAACTACGCTTTATGGTAGATGATAGATAAATCATGGAAATGTGCATAAATCATAGCATTAAGATTATTGCGTAAATTTTTGAAAATAACAACAAAAAGAGACGATCTTTCACCAAGTAAACTCACAAAAATCAAATAAGAAGCTACTGATCGCTATTGGAACAAGAGGACAGAGCTCTGGCCTCGAATCATATCATAGATGGTTGTGATGTCCCATGATACAAGTTCCGAGTTGGTCGGGCCAAGAAAAGAAAAGCCAAAAGAGCAAAAGAGCAAAAAATATATAAAATGAAAAAGAGGTTGAAAAAAACAAAAGACAATAAACAAAGTCATGCATTACTTGCATCAAGCATAAGATCATGCACTCATCACCATGCATCATAAAGTAGAGAAAAAGAAAATTCGTGCATCAGATTACATGCACCATAAAGAAAAGAAAAAGAAAATAGCAATCATGGCATTTGCATTGCATGCGCTTGTTCATCTCACTTGCAGTACGAAGAGGAATAGGCACTTCGCATTAATGTTCGACTTCAAGTTCCAAAAGGAACCCTCTGGAAAGATCAGAAAGAGAAAAGAGGAAGAGAAAAAGAGCGCCCAAGCGCAAAAAAGAAGAAAAAGAGCGCCCAAACGCGCAAAAAGAAGAAAAATAGAGTGTCCAAGTGCGCAAGAAAAGAATGAGAGCGCCTGCCGCAAGAGAAAAGAGAGCACCCAAGTGTGCAAAAGAGAGGTCTCACATCGATACGAGCAACGCGATGGACCGCAATTTCATGCGAGGCATAGTGGAATAGTCAGATCAAGCCTAAGATACAAAGGACGCCGCAGATTGATCTCAGATATCGCTCCGAGTCGATAACGATCCCTGGCCGCCAAAGACCAGAGATCTCGTGAAGAACGTGTTCTCCAAGCCGCTGCAAACTCTGATTCGCCAAGAGTTCGCTTAAGGATTACTGTGTTTTAGGCAACCCGGCATTTTACCGCTTTTTGCACGCCAAGTGCCCATTTATCGCCAAAGACGCCTGTACCCCTTTTATCTTTTCTCACAACACGCTAAGTGTTCATTTATCGCTTTTTCAAAATGTAGAAGGCTAAGTAGTCATCACAATAGGACGCTTGAATTGATCACCAAGAACCAAAAAAAAAAAAAAAAAAAGAGAGGAGAAACAGTAAAGGAAATTCTGATTTTGACCTAAGTAGACAAAATCGCATATTTCTGAAATTTTATTCTATTTTGCCTCTAATATGTTTTCGCCAATTCATATTCCTTGTCAAAATCTAGATAAAGAGGGCAAAACTGCCATACCCCACTTTTGTCCGCTTTAGGTCAAAACCCTAATTTTCCCAAAAATAAATAAATAAAAGAAAAGCATCATGCATTGTATTTAGGGTCCTAAAAGTCATTTCAAAGTTTCTAAAATCATTTTTAAAGTTGAAATGCACTTTTGGACAAATTAGGATTTTAAGGTAAGGGGCATTTTGGTCATTTTTCACACAGATGATTTTTTCACAAAAATATGCACACACTAAAAGTACATTTTTCTCTTATCCAAGAGAATTTTTGTACAATTTTTAGAGAGAATATCCTAGCCTAAAATAATTAAAATGCATTTTCCCCATTTTTATTGCATAAAAATATATTAAAAGATCATTAAATATTTCCCAATTATTAAGTGACAATTTTGGTTGTCTAAGAATAATTGGGGAGGTTATTTTATGATGACCAAAAACATGTAACATTTTTCTAATAGGTGCATTCCCATTTTGCATGCCCAAAAATTCAAAATTCAAAATGCAAAATGGGAAGTGTCCTCAATAAGACAAAACACCAAAAACAAGCATTTTTTTTATTTTTCCTTCCCATTTCAGCTCATACCATGCGCATACCCTCCATTCCACTCTCTCTCTTTCTAGAAGCTTCTACACACTTCTTTTCTTATTCACTAAGATTTGATTTGTTCCTATCCTTAACTTTGCCCTCTTTGTAAATTACCTCACTCACCTACACTAATACTTCCACCCAAAAATGCAAACTTACTTCTTTGGTAACACCCCATTACAAAAATACCCTTAACCCTATCTCACAAGACACTCCTTTCCCAAAATAAATAAAAGTTTATTCCTTTTTCTTTTTTTTTCCTATGGCTTCATGGCTTCCACTCCCTCTCACCTTCACTCTTATTTTGTGTTTCTTCAATACCCCTAATCCATGTGATGATCCATCCCAACCTCCATTTAATTTTAAGACTCAATCTTAGAGGCACATCAAAAACAAAAAGACAATGATACCCTTAAACCTAAAAATCCCTATAAATAGATCCTCATTTCCCACCTCACAAGTTTTTACCTCTTCACACTCATTTCTCTAAATCAAGCAACCAAAACCCTTCTCCCAAACACCCCAAAACCAAGCCTCTCCTCCTTCCTCCTCCTCCATTCCTTCACCTTCATCCACCAAAACACCTTCAAACCTATCTCTCACTACCTTAGCTTTTCCTTCCTCACTCAAGAAAATCAAGCAACAAAACCTTCTCCTCCATCAAGCTCAAGGCCGTAGCTCATCCTCTCCCTCTCCTACATTTTTTTTTCATTTCTTCCTTCCTCTCTTAGAAATAAGGTAAAAACCCTTGATACCTTTGCATCATCTTCAAGCATTTTACATTAGAACTTATTTTCTTTTCTTCATCTTGCATTTTCTTCATTATTTAGCATATTTATCATTTTCATTTTCATAATGTAGCTTGTTGTTGTTGGTGGGTGAGATTTGGCATCTCACCCTTAATAAATGGATTTATGATGCTTTATGTTAATTTTGTTGTCATTTCACTAAACCAAAAAAATATGCTCAAGTTGATTTTGTGTTTCTTCATTTAATTTTGTTGTAAGTATTTTATTAGTAAATGTTGTTATTGTTAGTTGTTGATGATCTAGTCATATGATCTATCACTAGTGCTTAAGGCACTTTGATTTGAGTGATAGAGATGACTAGAAGGGATTCAACTCATTATATTTGATCTTATGTGTCTTGTGATTTAAATTTAGTTTTGTTTAGTTATTGATGATCTTGCAAAAGGATTCACCACTAAGTACTTAGTACTTTTGATTTAAAGTGGTGAAGATTGCAAGAAGGGATTCAAGTTCATTTTTATAGTTTAATATTATGTTCATTTCGCATGTCTCAAATAAATTAGGTTTCACTTGATTTTGATGTATTTCTTGGTTTAGTTGTTGATGATCTTGCAAAAGGATTCCCACTAAGCACCTAATTGCTTTTGATTTAAAGTGGTGAAGATTGCAAGAAGGGATTCAAGTTCATTTTCATAATTTAATGTCATTTTCATTTCGCATGTTGTGAATAAATTAGGCTTTGCTTGATTTAGATGTATTTCTTGGTTTAGTTATTGATGATCTTGCAAAAGGATTCACCACTAAGCACCTAGTTGCTTTTGATTTAAAGTGGTGAAGATTGCAAGAAAGGATTCAAGTCTATTTCATAGTTTAAATGTTTAGTGTTCTTGTAACTTAATTATGTTGTTGTTGGTTGTTGATGATCTTGCTAAATGACTCCCACAAAGTGTTTAGAGTATTCAATCCAAGTGGTGAAGATGGCTAGAAAGGATTCAATAGATTTAATTTTGTACAAATTGTCCTTTCATTCTTTGCTTTATCTCTTAATAGTTCTTGTAAAATAATCATAGGTTTTGCTTAATACTCAAAGTTTTCCTTGCACGCTTAGTTTTGGCCATGGGCCTATTCCATTGAATAATATTGCTTGGTCCATAATTAGGTTAGATTTAGGGTTTTGGTTTCACCATGTGTGCCTTTAGGTTAAGGTTTAGGTTTGAGGTTTATGTTGCTAGATTGTTTTTTAGGTTGAATAAATACATGCCTTGCTTGATACTTATCTTGCAATTTCACATGTTAGCTTAGATTTATGCCTCATGGTACTCTCGTATTAATTGTTGATTACCTTTGCTTATGAATTTGCAATTGTTGCGCTTTTGGTTTAGAATAAAAAGGATTTGCAAATGTTCTACTTTCTTTCAAAGCCCCAAGTCAAATGTTTTCTAATAAAAACCTAAGGCACTTTTCATAAATAAAATCATTAGCCATCACCAAGCTTTCGCTTGTTTGATCGTTAATGATGGAGTTACTAGTGGTAGTCACCAAGCTTCGCTTGTTTGACTATCATGAAAGCTCCTACACCTTAATCAAATATAAATCAATTCAAAATCCAAAACAATATGAGTCATTAGTGGTAATTATCACTATGACTCATCCCTTTTCCAAAATCATTTCAAAAAGATAATAAAACGCTATGACTAGTAATCACTGAGTAATTGCTCGATCGATTTTCTGGCCCCAACACTTTTCTTTCAAGTTAGTAGTGAACGCCACTCAAGCCAATGCTTGTTTGGTATTCATGAACGCTGAGTCATATTTCCAAAACCCAAAAGATAAGATAAAACAAAACACGATTTTCTCAAAATCAAAAGAACTAAGAACTACGTGAGCTTTGATCCTCACCATCGAGGGTACGAGGACCGGTCATATCCCGCCAAGCTCGCTTTCAAAATCCCAAAGCCGCCTTCTGGACGCAAAAAGAACTAAGAACTACGAGCTTTGATCCTCGCCATCGAGGGTACGAGGACCGGTCATATCCCGCCAAGCTCGCCAAAAATCCCAAAGCCGCCTTCTGACGCAAAAGAACCAAGAACTACGTGAGCTTTGATCCTCGCCATTGAGGGTACCTAGGACCGGTCATATCCCGCCAAGCACTCTTTAAAAATCCAAGTCTAGTTTCCTTTTCAAAAAATCACAAAAAGATTTCTCTCTTGTTTTCTAAAACTCCTTCAAATAAAAAGGAAAAGAAAAGAAGTAGAACAATTATTTTCAAATCAAACAATCCAAACCACACATCGAATTAATGGTTCCTTTCGTAGAAAGGAGGTGTGGGGTGCTAACACCTTCCCCACACCTAACCGAATTCTCAACCTACATTTCTGCTAAAGACCACCCGCTTTTTGTAAAAAAAGACCTTTTTCTAATGTTTTGGTCTAAAAACTAAAATATTAGTGGCGGCTTCACAATTTTCACGTTGTACACTGAGAAATCCCAAACCGGATTTTTCGGGGCGCAACAATATATGCATCCCTTTGTTCATGTCATAACTTGCAAGTTGAGATTTGGCTTGATTCATGAGGGTGAGGGTTCGGTTTAGGCCTTAGAAATTAGGGTTTATTTGCTTTCCTTTACTCTTTGATTTTTTTGCAAATAAATGCTTGATGTGCTTAAACTTGCTATCATCTTGTTCTATTGTGTTAGTTGTGATTTTTAGCATGAAATAATGTGTTGTTTTGACCATGTAAAGTTTCGCCATGTGGTTGTTTTTGTGGTTCATCTCAATGCTTAAAATGTGTGTTTGATCTTGTGTAGAAATGTGTAATAGTGTTAACATGTTTTTAACCTTTACCACTCATTCTCATTTTTATCTTACCACTCACTAGCATTTTACCATAAGTAAAAAAGAAAAGAAAACATTTTTAACCTTTTACTTTTACCATCTTCACTTAAATAAGTTACCATTTCATTAATAATTCACCTTTACTTTTTACCTTTCTTAAATTACAAAAAGACCCAAAACATTTTCTAGTTTACATTTATAACTTTTCAACTTTATAAAATCAACCCAAAAATACTTTTTACCACTTTTTCCTAAGACTCTAAAAACACCAAAACATTTCACCATCTCCTAAGAATAAGGTAACTAAATTTTTACCACTTCTTATGACACACCCTCACACACTTGCACTTAAATAAAACCATATTCATTCTCTTGCATACTCTCTTGTTTTAATCTTCATGCCTTTTCATATGTTCATATCTCTTGCATATTCATTTGCACTCTCACTTGTTAGTACCTCATGCATCCTTACTTGTTTATACTCTTTGCATTCTCACATGTCCATTCATAATTAAATAACCATGTATCCTCACATGTCCATGCATTCATTAATCAAATGCTCATGTATTCTTGTGTGCTCATGCATCCTTGTATATACTCATTCTTGCATTCATTCTCAAATGTTCATACATTTACATGCATTCATGTTTATCTAATCTAGCACATCATGATCACATGCTCATATCCTCATATATTTGCTTAATCATGCATTCAATTAATCATGTATTCATTTGTTCATGGCAACTTGTAAATATTCTTCATGTTTGCCTTGCTTATGCTTTCTCATTGTTGCCTTGGTTTGGATTTGAAAAGATTTGAAATGTTCTATTTCTTTTTCAAACTTGAAATCACTTGTTTTCAAATAAAAACCTAAAGGTGTTTTCATAAACAAATCATTAACCATCACTCAAGCCATTGCTTGTTTGATCGTTAATGAGGAGTTATTAGTGATAGTCACCAAGCCTTTGCTTGTTTGACTATTATGAAAGCTCCCACACATTAATTAAATAACAAAACCCAATTCAAATTTCCTAAAAATAATATGAGTCATTAGTGGTAATTATCACTAAGACTCATCCTTTCCAAAACAATTTCAAAAAGATAATAAAATGTTGCAACTAGTAATCACTGAGTAATTGCTCGATCGACATTCTGCTCCAACACTTTTCTTTCAAGTTAGTAATGAACGCCACTCAAGCCATTGCTTGTTTGGTATTCATGAACGCTGAGTCATATTTCCAAAACCCAAAAGATAAGATAAAAACAAAACACGATTTTCTCGTAATTAAGAACCAAGAACTACGTAGCTTTGATCCTCATCTCATTGAGGGTACGTAGGAGCGGTCACATCCCGCCAAGCACACTTTCAAAATCACAAAGCCGCCTTTCGACGCAAAGAACCAAGAACTACGAGCTTTGATCCTCATCTCATTGAGGGTACGTAGGAGCGGTCACATCCCGTCAAGCACACTTTCAAAATCACAAAGCCGCCTTCTGACGCAAAGAACCAAGAACTACGTAGCTTTGATCCTCATCTCATTGAGGGTACGCAGGAGCGGTCACATCCCGCCAAGCACACTTTCAAAATCACAAAGCCGCCTTCGGACGCAAAGAACCAAGAACTACGTAGCTTTGATCCTCATCTCATTGAGGGTACGTAGAGCGGTCACATCCCGTCAAGCACACTCTTTAAAAAAATCTTAGTTTAGTTTCACTTTTCAAAGATCCCAAAAAGATTTCTTTCTTGCTTTCTAAAAAACTCTTACAAATAAAAAGAAAAAGGAAAAGAAGTAGAACAATTTATTTCAAATCAAACAATCCAAACCACACATCGAATTAATGGTTCCTTTCTAGAGAAAGGAGTGTGGGGTGCTAATACCTTTCCCACACCTAACCGAATTTCCGAACCTACATCTTTGAGTTTTAGAAAGACCAGTTGCTTTCCAAAAGGTTTTCCTAATATTTTCCTTAATAAATATTAGTGGCGGCTTCATTGATCGATTTCTTTTAGAAAAGTTGTAAACGAGGAAGTTTCTCCCTCGGGGACTTTTTCAAGCGCAATAAAACCGCGACTCCACTGGGACAAATTTTTTTAAAAAAATAAGTGGGTCAAACCTAATTAATCCGATGTGTGGTTCAAAGTGTTTGATTTGAATTATTTTTCGCTTTTACTTCTTCATTTCCTTACCTTTTTCCTTTTCTTTCTTCATATGCTTGTAATTATGCATGCTTTCCCCATCTATTATAATCCCTTCTTCTCTCGCTTCCCTTTCGAGGTAAGCTATATATGGTTGTTGATGACACCTTAGGTTAGTTCATTTGTTTTGAAGTGATACTAAAACCTTAGGTAGATTTACATGTTACCGCTTGCTTCGTCGTCTGACTGGTCTCGGTTTTTTCCTTGTGGGGAGGGTAGATTTTAGAAAGTATGTCCTCAATCACACACTTTCACACCTTACATTTTGTATGTTATGAGTAGGCTCCTATACCCTGATCCAACAAATACCTAGGAGAGTGGAGACGATTAGTGATCGCCATTCGAGACCTTTGTCCTGTCTCGACACTCATGAAAGTCTCAACCAGAGTAGGCTTTCTCATGACGCTCACACTTGGTAGTTCTCACATTTGTGGGTGTCTGCATGAGGATTCTATAGCTCGCAGCCATTGTGAGGATGTGAATTAGAACTACATGGAAGGAACCTTGAAGTTGCCCTAGAACTTAGGATTCCCACCTTTGTAGGACACGAGGACATACAAATTGTGTGTTGCATTGTAGTTTAGACATGTCTTTCCTAAAAAAAAAAAAAAAGATTTTCAAAAAAAAAAAGGAAAAAGAAAGGGTTGCTGCTGTAGCCTTTTTCTTTTGCCTGTCTGCATAAAGCCACATATGACCCACTTTATTTCAAAAAAAGAGGAAGAAAGAGTTATCACTGTAGCTTTCTCCCACCGGCCTATATGAAGCAGTTGTATGGTCCGACTTTCAAAAAAGGAAACTCGAAAGTTATCGCAAATAAAGTTTTTTCCTAACCTTGCATTTGCATAAAGCATCATCGCCATTTGCATACATCCCCGCATTGCATGAAACAAAAACTTGATAAAATTCATACATGCATTTTCTCTCTATTTCATTAAGGTTTGTTAGGAGTGCATTCTCCGTGACGTATGCATTTCCATTCACGAAGGCTTTTCCCTAATTGTCTCAAAAATCCAAAAATCGTGGTCTTATTAGGGGGGCTGCCTCATGCATTATTGTTTTCCTTTTTCACACATCATGAAAAATAATACATTAACATCTCATTTTGCATGCATTTTCACAAGAATCATATCTTTCCACGCACTAAAAATAATTGCTAGTATCATGCATTCCATTTCATTACAAAAAAAAAAACAATTATCGCCTTCATAGCATAAGCATTTCATTTATAATCAAAAAGAGGAAAAGCTCCTCGCCAAGTTCATCCAAAACATGTCATTCATGCATAAGCATTATTTCAAAAAGGGCAAAGAGAACTACGTGACGCTTTGATTCCTCAAGGAGGATACGAGGAGCGGTCCACCCCACAAGCATAACAAATAAAAATTTCATTTTGAAAAAGTGTCTTTCTCACATCATTCAAAATGCATTTCATTTTGCATCAAAATCACAAAAACTCTTAGAATAATTGCACTTTTTCAAGTGATCATGTTTCCACGCATTTGCATATATAATGTTTTCACATACAATAAAAGTTTTGATGAGAGATTTAGACGGCTTTTATAAATAGTCATTCTTTCAAAAACAAATAGAAAAATATAATAGAAAATAAAAAATTTGCATCTCCTCCATTCCTCGATAAATGATCAAGAAGTTCACAAAATTCCTATCCCGTCCTAATCTGGTGTTAACTCTTTGTGAAACATGCCTTTAGTGAACATGCTTCGCCATTTCTTTCATGTCATGTGTCCCTGCCTTAAGGAAGAGGGTCAACTGGTTTGTCAACAAAGAACTTCTGGGCCTCAAGATTTATGGCAACCAATCAAGGAAGCTTCTAGTGATTGAGAGTCTCGCAATTCAGTCCGTATAATCCGATTGTGGAAGTCCTCGCAGCCTAGTCCAAGGGAATCGTGCACTAGTCCAAGAGAATCACGTTAAATAATAAAGTCGGGTGATAGAAATGCGATGGATGCGATAAGAATGCGATGATCAAATGATGGACGCCCCGCAAGCTTTGAAAAATGGGGCCACTACCGGTTATCGGCCGTCAGAAACCTGTGAGGGTCGCAACCATCCTTCCTACTCGACCCACAAGCCGTGGATCGCTATTCCTCATCCGGATTGGGGTCAATCATCCGCCACGCCAGGAGGTGCCGATCCACATGAGGTTTCTATTTTCAATGTGAATGGTGATCCTCAAGGTCACCTATTCGAGAATTCTCAACCTGCAGATCGCTTGCATGAGTTGGAAAAGCGCTTGAAAACCATAGAGGATTCAAAACCAAAGCTAAAGACGCCCGTGATCTATGTCTGCTCTGCATTTGGTTATTCCCAAAGATGAAGGTGCTTGGCTTTTGACCAATATTGTGGTACCAATGCCCAAATAGACACATAACCATGTACGCTCAAGGATGACCGCATACAATCACGATTTACAAACCGCTTCATCCACTACTTCCAAAGATAGCCTCCAACCGGCATCTCTCGATCGGTACATGCAGCTGCAAATTTTCTCGACATCCACGCTGGAAGGACCTTTCGAGGCTTTTTAAAGGAGTACGAATACAACAAAGACATGGCTCCAGATCGGATTCACCGCAAAGATATGAGCAAGAAAGATCATGAGTCATTTAAGGAATATGCTCAAAGATGGAGAAATACGGCCGCCTGTGTGAAGCCACCATCGATCGAGAAGGAAATAGTGTCTATGTTCATGGAGACTCTCCCGCTTGTTTTCTATGAACGATCGTTGGAAGTGGGTCCTGCTTCTCAAAGTAGGGCAAGGCTTGAAGTCTGGATGAAAAGAGGAAGAATCCCCGTGAACCCTACTAGCGCCAACAATGCTAATGATTTGCCGCAAAGAAAAACGGAGGAATCAATGCTATAGCTGGACAAGGAAAGTCACGCCAAGATTTAACCCCATTCCTATGTCATACACCGATTTGTGCAGCCTATCTAATCAACCATGGGTTGGTCTCTCCTGGGATGAAGCCACCCAACCTCCATTCCCAAGAAGATACAATGCAAAGGTCGCCAGGAATTCCATTCGTGCAATTGGTCACTCTACCGAGAATTGTCATCCTTTGAAGCAGCTTGGTTCAAAATCTTATTGACACAAAACAGCTTGACCTTTGATGAGAGAAGTGAAGGACTAAAACCTTTGAGATCGTAATCACAAAGCCGGATGGTAGTAGTTGAAGAGGATCGAGGTGTCGATCGTCAAGCATTTGTGTTTTCGCCATGCATTTTTATGTAATGCCATCCTCCGCTCGCCAAGGCCTTAGGATATTTCAATAAGGGCACAGTTTCCCTTTCAAGATCTGGCCATCAATAAAAGTTATCCTTTTCACCACTTTGGTTCAAGTTCGCCATTGCCCTCGCTTTATCATAATTCCATCCATGCATATTTGACTTTGCCTGCTTTAACGTCAGAAGTCCTCCATGTCGGGTAAGTTTGAGGTCACTAATTTCCTTGTTGATATCATATTCTTTCAGTGCAAGTCCTTTAGAAAATAATAATAACAAGAAAATAAGCTCGCTAGTTTGAAAACCCGCAGCGGCGCCTAGTAAAAAAAAAAAAAAAAAAAAAAAAAAAAAAGGCTCGTGGGTTGAAAACTCGCAAAGAGCGGGCCAGCAAAAGTTACTGTGATATGAAAAAAAAAAAACAAATGCAAAGAAAGGAGCAAACACATATAGATAGATGAACTGTTGTCATGTTTTACTTAAAAATAAGCAATCGGAATTTGAAATGAAGTATGGTCATCTCCCCATACCACAAGAACCCAAAATCCTGTAAAGTCCCTTTCCTACCTACCTTAAGCCAAGAAAAACTAAACTCAAAAATATACCCTCAAATCACCCTAGACAAGGATCATCTCAAATATCAAAAATAAAGGCATCACTTTTTATCACCACCCAGCCAAAAAAAAAAAAAAAAAAAAAGAAGTTAAGAAAAAGAGAAAATCAAAAAAGGGGGATTCAAAAATGAAAATCCCAAAACAAAGGAAAACACAAAGAAATGTAAGTGGTGAGTCTGATACATGTTACCACAAAACATAAAAGATCCTTGTCTCAATAAACCTTCAAACACTTCATCATTCCCATACACCCTCCTTCCATAAACCGCAAACACTTCCTTCGACCGCTAATCCCGCCTCCACAAACCCTCAGCCAGAATAAAATTTCCAAGCACCTCATCAAACCAAATAACCATCATAAATCGCCGATCACAACCAACGCCGAATAAAAATCACCCTACCATTAGCCCTAAGCACTTCATCCACCCAATCATCCTTCCTCCACAAAACACCACAACCCTAAAAGTCCATTCCGATCAATGACTCGATTCACGTTGTTTTCAAATTTTAAATCTTAGGACAACTAAGTTTATCTGCTTACAATGTGTTCGCCAAAAGAAAACAAACGATCGACAAAAGAAAGTCGATCAAGAAAAACAAACCCTGAAAAAGAGATGAGGAACAAAAACAAACAAATGTAAAAAGAAAGTCGATGTAAAAGAAAGACTTGCACTTCAAACGCATTCAAGCCGCATTGAAATAAGGTTTAGTGATCACCAAGTGAGGTTTCTTTCACACCAAAGGCCAAGACATTAGTGGAAAACCAAAGAATTGCACCGAGAACACCGCCGATCTAAAAGTCAGCATTTCTTCACCACCCGCCCACCCTAGTCCGGGGAAAGTCTATTCAAAGGTCCATCCATGGCCATTCATCCTTTCACTGTGTGTCACCGTGGCACTAGTTCTTGTGTATTTGCTCTTTCACTCCGCTCCTTTCACACTCCGCCTGCCAATACCACTGCATGTGGGCAAGTCATTCATTCACAGGCCGCCAAAGGCCTCGAATGGGGGCAGCTTGGCATTCATCCTAAACACTCACCAAGGCCTCAGATATTCATGTGTGTTCACTTGGCAATGTTTCATAGAGAAAGCACAAGATTGTTATTGAAAGTTCAGCTTATCATGGAATGGAGAAAACATAAATAAGTTTGTTTGTAAATAAAAACCCCGAGAACACCGGGTTTTAAATCAAAATTAGCTTTTTTCAAAAAGAATGATCCAGATTCACCTCCACTTTTTGCATCCAAGTCTCGTGGTCTCATCATTACAAAAATGTTCATCAAAACTATTTAAATACCCAAAATTCATGTCATATCATGCATCAAAGCATTGCATTTGCATCCTCACATAACAAAATATGGAAATTTTTAACCAGCTTATATCTCGCGCGTGAGGTCGCTTAAAGTTGACCGCTTGTAGGGCTATAGTGCTCGCCTTCATCCTTAGGGATTAGGTTGTTATCTTGTAGGGCTTTAGTGCTCGCTCTTCATCCTTAGGGATTAGGTTGTTATCATGTAGGGCTTTAGTGCTCGCTTTCATCCTTGTGGATTAGGTTGTTATCTTTTAGGCTTTAGTGCTCGCCGATCCTTAGTGGATTAGGTTGTTATCTTTGTGGCTTTAGTGCTCGCCTAGATCCTTAGTGGATTAGGTTGTTATCATGTAGGGCTTTAGTGCTCGCTTTAATCCTAGGGATTAGGTTGTTACCTTGTAGGCGCTAAAGTGTTGGACCTCAAAAAAAAAAAAAAATCATCAATATCCAAAGATTCCACTAAATCATCAGATCGCATACGCCGCATAACATGCATTTGCATAAGAGACTCGTGATAACATGCATTACATAAAATCATGCACTCATCACCATGCATCATGAAGTAAAGAAAAATTCAAAGCGCTTGCATTAATTTCACCATGAAAAAAAAAGAGAAAACAGCAATCATGGCATTTGCATTGCATGCGTTTGTTCATTTCACTTGCAGGTACAGAGATGGATAGGTACTTCAGTATTAGTGTTCAACTTCAAGTTTCGGAGAGAACCCTCTCAGTGGAGAGATCAGAAAAGAAAAGAGAGCGTCCAAGCACGCAAAAGAAGAGAGCGTCCAAGCGCGCAAAAGAGAAAAGACCAGAAAGGAAGAAAGAGAAAGGAGAAAAAGAAAAGAGAGCGTCCAAGCGCGCAAAAGAAGATAAGAGAGCGCCCAAGCGCGCAAAAGAGGAAAAGAGAGCGTCCAAGCGCGCAAAAGAAGAAAGGAGAGCGTCCAAGCGCGCAAAAGAAGATAAGAGAGCGTCCAAGTGCGCAAAAGAGAAAAGAGAGCGTCCAAGTACGCAGAAGAGAAAAGAGAGCGCCCAAGTGTGCAAAAGAGAGGTCTCACATCGTATACGAGCAACGCGATGGACCGCAGCCATGCGAGGCGCAATGTAATAGTTGTATCACCAAGATACAAAGTGGACGCCGTGAGATTGATCTCAGATATCGCCCGAGCCGATAACGATCCCCTGGCCGCCGAAAAGACCAAAGATTTCGTGAAACGTGCTCTCCAAGCCGCTGCAAACTCTGATTCGCCAAGAGTTCGCTTAAGGATTACAGTTTTAGGCAACCCGGCATTTTACCGCTTTTTGCACGCCAAGTGCCCATTTATCGCCAAAGACGCCAGTAATTCTTTATCTTTTCTCGTTAGCACGCTAAGTGTTCATTTACTGCTTTTTTTCAAAATATAGAAGGCTAAGTCGGATGTGCATTCTAAGTAGTCATCACAATAGGATGCTTGAATTGATCACCAAGAACTAAAAAAAAAAAAAAAAATCCAAAAGAGAAGGAGGAAGAGAAAGAAAAAAGAAAATTCGGGTTTTTCCTAAGTGGACAAAATCGGTATAATTTCTGAATTCTTTATTTCTATTTTATCTTCGAAATATGTCTTGCGCGATTCATATTTCTTGATAAAATCCAAATAAAGAGGGGCAGCTGTCATACCCCAATTTTGTCCGGCCTAGGTCAAAACCCAAATTTTCTCCAAAAATAATTAAATTAAAAAGTAAAAAAGCATCATGCATTGCATTTAGGTTTCTAAAGTCATTTCAAAGTCTCTAAAATCATTTTTGGAGTTAGAATGCACTTTTTAGACAAATTAGGGTTTTTCAGTACAAAAGGGCATTTTGGTCATTTCACAATAAAAGCGGTCTTTTGTCCCAAAGCCTTGAATAATCATCAATGATTTATTTGAGAGATATTTGTGCTCCATTGTGATTATTTTTGTGCATAAATATTAAACCTTTTTGCCTAAAAACCTAGTTTTTGGATGGAGGGGTAAAATGGTCTTTTCCTTTGAGGTGGGGTAAATATATCAATTTTGGGATTGGTGAGATCATAAAATTCAGAGCCCAATCATTGAATCATGGATATAGCCCAAAATGGCATGAACTAGGAAGAATAATCTAGAAGGGAATATTCTACATCTTTTTGAATTTTGAAAGGATAAGGATAGTACAATAGTACAATTTGCAATTCCACTCACTCTCTCACACTCCTTGCTGCGCATAAACAGCCCATTTCACCCCATTTTCATTTATTTTTATTGCTTGCAAATTGTATTAAATCATGGCCTTCCATTTAAGTGTGAAAATCAATCCTCACCTTCCATTTGAATCAAAATGGCACTTCAGGTAATAAGCTTTGTAGAAAATACAATTTTGTAATTGAGCTTATCCTTCACCACCCCTCCCTAAGCTGCGCATTCCAGCCCTCTCTCTCCCCCATTTTGTGTTTTTAATTACCCTCAATCCATGTGATCTTGCATCTTGACCATTGATTCAAAAGTTATCTCAAATCCTATTGGTTTGCAAGAGTTACATTGTCTTAATTACCCTTTAAGTTTTCACTTCATATAAAAGCCCAAAATAAGACCTAGCTCACACACACACTCTCATTTTACCCTAGCTAGCAAACTCTCCTCTCCTTCTCCTCTCAAAACCGTAGCCTCCTCCTTCATTTCCTCCACTCATTTTTCAACTTTCATCCACCAAATCACCTAAAACCTACTTCACCTTCACATATCTTCTTCTCTTCACCTTTGATTCCATTTTTACACCAAAAAGGAGCTTGCTTTCTTGAAGTGTGTGTGGCATTGTTGGTGTTCTTGGTCTTGATTTTCATTTTTCTACTCTTTTCTAGTTGATCTTGAGGTAAATATCTAATCTCTTGCATTTTTAATTTTTAGCATGTAAAACTCTCTTCTACTCCTCTATCCTCTCCAAGAGGCTTAGAGGGTTCATTTCAAACACTATGTCAAGGACTTTGGGAGCCTTGGGTGTTTGAAGTAAACCCTTGGCCTTGAGGAGAGGTTTCTTGTGTTTTCAACCATGTTCTTGCATTTTTTTTCATACTCATTTTGTCATTTTTGCATAAATAAAAATTTTCATGTGATATATGCATCCCTTTGTTCATGTCATAACTTGCAAGTTGAGATTTGGCTTGATTCATGAGGGTGAGGGTTCGGTTTAGGCCTTAGAAATTAGGGTTTATTTGCTTTCCTTTACTCTTTGATTTTTTTGCAAATAAATGCTTGATGTGCTTAAACTTGCTATGATCTTGTTCTATTGTGTTAGTTGTGATTTTTAGCATGAAATAATGTGTTGTTTTGACCATGTAAAGTTTCGGCCATAGGGTTGTTTTTAGGGTTCATCTCAATGCTTAAAATGTGTGTTTGATCTTGTGTAGAAATGTGTAATAGTGTTAACATGTTTTTAACCTTTTACCACTCATTCTCATTTTTATCTTACCACTCACTAGCATTTTACCATAAGTAAAAAAGAAAAGAAAACATTTTTAACCTTTTACTTTTACCATCTTCACTTAAATAAGTTACCATTTCATTAATAATTCACCTTTACTTTTTACCTTTCTTAAATTACAAAAAGACCCAAAACATTTTCTAGTTTACATTTATAACTTTTCAACTTTATAAAATCAACCCAAAAATACTTTTTACCACTTTTTCCTAAGACTCTAAAAACACCAAAACATTTCACCATCTCCTAAGAATAAGGTAACTAAATTTTTACCACTTCTTATGACACACCCTCACACACTTGCACTTAAATAAAACCATATTCATTCTCTTGCATACTCTCTTGTTTTAATCTTCATGCCTTTTCATATGTTCATATCTCTTGCATATTCATTTGCACTCTCACTTGTTAGTACCTCATGCATCCTTACTTGTTTATACTCTTTGCATTCTCACATGTCCATTCATAATTAAATAACCATGTATCCTCACATGTCCATGCATTCATTAATCAAATGCTCATGTATTCTTGTGTGCTCATGCATCCTTGTATATACTCATTCTTGCATTCATTCTCAAATGTTCATACATTTACATGCATTCATGTTTATCTAATCTAGCACATCATGATCACATGCTCATATCCTCATATATTTGCTTAATCATGCATTCAATTAATCATGTATTCATTTGTTCATGGCAACTTGTAAATATTCTTCATGTTTGCCTTGCTTATGCTTTCTCATTGTTGCCTTGGTTTAAATTTGAAAAGATTTGAAATGTTCTATTTCTTTTTCAAACTTGATCCCTCATCTCATTGAGGGTACGTAGGAGCGGGTCACATCCCGTCAAGCACACTTTCAAAAAATCACAAAGCCGTCTTCGGACGCAAAGAACCAAGAACTATGTAGCTTTGATCCCTCATCTCATTGAGGGTACGTAGGAGCGGGTCACATCCCGTCAAGCACACTTTCAAAAATCACAAAGCCGCCTTTCTGGACGCAAAGAACCAAGAACTACGAGCTTTGATCCTCATCTCATTGAGGGTACGTAGGAGCGGGTCACATCCCGTCAAGCACTCTTTTAAAAAAATCTTAGTTTAGTTTCACTTTTCAAAGATCCCAAAAAGATTTCTTTCTTGCTTTCTAAAAAACTCTTACAAATAAAAAGAAAAAGAAAAAGAAGTAGAACAATTTATTTCAAATCAAACAATCCAAACCACACATCGAATTAATGGTTCCCTTTCGGTAGAAAGGAGGTGTGGGGTGCTAATACCTTCCCCACACCTAACCGAATTCTCAACCTACATCTTTGAGTTTTCGAAAGACCAGTTGCTTTCCAAAAGGTTTTCCTAATATTTTCCTTAATAAATATTAGTGGCGGCTTCATTGATCGATTTCTTTTAGAAAAGTTGTAAACGAGGAAGTTTCTCCCTCGGGGACTTTTTCGGGCGCAACAGCTGTCATCATGGATAGTTCTGAGTTTAAAGAAAGAAGAAATGAAGGGTTGGCCAAGCTGAGAGGTCAGGACCCCTGGTCAAAGAAGATTCCAATTTGTGATCTCTACCAGAGTTTCAAGAGTGCCAGATGTCAACTCTGATCGATCACCGCTATTGAGGATGATTCAAAATGAAGAAGCGCGAGCCGCTTTAGTCCGCGCCGCAGCCGCTTACAAAGGAGCTCAAGAACTGGGAAGTCGTTGACTTGCCCATTACCTTTAGTTCAAAGTAATGATTGTAATGCACACCTTTGGCTCGCCAAGGCCTTAGTGGTAGTTTGTTAGGCATGCATGTTTTTATTTTCAACAACATTATCATCAATAAAAACGCTTGTTTTGAATTTCATCAATAAAATTTCTTTTTCGCCATTTATCTTTCGCTTTTTTTCGCTTTATTGTGTCTGCTTTCGCCATTCTAGTGTCCGCTTTCAATGCGTATCAAAAGTAATTATCTCTCGAAAATAATAAAGCAACAATCCTTATTACGACTTTGATCATCCGATTAACCAAATCAAGGGGACGTTGATGAAAATCGAGACTCTCCTAATTAATGAGATTAATAGAGCAAGAAGAGAAGATAATTCAACCTCATGGGGAGTCGATCGAGATTGTCAACTTGGGTACATAAGAGGATAAAAGGGAAGTTAAGGTTGGTACCGCCATGGAAGATGGTGAACGCAAAAAGTTAATCCAATTTTTGCATGATTACGCCGACGATTTGCATGGTCGACATAAAGATATGCCGGCTAGATAATCGACATTGTTGAACACAAGTTGCCGGCCAAACCAGAGTGCCTCCACCAAGCGTAAATTAAGAAGAATGAAGCCAGAGATGTCACCAAAATCCGGATGAGGTTAAAAAGCGCTTTGATGTCGGGTTTCTAGCAGCTTGCAAAGTATCCACAAGTGGTAGCCAACGTTGTTCCTGGGCCCCAAGAAAGATGGCAAAGTCGTAATGTGTGTCGACTACGAGACCGAACAGAGCTAGTCCCAAAGATGATTTCCCGCCACATTGACATTCTCGTAGACAAGACAAAACTCAAAGACTCATTGTTCTCCTTCATGGATGGGTATTCGTGGTACAATCAAATAAAAATGGCTCCTAAGATATGGAGAAAACCACCTTCATAACCTCTGGGCACATTCTCGCTACAAAGTGATTCCTTTTGACTCAAGAATGCCGAGCAACTTATCAAAGGGCAATGGTGACGCTTATTCCATGACATGATGCACAAGGAAATCGAGGTGTATGTGGATGATATGATTGCTAAGTCCAAGATCGATGAGGAGCACATTGTTAATCTACGAAACTCTTCGAGCCGCCTACTAAGTTCAAGCTCGACTAAATCCAAAGAAAATATACCTTCTGTAAGATCCGGAAAGCTATTGGGATTCATCGTCACCAAAAAGGGATAGAAGTTGATCCAGATAGTTAAAGCAATCCTTGAAATGCCAAAGCAAAGATTGAAAAAGAGGTTCGTGGTTTCTGGGAGATTGAACTACATCTCGAGGTTCATATCCCAATTGACCGCCACTTGTGAACCTCTTTAAATCAGCAGCAAAAATCGTAAAGCGTATCGGAATGATGATCGCCAAAAGGCCTTTGAAAGAATTAAAGATCATCCGCAGTAACCCGCCACTTCGATGCGCACGGTGGTCGGTAGACCGCTTATCTTGTATTTAATCGGCCGACAACTCAATGGGGTGTGTATCGACAAAGATGATGAATCGGGAAAGAAAGAGCATGCCATCTACTATCCGAGTAAAAAGTTCACCGATCGCGTAGACGAGATATTCGATGCTTGAAAAGACTTGTCGCGGCCTTAGCCTGGCCGCCCATCGCTTAAGACAAGATATGTTGAGTCATACAACCCGTTGGTATCTAAAATGGATCCAATCAAGTACATTTTTGAAAAGCTACTCACCGGACGGATCGCTTCGGGGGCGTATGTTACTATCGAGTATGATATTCTCAGATGTCACACGTAAAGCGCCAAGGGCGCAGCACTTGTCGAGTATTTAGCATGTCACCAATTCAAGATTACTACCAATGCAAAGATGATTTTCCGATGAAGATATCATGGCACTATTCGACGAGGGGAAGTCTCAAGAAAGTGAAAGGTGGAGAATGATTTTCGATGGCGCATCAAATGTATGGGGACACTGAGTCGGGCAATGTTAATTTCCGATAATCGCTTTGTTCCAAGCATCGCCGATTGAGCTTTTATGTCACCAATAACATTGTCGAATATGAGGCATGCATCCTAGGCATTCAGCAGCCTCGAATGGAAAGTTAAAAGGCTAGACGGTAATGGGATTCAATTTTGGTTATTCATCAAGTAAGAGGCGATTGGGAGACCGAGATCCCAAGTCGATTCCTTATTGTGATTATATGCAAGAGTTGGTGAAGTCTTTTGACGAGATCACCTTCAACCATATCCTCGAGGTGAAACCGGGCTGGTCGACGATTGGCAACACCGCCTTCTATGTTCAATGTTACCGTGACAAGAGCTTGGCTAATATCGTAATTCAACACCGAGTCGTCACAGATCACCATCGCACAAAGAATAGATGAGGAGCCCGACGAGAAGCCTTGGTATCATGACATCAAGCAATACATCACTAATCGTGAATACCCACCTGGGCATCGAGAATGACAAGAGAACTCTCGTAAGATTGTCAAGGAATTTCTTCTTGAGTGGTGAAGTTCTCTACAAAAGGAACTATGATATGGTTCTCCGAGGTGTGTTACCAAAGAAGAAGTCAAAGAATCATGAAAGAGGTGCACGGTTGTTCGCTTTGGAACCCACTCCAAAGGGACACACTATGGCTAGAAAGATTTTGAGAGAGCCGGCCATTATCGTTGCAAATGGAGTCCGATCAGCTACGCTTTGTAAAGAGGTGCCACAAGTGCCGATCTACGCCGATCACATTCATGTACCGCTCGCTAAATTGAATGTCTTGATCGCGCTTCGCCGCTTCTCAATGTGGGGCATGGACGCCATAGGTCCAATTGAACCCAAAGCGCCAAACGGGCATCGCTTTCATCCTCGTCGCCATTGATTATTTCACAAAGTGGGTTGAAGCCGCTCATATTCAAGTATAACCAGCCTCCTGGTTGCCAAGTTTGTCAAGAAAGATCTCGACCGCTGCTACTTGCCTTCCCAACAAGATCATCATTGATAATGGCAAGAATTTGAACAAAGCAGAATGATGAAGGATCTATGCGCCGAGTTCAAGATTCAAAGATCACACCATCCCCGCACTGGTCCAATTCCCAACCTACATCTCTTGTTTTCAAAAAGACCACCCGCCTTTGTATAAAAAGACGCTTTTTTCAATGTTTTCGCCTCAAAACTAAAATATTGGTGGCGACTTCATAAACCTTCCCACGTTGTACATCGAGAAATCCAAACCGGATTTTTCGGGGTGCAACATGCACACTAAACTCTTCTTCTTTTTTTTCACCACTAGCCTCTTCTTGTTACACATAAATAAATTATTTGGAAGACTAGACTATATGATATAGATATAGCTTGGGAAAATAAGGAGTGGAATTGAAAAAAATTTAAAAGAGGAAATTTTGTTTGTTTTTTTATATGAATTGATTCTTCATTATATTTGAATTGCTTTGATGGGTCATATGTTAAAGTTCTCTTCTCGTGATTTTATTATAAATATTTGGCAATTATGGATAGAAATTGATGTCTACCAATCGCCCTGGCCCAAGGAGTATATTACTGGAGTGGATTATTTTGTGAGTGTGGCCGTTGAACGCTTAGTGGACTTCTAGTGGTATGAAATGTCCTTGTTTAAGGTGTTGTTATGTAAAATCGCCATCGCAGAGGAGTTGGCACGACATTTAAAGGCTTAATGGAATTGATCAAAGTTACACTTGTTGGATAATGCACGGTGAGAAAAAGGTGAATCTTCAAATATGAATGATATTAGTAAGAGATATGCGCCACGCTGACAACCTAACACATTCATTTGATGCGAACGAATTTGAAGAGATGGCAAAGGTGGTTGAAGAGGATCTTAATGATTGTCCCGAAATGTTTGAGAAGTTGATAATCGATGCAGAGACACCATTGTATGCGGGTTGTAATGAATTCACAAAATTATTGGTTGTGATCAAGTTGTATAACTTGAAAACTCGCCACTGATGGACGGAGCAAGAGCTTTACCGATTTACTCACTTCGAAAGAAATGTTGCCGAATGATAATGTGCTTCCTTTCTGACGATGATGCAAAGCAAATGTTGGGGTCTATTGACTTGAACTATGAGAAGATACACGCTTGTCCGAATGATTGCATTTTATTTCTGAATGAACATGCGCTTGTTAAAGTCGTGGTCCTAAATGTAATGCACCGCAGATAAGAAGAAAGAGTCCGCCTCCACAAAAGGTGTTGTGGTATTTTCCTATAATTCCTCGATTTAGCGCATGTATCGTAGTTCGTAAGATGCAAAACACTTGACATGGCATGAGGATGAAAGGATTAAAGATGGTATGCTACGACACCCGGCAGATTCTCCGCAATGGAAAAAAATCAATATCGAGTATCCTAATTTCGGGATGACCCGAGAAACCTACGCCTTGCATTGTCGGGCCGATGGATTTAACCCGCACGGATCCAGAGTAGCTCCCACAAGACATGGCCCGTGATTTTGGCGATTTATAACTTATCATCGTGGCTTTGCATGAAACGCAAATATATGATGTCGTTTTTGTTAATTTCTCGCCCAAACAACTGTGAAATGATATTGATGTATACTTGGCTCCTTTAATTGAAGACTTGAAGCAAATGTGGGAGACTGGGTAGAGGTGTATGATGGGTTCAGAGAAGAAAGTTTCACCCCGAGGGCTATGATCTTTGGCACAATTAACGACTTTCCCGCATACTGCAATCTATCTAGGTACAAGAACAAAGTGGAAGTGTGCATGCCCTATATGTGAAGATAACACGATTGGATGTGGTTGGAACATGGTAAGAAGAATATCTATCTTGGTCATCGAGATTTTTGCCATCAACTCATCACTATCGATTGTGAAGAAAGGCATTTGATGGGAATACGAACACGAGAGCTCCCGCTTTGACGCAATGTGTATTTGAAAAGGTGGAAGATTTGAACATTAAATTTGGGAAGCCTTTTGCAGGAGAGATTGCCAAACGGGGTGGAAGAAAAGTCGATTTTTTTGAGTTGCCATATCGAAGTCATTATATGTAAGGCATTTCATTGATGTGATGCATGTTGAAAAGAATGTCTTCGAAAGTGTCATTGGTACCTTACTCAATATGTCGTAAGACTAAAGATACCATCAACTCAAGGTTGGATTTGGTTAGTATGGGCTCGAGACCCGAATTGGGTCCCAGAAAGAAGGGTACACGACATATCTACCTCCGCACTCATACTCTATCTAGAAAGGAGAAGACTGCCTTTTGTGAGTTTCTTCATGGAGTTAAAGTTTCTGCAGGATACTCTTCAAATGTGGCGACTTTGTATCGATTAAAGACCTCAAGTTAAAGTCTCTAAAGTCCCACGATTGTCATGTTCTCATGGAGAATTTGCTACCCATTGTATATACGATCCATTTTGCCTATGAAAGTGCGCCGACCTTAACCAAACTTTGTTTATTCTTTAAGGCGATTTGTAGTAGAGAGTGATTGACCCTCGAAAGTTGCCAACATTGCAAAGAGAAATTATCACACTTTGTGTGAGCTTGAGATGTATTTCCCACCTTCCTTTTTCGACATAATGATTCATCTAATAGTTCATCCGTTAGAGAGACACAATTGTGTGGCCCATGTTACATGAGATGGATGTATCCGCTTGAGCTGCTACATGAAGATATTAAAAGGATATGTGAAAATCGATCACGACTGAGGTTGTATTGTTGAGCGCCACATAGTTGAAGAGGCTATTGAGTTTTGCACGGGTTATCTATCTAGTCTTGAATATTCGTGGGACCGCCAAGGTCTCGCCATGCAGAAGGATTAGTAAAGGGATGACAGAACTAAATTAGTGATGGTATCAAGGAAAGAACTAGAGCAAGCACACTTGTAACGCTCTTCACAATGATAGTGAGGTTGATTCATATGTTGCCAAGCACAAGGAGATTCTAAGAGTCAATTCCTGAAAGAAGCAAGTTTGGTTAGCAAAAGAACACAATAGGAGTTTCATAGTGTGGCTAAAACATCACATTGATGGTGAGTGTGTTTCAATCCTACTGATTTCAAAAAGATTGAGATGGTTAGCAAAAGGTCCAAATATTCATGTCTTCTCTTACAACAGCCTATCTAATGAACGAGTGCACTTTCTATACAAAAGAACAAGATGATCAGAGTAAAATGCAAAATAGTGGGGTGACTCTTGTAGCTCATTCTATGCATGCATCCAAAGTACAAAGATAGAAATCCCATATATGCGAATATGTCTTATTTTTGGCTTCATTGAACACATATGGGAGTTGGATTACAATATGTTTCTGTGAGCCCGTGTTCAAATGTGAATGGGTTGACAATAACATCGTTTACGATTGATGAATTAGGGTTCATGCGGGTGAATTTCAACAAGTTAGATATAAAGATGAACCTTTATTTTAGCATCGCAAGCTCAACAAGTGTTTTATGTCACCGATCCAGCTTAATATCAATTGGTCTATTGTTCTATTGATCGACAAAAATTTGTGTATAACAACGATGATGATGAAGCACCCGATGATGTTGGTGTTGAGGACGCACCCGCTCTTCGTAACATCGTAACCAATAATAGGGAAAATACTTCTATAGAGGATGTTGTATATTTTAGAAAAGATCATAATGATGAAATTACTATTCGCTTCGAAAAAAATACCAAGACGCGAATTGCAAACAAAATTTTATCTAGGAAAAGGAAAAGGTAATATAGACTTAATGATTTCTCGTTATTTTTTATTAATAGATAATTATTATATTGTTTTTGTAAATTTAACAATAACATGGATTATGTTATATTGCAGTCGATGGCATCACTTAGTGATCATGAGATCTAGTGGTCAAGACAAAGAGTCATTTATGTTATATATGTTATAGCTTTAATTTGTAGCTACTTTTGAGTTTCATAATGTAAGTTACTTATTATGTTGTATGATTTGTAAACAAAAATATCTATTAATAGGTTGAATTTTGTGTGTATCTATATATTGATTGTAATGATATTGGCTGAATTTTGTTGGAATGATATTTGATGAATTTTGCTGGAAGGGAATGAATTAATAGGTTGTAATTAAAAGGAGAATAAACAAAATAAAAAAATATTTAAAAAAATCAATAATACATAGCGCTTTAAAGAGAAAACGCTAGAAATAAAATTAAAAATCATTCAATTCCTAGCGCTTACGTAAAACGCTAGGAATGATAGTAAAAAGGAAGTTATAGCATCCCCAGCGCTTACATAAAACGCTAGGAATGGTAGTAAAAGGTGTTATAAGCATCCCCAGCGCTTTACGTAAAACGCTAGGAATTGTAAAAAGGCGCTTATAGCATCCCCAGCGCTTTAACTTAAAACGCTAGGAATAGTAGTAAAAGGTGTTATAGCATCCCTAGCGCTTTTACATAAAACGCTAGGAATGGTAAACACGCTGTTAGATGATCCCTCAGCGCTTTATGTAAAAACGCTTAGGGATGCTATTAAAATTTTTACAAGGCGCGCTCTCATCTCCTCACACACTCACGTAGACGCCTCTTCATCCACCTAACTTCTCTCCACAACCTAGGAAACCTCCACTTAACAACCCGTAACTCACGAGACTTCGCTCATCGCACTTTGCGAACCTCCACGCACCCAGAAACCCTCTTCGCTCATCTTCGCTCATCTCCTTGGTGCTACGCACCCGTAAACCCATAAACGCGACTCCAGAAACGAAACGTAAACCCATCCTCTTCGCTCATCCTCTCTCCTTGGTGCTATCTTACCACGCAGCTCCCTCCCATTTGTTTCCTTTTTCTCGCACTCTCTCTCCCTTTCAAAAGGTATTTTTCGCACTCACGCATTTCCACCTCTCTCACCGCAATGACTATTTGTTATGGTTTGTTATGTATCTTTTGTATGACTTTCTCTCGTTACTTAGCTCAATGTTGTATCTAATTAGTTGTTAGATTAGTCTAGCTTAGATAGCATTATTAACTTGACTAGTGCATGGCTTTCCTAGTGCATGGCTTTCTCTGCTTACTCTAGGTTCTTAGTGCATGACTTTCCTATATATGTTTACTCTAGGTTATATACTTAGTGCATGGCTTTCCTATGTATGTTTACTCTAGGTTACTTAGTGCATGGCTTTCTCTGCTTAGTGCATGGCTTTCATATATATGTTTACTCTAGGTTATATACTTAGTGCATGGCTTTCCTATGTATGTTTACTCTAGGTTACTTAGTGCATGACTTTCATCATATTTAGTGCATGGCTTCTTCTATATTTTGTTAAGTGTTTGTTGGTTCTAAACAATTAGAAAGCTAAAACTCACCGAGTCTATTTCATTTGGGTCATTGCAAGTCGATGGCATCACATAGTGATCACAGAGTAGTCGTGGTGGTGATGGGGTGATAGAAACACAAAGAAGTTCACTCCCGAGGAATTACATCGAAAAAGAATATCGCCCATCTGATAAGTAAAGGACACGAGAAATATAAGGTAAGTTAATTACTAATTATTAATGTTGTTCTCTACCTTTCCAAGTTATCTAATTATTTAATGATTTAATTATTTAAGGTCCGATGGAGTGTTAAAGGTTTGCCAATTGGAGACAACGGCACAAATTTAATTAGCTTTATTGGTACTAAGGTGAAGCAAATCTTTCCAATTTCAATTAAAAGTTGGAATGAGAAAGATAAGTAGAAACAGGTATATAATTTTAGACCTCTTTAATAATCTTATTTAGTGATTTTTTAGTTATATTTATTTAATCCATTTTTATGTATAAGTAGAAACACTTTGATGTCGATGATGCCCAAGAGATTGGATAATCAAGGAAGCGGAAGGTTGCATAGGCTTACGAATCGATGTGGGGAAAAAGTATTCAAACATCCCGATGGGACCATCGACAGAGCCTCCAAAGATCAGATGCCTAATTATAACTAAGGAGGATTGGACCAAATTTGTAGATATACGCACTACGATCCGGATTTCCGTTAGTATATTAATTATTTAAGTTATATATATATTTCACAAGTAGATATCATTCATTAATGTATACTTATGTTTTTAAATAGGAAAAAGCAAAGCCAATAAAGTGAGAGCTTCTAATCCCGAAAATTCTTATAGAGGAGGTTCAAGTGGATATCAAATTCTTGAAGAAAGATTGGTAAGACACAATTAGTTTAATTTATTATGATTTAATGAATCTTTTAATTTACAGCTTGATCATTAACAATTATTAAACTTAAATAGTTATCGCAGAAGAGGGGAAAGATCCAACTCAAGAATCCTTGATCGTTGTAATCGTCCGTTAGAGGTCCGACAAAACAAGGATGGGGAGATTGTGGATCCAAAACTAAGGAGGTCAAGGACAAAATTGTAAGTATTCCAAAATTCATTTATTGTAATTTTAATTTTGACACGTGGACATATTTTTTATTGTCGATTAAATTTCTTTTGACACTTGTGCATCAAGAAAGCATATCACAATCAGATCACAAGGAGATTTAACAGATTGTGATGGTCAACATGATGTCCTTGCTCGTGCCTTGGGAAGGGAAGAGAGATGTGGTCTGGATAAGAGGTTATAGATATAGGATTCCTCCTACAACTGCTTTTGGGCCAAAGAGCCAAAGCAAGTGGGTGCGGGATTGTAAAGTCATGGCGGCAAAGTATGACGAGCTATCCAAGAATGTTGTCAGATTAATGGAAGAGAGACAGATGTATAAGCAGCTCTGGCACAAAGGATTGGTGCACCATCCTCGCCGAACCTATATCACCCGCCGCACTCCCATAGCGCACGAGATAGCCGCACCATCCCTTCAACACAGTATTTATTATTACCCGCCGATAACATTGTGGGACCGAACAGCTTGATAATGATCAACATGGAGGATCCAAAGCTATAGTTGAAATGGATCGGGCCATCACATCGATATTAGAGTATACCTGAGGTATGTATTAAATTATTTGTACACAATAGTTGTTTATATTAGAGTATATATTAGAGTATATATATGAGGATCTCAAAGTTGTATATATATTATTTAATGGTTTTTGTACAATCATCTTCTGTCCTTCGCAAAACTATTACGTATATTTCTTCTTGTGTCCAGCTGTGGTATCGTTGTGTTTCAAAGAAGGTAATACAGAGGAACGTATTATGGCTATTAAGAGTGAAATACAAAGTTATATCCATTCACGCTTCATGGATGCCAAGCATTTGAAGGGCTTAATCTTTATTTTTGGCACCACTCAATAATGGGTGAGAAATTTAGTCTTCAATCACTTGTTTAATTATTTTGAGGATTGTATTATAGTGTAAATTAATGTGTACTCATTCGTGATTCATTTACTTGCAGCAACATTGGGTACTCTTTGCAATAAACCCTAAGCAAAATGTTGTCTACTATCCGATTCACTTCAAGGCCATTACAACGCTCACGAGACTTCAGATGATGGTTGAGAGGTGTGTATGTGTAACCCTCTCATTTTAATTTGTATAATTTAATATATGTATTTTTTCAACTTAACGTTATATATATATATATATGTATGACGTTACAAAGGCTTTGAAAGAATACTTGGGATTATCTACGAGTAAAACAAGATGGCTACCCATAATCGTAAGCTTTTTAAGAATCATTCTTATAATTTTAATTGAATTTTTGGTCATAAAAATGTGACAATTAAGTTATAATCTTTTGCTTTGTAGTGTCCTAAACAACCAAATAACAATGATTGTGGGTACTACGTTATGAGGTATATGAAAGAGATTATCACTCATGACAAAGTAACAATCCCAACCAAGGTAACTACTTAGATTTCTTTTTATATTGATATTATAATACTTACTCACATTTAATAAACATTTTAATTCTAATTTTATTTCATTTTATTTTTCAAGATTTTCCCAATTTTAAAAAATGCGTAACTATCAATAACAACTTACAAAAAAGTGGGGAGTGGTGCGCTTTGTTTCTAGCTTTTTGTAGCAAGTTTTGAGATTCATAATAGTTTAGTTATTATATATGTTGTATCCATTGGATTTATATTATGTTGTAAGTACTTCTTAGAATGATATATATTGATTGGAAATATTATTTGATGAATTTTGTTGATCGAATTTTGTTTGAATGATATTGATTGGAATGTATTTTTCGAATTTGTTTGGAAGGGAATGAATTTATAGGTTGTAATTAAAATGGAGAACAAACCAAAATAAAAAATATTTAAAAAAATTCAGTCAATAGGTAGCGCTTAGAGTGAAAACGCTAGAAATGAAGTTAAAATTATTCATCACCTAGCGCTTTAAAGATAAAACGCTAGGAATTGTAAAGAGGAGTTAGAGGATCCCCAGCGCTTTTACGTAAAACGCCAGGAATGCTAATAAAGAAGTTATAGCATCCCTAGCGCTTACATAAAACGCTAGGAATGCTAGTAAAAGGTGTTAGAAGATCCCCAGCGCTTTTATATAAAACGCCAGGTATGGTAGTAAAAGGGTTATAGTATCCCCAGCGCTTTAATTTAAAACGCTAGGAATGGTAGTAAAAGGAGTTATGGGATCCCTAGCGCTTTTATTTAAAACGCTAGGAATGGTAGTAAAATGAGTTATTGGATCCCTAGCGCTTTACGTAAAACGCCAGGAATTGTAAAAAGGCGCTGGTCAATGGCTAGCGCTTTATATAAAACGCCACGTATGTCTAAAACACGCTGGGTCAATGGCTAGCGCTTTTTAAAACGCTACTAATGGGGTGTACGATTAGTAGCGCCAGCTTTCTCTAGCGCTTTAAAACGCTACCAATGCCCAAAAACGCTAAAATCCTAATATACCGCGAAAAGTGCAGAAGCAGAGGTGAATATTGATCATTCCTTGAAAAAATAGTTTTGATTCAATACTTCAAGCAATCTCAATGTTGTTATTTACGTATTAATCGATGTGGAAAAGTATTTGCAAGCTCGCCATTTTTCTCTTCCATTTTGATGCCCCATGATGACCAAGTTTTGGCCACACACGCCTAAATAAGTGGATTTCCAACATCATATGATCAACTTGTGTTTTTCTCTCTCAAGCATTGTTTTGTGAAGATGTATAGTAGTGCGTAATATAGATGAATGAGTCGCTTAACTTAGAGTTCTAAAGACCTAGTGGTGTGGACATTTGTGGCACATGAAGGGGTGAATGACTCGACTGTCTTTGTCAAGGTCATGAAAGGTAGGTTTTCCTCCAAGCCAAGAAATGCAGGATCGCCCCAATTTAGATTTGATGACGGTGAGTGAATAACTTGCCCTCGCCTAGTGGTGACAAGCTAGGGGTGTAGAAGATGATGAACTGGGAATGCATTGGCTTTGGAATGAAAGGTGAAAGCAAAAGACTTTGTCTCAACCCATGAGTTTGGTGTTGCCCCATTTATGGTAAGGACAAGATTTCCTGCCAGAGTAGCAGCTGCTTTTAGGTAATGAGTTGAGAAATTGCCCCGATATTGTTTTTTGTGGATATGAATATGACAAGTGGACGAGGTGAGTAGGCTGATTTCTCCAAGTAAAGTGGTGAAGGGATTGCCCCACTTGGTAATGTGATTTCAAATGGTTGTTTTAGTGAGGTTGTGAAAGGTGACAGAGTTGGGGGCTATGGTTTTTTTGAGTTGGTCCGTATGTATGTTTAGACTGGTGTGGAAAGGGATGGACGCTGGACACATTTCCCAAGCTTAAGTGGAACAAATGGTGAAAGGATTTCCTACTTTGGGATCTAGTTGACGATCCTAGCATAAACCTTTTGGTTATCTTTAGAATGACTCTCAGACTATGATAGTCTTGAGTTTGCTATGATGAAAATTGCACTTGGTGATCACTAAACCTTGCCTTTATATCAATGGAACTTGAATGAACCTTCGAGTGCAAGCCCTTTTGATTTCTTTGATTTGAGTTTTTTTTTTTTTTTTGAGATACATTTTTTTGAGCAAACATATTGTAAATAAATAAACTTATTTGTCCTGAGATTAAAACTTTGAGAAAACAAAAGCAATCGGTCATTGATCGGAATGAACTCTAAGAGGTTGTAACGTGGTCAATGGTTTAGTGATTTATGAGGGAAATGATAATTGGGCTCAAAGTAGTGTTTGGGGACTGATGGGACGGATGATTTTTATCGAGCAAAGATGATTTGGCTAATGGTTAATGGTTTTGAGAAAGAAGCGGGTTATTAGGCTCAATGAAGTGTTTGATGATTGATGGACAAATGATTTGGTGATGTAACTTGGCTAATGGGTGATGATTTATGAAGGAAATGGTTGTTAGGCTCAAAGGAGTGTTTGAGGTTTTATTGAGACAAGAATTGATGTGTCTCATGGTAGGATGGACTTGTTTAGGATTGTAATGTGGCTAATGGTTTATGGAGGATAGGATATTGAGGCCAAAAGAAGTGTTTGAGGTTTATTTTAGACAATGATCTCTTTATGCTTTAATAGTGTGAAGCAACAAATTTCACGACTTGTACTACTTTTGTCTTTGTTTTTTCTAATTTGTTTTTTTGGGATTTTTAATCCACTTTTTTGACTTCACGCTTTGTGATTTTTGTTTCTTTTTTGGCCGAAAATCGATAAAGTGATGCACCATTTTTTTTATGCGAATCGATCCTTGTCTAGGTGATTGAGAGATTTTAGGATTTTTGGCTTAAGGTGGGTGGTAAAGGATTTTGAGGATATGGAAAGATGGTTCAACTTCATTTCAAATCATGATTGCTCGCTTTCTCAAAAATAACTTAAAGACAATAATTTACTTATTTTATATACTTGCTCTTTTTCTTTATTTCTTTTTTGTGTGCCCTAATTTTTGCTTAGGCCGCTACTTAAGTTTTCAACCTAACTGCCTTTTTGATTTTTTTGTAAAGGACTTGCACCAAGGGAATACAATGTTAACAAGGTATTTTGGAGATCACAAATTTGCCCCAGCAAGTGAGTGGTCTCAAGTGTTATTTCAATAGTCGTAACAAACCAAAAGTCGACTAGTTAGGGAGTATGTACTTTATGGTGGTCGGGTGGGATAAGACTTGGACGGGGATGATGACAATGGAGGGACATTAACTTACTCAAACAAGAATGAAGACACATGTGACACACAAATCACTACACTAATGCTTCATAGAGAGTTAACATCGCTTTAACATGAAAGAAATTTTTGGTGGACCATTTCGCTCATTCATCATCGGGGGATGAAATGCAACGCTTTGTTGAAAAAAGTGTGAACGAATGTTAATTTGAAAAAATTGAGTGCCTTGAAACACCTTGAGTTCGCAACTAAGTATGGCTAAACTTTTTTCCAAAAAGAATGATTTATTTCTCACAAACGCCTCATTTCTCATCAAAGTTTTTTTTTTAGAATAAGAATTATGCTCACTTTTTATGCATGATGTAAGTATGTGAATGAATGAATGTACATGAAATGAGAATGCGAATGAATGAAATGTGCGTGAAATGAGAATGAGAGTGAATGAATATGAAAGTGTGGTTTATCTATCGCGTCGGGGAATTATAAGCTTTTTATTTGGAGAGTAAAGTACAAAGTTTGATTTTGACTTTAGCATGCATGGCTTCTCTCCAAAATAAAGTTTTTTAACTCCCTGGCGGTCATAAAAATGCATGCAACATAAGATGTTTATTTTATTATTTTTGTAGTGCAAAGAAAAAGAAAAAAAATGTATGTAATATATTTTCTAAAACTTGTGGAAATAACATTTTTTGATTTTTGATTTTTTGGATTTTTGAATAAAAGACGGTATGCATTAACATTTGTTTGAATGCAATAGTACAAAGCTCCTTTGTGACCCTAGAAAGGTATATTACGGAGTGGGTCTAAGATTTCTTTTATAGTGGGCCTCACAAGGGTAGTTCTAAAGAAACCTACACAAGGTTCTTAGAGCCAAGGACCCCAGTCAAGAACACTGACCCAAACAATAGGCAAGCTATTAGAAGGGATAGCATCCTTAAAAGGAATCAAACTCTAGGTGAGATTTTCATGACCACCCAACGAGACGTACGTCCCGCAGCCATCACTACACAATCTCGTTCTAACTTAGGTTTACGCTCGAGTCCGGGTAGAGGACTTTTCTCACGTGTGTGAAGTGTAGAAGTGAAGGGTGTGTAGGAGCAATTCAAAATAACCCAAAGCTCCAAACAAAACAAACATTCATACAAAATATCGTCTTCTATCCTAAGGTTCACATATCATATCACATAAAAATATAATATGCAAAAATAAATAACTTGGTAGTAATGGTGTAAATATTGCATTTAAATGAAGTATTACTGTAATGTGAAATAGAGAATACAACAAAAAAACAGATTTTTTTATAAAAAAATAGGGAATAAGGAGCGCTTGTAGTAAAAAGCGCTACTTATGGTCTTAGTGGATCTGGGAATGAGGAGCGCTTGTACTAAAAAGCGCTACTCTTGCTTAGATGCGCTAAGACTATAAGTAGCGCTTTTTAAAAGCGCTACCTATGGTCTAAGTGGATTTGGGAATTAGAGCGCTATAATCAAAAGCGCTACTTGCCGCTCATGAGTAGCGCTGGAGCGCTACTTGGGGGACGGGCAACAGAGCGCATGTTTAGAGCTACCAAAGCGCTACCAAAGGCCAAAAAAGTATATATGATTGGCACACTTCACCATAATCGTGATATACGCTTGGGGGGGTATATATACGATGGTAAAAATAGGGTCGATATATACCCCCTGTGTGTATATACGATCCCTATTGTATTTTTTTAATTTTTTAAGTCAAATAAAATGAATTAAGTCATGAAAATAGGTTTTGTGTGTAGTTCGTTAAAACGTGATTTATGTTATACGCCGAACTAATAATTTAGGCTAAAAATCGTATTCGGGCAACATACTCCGATCGTAATGAAACCACACCATTAAACCAAAAATCAAGAATCAAGACTCCCATACGCTGCCGTGTGTTTAACTTTTCTTCTATATGATTTAATAATAGTTTAATGATATTCATTTAATTGTAACAAAATTATTTTGTAATTTTTGGTATTAGTTTTAATAGTGAGATTATAGTAAATAGTAAATTTTAGATTATTGTTTTATCTTTTAGTGGTCAAATGACTGCTTTACCCTAATATTGTAAATTCTAATGGAAGAATGATAGGTTAGTAAATTTACATGTGGTTAGAATTGCATCTATTTATATTAAATAAATAGATAATAGATACTGTCGTTGTCGCTCCTGTATGCTCACATAAAAAGTTGATGAGATTTAATATTTATTTTTTTAGGAAAATAATTTTAGAATTTTTGCTAGTGGTATCGATTTTTTTGACAATCGGTAGTGGTTAAATTAATTGGGTTTAGTAGTTTTAAGTAGATTAAAGTAAATAATAAATTCTATATAATTTTGAAAGAAAAATTGTCTCAGGCGCCACAACATGATGCATGCCTTTTGCTTCTTTTGGCGCCCCGGCTATAATCACAATGGTGCTCTCTTTGTCGCTCCCGTGAAGCTTACGAAAAAAAAAAAGATGAGATTCAATTATTTATTTTTTAGGAAAATAAATTTGGAATTTTTCCTAGTGGTATCGCTTTTTTTGACGATTGGTAATGGTCAAATTAATTGTGTATAGTAGTTTGAGTCGATTATAATAAATAGTAAATTAATAATAATTTTATGTAATTAATGATTTTAAAAAAAAGTAAAAAAAAAAAAAGATTTTTGGTAGTTAATTGTTTGATTATATTGATAGTAGCTAGAGAGAAGTGAAAAAGAGTGAGAGAGAGAGGAAAAATAAAAGATGATGTGAGAGTAGACCTATTACTAATAAAAGTGGGTGAGAGAAAAAATGAAAAAATAAATAAATTAAAATGATATTTTTATCCAAATAATATAACTAAAAGAAGAAGGATAGATTAATAAATTTCATAGATGTGCAACTATTTATTATATTATATTATTGTAGATGAGATGCTAGCCATGTGAGGAATTAATGAGCCAACTTCTTCCCTTTTAATGCACCAAACAGTAAGCAATTAATGAGTCAACTTCTCCTTTTTTTTATTTTTTATTTTTTACTGGAAGACAGTGTTAAAAGTGGGGCTACTAGCATAAATTTCAATCTCAACCTCTCATCTCTAAACGAGTATATCATCTAACTCCCCCTTCACTCATTTTCTACCTTCACCATCTTAAGTGTTTAGTTTGATTTCTTTAGTTTCAGTTGTAGTTTTTTAAATTCTTCTATCATTCTCACAGATCTCAGAATTTTTCTTTTCAATTTTATTCTGCTACTACTTCAACACCAAAACTCTCTTTGTATGCTTTCTAACTCTGGGATGAGAGCTCCAAATAGTTCACCAAAATGGTTTTCAAGAAGAGACCATGGCTTAATGCAAGACTCAGATGGGGAAGCATATGTCCCAACTCGTGGCTATTAATGGAACTGGAAACTTTAGCACTATCACTGAAACTATTAAAAACTTTGGGTGATGGATAAACCGCTTTCAGATCTCGCAACATCGTGAAGTTTTCATTACCTCTCTTCTTGTTTTGTCCTCAATTAATCTCTCTCACTTCTAAACTATCAACATATTCTCTTCCTTTTGTAAATAATGTATTTTAATTTATATTTATATTGTGTGTTTCTTCTACTACTGGAGAATTGTAGGTGTGTATGTTGTCGTGGACTTAAAAGAAAGAAGAGGGAACTCAATAACTTTTTGGATTTTTTTGTACCCCACCCAATCCCTCATATACCCCCACCCAAACCGAAAACCCCAAAATGCCCTTCAAAACGTATTTTTTTAAAGATTTTTGGCCAATCGATATACATCCTGGGGTATATATACAACCCTATTTTTTTCCCATCGTATATACACCCCCCAAGGCGTATATACGATTGGCACACCCCCACCATAATCGTATATACGCCTTGGGGGGTGTATATACGATGGGCAAAAAATAGGGTCGTATATACGATGGACAAAAGATTGGTCCTTGTGGTGAAATGTCGATCGTGGGTGCTTCCTGTGTGTCGCTAGCCTTGAAACAAAGGTAGGTTCCATCCATGCCTCGCTTTTTCTTTGAAGCTACGACAGAGTTCGACATCGACCGTCTCAAGGCGATGTAAGATGCCTACTACATACCCCTCGTGTGTATATATACGATCCCTATTGTATTTTTTTTTAAATTTTTTAAGTCAAATAAAAATTAATTAAGTCCTAAAATAGGTTTTGTGTGTAGTTCGTTAAAACGTGATTTATGTTATACGCCGAACTAATAATTTAGGCTAAAAATCGGTATTCGGGCAACATACTCCGATCGTAATGAAACCACACCATTAAATCCTAAAAATCAAAATCAAGACTCCCATATCAGAATATCACTAATTTCGTAATTTTAATAAAGAAATTAACGAAAGTGATTTATCACTCAAGTAGGTAGTAAATCAAGTCACGTATATGAGGTTGTCACTTAAAGCAATTTATAATTGCTTGAGTATATAATTTAAATGCATTACTGAGTGGAAATTAGAACACTAAGGGTATTTTAGTCTTTATACCACTCACACTAAATGAGTTACAAGACCCAAAAATATCCAAATACTCTCTCATTCCACACTTGTGTGAATAAAGAAAAGGTAAAGTTAGAGAGAGAGAGAGAGAGAGTGAGGAACCGTGAGAAAGAAAAGGAAATAAAAGAAGGAAGAAATAAAAGAAATAGAAAGAGAAAAGGAAACGGAGAGAGAGTGAGGAACCGAGGAGAAGAAGAGAAAAGAGAGAAAAGAAGAAGAAGAAAGGATCTCCATGGATCCTCAAGGTTAGTAAGTAATTTTTCCACCATTCCACTCCATTTTCAATTCTCTTTCCATTGGTACAAGTTTCATTGACTGATTCCTCCTCAATCTCATTTTGCCATGGGTGACCCATTCAAGCTCAAAGATGAAGATTAGAGGAGTTTTGGGTATTTGGTGGCTTGTATGTGGATATTGAAGCTAGCTTAAGGTTTAGGAAGCTCAAGTTAGGGTTTTGAATGCTTGGGTTTCGGATTTGGAAGCTTAGGAGTGTTTCCCCTTGCTGTTTGGTTCGTGGAACAGAAGGAGGAGAGGGTTGAGCTGCTGTTTTATTTTCAATTGGGAGCTTTTGGAACGGTTCGGTTTGAGTTCGTGAAGTTTCGGAGCTAGTTCGGTGTTTCGGATTCGGAAACACTCGGTATTGCGTGATTTTCATCACGTTAGGTGAGTTTTACTCGCTTAGGGTTTTGTTTTATGTTGTGTTGACTAGTTGATTTCTGTGATCGTTGAAATTGTTTGCGTCTCGTAAATTTGAATCGCGAAAACGGAAATTTGGTCACGAACTCGCTGTTTTAGAAAATCAGGACACAGCTTCGGTTTCTTTAGAACTGGGACTGTTCGGTTAGTCCAAAAATTATGATTCTGATTGTTTTTGAAAATAGACTTAACGCCGATAGTTTTGGCACTGGTTTCGTTAAATTTGGAGTTGTGTAGCTCAAGTTATGAGTGTCTCAAGTTAGGTCAAATTTCTGAAATTAAACTGTGTATAGGTTCAGTTTTTCAGGTATTGAGTTCTCAATTGAACTCCGTTTTGAATGATTCTTGTTTCGTTGGAAAGTAGACTGAATTCCCTACGAATTAGGAACTGGTTTTATCAAATTTCATTGAGAAATGAGAAAGAAAATTGGGTTGCAAGTGGGGAAAGTAATTCTGTCCAATGCCGGTACCTCTGTGAAGTATTTTGAAAAACTGTACCAATTAAATGCTTATTTTGAAAAATGAAAATCATAGGCAGAAATTACACTCAGAGAGCTTTCTAAAGAGTGTTCGCTTGTTGAAACCGATATTGTTTGCTATTTTAATTAATTCGGCCAAGCAGGTGCACTGCTGTAGAAAATTCTGCACTTGTGTCGACGTTACAAATCTCAAATGAATTACTTGGAAGTAATTGCTTGTGATTGCCGTGGTCTGTTTCCGAATTGGGGTATATGTTGGCTGTTGTGGTTGAATTTGGATTGAAACATAGTTTGATTGATGGGCAGCGTTTGTGTAAAAACACTGAGTATTCTACGCGTGATGGGTAGCGCTTAGTGTAAAAACGCCGAGTATGTGTAGAACGCGCCCTTCAATACGCAGCCGCTTGGAGAGAAACGCTGAGTATTCCCCGCGTGATGGGTAGCGCTTGGAAAAAACGCTGGTATGCCGAGAACGCCTTCAATGCGTTACTGCGCTTGGAAAAAACGCTGAGTATTACTTTGCGTGTTTTTGTGATAGGCAAGACTTTTGAGGAAACGCCGCCATGGTGGCGCCATTTTTAGCCAATCAAGCGAAGTGACAAGTTGAGAAGTTCCTTATGTCCCCAAAATTCGATGTTTCGCTTCGACGCCCGCTCGACTTCAAACTTCTTTCAAATCCTTTTCCTAACCACTTATATTATATATGGATGATATTGCTATGTTTTGAATGTGGTTTGGTTTGTTTTGTTGAATTTACAAATCTCTTGAAAAACCAACAAATCTAGTATATAATGTGGGAATCAAACTTTTGACTATAAAGTGATGCTTGGACCGTGATATAGGTTCTTGATTGTTCTAGTATGGTATTATAACATATCATAGATTGAATTATGTTTCGATATATAAATTATATCGAGTATAGGAGCCCAATGCGGTGTGATATATAAATTATATCAAGTATAGAGTTTCAATGCGGTGCGCTTATATAAGAAATGTCGAATCGAGGTGACGACTCCATGCGCTTAGTATACTAGAGAGGGAAGTCATGCGCCCGGTCCTAGGCCCCCATGTTAAAATTAAAGCTATCCGCCTTTAAGAGTTGTACACTTATTGGCTATGTTGGGGTTCACCCATGCTTCCTTATGTGTTGTTGGTGATGTGCTAGAATTGATAAAACTTTTAAATGTGTATATTGTGATTTTGTCACTCAAGCTTCTTTAGGTTGTTGGTGACATGTCACAAGTGATTAATAAAGAGGATAGTGCATAGCCATCAAGAATTGGGCTATGAACTATAGATAAGTAATTTAAGTTGTACATAGTCATCAAGAATCGAACTATGAACTCTTATGTAATTCATTTATCGGATTACACATGATTGATTGTATATTGTAATTCTTTTTGAATTACTAATTATGGTTTTATAAATGGACCGAGTGATAGGTAAGGGGTCACGGTAAGACTCACTGAGATTTGTTATCTCACCCTACAAATGTTGTTGTTTTACAGAGAAACATGGAAAGAAGATCCTTTATGACTCGAGTGGATGGCGTGCTCGAGAAGGAAATGGAAGACGTAGTTCGTCTATTAATAGTTATGGTTTTCCCTTGTATCTTTGTATTCGATTTATAACTTGAATTTGTATTTGAGTTATGTAATAGTTTCCGCTATTGTCTTGTTTTGGGATATTGAACTTTGGACTATATTATGTTTACGACTCTTTGATTTGGATTCGAGAGTTTTTGGTCAAATCAATATCTGAGACAGGAATTTTTATACTCTGATGTATGCCATTAGGTACACTTTAGTATTTCTACTAGATAGAAATATGAGGGTGTTACATTTTGCACTACTAGAAAAGTTGTATTTAGTGAGGAAATTTTTGAGATGGATTAGTATCCTTCACTATTAGTGAGGAATTTAGCTACGAAAAATAGTAGGTGGCACTTACTTGCATTTGTGATGGAAATAGAGATAAAAAATATCCCTCTCTAATAATTTCGTAGCTAAATTCGTCACAAAATATGGAAAGACAGTTAGAGACGGATTTTGAAAAGAAAAAGAACCCCTTGCTAATAGTGAGGAACAATCATGTGGTCGCTGGCCATAAAGAACTCGCTCATTAGCGAGGAACTAAATATTTGGTCGCTAATTTAGCGAGGAATTCTCGCCTCGCCACTAACCAAATGTAATTGGCGCATTACTTCCCTTTCAAAGATTTCACTTTGTAAAAATAAATAAAAACTCATCAGAGTGTAAAAAACTCACGGGTCGAGTGTAAAAACAACAAATCGTGAGCACCCTCTCACCTTCACCTTCACCTCTCAGAGCCTTCACCATCGCAGAAAATCCCTAATCATCTCAAAACACTAACCATCTCAAAACCCAACCACCGAGCACCCTCTCACCACCGGCCATAAACCTCCGCTAGGGAATCTCTCGTCGACGAGACGCACTACCAGATAATGGGTTTTCTTTTTGTTTCCTTTTTCTCGCTGCTTTTATGCTTTTTTTTGTGCTTTAATACAAATCATGCTAGATTGTATGTTTCTTCCTCAATCTCTTGCTCTTCCATTCGCTCGTGATTCTTCCATTCGCTCTCTCCTCTCCGCCTTCTCTGTCGCCCATTGACACTCTAACCCTAACATTTTCAAATCAAGTGAAGTATCTCTCTCGCCATTTGATATTTTCTTCCATATACGGTAAGCACCTCTCTCTCTCTCCATTCGTGGTTGTGGCTATCTCAGCCCATTTGTAATTTGTTGTTTAGATAATCATCTTCTTTTAGTGTTGTTGATATTACAATTAAGGTTTGAAAGATTGTGTTGTTTTCGACGCTATAAATGAGGAAGATTGTGCTTAATGTGTTGCTTAATCACATTGATAATGAAAAGATTAGGTTTTTTTGTTTGTTAAATTTTGGTTCAAAGTGAATTACGAGGTGGGTGTGAATTTGGTATGCATTTGTGGCTAATTTATTGTTTTCCATGGAGAATTGATATGTTTTAATTTCTTGTTCTAATGACCTGAAATTTTGATATGGTTTACAATGATAATTGTACATTTTGATATGAATATTCATTTACTTTGCTGCAAATAATTGTGAATTAGGATTGTGGTTGTCATGAATCAGATGGCTGCTGTAGTTCTGGATAGCAGTTACAAGTTGTTTTTTTTATAAAAAGTTGTTCGATCCACAAGAAAAAAAGAGTTACCGCAAAGTAGGAGTTTTTTGGTTCCTCATATTTAAGATTTAGAACATGGTCGCAGGAGTAAGTAATTGCCTTCTCCTATATTTATTATGTGTCATCAAATTGTACTTGTTGAATCTCTCTTTGGATACTTGGATGGCTAGTGATTAATCACAAGCATAATGTAAATGTTGTAGTCTATACTGACAATATTCAGAATGGTTTTGATAGTGTAACTTAGTAAATATGGCAATTGTCTTCCTATTGTTTATATCCACTTTTGTAATTCGAGGTTCGTGGTCAGGATGTTGTTGTGCGCATCAAGAGAACCAAGAAGTTCAAGATTGATGGCAAATACGGTATGTGGTTCTCAACAAGCGCATTGCAGCAGCAGGATATATACAATGGGCAACACTTATACATTGATCAAGTGTTTGTTTGGGATAAGGTTTGCATAAAAGTGGTATTTGAACTCCATTAGAGATATATTGGTGTCGAGTGCTAGTGAATTCCTTATACTTAACTTCCATGCTAATCGCACGCTTGTAGTGAATAATTATCCCACGATGTGAATCTTGTTTACTGTGTGTATACACCGTTGAAGACAAGGACTTACAATCTTTTGTGACAATCGTTATAGTTAATATATATCCTTACGGCTTAATCGCAAAATCTAAACTAGCTTGTACTTGAAAATCGAGGAGATCAAACACTGTGTACACTTTAGGTGTGCATCTTAAGACGATTAGATAATCAAGGTTTACTAATCATCGTGATTATTTTATGTTAGTAGTGCATAGAAGCCCTGGTAGGAGTGTTGAAGATCACCGTAAAACTGATGAACACTAAGAAACTTCAAGCTTTGATGATTGATAATGTGGTCTTCTATACGGGAGTCTCGCATTCTGGGGGAGCTTTGCAGTGTTCCCGGGTGTATCAAAGAATTACAAGAACTACCAATAGCAAATGGACCGCCGCCCACCAAAGATAACCGCCCAAGCAAGTCGCTTGGACCGCACTCGCAGAACCGCCTAAATCTTCGCTAACTGGCCGGACTCTACAAGATATATATGCCCTTTTGCGCATGGCATCGTGCACGCTCTCTTACCTTGTGTTATCTCGCCCGAGCGACCACTCACTTGATCGTCTGAGTGTCTTTATAGGTACCACCCGAGGTGCTCAACAGGAAGCCGTGACCTGGTCCTCTCCCATACTCAACGATCGCCCACCAATGTAACATCAAGAACTTCAACACTTTATTGGTCAAGGTACGATCAATGGCGACCACGCCGGGAGGCCCGAGCGCCTATCCTACTCCACTCATGGCTCCACGCGACCGCCCCGCACGCGGCATCATCTCGACTCAACCCTCCGGCAACATCCTCAAGAAGAAACCCCGAGGGCATAGCAAGAATAATTCATGAATCTCAAGGGAAATCGCGCGCAAGAACCCCTGCGCGTGGTCGCGACCGATCTTGGAGCAGTACACCAGATGCTCCACCCCAACTACCGCCCGAGTTGATTGAGGCAAGATTGAAGAGCCATTGCCCGAGCATGTCACTCGTGCCGTTATGCGATCCCGCAGCAAGAACCGTGTGATAGCGCATGAGACGAGCCGATCTCTCGCTATGAAAGAGGTCGATTCCGCCGCCAACGCATGGAAGACGGAGAACCTTCGCTTCCACGCCGACCCACGCGCAGGCACACCGCCCTCCTCGGCGAGCCTTTTCGCCGGAGAGCACCACCCACCGGCCTCCCAAGACGCCGAATCGTGGCACGAGGTCGCCCCTGGGCAGAACGAGCGCAGACGCCGCTCGTCGCCCTATGATGAATATGAGGACTCTAGCTATCGCCCCGACACGGCCGCCGCCCACGCAGATACTCCTCTAATGAGTCGTCCGCTTCACGCTTGGCCGAGAAGCAGATCCCCGGGATTCTCGTGGAAGAGCTTGAAGACTACAGAGATGGAAGAATTAGGACGCCTCGCGACACGAGAAGAGGTCAAAGCGAGCGACCCGTAAGGCCTCCTCAACCACCATTCGCCCATCCGAGAATTCTATGGAATGCTCGCAACGAGGCATGCCTCGCTATGCAACCCTTCGGGTCGAACGACATTCGTAACAGCCACGCCCTTTTCTAGAGAAATCAGCGTTACACAGATTCCCAAAGACCGCGAAAGCCACCTAATTTGAACAAGTTTGACTGGCCGTGGCGACTCTGCATAAGCACCTCCCAGACTTTAACAATTATTGCAGTTACAGAGAGTTGAGCTCGACCATGAAGTGCCGGCTTTTTCCTCAGTCGTTGGACGGCCGAGCGTTAGAATGGTGGGAGACACTTCGCCCCAATACTATCTCCTCATGGCAAGACCTGATCAGAATCTTTCTGTCTCACTACACTGCCAACCGCTGCCAATATCGATATGAGGAACACTTGGACACGATTGTCCAAGGCGATAATGAAACGCCGAGGCAGTACATCGACCGGTTCAATACCGAGGCCGAATCTGTTCGTGACTTATCAGACAAAGACAAGTTGAAGTATCTGAAGCGTGGTATTCGACCTGACCACCGGTTCGTAGAAGAGTTCACCTTGAACCATTACCAAGACCTCAGCTTCTTCCTAACAAGGGTGAACGTTCATATGAAGTATGAAGAAACGTTAGCTGCAAGAAAGGCCGCCCGTGCGCGACCCAAAGAAGAGCAAGATAGACCGGCTAAAGGTCGTGAAGGACGCCGAGAAACCGGCCTGATTTCAGAGACAAGAAGTTTGATCATCGTACTCGTCTCAATACCTCCATTGCACAAATCTACAAAGTGAGTGCCAGAACAATGAGTTTGTGGGGGTAAAGCGCCCGATCCACTGCGTGCTCAAGAAGGGGGCACGACCGACTAAAAGATATTGTCGTTACCACAAGAGCAAAGGCCACTTACACCAACGATCAGATGGCCCTCAAAGACGATACATCGAGGAACTTATTCGTAAAGGCAAGTCGGGCAAGTATGTGAGGTCCGGATGAAAGCTAACAACCTCAGCAGAGAAGCCGCTGCATCGATCAAGATAGAGGAAAAGGCGCTTCAGCCATAGCGAGCGCTAAGACAAAGACCGACCAAGATCGTGACACACTCGCAATCCAGAGGCCGTAATGTTGCGATGGTAATTCATGGGGAAACCCGCTGGATCGTGAAAGAGTCCAACAAAGCTATGAAAAGAAAGTGGGAAGAGCTCCTAATGGTTGCCTCCACTTCACAGTAACGACCGGCCTCAACAGATCGCCCATTTTTTTGGGGATGAAGACTCGCCGATGGCGTGCCAAACAGCTTATGTTCCATTAGTGGTCGAGCGCTTATGGCCAACACTGAGGTTCAAAGAATACCGGTCGCACTGTGGCAAATTTCTACCGATATCATGTTCGAGGATTTGATTGACAAGATAAAGGTCGATCGGAGCGAGATAATTCCTCGTGCCGAGCCTACACCACTAACGGCTTCAATGGAGCGATCACCTACCCTTTGGGAACGACGAACTCTTGGTCACATTTGGTGACGAGCATCGAGAGAGCACTCGCACAGACGGCCCGACGACGCCTCGTGACTCCCATCAAATCATGCTATCGTTGTATCATTGGTAGGCCGACCTGGGCAAGCCGGAGGCCGTGGCATCGACGCGGCATTTGAAAATGAAATTTTACAAGAGAGACGCACTCGTGTAGTTATTCTCGCGGCCGACCCAGAGGCGCAAGAAGAAGCCACTTCCTATATCAGAAATTTATGATGAGGTAGATCGTGGCCCAAATACTCGTAACACCGCTGAAGGCCACCAAGTAAATCTTGCCGATCCGACGCCGTTATGATCCGCATAAACACCTGCAGGACGACGACGACGGCTTAGCTCGAGAGTCAAAAAAACAGCTTAAAAGACTAGAACCTCATGGAGAATCGTGGATGTGCAATCGGGAGACGACCCAACTAAAACAGCTTAAGTTTCTGTGAGCGACCTACACGGAGCAGTGAAGCAAGACCTTGTGCAATGTTTGAAAGAGTATGCCGACTGCTTCGCATGGCGTATCCGACATGCCCTGAGATCCCTCGTGGAAATCGCCCGTCATCAACTCCCTGGCCGATGAAAGTGCCGTCTGGCCGCACGTAAAAGGCGCTCCCAAAGTGAGGAAAATCTCAAGCCGCGCAAGAAAGGCCGCTGAGGACCTCGCATGTGCCGACTTCATCGAGGAGATCAAGCACACGACCGGCCGCCTAATGTCGCGGCTAGTAAAGAAGAAAATGGCAAATGGCGAATGTGTGTAGATTACACCGATCTAAACAAGGCATGCCCGGCGATGCCTTCCCGCGCCCAACATTGACAAGTCGGGTCGATGGTACTTCGCTATAAACTACTATCTTTCTCGATGCTTACTCGTTACAATCGACACGATGTAACCGTCGACCGACACAAGACAAACCTCTTCATGATGCATCGTGGTAACTTTCAATACAACGTGATGCCTTACTTGTTGTCTCGCAGATCAAAGAATTATACGATGCTAAGGAAGACGTGCTGAGGAGTTATTTAGCCAGAGTAAGAGAGCTTCTCAAACAGTTCGACCAAGCGGAAGTGATCCATGTGCCTCGGACCGAAAATGTTCGAGCAGACATCCTATCAAAACTTGCAAGCACCAAAACTCCTGGGAATCACAGAAGTTTGATTCAGGAGACTCTAAACCGCCGAGTGTGTCCACCAAGCCAAGCCCGCTGGTCGCTCTATGTATCAACACAGTTCGCATTGATCGCCCCATCCTACTGCAGACATCGTTGAAGGAGAAGAGCCGAGCGACCCAAAGCAGCAAGATTGGTCGCCTGTGTATGCACCAAGTATTCAAAGAATAGAATGGAAATTGTATGTAAGAGGATTCTCGCCTCCATTGTTAAGATGTTCACGCCTACGGTTCGACCATGTGTTGAGAGATATTCATGAGGGCGCCAGGAAGCCATCGTGGTGCTCTGCTCCATTTCCAAGAAAGCCTCGTGGCCGGCATTATTGGCCGACCATGGACGAAGATGCTAAGAAGCGGGTTCGTAAATGCAAAAATGTCAAGTACATGCCGATGTCCACATCGCACCTTCCTCGTGAGTTACAAAGCCTCGCTCACTCTTGGCCGCTCGTCTGGTGGGGCATGGACCGCTAGGTCCGCTTCCACCGCCTCCGTGCCGCTCAAGTTCTTGATCGTGGCAAGAGACTATTTTACGGCGGATCGAGGTCGAGCCTCTGCAACGATCACATCAAAGTAAGCAAGTTCTTCTGGCTTGTGCAGCCAGCCCGCTTGGAATCCCGCAAAGAATTGATAACCGACAACCGCATCAGCTCGCAGCACAAAAAATTTAGGAGATGTTGGCCGACTTAGGGGTTAAACGCTTTTACCTCTACGAGCATCCACGCATAAACGCTAAGTCAAGCGCCAACAGAGTTATCCTCCGTGGTTTGAAACGTAAGACTGATGAAGCAAAAGCGGAATCGGGTCAAGAGCTACACCGCTTCTTCGGGCGCATGCAACTACTCCTCATTCATCGATCGGAGTCGCTTTTCGATTTGTGTATGGAATCGATGTTGTCATACCCATAGAGATGGACGAACTAAATCGAGAACTTTGAATCCTCAAAGAAAAGCCGATAACGCATCGAAAGCTATACGAGAAGAGTTCGACTCGACAAGAATCGCGCACTCCAAGCATCACTCAGAGAACAACCGACAAGGTAAGTTTGCAGCCTAGATATAACGCTCGAGTCCAGAAGAGAGACTTCTCGATCGGCCAACTAGTCTTGAGGCGTGCAGATGTTGGAAACAAGAATGCCCGACAAGGAAAGCTGGCACCAAATTGGGAAGGTCCTTATCGAGTCGTGGAAGAAACCCTAAGTGGGGCATACGAGTCAGAAACCATGGAAGGGCGACTATCCCCGTAACATGGAACGCTGATAAACTTAGAAAGTATTATGTTTGAATATGCTTTGAATGTAACAAACGACCGATCTATTAATGAAAGACAGGCAGGCGCTCTTTTTCCCATTGGGTTTTTTACTGAGGGGTGACCTTTAAAATATGCTTTGTACTTTACTTTCTCAAGAATGTATGCCCTGGCCGTCAAATATGCTCACGGCAAAGGAGCGATCAAATATCACAAACATGGATCGCCGACGCGATCTAAATCGAGAGCCATCGGTAATGGCCCAAGCGGTCAAGCGACCCACAAACAAGAGACCGTCAAACGATCTATATCGAGCGCCATCGAAATGGCCCTGGCGGTTAAGTAATAACCACAACGTTAGATCGCCGAAACGATCTATATCGAGCGCCATCGAAATGGCCCAAGGGTGAAGTAATAACTCACAACGCTAGATCGCCGTAAACGATCTATATCGAGCGCCATCGAATGGCCCAAGGGTTAAGTAATAACCCACAACGTTAGATCGCCTAAACGATCTATATCGAGCGCCATCGAAATGGCCCGGGGCCGTTAAGTAATAACTCATTAAGCGCTAGGTCGCCGAAACGACTCTATATGGAGCGCCACCGAAGTTGGCCCAAAAGAAGGTCACCGAAGTCGATCCAATCGGTGCCATCGAAATGGCCCAATCAAGTGTCACTAAGTGGGCACCGCTTATCTGTAAGAAATACCCTATCAACGTGCACCGCCGAGTGGTCCAGCGTAATGTGCCTGAGCGACCTAAATCTAAAGTTCAGAACTTAGAAAAATAAATGCTAAACAATAAGATTCAACTAAACAAACAAATTAAACAAAAGGAGATTGTCATTACAGAACAAGCGGACGCCTTGGCCGGCCGAAGGCCCACTAAATGAAAATCGCACGGCGCAGAATAGTGTTGTGCCCAAGGCAAATTAAACTATTACAGCATTTTTCACCGCCGCAGCGCTTCAAAACAGATCGAGCTAGGGCGAACGATATTGCCTTGATCGCCAAATTCCTGCCGCACGATCTTGCGCCTACAACATGTTGGTCGCTTTATCAAAGTTTTCGCCGGTTGATGTTCAAACCGAAGTTCAACACCCGCGACCGACCAAGAGCATCAAGAATTGCTCGATCGCCGCACCCTTTGCCATCCGGGCTACCTTCCGAACTTGCCCTCCGCTCTCTTCGGGTTCCCACTGGCCTTCTCTTTCTCCGTGACTCCGAGGTCGGCCTTCAAAGTTGTTACTTGAGCCCGAGTTCCTTGTTCCTCTTCGGATACTTGCTTTGGCCGCCATCGCCCGCCGCAGCTTCCTTCGACTTAGCCAATTTCTCCAGCCTTTTGTCGCGCTCGCTAATGCCTTGTCCTTCAAAGACGAGCCGCGAATGAAGATAGTCAAAGTTGGTTAGTTTGGCCAAGGTAAACAAAAGCACGACGTTAAAAGAATAAAATACCTTCACTTCATTCCGCCGCTTCTGGATGATTTTGTCCATTCCCATGCAAAGGGAAGCACAGATTCGCATGGGTTTTTTCTTGAACCGCTCAAGTCGGCCAGCCCCAAACCTCGAGCGAGAGAATAGGAATGTCATCCTAAGACCCAAGTCCCGACATCGAACTTGGCCCGCTGACCGAACGATCGCTTGCTGTGGGAGGAGGGACCGACAGCTTGATTTCTTTCCCCGCTCTTTCGAGTTCGAGGCACTTTCGATGGGCCTTCCGTGTCGATAACGTTTCGTGGCGCGCTTGGTCGCGCTTATTCTCGGGAGGATTCGTAACCTTCTCGATCTCGCCCGCTTCTGCCGCCATTCTTCCCGCGAAATAGAACAATTCAGAGTTAGAAAGAGCGAGTGGTAATCGATAGTAAAAATAAAGTACGGTTTAACCAATCTCGCCCCAAGAGCTCGACCCACGAGCAAGATTTAAAGGACGGCAAGCGGAGGTCGCCTCTTAGGATCTCGGGGCATCATGCCCGCCAAAGTCTTTATCATCTCCGAGATTCCAAGTCGGCCGCACCTGCATCCTCGATGCACAGATGTAATCACCGCCTCCCGAAGAAGTGAGCCTCGCTCCACATTATTGGGAAATAAGTGGGGACCGAGCATCCCGTCAAAGTCGATCTCTGACATAGCCTTGCCGGCCTCTTTGGTAGGAACGATCCAAAAGTACTGACTTTTTCAGGCCGCGCCCAACGACTCTTGGTACGCTTTAAAATACCGGTGCTGGGTCTTCTGGGTCTTGAAGGAAACCTGCTCCCTCTTCTCCTTGTTGGCTTTCTCTCTCAGCCAACTCAATTCAAAGATTGCAAAAAATAGATGGACCGACACCGGCCGGCCAAGCATGGTCAGAAGTTCCTCAAAAGTTTTTAGGAACGCCCAAGCGTTCGGATCCAGCTGGGAAGGAGCAACCCCGATGTAACGAAGAACATCACGTTGAAATTCGGTGAAAGGTGGGATGATGTTCATCCTCTCGAACACGATCCGATGCATCGTGAACTTAAGGTTGTCGGAGTAAGTCGCGATGTCCTCTCCCTCCTTCGTGCCTCTTACCCTCCAGCCCGGTAGTTTTTTGAAGTGAAGTCAGAGTTTCGCAATACCAATGGCCGAATCGTGATAATGCTCCCCGTTAGAACGGCGGTTTCACACCCAAGACATGTCAGATGGATCGCGAGCAATGTCGGGTAGAACTTCTTTGACCCCTTCGTTCGACCCTCCTTCATTGTTTAAACCCTGAACGGAAGAACTTGCCACGGGCTGAACCACAACCTCCTCAACAAGCATCTTCACTTCCGCCTTCCTCCGGACGCGCTTTGTACTGGGCCTTCTATCGCCACCTTCTTCGCTCCACCGGTGGCGCAAGGTATGGCAATTCTCCGTGGTGGTGGAGGGTTATTCGATCTAACTTCTAAGAGTCGAGCTTCGCCGCCCAAGACGACCGGATTTCTCCTTCATAATTAGCCTCTGACGCCTCGACATGTAGCTAGCAAAGGATCGGGACGGCTCTCCCGAATGCGAGCGTCTTTTTCGTCCGCGCATACACGCACTCGCGATAAGTGGATCGGTCAGTCGATTGAGCAACAGACTCATGAGAGGGGCGACTGGTCGCCCCGACCGACACCCCTATCACCAAAGCGTGGACGATACTCGTGGAACGATGTATTCAAAAAGAACCGCAGAAAGTTAAAGAATAAGGGCGTAGATCGATTCATACCTTAGAAAATGTTGTAGATCGGTCGCAAAAACAACAAATGAGCAATACGTAAAGCAACTACGGATGCAGTCGGCGGCAGATAAGTCGCTCACCGGGCAGAGCAATTCGTGAGAGTGTGAGGAATAGTCTCCACCGCAGAGGTATTTATAGCGCACTCCAAGGCGCGAAATGGACCGGAGGCTAAGCGCCGCAACGCTTTCACCTCCTCACCAATAATCGCCTTCGACAACCTCGAACCCCAAACGCCGCTGGCCATAAATGTCGCAAGAAAAGCCAACCGTCTGGTCAGCACGGCCAACGATTGCCAGGCGGTCGAGACCGTCCCATCAAGGCGAGCGGCCGCGTCCGTTCCACTATCAAGATTTGTCAACTATATAACTCCCGGGCAGCGATTCAAGCCTCACCGCCTCTAAGCGACCTAGGCTCGGGGGCAAATCGCTCTCGGTGTATCAAGAATTACAAGAACTACCAATAGCAAATGGGCCGCCGCCCCCACTCAAGATAACCGCCCAAGCAAGTCGCTTGACCGCATTCTCGCAACCGCCGAAATCTTCGCTAACGGCCGGACTCTACAAGATATATATGCCATTCGCGCATGGCATCGTGCACGCTCTTCTCTTACTCAGGTTATCTCGCCTCGAGCGACCACTCACTTGATCGTCGATGAGTGTCTTTGCAAGGTACCACCCGAGGTGCTCAACAGGAAGCCGGACCTGGTCCTCTCCCATACTCAACGATCGCCCACCAACGTAACATCAAAGAACTTCAACACTTTATTGGTCAAGGTACGATCAACAGTAAGGCTCTTGTATTTGCATGTAATATTTTAGCTTATACCGCTTGTTTATCTTTATTTTTTCCAATCGGGAACTTAATGTATTGATTTTTATTCTTTCTCCTTTAATATTCATGTTTACCTTCTAAGGCTAGTCAAATTCTTTTTGAGCGGGACCATTTTGAGAGGCATGCATTAGTGGAGGTAAGGAAATTCGAGTGATGAGTCCTGTGTGCAATAAGTATCTTGCTAAGGCAAATTAACTATTTACCTTCGAATGTATGATGTGTATTTTAATTTTTAACATTGCTTGATGTTCTTCTAATTGTTTCATTGTCGCATCGATTTTCTCGTTGGCAATCATATCTCATTCTCAATATTTGACAAAAAAATGGCTATTTAATTTTAAACTACTCTTTTTCAGACTGCTTTCATATAGCACATAACTAATGTATATGTATATAATATAATATCTAACTTCCTAAGGATAATATCTAACTTCCTAAGGCTTTGTTATGACATTAATATATATTATCAAATTTCGATCACATGTTCCGATTTCAAAGTTACAACAGTAACATGAAATGTATAATTTTTGTGAATAGAATTGTGGATCAGAAGATACCTATCGTGACATACTAAAGCAAGCTCAAGCTTCTAAGACAATGGAAGAGGGATTTTCTTGTGGGAGTCCATTCTCGGGAGTATGTCCCAAAAACCATGGACATCATTCTTGAGAAGTTTCGCCCCGAGAGGTACGTGTTATTTTTGGATTTCAGCCATTGACTATGAAATATATCATTGTTAGAATCGAGAACTAAAAAGTCCGTATGATTTCATATGCTAATTTTTGGTCTGGGCTTTGATAAATGAGTTAAACTATACCATCGGGCATATTTGAATCATGCTAGTAATCGCCTATTTGGATCATGTTGTTAACAGCTGAATCTATTGGTTGCCACCAAAGTGTAATATGACCCATGGCCTAATGGATAAGGCGCTGGCTCAGGAACTGCAGATTCGGGTTTGATCCCCAAGAGAGTCGCTTTTATTCACATTATCAAACATGTAAGGCTTTTTAAGAAATTTGTATAGCTTTCAAGTTTCATCAGACAGTGGAATTGTGTTTGTTATACTTTTAAGTTTAGTAACGGATTTTTCCTCGCTATTAGTGATGGAAAATCCTCTCTATTAGAGAGGAAAATTCTCTCTAATGTAGAGGAAAATTTTTCTATTAGCGATTTTAAAATTCCTCTCTATTAGTGAGGATTTTTCCTCTCTATTAGCGCGGATTTTTCCTCTCTATTAGCGACGGATTTTTCCTATCTATTAGCGACGTTATGACACCAAAATTCGCTACTTAATCATTGGTCGTCACAGCATTCCGCCTCTAAACCGCTTAGTGACGGATTTTTGTTGTTTAGAGAGGGATTTTGGGCGCCTCTAATTTTTGTTTTTTTAGTAGTGTTGGTATCAGAGCAGCTCGCCTAGTTCTGACATAGAGACCTTGTGGTCAAAAGGTTAGATCGAGTCACTAGGACTTAGACAATTAAATGTCGTAACCTTTCAAAGATATTAGGTGAAGTATCGAGTCGATCCACTCAATGTTTCATACGTGAGTTAATGAGAATGATGACAATTATTTGCCTCAGCCCCGAAATTGTCCAAAACCTAAACCATAGGAATTCTAGCCTTCTCGTTTCATCAGAGCACGTAGCGGAAGCAGAGGCCTACAGATGGTGTTCTTAAGCAAACAATGGGCAGCCTGTTGGTTCGAGGAAATTAAGGGCGATCTGCTCACCAATGAACTCAAGGCAATTGTAGACTTGCAAAGGGAAGCTATTGTAGGTTCTACAGGAACTACATTAAGCAAAGCCTTTGGGCAAGAATAAAGCCAAGATCGTAAGATCTCGTTAAGATTAATTGAACCCTCAAATCCTCACTCATTGATTAGCCGCCTATTAGTTACCAAATACGGTTTTACGATAACCTTACCTTATGGTTAGAGTAAACCCCACTTTATGTCGCAGCTTAGAGACATTCTTTCGTATAATCGCAAGTATTGATCGTGTTCTTTTCCTTAAAGCCACATTTCAAATGCCATGAATCCGATCTAGTAAGTCAGAAGCAATTTCAAGATACACGTAACCAAATGTCGATGGAGTCGCCTCCCCGACACGCTTGCTTCAACCAAGTTCCATTCAAGATGAGATTAGTAGGTTATGGTAACCAAATAACCTTATTATTACCTTGGGATTATGAGCAAGCCAATCTTGGTCTCAGGAGAAATTTTCGCCGCTTCTCGACTTGTTTTATTTATAACTTTTAATTCTAACTCCGATTTTTACGCTCGGGATGCGTTGGAAAACTAACTAAAATGTCTACACATCTCGAGAAGGATTTGAACTAATTGTTCAATGGTATTCTGAAATGTACTTCCGCTTTACTTCTAAGTTGTTGCCTTAAAGTGTTTATTGGCCATATACCCATTAGAGGTCCTGAGAGTTGGACAAAGACTTCCACCATTAAGAATAGATTCTTAGAACCCGGCTTATAATGATAATCATTGTACTTTTAAAAGGGTCTATTTCATGGAAATGGTTGTTAGTAATCGTAGCCTTCTAGCAAATCAGAGTTTTAAAACCAATAACTATAGACCATTTCACCATTATGCCACAAGAGTAGAACTTCCAATTACTTAAAGTATTGGAAGGGGTGTTTTCCTATAGGAAGATCAAACCATCCAAGTGTTAAACACCTGACTTCTTGTTAGGCAAGACACATTCCTTACCAAATGGTAACTCTAGGAGTTATGGTTATGTTTGGAGAATTGTGGAGTTTGGAGGGTTGTGGGACCAAAGGAATGAGTAAAATAGTGAGAATTGTTCTCTAATCAACGAAGCATTATCTTGTGCCCGCTTGATTCCGTGGAAGAATCCTTCTATTTTGATTATTTCTTTGATGTTATAATAATTAGCTCAACTCCGTGATTAATCCAAATATGCACGTTCCGCCTAGAGTAGTCAACAATACAACATGATGGAACAAAGTTTAGAATTTTCTAGTAAGTCTTACTTAACTAGGAAAGCTGTTATGTATCAAGCGAGAGATCTTTATTGTTTAGATCCTCTCATACTTAAGTGAATGAATAGTAGACTCAGTTCAAGAGAATAGTCGGTTGACGATAGGTTCTGAAAAGCCATACATCTGCGTGAGACCATCCGAATTTAGTAATTGAATTCAAAGACTGAGTCGCGAGTTGAAGATACTCCTTGTTAGTATTTCGGGTTAGCGAAGAAAGTAACTCCTATGGGTATGTAATAAAACTATTTTATATTCAAAGGTTCAAGAAGTTTTTCCACAAACTTTACCCATTTGTGAGTCAGTTATGAACACTGTAGTGACAGAGTTTAACCCGAAGTTCTAATAATACTGTACCAAATAAAACCGAAAGGTGATGTTCCCCAGTTTACTACAAGTTGGGTTGCTCCAGTGTTACTTGTTGAAAAGAAAGACGGGAGCAGAAGGTCGTGTATGGATTACCTCCAGTTGAACAAAGTTATTATTAGGAATAAGCATTCTTGCCAAGAATAAGTGATTTGCTTAATCAGCTTCGAGGTGCAGCAGTGTTTTCAAAGATTGGTCTAAGGTTGGGTTATCTTTAAATTCAAGGTTAGGGCTTTAGTTATTCCGAAGACAGCTTTCCATACTAGATGTGGACATTACAAGCGAGTAGTGATGCCCTTTGGCCTAACTAATGCTCCTACGCAGATTCATGGATTACATGAACCGCGCTTTCCACCCGCATTTAGACTAGTTGTTGAAATTTTCAATGATAACACTTGGTGTATACTAAGACTATTATGATCATGATCAAGATTCCACATTGTTCAATGTACTCCGAGAGAAGAAGTGGTATGCTAAACCTTGAAGCGGTGATATTTGGATGTATGTAATGAAGTATCTAGGATATGTGATATCCCAATGGGAGTGGCGTTGATTTTTTTCACTCACTTGGTTAACTTGTAAAGGTCAGCCCTTTGAAAGAGATTTCGATTAAGAAGAACGCTTCTCTAGAGTTGTAAAAGAGATTGACTTTTGTTCAGATCCCAATTCTTTCTGAACCGCCTCTCGGGATTTCAAATATACAAAGTGACAATTTCTAAAGGTTAGGATGTATTATGATGTTGCATCAACAAGTGGTAGTCGATGCATCCATGTAAGAAAAGCCTCATGAGGAGAATTATCCAACTCATGATTAGGAATTAACAACTATTGTGTATATAAGTGAGATTCTGGTGATAGCTTAGTGGTCAAAAAAGGGATTATGTCGCCTAAGGAGAAGATCATTAGGATGTGAATCGTGATTCTCAGACAGAGAGTTTCATCAACCATTAATACCGTAGAGCATTGCCGCGAAGAAACTCAATCCTCGAGTGTATGGTGCTAAGTGGTGTGTCAGATAGCTTTACCTTTTGTATTGTCCAATTTACATGAAGTGTTTCTTGTATCCTTATTGAGGAAGTACCTTTTCAATCCAAGTCGATCGCTGAGTTTTGAATGATTGATCTTCAATCGATTTGTCCTTTCGGGCCTCAACCAAGTCGATCTTAGAACATAGAGAGAAGACACTTCGACGCAGAACAATTCCAAATGCTAAAGTAGATTGGGAATGGTTTGTCTACGAGAAAGTTTCATGCGGATTGATGATGATATGTGGACGAGTATCCGAATTTTGTTTTCGAAGGTATGTTTGTTCAATTTTGAGGACAAAATTCTCAAGTTGGGGTGATTGTAATATCTCTAATTTCGCTAATTTCAATTAAGAAATTAACGAGTGATTTATTACTCAAGTAGGTAGTAAATCAAGTCACGGATATGAGGTTGTCACGAAAGCAATTTATAATTGCTTGAGTATATAATTTAAATGCATTACTGAGTGGAAATTAGAACACTAAGGGTATTTTAGTCTTTATACCACTCACACTAAATGAGTTACAAGACCCAAAAATATCCAAATACTCTCTCATTCCACACTTGTGTGAATAAAGAAAAGGTAAAGTTAGAGAGAGAGAGAGAGAGAGAGTGAGGAACCGTGAGAAAGAAAAGGAAATAAAAGAAGGAAGAAATAAAAGAAATAGAAAGAGAAAGAGAAAAGGAAACAGAGAGAGAGTGAGGAACCGAGGAGAAGAATAGAAAAGAGAGAAAAGAAGAAGAAGAAAGGATCTCCATGGATCCTCAAGGTTAGTAAGTTATTTTTCCACCATTCCACTCCATTTTCAATTCTCTTTCCATTGGTACAAGTTTCATTGACTGATTCCTCCTCAATCTCATTTTGTCATGGGTGACCCATTCAAGCTCAAAGATGAAGATTAGAGGAGTTTTGGGTATTTGGTGGCTTGTATGTGGATATTGAAGCTAGCTTAAGGTTTAGGAAGCTCAAGTTAGGGTTTTGAATGCTTGAGTTTCTGATTTGGAAGCTTAGGAGTGTTTCCCCTGCTGTTTGGTTCGTGGAAATGTATGAGGAGAGGGTTGAGCTGCTGCTTTTTTTTTCAATTGGGAGTTGTTTGGGAGCTTTTGGAACGGTTCGGGTTTGAGTTCGTGAAGTTTTCGAGCTTGTCTCGGTGTTTCGGATTCTAAACACTTCTGCATTTGCGTGATTTTCATCACGTTAGGTGAGTTTTACTCGCTTAGGTTTTGTTTTATGTTGTGTTGACTGGTTGATTTTCGTGGATCGTTGAAATTGTTTGCGCCTCAGAATTTGAATCGCGAAAACCGCAAATTTGGTCACTTAACTCGCTGTTTTAGAAAATCAGGACACAGCTTCGGTTTCTTTAGAACTGGGACTGTTCGGTTAGTCCAAAAATTATGTTTCTGATTGTTTTTGAAAATAGACTTAACGCCGGTCGCTTTGGCATCGGTTTCAAGTAAATTTGGAGTTGTGTAGCTCAAGCTATGAGTGTCTCAAGTTAGGTCAAATTTCTCAAATTAAACCGTATAGGTTCGCTTTTTCGTGTATTGAGTTCTCAATTGAACTCCGCTTGAATGATTCTTGTTTCGTTGGAAAGTAGACTGAATTCCCTACGGATTAGGAACTTGTTTTATCAAATTTCATTAAGAAATGAGAAAGAAAATTGGGTTGCAAGTGGGGAAAGTAATTCTGTCCAATGCCGTACTCGTGAAGTATTTTGAAAAACTTTACCAATTAAATGCTTATTTTGAAAATGAAAATCATAGGCAGAAATTACACTCAGAGAGCTTTCTTAAGAGTGTTAGTTTGTTGAAACCGATATTGTTTGCTATTTTAATTAATTCGCCAAGCAGGTGCATCGCAGAGAAAATTCTGCACTTGTGTCGATCCTTACAAATCTCAAACGAATTACTTGAAGTAATTACTTGTGATTGCTGTGGTCTGTCCCGGAATTGGGGTATATGTTGGCTGTTGTGGTTGAATTTGGATTGAAACATAGTTTGGGTTCGATCGAGAACAAAACGGAACGGAAATTGGGCACACAAGTTGAGAAGTTCCTTATGTCCCCAAAATTCGATGTTTCGCTTCGACGCCCGCTCGACTTCAAACTTCTTTCAAATCCTTTTCCTAACCACTTATATTATATATGGATGATATTGCTATGTTTTGAATGTGGTTTGGTTTGTTTTGGTTGAATTTACAAATCTCTTGAAAAACCGACAAATCTAGTATACGCAAAGCGAATCAAACTTGACTATAAAGTGATGCTTGGACCGTGATATAGGTTCTTGATTGTTCTAGTATGGTATTATAACATATCATAGATTGAATTATGTTTCGATATATAAATTATATCGAGTATAGGAGCCCAATGCGGGTGTGATATATAAATTATATCGAGTATAGGAGCCCAATGCGGGTGCGATATATAAGAAATATCGAATTGAGGTGACGAATTTCCATGCGCTTAGTATACTAGAGAGGGAAGTCATGCGCCCGGTCCTAGGCCCCCATGTTAAAATTAAAGCTATCCGCCTTTAAGAGTTGTACACTTATTGGCTATGTTGGGGTTCACCCATGCTTCCTTATGTGTTGTTGGTGATGTGCTAGAATTGATAAAACTTTTAAATGTGTATATTGTGATTTTGTCACTCAAGCTTCTTTAGGTTGTTGGTGACATGTCACAAGAGATTAATAAAGAGGATAGTGCATAGCCATCAAGAATTGGGCTATGAACTATAGATAAGTAATTTAAGTTGTACATAGTCATCAAGAATCGGACTATGAACTCTTATGTAATTCATTTATCGGATTACACATGATTGATTGTATATTGTAATTCTTTTGAATTACTAATTATGGTTTTATAAATGGACCGAGTGATAGGTAAGGGGTCACGGTAAGACTCACTGAGATTTGTTATCTCACCCTACAAATGTTGTTGTTTTACAGAGAAACAGGTAAAGAAAATCCTTTATGACTCGAGTGGATGGCGTGCTCGAGTAGGAAATGGAAGACGTAGTTCGTCTATTAATAGTTATGATTTTCCCTTGTATCTTTGTATTCGATTTATAACTTGAATTTGTATTTGAGTTATGTAATCGCTTTCACGTTGTCTTGTTTTGGGATATTGAACTTTGGACTATATTATGTTTACGACTCTTTGATTTGGATTCGAGAGTTTTTGGTCAAATCAATATCTGAGACAGGAATTTTTATACTCTGATGTATGTCATTATGTACACTTTAGTATTTTCCCGTGAAGTTTACGAAAAAAAAAAGATGAGATTTAATTATTTATTTTTTTAGGAAAAATAAATTTGGAATTTTTCCTAGTGGTGTCGCTTTTTTTGACGATTGGTAATGGTCAAATTAATTATGTATAGTAGTTTGAGTCGATTATAATAAATAGTAAATTAATAATAATTTAATTAATTTTATGTAATTAATGATTTTAAAAAAAAGTAAAAAAAAAAGATTTTTGGTAGTTGATTGTTTGATTATATTGATAGTAGAGAGAAGTGAAAAAGAGTGAGAGAGAGAGGAAAGATAAAAGATGATGAGAGAGTAGACCTATTAATAATAAAAGTAGGTGAGAGAAAAAATGAAAAAATAAATAAATTAAAATGATATTTTTATCCAAATAATATAACTAAAATAAGAAGAATAGATTAATAAATTTCATAGATGTGCAACTATTTATTATATTATATTATTGTAGACAGTAGATGTGCTAGCCATGTGAGGAATTAATGAGCCAACTTCTTCCCTTTTTTAATGCACCAGCAGAAGCAATTAATGAGCCAACTTCTCATTTTTTTTATTTTTTATTTTGTACTGGAAGACAATGTTAAAAGTGGGGCTACTAGCATAATTTCAATCTCAACCTCTCATCTCTAAACAGGTATATCATCTACCTCCCCCTTCACTCATCTTCTACCTTCACCATCTTAAGTGTTTAGTTTGATTTCTTTAGTTTCAGTTGTAGTTTTTTAAATTCTTCTATCATTCTCACAGATTCAGAATTTTCTCTTTTCAATTTTATTCTACTACTACTTTAACACCAAAACTCTCTTTGTATGCTTTCTAACTCTGGGATGAGAGCTCCAAATAGTTCACCAAAATGGTTGTCAAGAAGAGACCATGGCTTAATGCAAGACTCAGATGGGGAAGCATATGTCCCAACTCGTGACTATTAATGGAACTGGAAACTTTAGCACTATCAATGAAACTATTAAAAAAACTTTGGGTGATGGATAAACCGCTTTCAGATCTGCAACACTGGTGAAGTTTTCATTACCTCTTTTCTTGTTTTGTCCTCAATTAATCTCCCCAATTTTCTAAACTATCAACATATTCTCTTCCTTTTTGTAAATAATGTATTTTAATTTATATTTATATTGTGTGTTTCTTCTACTACCGAGAATTGTAGGTGTGTATGCTGTCGTGGACTTAAAAGAAAGAAGAGGGAACTCAATAACTTTTTGGGTTTTTTTTGTACCCCCACCCAATCCCCATATACCCCCACCCAAACTGAAAACCCCAAAATACCCTTCTGAAAACGTTTTTTTTTTTTAAAGATTTTTGGCCAATCATATATAGACTGGGGTATATATACGACTCCTATTTTTTGCCCATCGATATACACCCCCAAGGCGTATATATGATTGGCACACTTCACTCATAATCGTGATATACGCCCTGGGGGTGTATATACGATATGGTAAAAATAGGGTCGATATATACCCCCTCGTGTGTATATACGATCCCTATTGTATTTTTTTAATTTTTTAAGTCAAATAAAATTTAATTAAGTCCTAAAATAGGTTTTGTGTGTAGTTCGTTAAAACGTGATTTATGTTATACGTCGAACTAATAATTTAGGCTAAAAATCGTATTCGGGCAACATACTCCGATTGTAATGAAACTACAAACCATTAAAACCAAAAATCAAGAATCAAGACTCCATACGCTGCCGTGTGTTTAACTTTTGTTTCTATATGATTTAATAATAGTTTAATGATATTCATTTAATTGTAACAAAATTATTTTGTAATTTTTGGTATTAGTTTTAATAGTGAGATTATAGTAAATAGTAAATTTTAGATTATTGTTTTATCTTTTAGTGGTCAAATGACTGTTTTACCCTAATATTGTAACTAATGGAAGAATGATAAGTTAGTAAATTTGGTGGTGGTTAAATTGCATCTATTTATATTAAATAAATAGATAATAGACACTCGTTGTCGCTCCCTGCAATGCTCACATAAAAAAGTTGATGAGATTTAATAATTATTTTTTTAGGAAAAATAATTTTAGAGTTTTTGCTAGTGGTATCCGTTTTTTTGACTATCGGTAGTGGTTAAATTAATTGGGTTTAGTAGTTTTAAGTAGATTAAAGTAAATAATAAATTCTATATAATTTTGAAAGAAAACAATTGTTCAGGCGCCACACGCTATTGCATGCCTTTTGCTTCTTTTGGCGCGCCCGCTGGCAATCGCCAATGGTGCTCTCGCTGTCGCTCCCGTGAAGCTTACGTAAAAAAAGATGAGATTCAATTATTTATTTTTTTAGGAAAAATAAATTTGGAATTTTTCCTAGTGGTATCGCTTTTTTTGACGATTGGTAATGGTCAAATTAATTGTGTATAGTAGTTTCAGCCGATTAGTAAATTAATAATAATTTAATTAATTTTATGTAATTAATGATTTTAAAAAAAAAGTAAAAAAAAAAAAAAAAAAGATTTTTGGTAGTTGATTGTTTGATTATATTGATAGTAAAGAGAAGTGAAAAAGAGTGAGAGAGAGAGAGGAAAGATAAAAGATGATGTCAGAGTAGACCTATTAATAATAAAAGTGGGTGAGAGAAAAAATGAAAAAATAGATAAATTAAAATGATATTTTTATCCAAATAATATAACTAAAAGAAGAAGGATAGATTAATAAATTTCATAGATGTGCAACTATTTATTATATTATATTATTGTAGATGAGATGTGCTAGCCATGTGAGGAATTAATGAGCCAACTTCTTCCCTTTTTTAATGCACCACATAAGCAATTAATGAGCCAACTTCTCCTTTTTTTTTTTTTTTACCGAAGCCATTGTTAAAAGTGGGGCTATTAGCATAAATTTCAATCTCAACCTCTCATCTCTAAACGGGTATATCATCTACCTCCCCTTCACTCATCTTCTACCTTCACCATCTTAAGTGTTTAGTTTGATTTCTTTAGTTTCAGCTTGTAGTTTTTTAAATTCTTCTATCATTCTCACAGATTCAGAATTTTCTCTTTTCAATTTTATTCGCTACTACTTTAACACCAAATCTCTCTTTGTATGCTTTCTAACTCGGGATGAGAGCTCCAAATAGTTCACCAAAATGGTTGTCAAGAAGAGACCATGGCTTAATGCAAGACTCGGGATGGGGAAGCATATGTCCCAACTCGTGGCTATTAATGGAACTCGAAACTTTAGCACTATCATCAAACTATTAAAAACTTTGGGTGATGGATAAACCGCTTTCAGATCCGCAACATCGTGAAGTTTTCATTACCTCTTTTCTTGTTTTGTCCTCATTAATCTCTCACCTTCTAAACTATCAACATATTCTCTTCTTTTTGTAAATAATGTATTTTAATTTATATTTCTATTGTGTGTTTCTTCTACTACCGGAGAATTGTAGGTGTGTATGCTGTCGTGGACTTAAAAGAAAGAAGAGGGAACTCAATAACTTTTTGGATTTTTTTTTGTACCCCCACCCAATCCCCATATACCCCCACCCAAACTGAAAACCCCAAAATGTCCTTCTGAAAACGTATTTTTTTAAAGATTTTTGGCCAATCGTGTAACACCCAAGTATTTCTCAACAATAGAAATACTAAAAATGCACCATTAGCATACATCAGAGTAAACCTACCCCTGTTTCAGATATTGAATAATACAAAACTCTCGAATTCTAATCAAAGAGTTATATCCAACTTAAGATACTTAGGGTACAATAACATAAGTATTTAAGTGTCTGTTAAACATTACAACAAAATACTCAATATCCAATGACAAAGGTAACATAGATTAGTTTTACAACTTAACAAGCAAGTCATAAACTAAGTTCCAGAATAAACAGAGGAAAACTAAATAACATAGTCTGAGCTACTATGTCTACAAATCTCCAAGCCACAACATCTAATCATGCCTGTTAGCTTTACGCTTCCCCCGCATATCCAAAACAACAAAATTTGTAGTAGGTGAGATAACATATCTTAGTGAGTCTTATCGCAAATTCGACCTATCACTCTGGCCCTTTATAAAACCTTAATTAATTTCTTGATTTAATCAATAAACCATGCACGCATTAATTGCACAATACCGATCGCACATCCGCTAATCCCGTGAAACAAAGGCATTCATAACGCCAAAACAATTGTACCATACCGATCGCACATCCGCTAATCCTCGCACAAAGACATTAATTCTCTTTAGCATAACACCGATCAGACATCCGCTAATCCCAAGTGAACTCTATCGCCGAGCCTAGGTTTAGGCTCATGACTTCCCTCCTAGTATGCTAACCGGTGGGTCGTCACCCGCACTAGACATAATATATATATCGCATATAATTTACTCTATGATATAAATTCATATCATATACGCTTCTTCTTATGAACCCGCATAACCACCCGCATAATTCAAATTTTGTTCTTAAAACAATTTTTCCCACACGATACTCTAAGTTTCACAAATTCAACTATATATGATATAAGTGGTTAGCAAAAAGGATTTGAAAGAAGTTTGAAGTCGAACGCAATCATTTAAACTAAACATCGAATTTGGGGGCATAAGGAACTTCTCAACTTTGTGCCCAATTTCCATTCCGCTTGCTTCTCCGATCGATCCCTAAACTGTGTTTCTTTCCAAATTCAACCACAACAGACATATATATATATATATATATATATATATATATATATATATATATATATATATATATATATATATATATATTCCAATCAAAGACTACAAACCAAAGAAGCAAAATAAAGATGATTTCGTTTCTAAATTTCAAACACACTGGATTTTCGTGAAAATATTGTTTTTGACTAAAATTCACTTAAACTCAAGATTTTTGAAAACTCTCCAAACATAACACACAAACAACATTTAAATTCCCTAAACGTGAGTAAACTCACCTATCGTGATGAAAATCACTAAATACCTAAACGGGCGTAAACTCAACCTGCTCCAAACAACACTAACTCAACCCAAACTTAGATCCAAGCTCCTCCAAACCGAAATCAACAAAATTTAAACCGAAATCCACAAAATTCTAAACCGAACCCACAGCTCTAAACCTACATTTTCTTCCACTAGAACTCCAAAACTTCAACAATGGTGAAACGAAACGAGTAGAAATTAGGGATAAAAATTACACCATTAGAAAGAGGAGGAAAATGGGAGAGAATGGTACCAAAAGCCCTTACTAAGTGAAGAATTGAGGAGATCTTCCTCTTCTTTCTCCTTCTCCTTCGCCACCTTCTCCTCTCTTCTCTCTGCCTCTCTGTCTCTTTTCTCTGCTTTCACTCACTCTCTCTCTTTCCTTTTGTTTCTTTTCTTCTTTTATTCCTTTTCTTCTCCTTTCTTTTCTTTATTTGACTTTCCTTCTCTTTTTTTATTCTTTCTTTGACCAAAATTAATTGGTGGGTCAAGGGTTAATTGGGGAAAGACCTAAATGCCATTGGCTCACAAATCTCACTAATCCTATTTTTACCCCAAAACTCTCACATCCAATTAACACCATTTAATCAATAAAGCTATTTAATCCTATAATTTAACGAGGACTCATTAATTCCTAGACAATCTCATTTTAAAATGTGTCTCATTATTTTTCACATAACAATCCACTCAAGTAATTTCTTAATTTGAAATTAACTAAATTAGGATGTTACAAATCGTATATACACTGGGGTATATATATTTAACTTATTTTTTTCCCATCGATATACACCCCCAAGGCGTATATACGATTGGCACACTTCATTTCATAATCGTGATATACGCCTTGGGGGTGTATATACGATGGTAAAAATAGGGTCGATATATACCCCCTGTGTGTATATACGATCCCTATTGTATTTTTAAAAAAATTTAAGTCAAATAAAAATTAATTAAGTCCTCAAAATAGGTTTTGTGTGTAGTTCGTTAAAACGTGATTTATGTTATACGCCGAACTAATAATTTAGGCTAAAAATCGTATTCGGGCAACATACTCCGATCGAATGAAACACAACCATTAAATCGTAAAAATCAAGAATCAAGACTCTCACACGCTGCTGTGTGTTTAATCCTTTTTTCTATATGATTTAATAATAGTTTAATGATATTCATTTAATTGTAACAAAATTATTTTGTAATTTTTGGTATTAGTTTTAATAGTTAGATTATAGTAAATGTAAATTTTAGATTATTGTTTTATCTTTTAGTGGTCAAATGACTGTTTTACCCTAATATTGTAAACTAATGGAAGAATGATAGGTTAGTAAATTTGGTGGTGGTTAAATTGCATCTATTTATATTAAATAAATAGATAATAGATACTCGTTGTCGTTCCCGTGCGGCTCACATAAAAAAGTTGATGAGATTTAATAGTTTTAAGTAGATTAAAGTAAATAATAAATTCTATATAATTTTGAAAGAAAAATTGTCTGTATGCCACAACACATGCATGCCTTTTGCTTCTTTTTGGCGCTCCCGTTGGCAATGTCAATGGTGCTCTCGTTGCTGCTCCCGTGAAGCTTACGAAAAAAAAAAAGATGAGATTCAAATATTTATTTTTTTAGGAATAATAAATTTGGAATTTTTCCTAGTGGTATCGCTTTTTTTGACGATTGGTAATGGTCAAATTAATTGTGTATAGTAGTTTGAGTCGATTATAATAAACAGTAAATTAATAATAATTTAATTAATTTTATGTAATTAATGATTTTAAAAAAAAAAAAGAAAAAAAAAAGATTTTTGGTAGTTGATTGTTTGATTATATTGATAGTAGAGAGAAGTGAAAAAGAGTGAGAGAGAGAGAGAGAGGAAAGATAAAAGATGATGTGAGAGTAGACCTATTAATAATAAAAGTGGGTGAGAGAAAAAATGAAAAAATAAATAAATTAAAATGATATTTTTATCCAAATAATATAACAAAAAGAAGAAGGATAGATTAATAAATTTCATAGATGTGCAACTATTTATTATATTATATTATTGTAGACAGTAGATGTGCTAGCCATGTGAGGAATTAATGAGCCAACTTCTTCCCTTTTTTAATGCACCAAATAAGCTAAATTAATGAGCCAACTTCTCCTTTTTTTTTTCTGGAAGACAGTGTTAAAAGTGGGGCTACTAGCATAAATTTCAATCTCAACCTCTCATCTCTAAACGGGTATATCATCTACCTCCCCCTTCACTCATCTTCTACCTTCACCATCTTAAGTGTTTAGTTTGATTTCTTTAGTTTCAGCTTGTAGTTTTTAAATTCTTCTATCATTCTCACAGATTCAGAATTTTTCTTTTCAATTTTATTCTACTACTACTTTAACACCAAAACTCTCTTGGTATGCTTTCTAACTCTGGGATGAGAGCTCCAAATAGTTCACCAAAATTGTTGTCAAGAAGAGACAATGGCTTAATGCAAGACTCAGATGGGGAAGCATATGTCCCAACTCGTGGCTATTAATGGAACTGGAAACTTTAGCACTATCATTGAAACTATTATAAAAACTTTGGGTGATGGATAAACCGCTTTCAGATCTGCAACACTGGTGAAGTTTTCATTACTTCTTTTTTTGTTTTGTCCTCAATTAATCTCTCAGCTTCTAAACTATCAACATATTCTCTTCCTTTTTGTAAATAATGTATTTTAATTTATATTCATTAAATCCGAAAAAAATCAAGAATCAAGACTCCCACACGCTGCCGTGTGTTTAACTTTTTTTCTATATGATTTAATAATAGTTTAATGATATTCATTTAATTGTAACAAAATTATTTTGTAATTTTTGGTATTAGTTTTAATAGTGAGATTATAGTAAATAGTAAATTTTAGATTATTGTTTTATCATTTAGTGGTCAAATGACTGTTTTACCCTAATATTGTAACTTATGGAAGAATGATAGGTTAGTAAATTTGGTGGTGGTTAAATTGCATCTATTTATATTAAATAATAGATAATAGATACTCTGTCGCTCCCTGCATGCTCACACATAAAAAGTTGATGAGATTTAATATTTATTTTTTAGGAAAATAATTTTAGAATTTTTGCTAGTGGTATCGATTTTTTTGACAATCCAGTAGTGGTTAAATTAATTGGGTTTAGTAATTTTAAGTAGATTAAAGTAAATAATAAATTTATATAATTTTGAAAGAAAAAATTGTCTCAGGCGCTGCTAGCGCGATGCATGCCTTTTGCTTCTTTTTGGCGCCCGCTGGTAATCGCTAATGGTGCTCTCGTTGGCACTGTCAATGGTGCTCTTGTTGCTGCTCCCGTGAAGCTTACGAAAAAAAAAGAGATTCAATTATTTATTTTTTTAGGAAAAATAAATTTGGAATTTTTCCTAGTGGTATCGCTTTTTTTGACGATTGGTAATGGTCAAATTAATTGTGTATAGTAGTTTGAGTCGATTAGTAAATTAATAATAATTTAATTAATTTTATGTAATTAATGATTTTAAAAAAAAAGTAAAAAAAAAAAGATTTTTGGTAGTTGATTGTTTGATTATATTGATAGTAGAGAGAAGTGAAAAAGAGTGAGAGAGAGAGAGGAAAGATAAAAGATGATGTGAGAGTAGACCTATTAATAATAAAAGTGGGTGAGAGAAAAAATGAAAAAATAAATAAATTAAAATGATATTTTTATCCAAATAATATAACTAAAGGAAGAATGATAGATTAATAAATTTCATAGATGTGCAACTATTTATTATATTATATTATTGTAGACAGTAGATGTGCTAGCCATGTGAGGTGTAACATCCCTAATTTCGTTAATTTCGGATTAAGAAATTAACGAGTGAATTATTACTCGAGTAGGTAATAAATCAAGTCACGGATATTAGGTTGTCACGAAAGCAATTTATAATTGCTAGAGTAGATAATTTAAATGCATTATTGAGTGGAAATTAGAACACTAAGGGTATTTTAGTCTTTATACCACTCACACTAAATGAGTTACAAGACCCAACAATATCCAAATACTCTCTCATTCCACACTTGTGTGAATAAAGAAAAGGTAAAGTTAGAGAGAGAGAGTGAGGAACCGTGAGAAAGAAAAGGAAATAAAAGGAAAAGAAAGAAATAAAAGAAATAGAAAGAGAAAGAGAAAGAGAAAAGAAATAGAGGGAGAGAAAGAAGAGGAAAGTAAGAGAGAGAGGAAACCGTGAGAAATGAAAGAGAGAAAGAAAGAAGAAGAGGAAAACCTAGCGAGAGAGACAAGAGAAGAAGGAGGTGGGGGTTTTGATCCTCCCATTGCAAGTAAATAATTTCTCCTCCATTCCACTCCATTTTCAATTCTCTTTCTATTGATACTAATTTTATACCCTATTTCCCATCTTTTTCAAATCACCATTGATGGATTTTGAAGCTTTCAAGCATCTCAAATGGAGTTTTAAGTTTTAACACACTTGATGCTTTCTTGAGGTTTCATGAAGTTCAATAACTGATTTGGGAGCTTTGATTGGGTCAACCTTTATGTTTGGAATCGATTTGTACAGTAGAAGGGAGAGTTGAGGTGCTGGCTTTTCGGATTGGAAGTGTTTGGAACGGTTCGGGTTGAGTTCGTGAAGTTTCGGAACGATTGAGCTTTGTCAAAGACTCGGTTTTCGTGATTTTCATCATGATAGGTGAGTTTTACTCGCTTAGGGTTTTTGTTTTATGTTGTGTTGACTGGTTGATTTCTGTGATCGTTGAAATTGTTTGTGTTTCGTAAATTTTGAATCGCGAAAACCGCAAATTTGGTCTCGAACTCGCTGTTTTAGAAAATCTGGACACAGCTTCGGTTTTATTAGAACTGGGACTTCTCGGTTAGTCCAAAAATTATGTTTCTCATTGTTTTTGAAAATAGACTTAACGCCGGTCGTTTTGACACTGGTTTCGTTAAATTTGGAGTTGTGTAGCTCAAGTTATGAGTGTCTCAAGTTAGGTCAAATTTCTGAAATTAAACTGTGTATAGGTTCAGTTTTTCAGGTCTTGAGTTCTCAATTGAACTCTGTTTTAAATGATTCTTGTTTCATTGGAAAGTAGACTGAATTCCCTACGAATTAGGCACTGGTTTCATCAAATTTCATTAAGAAATGAGAAAGAAAATTGAGTTGCAAGTTGGGCAAAAAGTTCTGTCTGATTTTGTACAGCAGTGTAGTATTTTTAAAAACTGTATCAACTGGAGCCTTGTTTTGAAAAATGGATATAACATGTAGAAACTACACTCAGAGAGCTTTTCAATGAGTATTCGCTTGTTGAAACTGATGTCGCTTGCTATTTTAAGTCATTGGTCGGGCGAGGTGCACCGCTGTAGGAAATTCTGCACTTATGTGTGTACAAAATGTTTGTGTGTGTTATTCCAAATCTCAAACGATTACTTAAAGTAATTGCTTGTGATTGCCGTGGTCCTGCTCTCCGAATTGGGGTATATGTTGGTCGTTGTGGTTGAATTTGGATTGAAACATAGTTTGGGTTCGATCGAGAACTAAACGGTTTACTTAAAGTATATCAATTCCTACTAAGTAGGCAATGGTTTTATCAAATTTCATTAAGAAATGAGAAAGAAAATTGAGTTGCAAGTCGGGCAAAACGCTCGTTCGATTTTTTGGTACAGCAGTTGTAGTATTTTTTAAAACAGATCAATCTGGAGCCTTGTTTTGAAAAAATGGATATAACATGTAGAAACTACACTCGCAGAGCTTTTCAATGAGTGTTCGCTTGTTGAAACCGGCGTCGCTTGCTAATTTAAATCATTGGTCGGGCGAGGTGCATCGGTCAGAGGAAATGCCGCACTTATGTGTGTGCAAAAATGTCTGCGGTGTGTGTTATTCCAAATCTCAAACGAATTACTTGAAGTAATTGCTTGTGATTGCCGTGGGTCCAGATCGAATATATATATTGTCCGTTGTGGTTGAATTTGGAGAGAAACACAGCCAGATCGACGGAGAACTAAACGGAACTAAATTGGGCACAAAGTTGAGAAGTTCCTTATGTCCCCAAAATTCGATGTTTCGCTTTCGACGCCCGCTCGACTTCAAACTTCTTTCAAATCCTTTTTCCTACCGCTTATATCATATATAGTTGAATTTGTGAAACTTAGAGTATCGTGGTGGGAACAATTGTTTTAAGAACCAAATTTGGTGTCCGGATCAAGTTATGTAGGTTCATAAGAAGAACCGTATGATATGAATTTATATCATAGAGTAAATTATGTCCGATATATATATTATGTCTAGTCCGGTGACGCACCCACCGTTAGCATACTAGAGGGGGAAGTCATGAGCCCCTAAACCTAGGCTCTCAACGATAGTGGTTCACCGGATTAGCAGATGTGTAGCCTGGTGTTATGCTAAAGAGAATTAATGTAATCGTGGTCGGATTAGCAGATGTGCAATGCAGATGGTACAATTGTTTTGACGTTAGGAATGCAATCGCACGGATTAGCAGATGTGCAAATTCAGATTGTGCAATTAGTAACGCATGGTTTATTTATTAAATCAAGAAATTAATTAATGTTTTATAAATGGACCGAGTGATAGGTCAGGGGTCACGGTAAGACTCAATGAGATTTGTTATCTCACCCTACAAATGTTGTTGTTTTACAGAGAAACAGGGAAAGAAGATCATTTATGGCTCGAGTGGATGGCGTGCTCGAGAAGGAAATGGAAGACGTAGTTCTTCTATTATTAGTTATGGTTTTCCCTTGTATCTTTGTATTCGATTTATAACTTGAATTTGTATTTAAGTTATGTATCGTTTCCGCTATTCTTGTAAAGATGTAAATCTAAGCAGGAAATGTATCTCTGATGTATGCTAAAAAGGTACACTTTAGTATTTCTACTAGATAGAAATATGAGGGTGTTACCTGAGGAATTAATGAGCCAACTTCTTCCCTTTTTTAATGCACCAGCAGAAGCAATTAATGAGCCAACTTCTCCTTTTTTTTTTTCTGGAAGACAGTGTTAAAAGTGGGGCTACTAGCATAAATTTCAATCTCAACCTCTCATCTCTAAACGGGTATATCATCTACCTCCCCCTTCACTCATCTTCTACCTTCACCATCTTAAGTGTTTAGTTTGATTTCTTTAGTTTCAGTTGTAGTTTTTTAAATTCTTCTATCATTCTCTACAGATCTGTAAATTTTCTCTTTTCAATTTTATTCTACTACTACTTTAACACCAAAACTCTCTTGGTATGCTTTCTAACTCTGGGATGAGAGCTCCAAATAGTTCACCAAAATGGTTGTCAAGAAGAGACAATGGCTTAATGAAAGACTAAGATGGGGAAGCATATATCCCAACTCGTGGCTATTAATGGAACTGGAAACTTTAGCACTATCATTGAAACTATTATAAAAACTTTGGGTGATGGATAAACCGCTTTCAGATCTGCAACACTGGTGAAGTTTTCATTACCTCTTTTTTTGTTTTGTCCTCAATTAATCTCTCAGCTTCTAAACTATCAACATATTCTCTTCCTTTTCGTAAATAATGTATTTTAATTTATATTTATATTGTGTGTTTCTTCTACTACTGGAGAATTGTAGGTGTGTATGCTGTCGTGGACTTAAAAGAAAGAAGAGGGAACTCAATAACTTTTTGGGTTTTTTTTGTACTTCACCCAATCCCCATATACCCCCACCCAAACTGAAAACCCCAAAATGCCCTTCTGAAAACGTATTTTTTTTAAAGATTTTTGGCCAATCGTATATACACCTGGGGGGTATATATACGACCCTATGTTGTTGAGTGGCGCCAGGGGGTGTTGTGTTGCCCCTAGGCACTAGTGTCTATGTTGTTTGGTGCCCCGTGGCGCGCTGGGTGTCGTGGTTGCCCTAGCGCCGCTTTGTGTCCGGTGCGCCCGGCATGCCGTGGTGGCCCCATAGGCGCCAATTTTACGTGTGTCAGGTGCGCCCGGCATGCCGTGGTTGCCCTAGGCGCCATGTGGTGTGCGGTTTGGCGCCAGGTTGCGCCTATATGTTGCGCTTCTATCGCCAACCCCGTGTTGCCGTGTCATCGCGTAAACTAATTGGTGTCTTAAATGTTGGTGTGGTGGGAAACTTGGTGTTAGCCTCAAATGCTATAATTGGTGTGTTGTATTAACTAAGGTGATAGGCGATGGGTCCAATATGACCAATTATTTGATGATGGTGTGTTGGGTCAAATATGACCACTTAACGATGTTCGTGTTGTTGCATCATGTGTAAGATTTTGATATTAGTTGTTTTCGTGTTGTTCATGGTGTCGCATGCATTCATATGTACATTCCGTGATGTATGGTTCGCCTTAGAGCTATGCTCAATATTGGTGATGATGCCATGAGATGGCTATTTTTCTGATGGTACCACATGCATATGCCCGCTTGTGGGTTGCATTTCATCTCCCATTCATTATATTGGTGATTTTCCTGGGTGATTGATATTGACGATGTTGTTGTGTAATGATGTTGTTGTGTAATGATGTGGTAATTATAGTTGCCTTAACTCTAGTATACTGCTTATCATACATGCTATTATACTGTTAGAGACTCACCCCTTCTGTTGGAATGTTACCCCTATGTTGGTAACGTGCAGGTGATAGTGAGTGAAGGCTTGTCTACCTTCGCCACCTGAGTCGATGTCATCTCTGATACGTAACACTCGGGGAGGGGATGAACACTATTTTATTTAGTTGTTTTATTGTATTGTTTGATTTGAACCTGAAGTCGTGGATTTTGAAATGTTGGTAATTTTTGGTGGTGTAGACTCAATCGAAGTAATTCCACGTTTTATCTGATTTCACGTTGTTTGGATTTTAAATGTCGAATGTGACACTCCATTGCATGCTTAGTTTTTTAAATTTCCGCTCTGATTTTAATAAAACGAACGGATAGATTTGGGGTGTTACATTAGTGGTATCAGAGCAGTTCGGTCTGTACAAGTTGTCGAGTCGTCGAGTCTATTAACCTCGAGTCTTGGTACTAGTTCTAAATTATAGTTATGTTGTTGTTCATTACTGTTACCTTTGTTGGTTTTATTTTTTTCGTTACCTTGCCTTGTGTGTCTATTGTGCTTTTCCCGAGTAAACTTGTATTGTTGGCATTTGAGTTGTAACTTTTTTTGTCTTCTTGATCATTAAAATCATATATTCTGAGCTCTCATGATCTGACTTGGTTGTTTGCATTATGTGGTTTTGTGAGTGAAAATTAAAATGGTTATTGAGTCTACTTTTATCTTATATTAAACCATTTTTCTGGACGTTTCAGAGTGTACTTCATTTATTTAATTGAATAGTACTATGTCTTATACTAAGCCTTTTTATGGTTCCTTTATATACTTACTAATGCTCTATGGTTAGTGCTTTAGGAAGTTGCTTTGTTGATTCTTTAAGGTTGCTACTTGACAAATAATACTAGAAGTATAATTTTCTTACATGAACGTTAAAATTACTGATTTCTTATATATTTATGATTCAGATTAGATGTAATGATTTTAAATGCTAATGATATTTTTTATTTTATTTTGTTTAGTCCTATGTGCAATGTTTTGAGGTTTGTATCTTTATGAATTGTTTCATAAATTCCATGCTATATGAGTCATGATTGCGAACTCTAATTGTCTACAATTAGTGTTTATTATTTGATCTTTTAATAATTGGTGCTACATTATTTTGAAAACTTAGATTAAAATTGTGAACTCCCACTGCTTGTGCACTTCTATTAAATTAGCTTTATTGTCAGATGCTCTCGTAGGTATTCATTTATTTTAAAATGGTTGTATAAAATCAATTTCTATAACGTGTTTTCATCACTTATGTTGATGCTCTAGGCTAAGTATTTCGTGGAGTTACTTTACTAATTGTTTTTAGGTGCTATTACTACAATTCGTTCTAATGATTTTGAACTGTTGGATATATTTATATGTTGCTATTATCATCTTCATTTACTTTATTTTGTTTCACTCAATTTCTTGATTTTCTGAAGGTGTGATGTTGTGAGCCCACTAGTATATGAAATGGTGTTTAATTAGTGTAGGTGTTACCTTGTTTTTTTCTCAAGTATAGTGGGCCTAGAGATGTTGTAATAACTTTCCTAACACACTTTTATGTATGAAACTTCTAAAGTTAGACCATTGATGTTTGTGCTCGCTTTAATTAGTTGTTTCACAATGTGCAATTGATCAATGTTGTAGTATTAAGTATTCTAGTTTCTCTCCCATTTAAGCTTAGTAAAATACATTTCACTTACTTCTTTATGACTGCAGAGAAAAGGATTTTTGGAGTTGTTTTGAACTATTCCTTAGTTTGTTTTTACTATTTTGTTGACGTGTATAGTTGTCTAATTTAACTAAATTACTAATAAGTTTTGTGTTTGTCCGACTTAGCAAAGTGATCATTGTGAGTACATGACTTCTACTCACTTGTTATTATTATTATTATTATTATTATTCTATGGTTATTATTTCTCTTTTTTTTTGCTTCTATGTTAGTTCTGGTTAATGACTTTGTAAGATTTCCATATTAATTGACCGTTATGTTTTCAAGTATGTGTGTTGTGTGACTGTCGTTTTGCCTGGGTTTGTACCATAGTGTTGTCTGTGTTGTCGTGATAACATAACCATACTTGTTTGTGCTATTTTAATTTTAGTGAACCTTATTGAATATCCTTAGAATTGATTCTTATGCTTATTGGTGAAATGCTTAGTTTTAGATTCTATGATTTTTTTATTGCGACTGAATGTTGTGAGAGTTTTGGTCTTGTATTGTCTGCTATGAATGGAGAGATGGTGGTTGATACTCCAGCCAAGGAGTCGGTAACCATTTCTCTGGTGTGTTCTCAGTGTCCCTTGTCGACTTTCGACAGAGACTTTGTTGTGAATTTTGTTTGTTTGCCGCTGAGCGGATTAGATGTAACCTTGGGTATGAACTGGTTAGAGCATAACCATGTCCATATTAATTGTCGTAGTAAGTCGGTGAGTTTCGGGAGTGTTGAGTCTGGTCTGTTATCCGCAAGTCAGTTGTGGAAGTTGATGAAGGTAAATTTTTGAGGACGAAAATATTCTAAGTGGGGGAGAGTTGTAACGCCCCAAATAATTTAATTTTATTTAATTGAGATATTTAGGTATTTTACTAGTATAATTATATTAAAACAATAATATGGTGTTTCATTTAAATCAGGGAGTAGCGTAAGTAACTAAGTGGGTGGTAAAAAGGGCCCAAGACACAAGAGCCCAATTATATAAGCACTAGGGTTAGAGCCAATTGCTCATTTAGAGAGCAAAAAGAAAAAGGAAAGAAAGGAGAAGAAAGAGGGAGCGGCGCAAGGAGAGGAGAAGAGAGGGAGAGGGAGGCGCGCAAGCAAGAGGAGAAGAGAGGGAGAGGGAGGCGCGCAAGCAAGAGGAGAAAAGGGGAAGGAGATCGTGTTGCATGTGGTTCTGGAGTTTCGTGGGGAGAATCTTGTATCGGCAAATATCTAAGGTAAGTGGTGCGTTCTAATCTTATAACGGGTTGTATGATGGGGGGTGTATGTGGGAGATTAGGACCTATAATGCATGTGATGTGTTTGATAATATGTTTGAATGATTTAGGAATGTATATGTGTGGTCAGAACTCGCTTTGGTGTTATTGACTTATGAATGAATCTGATGGTGAATAGATGCGTGTTAGGTGTTGATGAAATGTTTTGTTGATTGTATTGTGTTTGGGGATGGGTAATGGTGAAAATCAATAAAGTTGCTTTGTTGAGTCAATAGCGCCGCTAGTGCCATTTGGTGGGCCGCTGCCGCGCCAGGCGCGCCCGCGTCGCTCGCGCGCTCGCTTCACCGCTTTGTGCCCCGTGTGGTCGTGGCGTTTCTAGCGCCGCTTCGCTGCCTCGCACTCGTGGTTGTGTTGCCACCGACGCCGCTTCGCTATTTGGCGCCCGGTGGTTACGTTGCCACCGGGCGCCAATTTCTCACTGCTTGGCGCCCGTGGTCGTGGTTGCCACCGGGCGCCGCTTGCCGCTTGGGCGCTGCGGGTTGCCGTGTTGCCCCAGCGCCCGCCAGGTGCCGCTTTGGCGCCACGTGTGGTCGTGGTTGCCACCGGGCGCCAGTTTCTTGCCGCTTAGTGCCGCAGGTTGACGTGTTGCCCCAGCGCCGCCAGCCAGGCCGCTGGCGCTCGTGGTCGTGGCGCTATTGGGCGCGCCGCCGCTGTCGCTTTGGCGCCCCGCGGTGTGCTCGTGTTGCCACCAGCGCCAATTTATGTTGCCGCGGTGGCGCCTGCAGGGTGTCAGGTTGCCCTCAGCGCCGTTGTCCAGGCCGCTTGGCGCCCGTGTGCTCGTGTTGCCACCAGCGCCAACTTATGTTGCCGCGGTGGCGCTGGGGTGCCGTGGTTGCCCTAGGCGCCGCTTTGTGTCCGGATGCGCCCGCATGCCGTGGCCCCATAGGCGCCAATTTTACGGCCGCAGGTGCGCCGGCATGTCGTGGTTGCCCCTAGGCGCCATGTGGTGTGTGGTTTGGCGCCAGGTTGCGCCTATGTTGTTGCTCGCGCCAATTTCCGCGGTTGTCGCGGTCATCGGCGCGTAAACCAATTGGTGTCTTAAATGTTGGTGTTGTGGGGAAATTGGTGTTAGCCTTAAATGCTATAATTGGTGTGTTGTATTAACTAAGGTGATAGGCGATGGGTCCAATATGACCAATTATTTGATGATGGTGTTGTTGGGTCAAATATGACCACTTAACGATGTTGGTGTTGTTGCATCATGTGTAAGATTTTGATATTTCACCGTTGTTTTTTGTTGTTCATGGTGTCGCATGCATTCATATGCACATTCCGTGATGTATGGTTTCGCCTTAGAGCTATGCTCAATATTGGTGATGATGCCACGAGATGGCTATTTTTCGGTGATGGTACCACATGCATATGCCCGTCGGTGTGGGTTGCATTTCATCTCCCATTCATTATATTGGTGATTTTCCTGGGTGATTGATATTGACGATGTTGTTGTGTAATGATGTTGTTGTGTAATGATGTGGTAATTATAGTTGCCTTAACTCTAGTATACTGCTTATCATACATGCTATTATACTGTTAGAGACTCACCCCTTCTGTTGGAATGTTACCCCTATGTTGGTAACGGTAGTGATAAAAGAGTGAAGGCTTGTCTACCTTCGCCACCGAGCCTGTCGCCTCCGATACGTAACACTCGGGAGGGGATGAACACTATTTTATTTAGTCGCTTTTATTGTATTGTTTGATTTGAACTCAAGTCGTGGATTTTGAAATGTTGGTAATTTTTGGTGGTGTAGACTCAATCGAAGTAATTCCACGTTTTATCTGATTTCACGTTGTTTGGATTTTAAATGTCGAATGTGACACTCCATTGCATGCTTAGTTTTTTAAATTTCCGCACTCTGATTTTAATAAAACGAACGGGTAGATTTGGGGTGTTACACTTAACATCAGTTGATTAAATTATAGATATAGGCTGCTACCTTGTTAGCTTGCTAATTGTGTCTCCATTAGATGCTCAGTTTTAGTTCCATTGAAATGCTAAGAAGTACTATGATTTTAGAAAGATGTTGTTACCCTAAGAGTATTAGATCTATCAAATAATCATTTATCTGGTGAACTACCTTATATTCATAATTTGACAAATCTTCAAGTTCTTCATTTAGAAAACAATACATTCGGACCTCATTTTCCTTATCTTTCAACCTAGTTAGTTTCACTTGTGCTGAGAAATAATAGCTTCAGGCTTGGTATCCCTTCTCATTTAAGTTTTTTTTATCAGCTTCAAAAGCTGGACCTTTCATTGAATGGTTTTCTAGGACCATTTCCAGAAACTTTATTGTCACTTCCTTCGGTTAATTACCTTGATATTTCTTCTAGTAAGTTTACTGGTATGCTTTTTAAGAACTTTTCATGCAATGATGATCTTCACTTTGTTAACTTATCTTCAAATTTATTGAAAGGTGAAGTTCCCACTTGTGTACTTAGACCAAAGACTAAGGTTGTTTTGTATGCTAGAAATTGTTAACAAAGGATTTATGAAATGTTGTTTTAGAAACATGTCTTCAAATCTATCTGTCCATTCCCTTAAATGTTTCGACTGTCCTGCTATGTGGATTTATGATAGTTTTTGTGAAAGAAAAGGATGAAAATGATCTAAGTTAAGGCTATATATGTTAAAATTTCTTTGATTGTAAGACTTAGTATCATTTCAATGTTTTTTAACAATATATACTTGGTCTATTATTTCTGAACGTAGCCATGGATCATAGTTGGATGCAAAGTAATCGTATGAGTGATGAGTATGCGAACGGAGTCGAAGAGTTTATAAGTTTTTCTCAAGTAAATCTTCACAAAACTGATGTTCTCGAAGCTGATGTTCCCAAAACTGATGTACCTTTTTCTTGCCCTTTTTGTAATTGTGGGAATATGGACCCACAACCACCAAATGTAATACGGGACCATCTTTTTTTGTGGGATATGTCCTTGTTATATCACATTGATATGGCATGGTGCATCAACCGACAATCCAAGTGTGCCCGAAAGAGAGAAAGTCGATGAAGATATGGATGACCGAATGGAGGACATGATACATGACATTGGTCCTGAATCTTTTAGGCGTGCACATGAATATGATACTTTGTGCATGGACAATCAAGAACCTCTGTATTTGGGTTGCATAAAATACACACGGTTGTTTGCGACGTTAAAATTGATCAATCTGAAGGCAATAAATGGGTGGACAAATAAGGGATTCACTGAATTGCTTAAGTTGTTGGAAGATATGCTTCCCATAGGTAACACAATGCCAAAACGTACATATGATACGAAGAAGATATTGTGTCTGATGGGTGTGGAGTATCAGAAAATACATGTGTGTCCCAATGATTGCATATTGTATCGGAAATACTTCGAGAAGTTGTATAAAGTGAAGTGGGGTGAATCTAGTTGTGACGGCAACAACACAAAGGGTCCCCCTGTGAAGGTTTTATGGTATCTTCCAATAATACCTAGGTTCAAACGCATGTTTGTTAATGCAAATGACACGAAGAGCATTAGATGGCATGCAGATGAGAGGAAGTTTGATGGACAACTCCGCCATCCGGTCGATTCTTTGCAATGGAAGAAAGTTTATAATTTGTATCCATATTTTGGCGCTGAGTCAAGAAATCTTAAGCCCGCGCTTGCTTCAGATGCGAGGAATCCATATGGTAACTTAAGTACGAATCATAGTTTGTGGCCTGTTCTCCTATTAATTTACAACTTATCTCCATGGTTGTGAATGAAGCGCAAATATGTGATGTTATCCATGATGGTTTCTGTCCCGAGACAACCAGGTAATGACTTTTGCACGGTCAATTACTTTCCAAAGATACTGGAAACTTGTCCGATATAGTGTCGGGCGGGCATAAAGGTTGACCTATTTGTATAGTAGGCACACGTACACCATCAAGTCAAACATGGAAGGAAGACTATCTACCTTGGGCATCGAAAAATTTCTCAAGCCTATCACATATATCGAGGTTGAAAAAAGCTTTTAATGGGTGGCAAGAAAATGACATTGCTTTGAATGCTTTGACCGAGAAGAAGTCTATCAAGTGGTTAAGTACATCAAAGTTGTATTCAAAGAAATGCATAGCATTCCAAGGAGAAAAGCAAGTGGAAGAAGAGGTCGGTGTTCTTTGATCTTCCGCGCAGATTGGTGCAAACTTGATGTAAGACATCGCCTTGATGTCATGCACGCCGAGAAAAACATTTGTGATAGTGTAATCTGTGACACTTATCAACATTCAGTGGATAAAGGATGGTATACATTCTCTTCTAGATTTGCGTGAGATGGGCATAAGAGAACAGCTACATCCGGTGGAAAGAGGTAAAGGAACATATTTGCCTCCAACATGTTATACCTTGTCAAAAAAGAGAAAATAAGCTTTTATGAAAGTGTCTACGGGAATCAAATTGCCTGTGGTTACTCTTCAAATGTAAAGCGCCCGTTTCAATGAAATATCTCAAACTAGTTGGTTTGAAGTCTCATGATCGCCACGCCTTAATGCAACAACTACTACTGTGGCGATTCGTGGCAACTTGTCTAAAGATGTCCGACATACCATAACTCGTTGTGTTTATTCTGAATACTATATGTGCTAAAGTCGCCGATTCTACAAAATTGGATGAGCTGGAAAATGAGGTCGCTATTATCTTGCAGGTCGGGCTTGGAGATGTTTTTTCCTCCTTCATTCTTTTGATATCATGGTTCATTTAATTGTTCATCTAGTTAGTGGAGATTAGATTATGTGGCTCTGCTTATTTAAGGTGGATGTACCCAATGAGCGATACATGAAGATCTTGAAAGGGTATGTGAAGAACCAATATCGTCCCAAGCATCCATTGTCGAAAGATACGCCGCAGAAGAAGATATTGAGTTTTGTTCGCACTACTTGCCGTAATGAAATTTGTAGGACTACCAAAGTCTCTTTATTCGCAGGATGTCAAGGTGCGGTACACACGGGATAAGGACTAAGAGCATGGGTCGAGTAGAAGTGCATCAAGCACATTTGTATGTTTTGAATAACACTGATGAGGTATTACCTTACTTGTCTCATCATAAAGAGATAGTAAAGGCCAATAACCCTCGAATGAAAGGAATAAATTTATTGAACGAGCATAACGACACATTCATAGATTGGTTTAAATCAGAGATTAAGAAAGATGCAGGTGCCTTTGAGACTTTGAGATGCTTAGCATATGACCCTTGCTTTAATGTTGACTGTTGGAGCGGGTACGACATAAACAAGTTTTCCTTTTACACAAAATCACAAGATGACAAAAGTACCATGCAAAAGAGTGAGTTATGGTCATGGCTTCAGCAATGCACTTCTCTATTTCAAAGGATACTAATCTTGTACTCGCATTCATTGCTTATTTTGGAGTCATTGAAGAGATTTAGGTGCTTCATTACTGCAAATTTAAAGTGCCTCTTTTTAAATGTAAGTGGGTTAACAGCAATAGTGGTGTACGTACCGACGTAATGGGATATACAGATGTTATTTGAATTGATTCATAAATAGCTTAATTTATATGTATTTTTTAATTATTCAGCACAACATCTCATGTGGAGGGGGTCAACATGGGCCGTTTAGGTTCCCTCTCCCATGACCACTATTGGATCTAAGGCTAGCTACTCACCATCTCATGTGGAGGAGGAGGTCAAAATCGAATTCTAGAAATAGATCCTTGATACGGCATATGAAGATAAGAGACGTGTCAAGATAAAGTCGACCATGAAAAACTGTTTGCTTTGTCTCCTTCAAAGAAATCGCCGACATGGTTTCTGGTGAAGAGTGGCTTGAGTTAGGCCACTTGAGTATATGGTGCACGTAAGTAGTAAAGTTTATTTCATTATATAAATTTCTCGTGTTTCTACATTTATTAATCAATTTGATAGTTTTTCTTACGTGTGACTATATATCTGTATCACCAATATATTGAAAGGGGTATCAATGACATATATGGATTTTTGTGTTCACATAAGATGAACTTGAATTTTTTTTCTATAAGTACTATTCAAGGACATATTCAACAATCATTGGCCACTAATAAGGAAGTATATTTGGCTCCCTTTTGCAATAGGTACGTGATTGGATATCTGAACGAATTGGTAATAAATTTTCCTTTGTTTGTTTCTTATGTTCTTTACTGTTTATATTTCTAATTCGTTCATTTCATAAACCCGCGCTAAAAATTAATCTAAGTCATTAAAAAGGGGAAAAGTTTTTAAAGTCTCAATTCACCCCCACCCCCACCCCTCTGAGATCAAGCCACTTTGTAACAAGTGGTATCGTGAGCTAGACTCTTGTTTAAAGCGGCCTACCGCTTCAAGAGAAATGGCTTCGTGTTGGTTTACGCAAGAGGTGCATCTCTTACCCGCCCTCCGTGATTCAACGGAAAGATTATGCATATTGGAAAGAAAGAATGAGAATATTCATTGAAGCGGGTAGATATAGATGTATGGGATGTCAGGAAAATGGACCATTTGTCCCCACGCACATGGTAAATGGTATTCTCACTATCAAAGAAAGAAATGAATGGACGGATAATGATAAAAGAAAAGTTCAACATAATCTTCGTGCCAAGAACATCATCACTTCTGCACTCAGCCGATGAGTTCTTCAGATTATCAAACTGCAAAACTGCTCAAGAAATGTGGGACAATCTTAAAGTCACTCATGAAGGTACTAGTAAGGTGAAAAGACAAAGAACAAACAATCTCATACTTAAAATATGAACTATTCGTAATGAATCAAGGAGAAACTATACAAGAAATGCAAAAGAGGTTTACTCACATAGTGAATCAACTGGCTCATTAGGAAAATCATTTCCTGCCGAAGACTTGATCAACAAAGTGCTGAGATGTCTAAACAGAGAATTGCAACCAAAAGTAACTGCTATAGCTGAATCAAGGAATTTAGCTACAATGAAACTCGCCACTCTTTTTGGGAAACTACAAGAGCACGAGTTGGAGCTCACTCGTCTAGCTGAACATGAAAAAAAAGACAAGAAAAATAAAAGCTTAGCTCTCAAGGCTTCTAGTTCAAATCCACCGATGATGAAGTGATGATTCGTAAAATGAAGATGATGAAGACGATGAGTATATGGATCTAATGGTTAGAAATTTCAAAAAGTTCATGAGAAGGAAAAGCTTCCCCAAGAAGATTTCTTCACCCAAAAGAGTCTCAAGCCAGGAAAACTTCTCAAGTCCACCAACTTGCTACGAATGTGGAAAATCCGGACACATGAAGATGGAGTGCCCGAACTTACAAAGAAAACTATCAACGTCTAAGAAAAAGGTATCCAAAGGAAACAAGGGTAGAAAAGCTTACATATCATGGGAAGAAAATGACATGGACTCATCAGATGATTCAAAAAGTGAAGAAGCTCAATTTGCTCTCATGGCCGACCACGACAGTGAAAATGAAACTGAGGTAGATTCAAACTCTGAAACTTCACAAAATGCATATGATGAATTGCATGAAGCATTTCTTGAATTGCATAATGATTCTTTGAAATTAGCTAAAGCATTAACCGAATCAAAGAAAACTGTTGCTCATCTTCAAAATGAAGTTATTGCTTTATCTAAGGAAAGATTAGAACTTAGAAATGAAAATCATAGTCTTAGTTGCTTTAAAGCAAATTATGTATGTGATAAGTGTGCTGAATATGAAAAGAAAATTCATGAGCTTGAATGGACAATAGGAAAAATGTCCAACATACAACATGCGCATCCTAGGTCTCCAAGAAATAATTTCATGAAAAGACATGGGCATTATAGACCTAAGTTCACCACTAGTCCATATATTAGATGTTATTATCGTACAAACTAGGACATATCAGATCTGTGTGTGTATGGCTAGAAGAAGACAAGTTCAGAAAAAGGTGTGGGTTCCCAAAGGACTCTACCAAGTACTAACCCACAAGGACCCAAAGAAATTTGGGTACCAAAATTTGCAACTCGACCTTATTGTGTGTATGCTTCAAGGTAATGGGGTAGCTTAATACCTTGATAGCAAATGCTCAAAGCACATGACTGGAGATATGACAAAGCTCTTAACACTCACCCCCGTAAAAATTGGTCATGTGACTTGTGATAACAAAGAATAGAGGAAGAATCCTCATGAAGGTAAGATTGGTAAAGACTTATCCACCTCTATTGATAATGTGATTTATGTAGAATGTCTTAAGCATAAGTTATCGAGCATTAGACAAATATGTGATTATCATTGTTTGATTTTGATTTATCCTCCATGAGGACAAAATCTCCAGAAGCAAGTTAAAATAATGGGAAATAGAGTAAATAACAACATCTCAACTATGGTGTCTATATATATCACATTCTGATTAATTGTGACAACACAAACAATTAATCTATAAAAGAACCCCGTTCAATACTCTAGAACTAAGCATATAGATTTTAGACATCATTTTCTAGAGATCATGTTGAAAAAGGTGATTATGTGATTGTTTGGTTGAGCATTCAAAACCGCTAGCTGATATTTTACAAAACCATTTTAAAAAGAAAATTTCTTTTTCATTCGAAGAAGACCCATGGAGTCATTAAGTTATCATTTATCTGAATGAAAAATAAACTGTTGATTGAATTATGTTTGGCTATCTTGTGTTGAAACCCGACTCTCATGTCATTTTGTGGTTTATGCCTATTTTTTTTAAATGCAATGGACTCACTGTTACTATTAGCTGCGTTTTCGACTCACCAACTAAGTTTGCCATTAACCCTTTTGATCATGACAAAAAGGGGGAGAAATATAGGATTGTCACTTTTCATTTAGATAGGGGGAGCATCAAGTAAGGGGGAGTCTAGATACATATCTTTAATATTAGCGCATTGTTTTTTGCTTAATGAACTAACCTCCCACCTAAGATGAATTAAAATTTTTGTCATCATCAAAAAGGGGGAGAATGTGGATATCTTGTGTTTCAGATTAAGTTTTGATGATGAAGTAATCTAAGACAAAGTGACAAATGGAATTCCAAGGCACAACCAGCTCAAGAAGTAAGTCTATGTCAAGGGTAGTCCTCTAAGTCGTCGTCGGTCTTAGAATGAATGTAAACCGCTGGAGGATCGGCCAAATCACACCACACACTAGCACTCACAATTAACCTAACATTGATAAAAACAAGCTAAATAAGTTAGGCACAAATGTTGACAAGCACAAAATCCATTCATGACTTGTTTTTAAAGATAACAATCGATTTATGTCTTGATGTTTTTAAAACAACAATCGATTCATGTCTTCCTACCTTAAAGCACAAAATCGATTAATAGCTTCCTATTTTAAAACACAAAATCGATTCATAGCTTCTTACTTTAACGCCCAAAATCGATTCATAGCTTCTTTAAAGCACAAAATCGATTCATGGCTTCTTATCTTAAAGGAAACAATCGATTCTTTACACTACAAGAAAATCACGATTTTCCACTCGACATTTTCACAGAAATGCATAAATTTTCGTAAGAAACAATATTTGCCACTGACAAAAATTGGTGGCAGAAAACGCCATCGCGAATCATTTGCCACTGACAATTCCGTGGCAAATGTTTCCGTCGCAAATCCGTCGCTAATTCGTCGCAAATATCCTTGGCAAATTCGTCGCGAATTTCATCGCAAATCCGTGGCAAATCCGTCGCAAAAAATTAAAAAAAAATTAAATCTTCAAACATATATACATGCTGCATAAAATTAAGCTAGCTAAAAATAAGCATCTCCTTAACAAGCATTGTCCTCATAACAAATACTCATAATGGTTTTTCAAACTAGAATCGAAGAAAGATCAAGAAATAGAAACCCTTAGAGTTCCAAACTAACCACACAGGTACTATACAAATTTAGATACACAATTCACATTGACTAGCTAGCATTAAATACAAGTCATCCGGTTTGTGTTGTATGCCAACCTGCAAGAAAATTGAAAAATTGCATAAACAATGTGAACAATCCTAATAAATCTAAAAACATGTATCGTCAGCTGAGAAAAAATTCCCACCAGAGAATCAATGGTAAAACTTTTCTTTATGAAGTTATACTCCATGTATGGAGAATATTATGAATGAATCACTAATTAATACTAAAGTGATAGTTGGCGAAACTGATACAACACAAAACATATATAACATGAAGCAACATATGTTTTATAAAACATAAAGTAAAAGAAAACTCACAATATATGGAACTGGGGCATCAAGGAAATCAATCATTTTTGCAGGCAAAACCTGAAAAGCAAGGCCAACATATTGTAATACTTATGTGACAAAGTTGCAAGGAATATCTGAAACTGGGGATTGCTGAATGGCCAACTTACCGGGAGCAATAAACTCTGCCACTGAAATGGACGAATCATAGGAATAAGTGAAAGCACTACAGAAGATAGAACACCCTGCATTGTGTCAAAAGTTGCCAAAAATGAATGGAAGGATACTATTACCACTTGTTTTTCCAACACTCCTGCAACTAATGCCAGCAGCTGTCATTAACATTATATATATAAAAAAAATTAGTCAACCAAGAGATAGCACATTGTTTTCAGAAAAGTAAGAACTAAATGATTCTCAGATCACTGATTTAGATTCTGTTGAAAATAATGTATTGAAAGTGGATTTTCTGGAATAGATAATGGTAGGTTGAGAAACGCTTATTTGGGTTCAAAATAAATGAAGTTGAATGTGCTTGCAAGAACTTATGAAAATAGTTAATGATATGTCCATATGCTGTTTTCAACTTAAGCTCTCCAAAATAGCTTATACAAACAACTTATACAGGGCATATGTGGAATCTCCTCCGTCTCCTTTTCAATGGTAGAAACAACTAATTCATAAGAACTTGTATGATAAGCGGTTATCTGAGTTGTTTACTTAAACAACCCTAATAACATCTAATGCACTACACTATGGAATCAAAGTGACAGACATTTTCAATATTATTAATTAAAATTTCAACTGAAAACGAAACAGATAACAATTTAAATGCACCCTAGGTTAAGAAGATTCAGCAATTAAATATGAAGCATATATAATTTGGACTCACCTCCAAATATTAAAGGGCATTTTACAGGCTCCTTCACACAATACTTCTGCAATTCCTGAACCACTTCAGCTACTTCTTTATGTTCTTCCTTTTCAGTAAAACTCCTCCATCTGTTTGCATCACCTGATTAAAAGTCAGAATTTAATTTTCAGCACAGAAATAAATACAGAAAATTCAGTAAAATGTATAATGAACATTAAATGGAAGGAAGCATTGTAAGTCAACTATCATAGTGCTAAAAAAACAAGAATAGCAATCACAATTCATACGCCTTATTATAAATTAGTCTACTATTAGGGAGAAACTGGAGCTATAGAACCCTGCCATTACGGGTGTAGGTTAATTCTATGACTTGAACTCATGACCCACCCCTATCATATTATGGAAAACAACTTCAAGCATATTGTGCTAAGAGCCCTCTCTCATTACAAAGTTTATCATATGAAAGGAAAATGCTCATTTGTAGAAAGCAAATTCTAACTTGTCTATGAAAACTTAGAAGAATATTGTATTTTTTCCTCTTTTCGAGTTTTTTTTATATTTGCATGATATTTTCCACGCCATTTCTTAATGCAAATCCTCTCTTACAAAACAATACAACTTTCAATGGAAAGTTTTAACTCTTCTTACAGCCCATTTTTGTGTTCTTGTTGTTCAAACATGTTTAGCACCATCAATTGCTGAGAACTACTATCTTAGCAGTAGCGACATATTCAAATAATCAGAAAATGCAGCTTAATTAGAAGAAACTTCAATTTATTTCTTTGTTCCTCATTTAATTTTTCCAAAGATTACCTTGAGCGTAAAGACGAATGATAGATCATTTCTGCCTAAATGCTCCTGTAGAGAATAAACAAGAAGAAACCCACTTATAATTAGACTCAAAGTTGGTGAGTAACACAGTGCTCAATGGAAGGTTAATTATACAATAAGAATATGATTGACTAGTTCTAGTTTTCAACCAAAATGAAAGATGCAGAGCTTCAGAATATTTCTTTACCTATGATTGCCTTAGTAAGACCTAGTAGAGAATCAAAGATGATAAACTGCTTTAACTAGATAATCACAGAAAAAATATCTGCTTTCTTGAAGGTAGACTATGAGATTGATATAGCATACCTGCCCGTAGACAAGTTCGTTTAGTTCACTTAGGGATGGGGTCCTCTCCAACAACGATGCCTGCAAATCAATACTTAACAAAGGAAATAGCTTGGGGGACACATAACAGTGGATATAGTAACTTAGATAGCTCTGTGGTTTAAGTGAAGTGTTATTTTCCTTTTAGCAAACAAAATGCCGCATTCTACCAAAATACAAGATGAATATACTTAGTATTTACAATTTAAGACAACACAAAAATTAAAGGCAAGACCAGGGGCAGTTAATCCTACTACAACCTATAAATGCAAGTCAATATAACCTATAAATTATTATGTACATATGCTTCAGTGTAGCCACAGAAAGTATAATAGAAATGTCTAACTTCAAGACTATCAAACAAATTATTCATAGAGAACTAAGGAACACAAAGAATTTTGACGTGTACATATCAGAGAAGAAGCAAGACTATATAACAAGGAGAGAGGATCATTTTGTACCTCCAAATGTAAACAATGGAAAACTAGCAAACAATTTATAAGTCAGTATTTAACAAATTAAAAAATGACAGATCTGATTAAGCATAAATAGTGCGAAACAGACCTTAACACCTTGGGGAAAGCAAAAGGAGGCTAAATCCTTCATACGCACTGTTAACCTCTTCGCAGGAGGATATTTGAACAGTATCTGCATACTTACAAAAAGATATCAGCTATAAAGAACATAACCATTCATAGATATACACTAAATTTTAGACAGAATTGGGAACAATTGGTTAGACTTCCTATGCTAGGAAATGTTACCATCAAATTATTTGTTAGCAAAGATCATTTGTTTGGTAGCAGCAGACTGCAGAATTAAATAATTCCCTTCACCAACGAAATATTAAGCTGTAGTATACCTAAAGATCTTTCACAAACGTGATATGAAACTGATAATTGATATTCCGAAGAGAACCAGACACTGGATATGCATAATGCCTATAACTACTCAACCTTAAAATTTTATCAACAGAAAATCACTGACAAACTTTTATTGAAACTTTCTATATCTAATATGCAGAAAGAGAGTGGACAACAAGTTAATCTCTTTCATTCTCTGTTTCATTTTATTTGTTCTGCTTTGAAGACTATCTTATCCTCCTTTAGTTGTACTTTCTTCCTTTTTTCTGCAACAAAATTTCCCTTTCACTCAAATATGCATTAAGAAGACTGGTATCTAACAGACCTGAGGTTCCAAAGTTGGTTCTGGTGGCCTTTGTAGCTGCAGCATTCTGTAATCTAGAAATTCAGATTTTTGCTTATCTTTTTCCCATTTCTTCCTTCTTGCAAATGCATGTTCCACGACTTCCAAATTAGTATCTGGATCCAGCCCCACAATCACAAAAATGTTCAAAGGGGAAACACACGCACAGTGAAACCCATTACACAATTTTTTTGGCAAGACGAACACACGCACAGTGAAACCCATTACACAATTTTTTTCCATTACTACGGGCTAAAACTACAAACAATCCTATGAGAACCAAAACAAAGGGGAAACCAAAAGAAAGAGAAATCGAACCTGCTAGAAAAAGAAACGTGTGGTTCAGTAGAGGCATTACACGTTTGTGAGTTGTGAGTAGAGGCAAGACGTGGAAGATTAAGGTTCAGCAGCAAGACGTGACAGAAGCTGATGGCTGCGACGGCGTGGCTTCGATGGAAGATGATCGCAACTCGTCGTCGTGCCTTCGATGGAAGATGACCGCCACGACAGAGAAGGAAAGCGATGCGACGTGGCTGCCATGGTTTGGAATCGTGGGAGAAAAGTTCATCTTTTTGGTGTAGGGTTGAGGGAGAAGAGAGTGGGTACGGTGAGTGAGGGTTTGAGAGAAGTGAGTGGACGAAGGAGAGAAACGTTTTGATATCGTGGGAGTTTTATTTTGATCATTCTTATTGCCACGACTCGCCACAAGATCTCCGCCGCAAATTTCTCGCCCTTTCACAAGCCTCCTCACAGAAACCCGCAAGAAACATCACGGAAATTTCATGGGGCTTACTTTTTACACACGCCGTCGCAAACCTGCAGCAAATTATCGATTTTAATAAGTTCTCGCGCTAAGAATCACTTGGCATTAAAAAAGCTTTTTCAGAAGTGTTACCTACTTGTTTAAAGCACAAAATTGATTCTTATCTTGTTTTTCTTAAAGCTCATAATCGATTTCAAACTATGGTTTTATAAGCAACAAATCGATTATCCACTTATTCATAAACTATTCCAACGGTCATATTTTCACATATTCTATAAATAGGAACTTAGGGCTTCACATTTCATACACAACCTACAATTCTAAAACGCAGAACACACCTATCACACTGTCACACTTGCTCTTCACTGTTCTATCAATTTGAGCTGATCTCTCTCAAGGGTTAGGTTGGGAAGCTTCAATTTGTTGTATTCACTTACTTTAGAGGTATTTCTATTTCTTGTAATTTGTTCAATTTTTGTAATTGGTTATACTAGAGAGTGGGGAATCTCTCTAGGGTTTTGATTGCAACAAGGGTGGGGTATCTCTTGTTTGTAAATTGGTTGTACTAGAGAGTGGGGTATCTCTCTGGGTTTTTGATCAGTAAATAACGGTGGGGTATCTCTTGTTTGTCAATTGTAATTGTTTTATGGCTCTTGCACAAAGGTGGGGATCCTAAGTGTGAAGAGTGTCCCAGTTTTGTGCGGTTTGAAAGCACCCGCTTTAAGCTTTGTTTTGATAGTGAAAATCTCACAAAGGGTTTGTGAGGACTGGAGTAGTCATCAGAGGTGGTCAACCAAAGATAAATCTCTTGTGTTCTTTATCGCTTATATTTCTAATTGCTCATTTCATAAACTCGCGCGAAAATTAATCTAAGTCATTAAAAAGGGGAAAAGTTTTTAAAGTCTCAATTCACCCCCCCCCCCTCTTGAGACTGAAGCCACTTAGTAACAACTGGGTGTGAGGAGTGGAGTAGACCATGTTATTTTTGGGTGAACCACTATAAATCAATGTGTTATTTATCGCTTTAAGTCTTTAGTTTATCGTTTGAGAAAAAACTCTCTGTGGGAGAGATTTTTGAAAACCTGAGAAGAGTCACTTTTGACCCTTCTTAGAAATAACTAGAACAAGAGTTTTTCAACCCTTCTCAGAACTTTCTAAAGACTATAAAAGGTTTTGAAACTCTTAAGAAGTAGTTTATAAACTAGACACATCATCTACAGCAAAACTCTACCTAAATCAATTGTAAAACAATTGTGAGAAGAGTAAAGGAAATACTGACTGATCCTTCTCAGTTCTGTATAACTGTGAAGACAGTTCAATCACCCTTCTTGGCTCATCCACTTAACTAAGAAAAATTGTTTCTGTATAACCTATTACACTCACTCACTTGATTCTCAAACAACATTTGTGAATCAAAGCTCTTTTATTTCAGGACAATTTTAAAAGGGTCACAAGTCCAACCCCCATTCTTTGTGACACTGGTGACTTCAGAACGCCCATGCGTTAGGGTGCAGCTGTGATGGGGCGACCCCGATGTATCGCGGCACATCACGCTGGAACTCAGTAAAGGGAGGAACGATCCCCATCTTCTCAAAAACTATACGGTGCATAGTAAACTTGAGGTTAAAGTAGTAGTCGCCATGTCTTCACCGCCCTTCATACCCCTAACTCGCCAGCCCGGTAAGTTCCTGAAATGGCATTGGAGTTCAGCCAGTGACCAATGGCCGGTCGTGATCACACTCTTGTTCGACCTCATGGTTTCAGATACCTAAGACATGTCAGATGGGTCCCTGGCGACAGCGGGCGACCCGGCTTCCCCTTCGTCTTGTGCTGGCTCACCTTCGCCATTTGTTTCGCGATTGGAAACATCAACGTTGACATGATCGACCATCTCCTCGTCCACCACTTCTGCCCAGGCGTCCTCCGTGCCGGGCTGGGAAGCATCTTCCATCTGAATGTCATCACCCTCGATGTCTACTAGGATGTCCTCTCCTTCGGCCTCTGTGTTGCAAACCGGCGATGGCAGTGGCGGTGGAGGTGACCAAGATTTACTCAGGCTGGAAGTAGATGAACTCAAGCTTGTAGATTCAGCGCTGCTGGAACCTGAGTCGATCGACGATGACTCGGACTGCTGGGTTTCCTCAATAGATTGGGCTGGTCGCGTCATTTTTTGAGCGATGGATTGAGATGGGCCACCAGAAATGCGACGAGTCTATTTCGTCCGCGCCAGATCACCTGTGAAGGGGGACATACGTCAGGCCGACTGAGCTAACACGCTCTAGTGAAGGGGGCGACGTGGTCGACCCCAGACCTGACACCCCCTATCACAAGGCGTGGGATTCTACGATGTAATTCTACGAAGTAAAAACATGAGGAAAGGGAATCGACCCATACCTGGTAAAGACGAGTTGTCGACCGAGGAAGAGAACTGCACGAGCTAAGTAGATAGCTTCGAAGAAACGAGCACCGAGGTCGCTTGCGGATAGATCGGTCGCTTGGGAGAAGGATTCTTCGGAGAAAAGTGAAGAATGGATTTGTGAAGGCCTATATATAGTGAAGCCCAACACGCTTAATGGGCCGAGAGACGAAACGTTGCGACATTTCCCCTTCGCAATAACCCTCAACCGTTGAGCTACCTCGAGATGCGTAAACGTCTTGTCATTAATGATGGATAACCAAACGTCACATCGATACATCAACACGATCGGCCATGGGTGGCAGTGACCAAGACTCGGCATATAATTTAACATGAGCGACAGCGACAACCCTTTCATTAATCGAGTACTTAGCAAATGACGCGAGGCTAGACTGGGGGGCAACGATCTAAGCCTTAGCCCGCCGCCTTGCTTACCTAGGCTCGGGGGCAATCGCGTGCAAGGGCCAATAGGCCCAAAAGAGCAGTCTAGCGCAAGCATGGACCAACAGAGCGTTACATGGGCCAGCGGCCCATTTTACCAAGACAGGCTCAAATCGGCCTATGCATGGCGTGCTCCGCAAAACGCGCTAACGGTCAGGGCGCCGTGCCTACTAGCAGTATATATACCACGTTCATTTGTAGCTTCGTGCACGCATTTACCTCAGGATTCTCACGGACCGCACACACCACGGACTTGAAAGCGCCAGAGTGTCATTGCAGTACCACCGCGCGCGCCAAGACCCTGCTCTGCATACTCCACGCCCACGGGCTACAAGCATCTCCAGATAACTTCAACACTCATTGGTCAGGTACGATCATAAAGTATTGAACCATCTCAAATTTCAGACACACCCCATGTTTCAATTTTTACAATACTCGATAGTTTGCCATCGAATTGGTTCGATGGTTAACTATCGAACCGTCCTAAACGAACAAAAAAAATAAAAAACACAGCGTTTCATTAAGGGCATTTCTAGAATTTTAAAGGTTTGGTAGTGTCTAATGAGTAGATGGGGGTGTGTAAAAAGTATGGGCCAAAATAAATTGGGCCACTAGAACTTGATTCCATGACTAGAGTTATTCAATACATGATAATTAGTCCATTTAACCCCGGTTTTGTACTTTAGCCCCTGGCACACAAACAAGGCAATATACAGAAAAAGTTTTTTTTGTTCCCCCACCACATCCCTCCATAACCCCACATAAATTGAAAATCCCAAAATACCCATGAAAAAAGGGTTTTTTAAAAAAAAAAAACAATCGTTTAAATGTACTGAAACATATATACGACTCAAAAAATACTTAATCAGATATACATCGTGGGGTATATACGATTTGTTAAATTACAAAGTCGCACACACCCCCACCCTACGAATATACGATTTTGTAACCAAATAAAAATAAATAAATCATTTAAAAATTAAAAATATTTTTTTAGAAAAATAAATTAGATATGAATATTCTCCGTCTTTTGGTTCTGTTTAGTGTATAGATCGTTAACATGTGACGATAATTTAGGTTAAATTAGATATGAATATTGTCCGTCTTTTGGGCACTTAGACGTTTCAGAGACTCTATGAGATGGTGGGGATGGCACCACCTGTAACACCCCCTTCTACCATAACTACTATTTAATTAATTTGAAAATCGAGTGCGTGAAAACTTTTAGTGCGACCACCGAGGGTGTCACATTTAAAACACCAAAATCAAAACTCCAAAATATTAATCAAAACAAACTTCAGTATACGATACATAGCACCAAATAACATCCGGGAATAAGGATTACAGCAGTGGAAAATAATAACTTAACGTAATAGTTCAAATATAAATGAAATAGCAAACTAAACATCCCCCCCGGTGCTACGTATCAGAGCCGACTCGACCATACTAGAAGAAGGACTTCTAATCACCCTCCACCATCACTGCGCAGTTGCCAACATACGAAGCAACACGACGCAAAGAGGTGAGTCTCTATACATAGGAAATAATAGATAAAACAAGAAACACAAAGAGAATAGGCACACCGTATATACACCAATTCAAATACACCATTAATACAAGCTTACACCGTAAATACAAGACACCGTAATATAGTTACACCGTAATTACAAGCATACACCTGTGATTGCAATGCACTGTAAATACATTCTACCAAATATACCATTAGTTTACTTAACACCCAATCAATCACTGTAATATGTATGTAATGTATGAAATGCAACCCAATACTCCACGGGCATATGCATGTGGATCCATCACCAAAATAGCCTCGAGGCATTCACTAAAATTTAAGAGGCCGAGGCCTATTCACCAAAATATGCATATGATAATGCGACACCATGACTATGCACCAGAAACACCAAATCACCAAAATAATGCAATAGCATGCTCATCAATAGCCTTGTGGGCTCACCAACACCAAAGAGAGGTCATAGACCCCAACTCACCAATATTTATTTTACCAATAATACACCACACCATAAATAGTAGGTTCACCAACACCAAAGAAAGGTCATAGACCCCAACTCACCAATATTTATTTCACCAATAATACCCCACACCATAAATAGTAATTCTATAAGGACTAAAAGAACACCAAGGGACAATTTCCCACCAAAGGACTAAGCCACTCCATGGACTAAAGTCAACACCAGAGACTAAACCCACACCTAGGGACCAAACCACCTCCCAAGGACCATTTCAACACCTAAGGACCATTTTGACACCTAAGGACTAATTTGACACCTCAAGCACCAATATAACATTTTTGGGGACTAAAAAGTTCAGAGGGACCAAAACAGTATTTTTTTTGACACTTTGGGTAACATTGGCAACACCCGCTCAAAGTGCTGGATTCCTACAAAGAAGATTCTACTGGAGAATTATTTAAAATAGAAAGCGACATCGAAAAATTACAAAAGACCACTCATTGGAAAACCCTCTGAGTGTAGTTTCTACCTATGATTTTAGTTTTTCAAAATAAGTGTCCAGTTGGTACAGTTTTTCAAAACACTACACTGAGGTACCAAAATCGGACAGAACGCTTTACCCAACTTGCAATCAAATTTTCTTCCTCCTTTCTTAATGAAATTCAGTGAAATCAGTGCCTATTTCGTAGAGAATTAAGTCTATTTTTCAATGGGGTAAGAATCACTCAAAACGGAGTTCAATTGAGCACACAAAACCTGCAAAACTGAACCTACTCCCAGTTTGACTCAGAAATTTGACCTAACTTTAGAGACTCATAACTTGAGCTACACAACCCGAATTGAACGAAACTAGTGCCAAAACGACCGGCCTTAAGTCTATTTTCAAAACAATTAGCCACACAATTTTTGGATCAACCAAACAGTACCAGTTGAGAAAAACTGAAACAGTGTCCAGAAAACACACAAAACCATAAACAAGTAAAGCTCATCATCAACACCCAATAACATCAACAACACTTAAACACCAAACACCATTTACACACCATATTGCATTAAATTCATGTAACTCACCTTAACACCAACAATCAAGAACAACATTCACATATAAAACACCACACCATACAATCTTGTAAAACATTATCATGTTCATTCAAGCAAATCATCAAACACCTAGCCACCACTTTAATTCTACCTATTATTCTTCATTAAAATCATGTTATAACACCTTAATATCCACAATCAATGCAATAACATTTTAATCTCCATACAACAATTAATATAATCACATATAAAATCAAACAATCACTCAATCACTCAAATACTTCATGAATCAATTTAAACAACTACTCCTAACACCTAATCCCTATGATTTCATGGTTTATAAATTATTAACTATGAAAGAGAGCCCCCATACCTCAAAATTGACAACCCAAGAAACCCCTCCACCAACAACCCAAGAACCACCAATTAATAGCTTTTCTCCTACACTTGAGCTTCAAACCCATCCATGGAAAAGAGAAAATGAGACAAGATTAGTGTATGAAACTTACACTAAAGGATAGAGGAAAAAAATGGGAAAGATTGGTACCCTATACTACTTACCACAAGCCAAGATGACAAAAACACTTCCCCTCCCTCTCTCCTCCTCCTTCTTCACGTTGGTAACCCTCCTCTCTCTCTCAGCCGTGGGTTCTTCTTCATTTCAACAATGATCCAAATGAGCCCTCAACACAACATATAACCTTATTAATTTGGGCCTATGGGCCTAATTCCCACTTTGGGTATTTTTATTCACACCTCCTTTCTCTCTTATTCCCTCCCCTCTCAATTACTTCAACTACTCCCTAACATACAAAATTACCACTCTCTTATTTACTACCCAACACCTCTTAGTTATATTAAACACCCTATTATTCTTTAATATAACTAATCACTATAACACCTAATTAATTAAAACTCCAAATTAATTATTCGACTTAAATAAATGTTGCAAGCCTTAAATAACTTAATTAAATAAATAATTAAATTATTTTGGAGCGTTACAACTCTCCCCCACTTAGAATATTTTCGTCCTCAAAAATCTACACCAAACTCACGAAACTCAACATCAAATCTCTTGATCACCTCTAACCGTTCTCCTTCATGTTCTATCGTACCCGCAACAGACCAAACACCCTCCTCTACACTCTTACTCTCCAAATAGGTATCCTAACCTGTAGGTTACACCACCAGACTTTCCATTACCACGTAGGCGAGGACGTTAGGGATTTTGTATTTGTACTTTAATGTATTCGTGACATTATTATTAGTTCTTGCACTTATTATTACTTTTTTTCGGTTGTTATATTTTGCAAGTTTTCATAAATTTTCGATTTCATTGATTCGATAAAACAAACTTACACAAGCGATGAAACATAAACAACTAGAATAAAAATAGACATATAAAAAGAAAATACAATAGAAACTACTGAGCTGGTGGAGTTAATCGACGAAGGATCTCAGTGACGGTTCTTCTGGTTTCGACGTACAGATGAATATAACTCTTCCATTTAAACGTAATATGATTGGACATCATGTCTCGTTGACGTTGACGGTTCTTCCGTTCCGCCGTAAAGTTTTGCCTTGGATATTCGCTTTTTCTTGTAGTGACAAGGATCAGAATTTCGCAGGAACCGCTCGTTGTTGCTAGTATTGTTTGCCATCGCCGCTGTGAACCACCGTGGATCGCCGAGCTCTGAGGCCAATTCTGTTAGAACACAATCACTCTCACACACACTCAATAGGAGAGTTTGTTACGCAGTAACAGAAGTAACAGAATTTCTAAGAGTTATAGAAATGCAATTGACTCGTAATTGTATTATTTGAGTTGACTTAAAAATGAGTTTATATAGTAACTCACTTGGCAACCTATAGAACCGGTCACCACATGGTGACATGGCAGTAAAGTAAAAACAGAAAATTACAACACACAGTTTCAGATATTACAAACCAGAACTAGCTTGAATTACAACTAATACATTTAACCTGGTTTTGTAACTTAGATCCTGGTCCATAGTTCTCGTACTCAGCATAGTACAAGGTGTCTAAATATAAGGACCCTTCCCATTCTAGCCAGCCTTGTGGATTTACAATATTACTCAAGTATGACTCCATGAAAATTGTTGTTGCATGTATGCTCTTCCACGGCCTACCCAAAAAGGTTTGGGTGGAATTTAAAAACTAAAGAAGATCAGGAGCGGCAGAGATGGTACAAAATTGGAAAGCGAACCGATATGGGCTTCTATCGTATCTTCCTCCATGGGCTGCTATTGTGTTCTTTTGGCTTGGCAACCCCTTTCTGACTAATATGTCACAGCTTTGAAACACCACCTTGGCATACCCAAATATGAAGTCCACTGTGCCGGTTATTAAGCATTCTTTATAAAACTGACGGCCAACATGGGCATACAAAGTGTCTTGATATCCAAAAAAACCCACATTGGTAGAAAACAGATAAATCAGAGGAGGAAACAAGGGCCACTGATTGGTTACCTCTTGGGCCTGCAGTGTTTATAAAAGATATATTTTGTGCTATAAATCACATGCCCTTAACATCTTCACCAAAGAATACAAAATAATGAGTTATGGGTCAAAGGATTAAAAAGTACAATAAGTTAGTATGCCTAATGTAATAAAAACAATAAATAAATTTAAAAAAACTACATTTAGAATTTGAGAAGATAATTTAGAGTAGTTGTATTGGTGATCTTACCAAAAGTAGCTGTTTTGTATGTAGTTGTATTACTATGACTCAAATTACCAGAGATAAAGGTGGTATCTTTGCCATCTCCAATCACCAAGAGATTATGCTTCGTCTCATCAATGAAAACATTTTCTGTGTAGGTGCCGCTCTTTATGTGTATGAAAATCGCTTCCGACTAGTTATAGGAGCTGCTCGCACGACATCCATAACTTTATTGTAGTTTACCGTCCCATCAGTAGCGGCAATAACATCAATGTGTGCCTGAAGTGAAAAAACTAGTCTACAGAGTCTTTTCTCTCTGCCATTGGTTGATTAAGTGGTTTGAAAGAGAAGCGGTAAAGAGGGATGAAAAATAGAAGAGATGATGAATATAACTAAATTAATAGCATGCAGAGGGATAAATTAATTATGAAAATCCAATTTTATTTTTTAAAAAACAGAGCTGTCATTTATTAATAATAAAAACAGAAGGCATACAAACAGGGCAATATACAAAAATTGGCAGCAGACCCCAATGGCCAGATGAGTTGTTTAGCTGATAAATTCATCAACTCCAAACATGTAGTAACTGCGCTACGAATGCGAGTGTGTGTTGGACATTACTGCTAATCTGAAGCTGCTGGAAAATTGAAGTAATGTCTTTCAACGTATGATTCACTAGTTTGAGTGAATGAAGAAACTTAGAAGGTGGAACCTTGAGGAAATTAGAATGAACAACACTAGCAGTAGCACAACAACGCGTCGCCGTCCACAGAATGCACAAGGTAAACAAAACGATGAATGTAACTTTTGCCATTAAATAAAATTAGTGGTTTTGTGGAAGAATGTATGTGAAACTATAAAAGTGGTTTTGTGGAAGAATGTATGTGAAACTATAAAAGTGAGGGGCTGGCTCTACACTGGAAGTGCTATTTCGATGGTATGAGCTTAAAGATTATATCTTCAATGCACAGTTCAAATCTTTCTGATAATAGAAACTACCATTAGTGCCACTTTGTTAATAAAATTTTCCCTTCCCCAATTTTTGAAAAAAAAAGGGGGCTGGCTCTACAAGATGAAGTGTAGAAGAAGACACATAAGAGAGGAAGAAACTAGTGTTAGTATATATAGATGAGAAGGCACTAATTATATAGGGTTTTTTTTTTTCTGTACCCCCACCCCTTCCCCATATACCCCCACCCAAAAGTTAAATCCTAAAATACCCTTCTGAAAACGTATTTTTTTAAAAAAATTTTGGTCAATCGTATATACAACTGGAGGGTGTATATACAACCTTACATTTGGGCATCGTATATACACCCCCAAGGCGTATATACGATTTGCACACCCCCACCTTAATCGTATATACGCCTTGGGGTATGTATATACGATGCCTTATAACATAGGGTCGTATATACACCTCCCAAGTGTATATACGATTTGTATTTTATTTTAAGTACAATAAAAATTAATTAAGCCCTGAAAATAGGTTTAGTGTGTAGTTCGTTAAAACGTGACGATGTTATACGTTGACCGAATAATTTGCTAAAAAATCGGTTTTCGGGCAACATACTCTGATCGTAATGAAACCACAAGCCATTAAATCCGAAAAAAATCAAGAATCAAGACTCCCTTAAAAGGCACTTCTTACGGGACTACGCCTCAAAATCCCAAATTCCATCAAGCATTACTATTTTTTACGATTTTTTTAAATTTTTCATAGTCTCCAAAAATCTAAAAAATTTGTATAACCTTATTTTGGTTTTGTTAGATTTTTAGTGGTGTTTTTATAATTTTTTAGAGTAGTTTTGACTATTTAACGAATTTTTAGTAGTCTTTTAGTAATAAAATTAAAACAAATCGTATATATTTCATTTTGGATATATATACGATGCCTACTTTTAACACATCGTATATATGTCCTTCAGACGTATATACGATTGAATCTTACACGGCTAATTGTATATACGTCTTAAAGACATATATACGATGGGTTAAATTTGACCATCGTATATATGTCTAAAATAACATATATACGATTAACCTTTTTAAAAAAAAAAATAGATCGCAAGAAAAGATTTTTGGAGTTTCACTTTTGGGTGGGGTATATGGGGAAGGGGTGGGGTGTGGGGGTATGGAAAAAACATCCCATTATATAGTAGTACTTCTCTGTGGAAGATTTTTTTTTTTGTGATCCACACGTATTTTAACATTTGTAAATAGTAAAGTTCTATAGAGAAGGACAACTATATAATTAGTACTAGTCCTGACGAAAGAGGTTAAAGAATTTGTGAATGAGCGCATGCTTATATTTTTAGTTTTTTTTTTTTTTTGACGCAATTTTTAGTTTAATGGTCTTTGTTTGATACTATCGCCAGTGCGTTTGTTTTGAGATATAAAGATGATTCCATGAATCTAGGATGGAAAGAAAGATTCCTATGTTTGTTTTGAAAAAAAATTAAAAATGCATTCCGCGAACGTCGCTTCACTCAGGAAAGTTGTTTCCCACTTTAATAGTGAATGTGACGTCATCCAAAAGTAGTGGCAGATTCTTTGATTCCGGATGGGAGTTTCATTTTTGGAACAAAATTACCTTCCTAACCCTCACTTATCCCCCACTCACCCACTCCTTAAAATCACCCGCTAAAAAAAGTGCTGCCCGCCATTTCCTTTTGTTAAAAGGCGTACGTACCTTCCTTTTTTTCATTCTCTTCTGAAACTGACGTCAAATTGAAGCTGCTACCATATTTTCTATCATTAAAAATTGGGGAGTAAAAATAAGGTGTGTTCTTCTTATCTTGGATCAAATAAGCCATATTTTCTATATTTATATTGCTCCTCATATTTATTATTTAATCTTGTTGTTGTTTTTTTAATAATTAAGTTATCTTTTTTAGCTTGCATTCTATCATTAAAAATTGGTTCAAGAAATATAATTGCCTTTTGTATATTAAAAATTATATTGAATTGTTATTTTTATTTTAGAATATGTCTGAGATATAATATTATGATATTGCAGCAAATAAATTGTTCAATTTTTTTATCATGGCACGTTTGATGATAGGACGTGAAAAGAAGAAAAGGATGATAATAACATTGATCATAAATTTGGAGATGTTGAATTTCATTACTTTGATGATAAAGCTGATGTGTTTTGATTTTCTAAGAGTGCACTCTAGAAAGCAAAAAAGGTCATGGGATTGTTATGAAAGAAGTTTAGTGAGAGAAGTGCATTTTCGTAGAATTATTTACCTTAGCGATGAGGCTTGTATTGAGAATACCAGGATGGACAGAGATGCATTCCGATGCATTCCATAAATTATGTGACATGCTGAAAGTTGTAGGTGGATTACTTCCTACTCGGCATATGTGTGTGGAGGAATTAGTGGCCATCTTTTTGCACATATTGGCACATCATGTTAAGAATAGAATCATTAAAAGGCAATTTGTTAGGTCTGGTGAAACGATTAGTAGGCATTTTAAATATGTCTTATTAAAGTTGAGAGACATTTCTTTCTTTTGCTTCTGAATTGTTTTTTTAGGATATCTTTAGATTGTGCTGCTGTGAGTAGTATTAGTTTCAGTTGAACTGATTTTGTTTTTATACACAGAGGTAGTAGCTAAATCAATATGCTATTTTCACCTTCAATCCACTTCACGTGGTGAACTAATCTATAAGATGACACTCTTGTGATGTGATGGAATTAATGGGTTACTTAATTTTATGTTTTATATTTAATTTATGTCTTAAACATTTTTCTTTCCAATACAGCCTCACCTCATCATAGCTTGGTTTGTATGGAAAACCATTTCCACACTTTGATAGCTTGGATATAGCATTTGGCAAAGATAGAGCAATTGGCAAGTGTCGCAGAAGATCCAAATTGACATGCCTTCTGAGATGGAGAGGGAATTTTTTCAAGAAACACAAGGTGGTGATGAAACACTAGGAGGTGACTTAGGATTCAATTTTAGTGGAGATGAAGCAAACTTTGGGACACAGGTACCGGAAACACAAACCTATAATCCTACTACTACTACTACCCAAACACCAAATCCAATAGATCAACCAACACTGGATACAGAACTGGAAAGCGTGGAGGTAAAATGGTAAAGTATAATGATGATGATGTTTCTGAAAGGTTATTAACTTCAGTTAACAAGTTGGGTGAGTCTTATGCTGGAACTATGGAGAATATCCAACAAATCACATCTTGTTTTTTGTATGACAAAATCAATGCTGAAAGGATAGCCGAAAGGAGGAGTCAAATTATGCCCATGTTGCAAGAACTTGAAGGACTATCTGCAGTGGATATTGTTAAGGCTCATGTGTCACTCACCAATAACGACAACCTTTGTGAGTCCTTTTTTGCTATGGCCACTCCTGAATTGAGGAAGGCATTTTTTTCACTTTTTTAACTAATTAAAAATGATTCCTCGTAGATAAACCATGTAGGAATTGTCTTTATTGGTTTTATTATTTGTTTGTATTGAGATTTCTTTGTAAGAATATGGTTGTGACATGTTCGAACCGCACCTATGCATTCATATTGGTTTTATTATTGGTTATATATATATATATATATATATATATATATATATATATATATATATATATATATATATATATATATATATATATACTCATTTTACAAAATGCATTATTACAAAATATTATTGTAAAAAAAATTATAAGTAAATAATCACTTTAGTTTATATTTTTATTTCACATTTAATTATTTAGAAATCTAAAATAACATGTCATATATAATCAGGGGTATTTCGATAATTACATTGTTTATTCCCGAGAATGTATAGTACGAACCAAACAAATTTATAAATTGTTCCAAAGAATTGGATTCCCGAACTTGCAACTAACCAAACACGTTTTAGGAAATACTTAGGAATCACATTCCTAGTCATCGGATTCCTAAGCATGCAATTCCTTGGATTGTAATTTCTATCCGGGAAACAAACGCCCCCTTAATTAAGTGAAGACAAAAGAGTCAAACTCATTTACTAATCTATTTTCTTTTTTATAAACATTTACATATCTCTTAAACTTATAGGCTACGGTTATTTATGAGTGGCCAATTCACAACCGTAGCCAGAAACTAGACAAATAAACCCTGGTCTGTTTTAATAACTCTGGCGACGGTTTTAATATTTTGTGGCCTAATGTGCCAAAACTGTGGCCTAAAGGAATAGGCGACGCCACCTAGACAGCCCCTAAAAAACTGTGGCCAACCCGTGGCCTAAAGTTCAGGCCATGGTTTTTTGACTTCTAGCCACGGTTTTCTTATGTGACAGAAAATAAGAGATGCATATAGGCTATAGCACAAGTGTAGTTCTCTTAGCAGTGTATTGTTCTCTTAATATAGGAAACAATCAAGCAGTGTTAGAAAGCAAAGTTTCAATTTAGGCTGTCATTATGTTAGTGTGAGCGACGTTCTGCGCACTACTCGGGATGCTCAGCGGCCGGATGAGGTTGGACCTCAGTACTTAGATTGGTACGTCCGTGTATCTATCCCCAAACTGTTACCGGCTCTAGCAGCACCACCAGTACAGTCTGATGAGCCAGCACTAGCACTGCACGATCGTGAGTGGATACAGGAGCTAGTGGGCATTTGTCAGCGCGGGCTTCGTAGAGGCGAGATCCGGATGGGCACTGAGACATTTCAGAGACTCTATGAGATGGTGGGGATGGCACCACCAGACTTTCCATTACCACGTAGGCGAGGATGTTAGGGATTTTGTATTTGTACTTTGATGTATTCAGGACTTTATTATTAGTTCTTGCACTTATTATTACTTTTTTTCGGTTTTATATTTTGCAAGTTTTCATAAATTTTCGATTTCATTGATTCGATAAAACAAACTTACACAAGCGATAAAACATAAACAACTAGAATAAAAATAGACATATAAAAAGAAAATACAGTAGAAACTACTGAGCTGGTGGAGTTAATCGACGAAGGATCTCAGTGACGGTTCTTCTGGTTTCGACGTACAGATGAATATAACTCTTCCATTTAAACGTAATATGATTGGACATCATGTCTCGGAGGTCATCCTCGTTGCTGACATCCATGGTAGACCAGTAAAGACCTCCATCAGTCCATTTCGGTTTCCGATAAACTATACGAATTATCTCATGCTCGTCGTTCTCTGGTTGAACCATCCGCAGTAGTTTCTGCTTAAGAGCAGCAAATGATATGCAGTGTTTTAACCTACATTGCATAACATCTCTCTCATCGAAACCTACATCATCATATTGTAAGATGATGCCCTTATGATCAGCGAGCCCCAGATTATAATGAACGATAGTGAGGGAAGAAGGCTCGTAGTATGCCATTAGGGAAGCCTGCATCATCTTGACTTGTGTTGTGTGAGAGAAGGAAGTTGAATTTTTGGTGTGAAAATAGTGAGGGTGGGAGTGAGAATTTAAAGATGTTGTAAAAGATTCTCAACCGTTGATTTTGTCTTGCACAATCTACACCGCTGATCAACACCGAAAGTGAAATCCTAACCTTTTAAAATTTAAAAAAACGAAATTAAAAAAATATTATATTTCAAGCATCGTATATACCCCCACCCCTAGATATTTATGATACCTCCTAATACACCATCATATATACGCCCTGAAAACGTATATACGATTGCAAAATCTGAAGCCAATCGTATATACGTTTTTAAGGGATTTATACGATGCCCAAAATGTTCATTGTATATATGTTCCAAAAACATATATACGATTGGCTTTTTTTTAAAAAAAAAAGGATTTTGACAGGGGTATTTTGGAGTTTATCATATATATGTGGGGGTAGGGGGTAAACGGTGGGGATACAAAAAAAAAGAACCCTAGATACTTTGGAATTGAGTTGAGTACAAAATGCCACCATCCTAACAAAGCAAAGCCCAAGCATATAAAATATGAAGGGCCTAATGCAAAAGAAAGCCCGTATCATATAAACCCAAGCTAACGGTGGGGGGACTATTTACACAAATGGAAAATGATGTTATAACTTGGTGACAAAAGGGTGCTGATTTGCTTGGCAACCTCCCCAGTGTTTCTTATTATTATCGCCTAATGAGTGGTTAATTTCACACACAATTGACCATGTTGTGAAGGAGGATTGTCACATGATCAGGACATAATTATGAGTTTCAAATTTTAATTCAAGAATGTGCTTTTTATTATATTTGGTTACCATCTCTTCTTTATTATTTTTGAGTCAAAAAAGAAAATCTCTTCTTTATTTTAATTATCATCAAAGACAGAGTAGCAAACTACATAAATACATCAAATGGAAAATGATGTAAATTAGATGATCTTAATCGACAGTAAATAGCAACGTATTCGGCCCAATTAATAGGGCATTATGTAGCAGTGGATTTACAAGAAGATCTCCTAATTAACCAGTTAGTTATTTAATATTAAAAACTCTTATCTGTGTAACAATATAAAGAACAACAATGTTACATTATTTGTTTACCTTCAAAGTTCTCAACAGAAGACACACACCAGCTGAGAATATATTGACATATTAAGTTTCTTTGTATTTAATTGTAACAATATCCTTTCTGAACTATATTACAACTATTATCTCTCACCTGTAACGTTTTTATCCTCAAGCCCAAGAATGAATGGTACACCTGTGGAAGGTAAACACTGCTCCCCTAAAATAAATTGGGCCACTGAGAACTTGATTGCTTGACTAGAGTTATTAAGTACATGATAATTAGTCCATTTAACCCGGTTTTGTAACTTAGATCCTGGTCCATAGTTCTTGTACTCGGCATAGTACAATGTGTCTAAATATAAGGACCCGTCCCATTCTAGCCAGCCTTGTGGATTTACAATATTACTCATGTATGACTCCATGAAAATTGTTGTTGCATGTGTGTTCCAAGGTCTACCCAAAAAGGTTTGGGTGGAATTTAAAAACTGAAGAAGATCAGGAGCAGCAGAGATGTTACAAAATTGGAAAGCGAACCCATATGGGCTTCGATCGTATCTTCCTCCATGGGCTGCTATTGTGTTCTTTTGCCGTGGCAACCCCTTTCTCGACTAATATGTCACAACTTTGAAACACCACGGTAGCATACCCAAAGATGAAGTCCACCGTGCCGGTTATTAAACATTCCTTATAAAACTGACGACCAGCATGGGCATACAAAGTGTCTTGATATCCAAAAAACCCACATTGGTAGAAAACAGATAAATCAGAGGAGGACACAAGAGCCACTGATTGGTTACCTTTTGGGCCTGCAGTGTTGATAAAAGATATATTTTGTGCTATAAATCCCATGCCCCTAACACCTTCACCAAAAAATACAAAATAATGAGTTATGGGTCAAAGGATTAAAAAGTACAATAAGTTAGTACGCCTAATGTAATAAAAACACTAAATAAATTTAAATAAACTACATTTAGAATTTGAGAAGATAATTTAGAGTAGTTGTATTGGTGATCTTACCAAAAGTAGCTGTTTTGTAGGTAGTTAATCCTTTGCTAAAACTCAAATTACCAGAGATAAATGTGGCATCTTTGCCATCTCCAATCACCATGAGATTATGCTTTCCCCGATCAATTAAAACATTTTCATTGTACATGCCCCCCTCTTTATGTGTATGACAAACCGCTTCGAGCTCAATGTAGGAGCTGCTCGCACGGCATCCATAACTTTAGTGAAGTTTCCCGTCCCATCAGTAGCGACGACAACATCAACGTGTGCCTGCGCCTGCGCCCTACTTTTTAGAATCTTTTTATCTGATTGCTTTACCCATGATGGGAATGGGGCAGGTGTAGTGAAATGATCACTCATAGTGTTGTGCACCACCTGATTCAGTACATCAGAAACCAAAATGTTGACTTTTTCTATTTCCACTGATATGTGATCCTTAAATTTGCTACTTCCTTCAAAACCGTCCAAACATGTATCATCGTTTACTAGAATATCACTCAACCATGTCCTTAAATCTGCAATGTGGTTTCCAGTACCCACATATTTGCCTGCAATGAAAATAGGTGAGCAAGCATCGAAACCAAGTTCATTCACTCTCTATTTCCATTGCCAAAGTCCCAAGAGTGTGTCATCATTAATGAAAATCTGCACCCTCAACTAAGTCATCTAAAGTAATTTACCTTTTAGGAGAAAAAAAGGAGCCTCATGATTAAGGAAAATATAAAAATAAAAGATAACTGATAATATACATATAATACGGTCAGTCAAAAATGAAAATAAATGTACATTATGTTCCTCTGAAGTGAAAAAAACTAATCTACAGAGTCTTTTTCTCTGCCATTGGTTGATTAAGTGGTTTGAAAGAGAAGAGGTAAAGAAGCATGAAAAAATAGAAGAGATGATGAATACATGACTTAATTAATAGCAATATAAATGACAGAGCTGTCATTTATTAATAATAAAAACAGAGGGCATACAAACAGGGCAATTTACAAAAAATTGGCAGCAGACCCCAAAGGAATATATATATACATAGGAATTGGGCTGAGTCCAAAAGCGACCAGCCTAACAATGAAAAGCCCAGCCTTATAAAATATTAGATCAGGAAAATGAATGGCCTAATTCAAAAGAAAGCCCATATCATATCAGTCCAAGCTAATAATGGTGTGGGACTGGGACTATTAGACAAATGGAAAAGGATGTTGTAACTTGGTGACAAAAGGGTGCTTAATTACTTGGAGGATTATCACATGATCAAGACATAATTATGAGTTTCAAATTGAAAATAATTATGGCCTTGCAGCTTGTTCTTGTTTTCAATTACAAGCAGATCTCCTAATTAACCAGTTAGTTATTTAATATTAAAAAAACTCTTATCTGTGTAATATAACAATATAAAGAACAACAATGAATGGTCAGATGAATTTTTACCTTCAGGGTTCTCAACAGTAGACACACACCATCTAAGTTGTTCAGCTGATAAATTCATCAACTCCAAACATGTAGTAATTGCGCTACGAATGCGAGTGTGTTTGACATTACTTCTAATTTGAAGCTGCTGGAAAATTGAAGTAATGTCTTTCAAAGTATGATTCACTAGTTTGAGTGAATGAAGAAACTTAGAAGGTGGAACCTTGAGGAAATTAGAATGAACAACACTAGCAGTAGCACAACAACGTGTCGCCGTCCACAGAATGCACAAGGTAAACAAAACGATGAATGTAACTTTTGCCATTAATTAAAATTAGTGGTTTAATTTTGTGGAAGAATGTGAAACTATAAAAGTGAGGGGCTGGCTCTACAAGATGAAGTGTAGAAGAAGATACATAAGAAAGGAAGAAACTAGTGTTAGTATATATAGATGAGAAGGCACTGATTTTTCACTGGTAAGCTAATTTTATGTGACAGTAAATGGAACTTACTAGAGATCAAAATTGTTTTACGGAGCCCTCTTAATTAAAATTATTCATGCATTTGAATGTATGTGATGTGATATTGATGCTTTTGTTTTGCTGTACTAATGCTTGCTGAAAGTGTTACATGTAATTAAATTCACCTACAAACAATATCAAGATATGCTAATGCTGGAAACATATATATATTTTATTAAGGAATTTAATTAATTTGATTTTGATGGTATATATCTATATATAAGTAATTAATAAATAAGAGAGAAACAAATTAATTTGCTGCATATGGTTTTGATTTTCTGACTGCACAAATTTAATTAGGAGCACTCAACACTGCATTTTAAGAGTTGAGTCAGCAGTGATATTGACTCAAAACTACACATCAAGTTATACTAATGCATGCATGCAAAAATAGTAAACTAGCTAGTTGGCGATGGTCCCTCATTTTTATATTGTTGCAAAATTTAAAAAGAGAGTTCTATGCAAAAGCAAATTAGTAGAGAGAGAGATATATAAAATTTGCAAACGAGATCACTCGTACAGGTTCCTTTCTTAAATCTAATTAGGAAAATAGGTAAATAAAAGTCCAATATATGTAGAAGATAAGAGACAAAAATAATTAATTTAGTGGCCTTTGTTTGATATGGAATTGGTTGAAAAGTCCAACTCTTCATTTCTCTCTTATATATAAAGATGCACATATGATTTCGACTATGTACTTAAGGCTTAACTGATATGAGCAATCTATATGCAGAGGCTGTATCTGGATATAAAGAAAAAAAAAAAAAAAAATACTACTGAATAACCAAAAAAGTAAACTAGAGTAATTAATTTGAGTCACCTCTCTAAGTATACTAACGTAAGTGTAGGTTTTTAAAATTGCATACTAGAGAAATTATATACATAGCTTGTTGTATACTATTATTATGCGGTCTTTCTTTTATTCTAAGAAAAAAAAGAGATTTTGATATATGGCCCTGCGAAAGCAGTATCATACTATTATGTTTAGGAATAATTTTAGAGGGTTCATTTTTATGTGTGTAGATTGTTCTTGTTTTTTAATTTAATTAATATATATCCCATTTTGTTCCCAGTGCCATCATATTTCCCTATAATAAACAATACATCAGCAAACATCAAAACTGTTATGAATATTTATATTAGTGGATGTCCATTAGCTTTCTCCTTCCCTCTCATTACTCCCTTGTGTAGTGGCTTTTGATGATAGACTATTCACTTGCCTATCCATACCCTATAAATAGGGCTATCTCATATGTGTATGGGGACACTTGTGAAGAGCATAATGCAAAGACTCTCTCATTCTCTTCTTCTCCCTTATTCATCTCTATTCTCTTATATGATGTCTAGTATTTGTTCTTACTCAAGTTTTGGTTATTTTCATAACACGTTATTAAAGACGTGAAGTTTCACACAGTATGATTGATGGCGGAATCATCTCCAGGTTCTATTATAAGAATAATTTTCTTCTTCATCTTCTTCTTCTTCTTCATATTCTTCTTCTCCCTATTATTAATTTGTGATCTTGTTTATGTTTTATCTCATTTTCAATTTATTTATCATTGTTTATGAAATTTTGATATATAGTTCCTAAGAACAATAAATCCATTATCCAAGCATCCCTGAAGGATTGCACAAATAATTATTTCCATGTTCGTTATTTCCATGTTCGTTTGTGATACTGATTCCTAAAGAATTTAATATTTTTTTAATATCAAAGCATCCCCGGAAGGATTGTCGATTATATGGTTCTTATTGATCATCATGAATAAGTATTGTGGTATAGTTCTTGAAGAACTAGGATTACACAAAGAATTATTTTCTTTATCACTGTTTCTAAGGATTTCTGATAGTTCTTGAAGAACTCAAAAAAAGAAAATATTCAAGCATCCTTGAAGGATTGCTCATAGTATGGTTTTCTTGATTATCATTGAAGAAATTTTTATGTATAGTTCTGAAGAACTAATGAATTGGTAATTTAAGCATCCTTGGTGGATTGAACAAAATACATTTTTCTTTGGCCATCTATTATGGAGATTTGTGGTCAAGTTTCTGAAGAACTATACATTTGGACTATGATTAAAATCTATAAGATCTACTTGATCTTAGTATATTTTGAAGTAAAGGAAAAGACATGTAATTTATGTCTCAAATATTCTCATGAATTAGAAAAATGAGGAAATATTTTCAGAAAGATATTATGAATCAAGATTTTGTGATATGGTGATTGTAAAGAATACTCACAAATCACTCAATGAATTGAAGTTCATTTTCAGAAGTGAATGAATCACATTATAATTTTTGTACAAGAAAAGTTGTGGTGATGACCATTGATGTTGTATATGTTATCATTATATTATTTAAGTGTCATTTGTATCATTTGTGATTGTGACCTTTGTTATTCTTGATAGCGGTTTAATATCTTATGGAAAAATGTAATTTTTCTTCTTTCTTTTGCTTGGAATTCCAAATTAAAATGTTGCGTGAAAAAATATAATTGAAGGCTCCGGAAGAGCTAATATCTTGTTATCTGGGTGAACAAATTTACAGATTGAGAATGCATTATATTCCCCTAAGTCTCGTGGAAATTTATTAAGTTTCAAATATGTGAATATAAATAGAAATCATATTGAAATGATAGATGAAGGAGATATTGAATATTTTTATATAGCGAGACATATTTTGATAAAATAAGTGTAGTGGAAAAATTGTCTACTTTTTCCTCTGATTTGTACTACACTTATATATGTGCAATTGAAGCACATGTTATGTAAAACTAAGTTTACATATCATAATAATTTAGTTGTTGGCAAGATCGGTTGGGCCATCTCGAGTATATTATGATGCGAATAATAAACTTCTATGTGAACTTATATTGAAGAGCCAGTAGTTTCTTCGAGTCCGGTTTACATCACTAAAGACACCCTTTAGTGACTATCACTAAAGGGGTAAATTTGTAATTTACAAAATATAGTCTTAATGATAGGCATAATAATGAATCGAAAATATAGCCTTAAAGATAGGCATAATAATGGATCGAAAATAAATCAACCATCCAATGGTTAGAATTTTTTTAGTGACCATCACTAAACCTTTGATTTAGTGATGTAATCCAAAGCCAGTTTCTACTAATTTTTGTGTTCACTACTAATTCCCAAAGGAAATTGACAATTTGAGAATAATAAATCCCTCATATTTCTAGAACTGATATAGGTGATACTTGTAAACAAGTACACTAATCACATGGACTATTTAGATATTTGTGATTTTAATTGGTGCATCAACTAGATGGCCACATATATATTATATATATATTTGTCGTCAACTCACAACCGGAAGTTTGTGAGATTGTTTGCTCAACTAATTTGAGTAAGAGGTCATTATGTGAAATACCTTGAAAGCATATGATAAGTATTGTATGTCTATTAGAATTGATATTAATTAGATATCACATGTCCTACGTTCATTCATAAAATGGTCCTGAAGAACCATTCTTTAGACGTCTAAAGTTAATTACATGACCAATACTTATGAGATAAGAAGTTCCAATTTCTACTTGGGAACATGCAATTTCACATGCTGTAATATTGATTCGCATCAAGCCAACGAGTTATCACAACTCTTCCCCTTTACATTTGGTTTTTGGTCATGAACTTAATATTTCCCATCTTAGAATATTTGGATGTGCAATGCACTATGATGGGTCCGAAAAGAATTTCGGAAATATATACTGGATATAAATCTCCATGTATAATATAGTATATTGAGTCAACAATTGGAGACTTGTTTATAATCCAGTTTGATTATTATCATTTGAAGAATTAGATTTCCCAACATTAGGGGGAGAGAATAAGCAGCTGTAAGAAAAGAGATCAGTTGGAATGGATTAGCATTATCTCATATTGATCCTCAAACTAAACAATGTGAACTAGAAGTTCAAAAGATAATCCATTTGCAAAGCTTAGCAAATTATCTACCAAATGCATTCATCGATCCAAAAGGCGTGACCAAATCATATATATCACCGCTAATGCTCTAATAGAATGGATGTCCCTATTTGGACAATCTAATATTGCAAATGTGTCTCAACCGCGCTCAAGCATGGTAGACCAATCGGTTCCAAAGATAAAAACCTCGAACAACAAAAGGAGCTAAAAATAAAAAGGTCCAAACGAGGATATAGAAATTCTAAAAGAGTATTCGGACATAATTGACATTACAGTTCTAGAAGAACTGATCAGGTACCTGAAAAGTTATGAAAATTAAAGAGAACTCAATGAATTATGTCACGAATGAAATACAATGGAATCAAACGAAGTCAACGTTGACGATATTTTTGCATATAATATAGCGCTAAATGTGATAAATATTAGTGAGGATCATGAATCAAAGTCTACTAAAGATTGTAGACAATGTGAATTGGCCAAAATTGAAAGATGAAATTGAAGCGAGAATGAGAATGGTGAAATTGTGAGATACAAAGCTCGACATGTTGCTCAAGGGTGGATGCGAGTACTTTTCAGTACTTAATTAGCCTTGTAGTGCATGAAGAACTCAAATTTTACCGGATGAATATTGCTTCAACTTATTTGTATGACTCATTTGATAGTCATAATTATTAAAGATCCACGAAGGATTTAATATTGCAATGCAAACTTTTTGGATTCGCGAGATGATTACTCAAAGAAAGAGCTCTATGTGAATGACATCAAATTATATATGATGGATTTTGAGGTTGAACCCTGTAGGTGACCTCTACATGGAAAATCCCAATGCGAGGATTTAAGATAATAGGAAATATCGTTAAATAAATTCTTTTGAAAAATAAAGTCTCATATTGATCTGCAGAAATTATTTATATTGAGTACATGAGTTGTAAGAATATATAAAATATCTTAGTCCCGAAGACTATGAAAGCATGCATGGATATTACAAAATGTTATATCCCTTGATAATGGCAATATTATGTGATAGTTAGTAGTAATATAGTTCATTACAAAGACAAATGCCTTAGAACAAAGTGGGATGCATATTTCATTTTTAACTATCCTAATGAATAAATCATATTATGTATTACACAAATTAACCATGCAGATATACAGTATTTTTCTGATCTAGATCAAGTCAGATTACAAGTCAGCTATTATCTACATATGGTGACACTCGAAATATCTTTTGATCTATAAAACAATCTATGGTTCTTGCTTCTTTATTTCATGTCCAAATGCCAACATTCAAGGAAGATGTTTTGAAGATATCATCGATCGCAAAGTTCCATTAAAAGAGGATACAATCACAAGTGACAATGGAGTAGATTGTTCCATATGCACTCAAGGAGAAACTCCAAATATTGAAATTCATATTCTTTAGTGATGATTCAATCGGGGAGAAAAGCTGCACTCTTTTTCCCTTTTCCATGGTTTTGTCCACTGTGGTTTTCCTAGAAAGGTTTTTAACGAGGCGATTCCACAGATGGGATATTGTACTCTTTTCCTTCACTAGATTTTTATCCCACTGGGTTTTTTCTAGTAAGGTTTTTAATGAGGCATATCCTCGATGGACATCCAAGGGGGAGTGTTATGAATATTTATATTAGTGGATGTCCATTAGCTTTCTCCTTCCCTCTCATTACTCCCTTGTGTAGTGGCTTTTGATGATAGACTATTCACTTGCCTATCCATACCCTATAAATAGGGCTATCTCATATATGTGTATGGGGACACTTGTGAAGAAAGCATAATGCAAAGACTCTCTCATTCTCTTCTTCTCCCTTATTCATCTCTATTCTCTTATATGATGTCTAGTATTTGTTCTTACTCAAGTTTTGGTTATTTTCATAACAAAAACCTCATTTATTCACTTTCTATTTTAACTAATCAGAGTTATTTGCACTTCATCCAATCATCTAATGTAACTTCATTACTTTTTAAGAAAAAAAAAAAATAGGCATTTCATGGGCAATCATTTTTAAAAAAAAAAAAAAAAGATATTTAATAATATACATATGACACTTTCTTTTTGAATGTCTACGCATATTACAAGTTAATATTTTCACCTAATGGGTGGTTAAATTCACACACTATGGTTATATTGTTAAGGAGTATTATCTCATTGACAAGATAGTAGCAAGGCAAATAAATACACCAAATAGCAAATAACTATGGCCTAGCTAGTTGGTGCCTGATATCCATAACATCAAAGGTACATATATAGCACCCAAATTGATATACCAAATATGGCACCTAGTATGCATTAATTATCTAGGAAAATAGAAATAACAGCAAAAATTTCAACATCACTCCAGGACCACTAGCTAGTGTTTCCATTTGACATTTTCTAAAGCTAGTTTTTTCAAATATATTTATGTGCAGAAAATTGTTTCAATATATATATATATATCTATATATATTGGTATTTTATGTCCATTTACTAAAAGAAAATATTAATACCCTTATGATACCCTTACTAAAAATATTAATATTTTTCAAAAAAAAATTAATATCCTTCAGAGAAAAAAGATAGGCATTTCATGGTTAATGATTTTTTTTTATGCCCATTTACTGAAAAAACAATATTAATACCCTTATGATATGCAAGCAAACTTTACCAATCCAATTTAACCATCAAAAGAGAGGTAAAAAAATTTATTTAAAGTTGGAAACCATAAAAATTATAAAGAACGAAAATCAAGTGACTAGAATATATTTATATGTAAGAATAATGTTACATGATTTGTTTACCTCGGGGGCTAGTAACAGCTGAGAAACACCAACTAAGTTCTTCAATAGATAAATCCAATAACTGCAAACATGTGGAAATTGCACTTGGAAGACGTGGGTTTTCAGTGTAATGGACATGGTTAGCCTGAAACTTCAGCAAATTAGAAATAATATCTTGTGATCGTACCTTGACCAATGAAGTGTTGAAGTTGTTGTCTGTTGACTAGGCCGGTCGTTGAGTATGGGAAAGGACCGGTCTTGGCTTCACGCTGAGCACCTCGGGTGGTACCTGCAAAGACACTCCGACGCTCAAGTGAGTGGTCGCTCGGGCATATAACACAAGGTAAGAGAACGTACCTGATGCCATGTGCGAATGGCATATATATACTGTAGAGTCCCGACCGTTAGCGAAGATTTTCGGCGGTTATAGAATGCGGTCCAAGCAGCTTGTTTGGGCCGGTTACGTTGGGTTGGGCCGACGGCCACATCGCTATTGGAAGCTCTTGTAATTGCTGATACACCCCGGAACAGTTGCCCCCCAAGCCTAGGTCGCTTAAGAGCGGGCTGAGGCTTGAATCGCTGCCCCTAGGAGTGATGCTATTTTTGCGGATCTTCAGGTAACGAAGCGGACACGGCCGCTCGCTTTCGATGGGACGGCCCCGACCGCCTGGCAACCGTTGGCCGAGCTGACACGACGGTTGGCTTTCACTGACATTTATGACACGACGTTTGATGATTCCGAGGTCATTTAATGACATCTTTTAAGGAGAATGTGAAACGTTGCGACGTTTCGTCTCCCGGTCCCTTTCGCGCCTTGGGTCTGCGCTATAAATACTCCTTCAGTGGAGACTATTCCTCACACTTTTACGAATTGCTCTGCTATCGACCGACTTGTCTGCCGCCGACCTGCATCCGCAACTACTTTCGTTTATTCATCTTTGCTTTCGCGACCGATCTCCAACATTTTTAAGGTATGAATCGATCTCTGCACTTATTCTTTAAATTTCTGCAGTTTTTCCTTCGAGTGCACTTTTAATTTCCACGCCTTGTGATAGGGGGCGTCAGGTCCGGGGACGACCAAGTCGCCCCTCTCATGAGTGCGTTGCTTTCAACCGACCGACCCGATCCCCTTATCGCAGTGTTTGTGTATGCCATGGACGAAAGCAGATCGCCAGATTATTCGAGGGCCGCCCCACTCTTTTCCGTCCATATGTCAAGGCCGTCTGAGGCTACTTCCCACGAGGAGAAATCTATGTCGCTTTCGGGCGATAGAAGTTCTGATTCTTCGAGCAGCTCGAGCTCGAGCGCGAGCTCTTCCAGTAAGGGGTCAGTCAGCTTGGGAAGCTCCGATTCCAAGTCTGCTAACTCTGACGTTAGGTCGTGCAATCCTCCACCACCGTAAGACGCGTCGTACCTTGCGCTGCAGGAGGAGATGAAGAGGTGGCCATAGAGGATGACGAGGCACAGAGTGCCGTTCAGGCCGTGGATGAGGAGATGGTCGAGGCCGAGGAAGGCCGGGTCAAAGCAACTACTGAGGAAGCTGTGGTTCAGCCTGTGGCGAGTTCCTCTGGTCGAGGAGTCAATAATGAAGGAGAGTCGATCGATGGGGCACCAGACGCCCCGTCCCGATCCGCCCGGATCGTTACGATATGTCCGGGTGTCAAACACTCTTCGTTCTAATAGGAGTATTATCACGGCGCCGGTCACTACGCCTACGCGCTCGAGCCGCAACTTCATTTCAAGAAATCAGGAATTTGGAGGGTGAGAGGTATGAAGGAGGAGAAGACATCGCAACTTACTCGATTATTTGAAGTTCACGATGCATCGGATCGTGTTCGAGCGGATGGGGATCGCCCCACCATTCGGCCGAATTTCGCCGTGACGTCCTTCGTTACATTGGGGTCGCCTTCTCAACTTCACCCAAACGCATGGGCGTTTTTGAAAACTTTTTGAAGTGCTCGACCAAATCGGGCGGGCGGTCTCGACCATGTTATTCTTCGCTATTTTCGAGCTGAGTTGGCTGAGGGAAAAGGCCAACAAGGAGAAGAGGGAGCAGGTCTCCTTTAAGACCCAAAAGACACAGCATCGATACTTTAAGGCGTACCAAGAATCGCTGGGTGCTGCTTGGAAAAGCCACTATTTCTGGATCGCCCCTACCAAGGAAGCGGGCAAAGCCATTGCTGTGACCAACCCTGATGGGACGCTCGGTGAGCCTTTCTTTCCCATTATGTGGAATGAGGCCCACTTCTTCCGGCGGCCCGGTGATTATATCTATTCAACCAAAGACTTAAGTGTGACCGACTTGGAGACTCTTCAAATGATAAAAACCCTGGCGAGCATGATGCCCCCAGATCCCAAGGGCGACTTGCCTTGCCGTCCCTTTGTACTGCTCGTGGGTCGAGCTCTTGAAGCCGAGATTGGTTTGCTTTTGGACTTTATTTTTTAATTTCGAATATTGCTCGCTCTTTCTGACTCTTGAATTGTTCTATTTTGCAGGAAGAATGGCTGGCAAAAACTGGGCCGAGATTGAGAAGGTCCTGAATCCTCCTAAGAACAGCGCCTCCCGCCGCCACGAAACGTGGTAAATCTCGAAGGGTTGTCGAAGGTGCCTCAAACTCCTAAGAGCCAAGGGAAAGGTCGGTTTCAAGGTCCGCCCCCTCATAGCGATGATCGATCTCCCAAGCGGGCTAAATTCGATGAGCGGGCCGTGATTATCCCGAGGCCGACATTCCTATTCTCTCGCTCGAAGGTTTGGGTTTGGCCGACTTCGCCGAGCGGTTCGGAGAAGAAACCCATGGCCGTCTGCGCTTCTCTTTGCATGGGAATTTTTACCTTCAACAGTGAGACACACACCATCTAAGTTGTTGGTGATAAATTCATCAACTCCAAACATGTAGTAATCTGCGCTACGAATGCGAGTGTGTTTGACATTACTTCTAATTTGAAGCTGCTGGAAAATTGAAGTAATGTCTTTCAAAGTATGATTCACTAGTTTGAGTGAATGAAGAAACTTAGAAGGTGGAACCTTGAGGAAATTAGAATGAACAACACTAGCAGTAGCACAACAACGCGTCGCCGTCCACAGAATGCACAAGGTAAACAAAACGATGAATGTAACTTTTGCCATTAAATAAAATTAGTGGTTTAATTTTGTGGAAGAATGTGAAACTATAAAAGTGAGGGGCTGGCTCTACAAGATGAAGTGTAGAAGAAGATACATATATAAGAAAGGAAGAAACTATAGATGAGAAGGCACTGATTTTTCACTGGTAAGCTAATTTTATGTGACAGTAAATGGAACTTACTAGAGATCAAAATTGTTTTACGGAGCCCTCTTAATTAAAATTATTCATGCATTTGAATGTATGTGATGTGATATTGATGCTTTTGTTTTGCTGTACTAATGCTTGCTGAAAGTGTTACATGTAATTAAATTCACCTACAAACAATATCAAGATATGCTAATACTGGAAACATATATATATATATAGGAATTTAATTAATTTGATTTTGATGGTATATATCTATATATAAGTAATTAATAAATAAGAGAGAAACAAATTAATTTGCTGCATATGGTTTTGATTTTCTGACTGCACAAATTTAATTAGGAGCACTCAACACTGCATTTTAAGAGTTGAGTCAGCAGTGATATTGACTCAAAACTACACATCAAGTTATACTAATGCATGCATGCAAAAATAGTAAACTAGCTAGTTGGCGATGGTCCCCTCATTTTTATATTGTTGCAAAATTTAAAAAGAGAGTTCTATGCAAAAGCAAATTAGTAGAGAGAGAGATATATAAAAATTTGCAAACGAGATCACTCGTACAGGTTCCTTTCTTAAATCTAATTAGGAAAATAGGTAAATAAAAGTCCAATATATGTAGAAGATAAGAGACAAAAATAATTAATTTAGTGGCCTTTGTTTGATATGGAATTGGTTGAAAAGTCCAACTCTTCATTTCTCTCTTATATATAAAGATGCACATATGATTTCGACTATGTACTTAAGGCTTAACTGATATGAGCAATCTATATACAGAGGCTGTATCTGGATATAAGGAAATAAAAAAAAAATACTACTGAATAACCAAAAAACTAAACTAGAGTAATTAATTTGAGTCACCTCTCTAAGTATACTAACGTAAGTGTAGGTTTTTAAAATTGCATACTAGAGAAATTATATACATAGCTTGTTGTAATACTATTATTATGTGGTCTTTCTTTTATTCTAAGAAAAAAAAGAGATTTTGATATATGGCCCTGCGAAAGCAGTATCATACTATTATGTTTAGGAATAATTTTAGAGGGTTCATTTTTATGTGTGTAGTTAGAGAGGATTTGAAGATGTAGATTGTTCTTGTTTTTTAATTTAATTAATATATATCACATTTTGTTTTTCATAGATATGGACCAAGGTGGTTCTGATCCACTGCCCTCCACACCACCGAGAGGTGATATAAGGGAAGAGAATTGTTGTTGAGCCAGCTCACAGTACAAGGAGGCGTCGCCGTCGAGTGATTGTGAAAATGTCGGATGGGTTTGTGCTACCTCCCCACCCACTTCTACTCCAATTGGGGAGTCACCGAGTTCTACTCTAGATGGGATTCCATCCACATATGCCACATGTGCCACTGATCTCCCGTATACCTAGTTTTTTGACTCCCACGCCCACACATGGGATTTCTATGATGCCCACACGTGTGTAGTTCCCCGACCACTCGATAATCGCATTTCATCAAAGACGATGACTCTCCACCGGTCCACAATGAGGAGTAAATCCAGAGTTGTTAGGTGAGGATGAGAATGATGAGAAGGAGGAGGCTGTCATGGATGATGGTCGTTCCATCATCTATCCATGTGGTGCCAATAAGTTTATTAGACTTTTATTTCTTTAAAATTAATTATGCTACAACTTACGTATTTGTTTGATTGTTTGATATATTTTTTACTATGCAGATTGCTTCCTTCGAAAGTCTGTTTTCGAAGGCTATTACGTATGCGATAACAAAAAAGTATCGCTAATTTTGCCCAAATTGGGGGGGATGTGGATGTCGAATCTAGGAAGGCATTCTTTGATTCATTTATCATTATATGTTGTTAAATTTAATTTATTGTTTCATATTTAATATAATCACTAATACATAATTTGTATTTTCCTAATACAAGAAAAAGTGGCGTGGAAAAATGAGCACGCGCAGGTGTTATTTAGTTAGGGTGACTAGTTACAATTTGTTGAACATGTGTTTTTCATTTTTACAAGCTAAGAAATTAGGGCGCATGATTCCTATACATGAGTTGTGCACGCATGTCATGAAGGAATCCCCTGATTACGCCGTTGAGTCCTCGAGGTGGACTCAGGTAAATATCCAAACATGATTTGTACTATATATAGTATTATTTTGATAAAATACACTTTTTTTGTATGTTGTTTGGTTTTGTAAAATAGGAGAAGTTCCACGTGACGAGTCAGACCACCTAGGGGAGTGACCCTTTGACACCTTGTACCCCCGACGAGGAGAAGCGACTAGTTGTGCTAGCTCTGCAGTGGAAGAAGATGGTAGGAGGGAAGTATGGTCGCCTGTATGGTGCGGGGCCCTTTTCTTCCCTTATAAAGAGTGGGTCGATCACGTCGACACCAGCGAAGCATCTACTAGTCAAAATCCTCCTGCAAATGAGGTAGAAGAGCTAAGACGCGAGTGTGGGCTTAGGAGGAGACGATTAGCGCTTATCAAGACCGCAATCTTCGCTTGGAGGAGGATATAGCAAGGATGCAGTGTGACTAGACCAAGATGATGAGACTGTATAGGACGATGCAGTGGTGACCTTCCCAATTAGAGCAGTCATTTGAGTCCTCTGATGATGGGATTGAGATTGGATCCAGACTGATGATGATGCCCAATGTTTATAATTAATTTGCTTACGTGCATACACAAAAGAAGTACATGTACTAGCAAAAATGAAATCATTGTAACCATGACAAGTATTAACCAATGATGGAGAAAACGAGATACACCTCAATGAATGCAATCATGTAATTAGTCATCTAGACTCTAACATGTTATGAAAATAAATTAAAAAAACTATATTAAAAAGAAAATTTAGAGTGATTGTATTAGTATCTTAGCAAACGTAGTTGTTTTATAGGTGATTAGGCTATGATCAATGTAAACAAAAGGAAGGAAATTATGGAGAAGTACTTGTTTTGTCACTTTGAGAGAACTGGGAAAAGAAGGTTGCATGACCATTGTAGAAATCAAAGGGAATAATTCTTCGCTAAAGTTTGTAATAAAATACCAACTGCTTTAGGGAGCCTTTAATTTTGGGTGATTATAGCTGGCATGTGAACCCACTATCTAATATAGAAATGAAAGTTATATTAGAAATAGGTACTTAGCGTTAGTTTCTATTGTTTGTATAAATTAGTGAAATCTGGAGAAAAAAAATTGTCCAGCAACCTAGCTTATTGAAATGTTTAAAATTATTTGAATCTTTCTTTGGAGTGTTTTTATATTTAGCTTGAATAATAATAATAATAATAATAATAAAAATAATAATAATAATAATAATAATAATAATAGTTATTGTTATAATTCGTAACTTTTCTCTGATTATAAATATTTAAAATTGTAGCACGTATTACTTAAAATGCATGCAGAAAGAACGAAAGTAATTTAATAATGAGCTAGAGAAATTGAGAATGAATTAATTAAGCTGATGATGTATGTATGTGTCATTGAGAATGAAGATGATGTTTAAGTAGTTTACATTGGTCATATATATACATTCTATAGGTTCATTTTTTTGGAGGTTCCAACTTCTAATGTTGATGCTATGCCATGCGTGTCAAGATGAGTTCCCACCCTGTCATGCTGAATATATGATGATACATACATACATACTTGTTGGCCATACATGGCTGATAAACATTCGAATTACGAACTTGACCATGAGTGGAGGACAAGTTTAGCAATATATAGAAAATAGAAATATGCATGTGATCCGATTTGTTTTGGTAAAATGGGGTATTAAGAGGCACCTGTTTTTCTGCACATACAAACACACATAATTTTTAGCTTAGTCACATACATGGCTGCAGATATTGACACACAACCATAATATTAATGCATACATGCAAATAAAAAACAAATTGATATAGGACCATAGGTATTTATTAAGGTAAATTAGATAGTGGTGGTCCACACATTTTATTTTAATGTAGTTGCAAAATAGTTCTATGCTGAATTGCATACTAATATTTATGTTACGGAGTAAATGTACCCATATTATTTACACCCCCCTCCCGTTTTCTTAAAATAAATTTATTGGGCAACCAACCAACCAAGGCCCAAGTCCATTCTTCAATGGCTCACAATGCACCTCCTAATTGGACGGATCAGATCATTTCAATCATCACCCCTTTACTCTATAAATACAACCATTAATGTAGAGAGAAGGTACGTATTAATTACCACATGCAGATACTTGCATTAACTCTCCAACTTCTAACTTTAGCATCGGAGTGGCTTTGCAGGTACACCCCACCTCATCTCGTAATATCAACATTGGACGTGACCTTCACTGATCAATCTCATCTCCTAACTACTGTCTAGGATCGGCTGACCCATAGATACGGTACCGAACATTGGCGACCACAGTGGGAGTAACTTGAATTCAATTACTTTCACTTTCTCTTCTGATCGATAATGACCCCTCAGTTGAGGTCTGGTTTACGTCTAGCAAATGTAGTTGAACCGGTCGAACCTCGGCCGGCTCGCAATCAACCCCGTCTAGGGGGAACTCCGGAAGGATTAGCAGTAACTCAACCTGCTTCAGATCGGAATACTTTTCATGGAAGTTCGGCTAGGTCCCGACTTCCCCTACTGGTCCGAATTTTGACTCAACACAATGAAGCTGAACAGGCTCGGAGCCTCCGTATTTCTGAGCTTGAAGCCGAGATTGCGATATATCGGGCCCAGGATATACCAGATCAGAATTCTCCACAGCGTTACATTCCCCCGGGTGCCTCAGCACCTCCGCGAGATCCCCAGTAGAGTACCCGAGCGACAAAGATGTCATCGCACTCCTCCCAGACGACATCACTATCATCGCTCTCCCTCGCGAAGGCGTGGAAGGGGAGAACCTCGAACACCTCCTGAAACAATGGATGACACTTATGAAGAATACTCGTCTTTTGTTTCATCCTCGCCGCAGCGCGCGTCACTAGCATACAAACATCCTTAAAAAGACGCTTATGAAACTCATTAGATTCGTTTACAGATTCGGTGATGTAAAATGACATTTGAAGTCGAATGGAGAATGACAGATGTTATGTACATGCATGTAATGCATGCACACACAATGATTTGATTTATTTTTTTGAGTGGAATGATGAATGAAATGTATGAATGACCTTCTCTCTTTTGCTTCTTCTTTTTGGTATATGTTGAATGCATAAAATGCAAATGTGAAATTATGCAACTATAATGTTTTTTTTGCTTTTTGTGTTTGCTTATTTACAAGACTGGGTAACACTTGGCGCGTTAACAAGAAACAAATAAAGAAGGAGCGTTGGGGCTCTGAAGGACCACTGGGGTCTGAAGGAGCACTAGGGCTCTAAAGGACCACTGGGGGTTTGAAGGTCTAACCTGTGGTCGATGCTTGGCGCATTGATTCGAATTAAACTGAAGGACCGATAGGTCTGAAGGGCTGCATGGGCCTGATGGACCAAAAAATTGGTCTGATGGACTGCAACTAGCTATGGTACTAGTAAAACAGTCTGAGGGTGACATACATCGTGGAGGTCGTAAGGGTCAAGATCAGATCTAGAACTGATATGTTGACCACAAAGGACGCCCACTATGTCTTAGGCGGACACAGCTAGTCTGAAGGACCGCTGGGGGTCTGAAGGATCTGTCGTGCTCAGTGACGACGTTATGATCTGAAGGTGCAGCTCGGAGTCGCGTTTGGCGTGTTGACTCGAACTGAACTGAAGGACCGATATGGTCTGAAGGAGCGCTGGGGCTCTGAAGGATCACTAGGGATCTAAATTATGGACTAACATTAGTCTGATTTAAGGACAACAGTTGGTCTAGTTTAAGGACTGACACGTCCGAATTATGGAGCAATATATGTCTGTATTGGTCAAGTTTATGGACCAATAAGAGGTCTGGAGGATCATCTGGGTGATCAAGCTTATGGACCAATAAGAGTGCGAAGGATCCGTGCGCATCCGATCTTCGGCGACACTATGATCTGTATTGATGGGATCAACACTTGGAGCATTGATTTCGGAGGAGCAAAATATAGGGTTGACACTGTGCGTGTCTACCGGAACATTCCCAATGAGTGTGTTTGCTTGAGAAGGGAGAAGCTATCTATACTTGGCATGTCTAACAATGCAATGAATGATGTATGCGCGTGTAATGATTGGTACATGGTAGGATGATGAACGAAATGATTTTTATGGCTTTTGATTTTTTCTACTTTTTGCTTTGCCTTTTTTGTTGGTATACGATGAACACATGAAACGTGAATATGAATATGATGCAAATGTAATGTTTTAATGCAAATGCTATGGTGAAATAAAGGAAGTGCATATATGCATGGTGCAATGATATGATATGATATGATAGAATTGATTGGGATATGGAAATATCTTTGGTAAAGATAAGAAACGCGACTTTTGATGCTAGAAAAGCTAAAGATGAATATTTTGAATTGATCGTTCATTGGAATAAAATTTTGTTGACTTGAACCCGAACTCTGGTAAGCTTAAGGTTGTCGTTTTATAAGACTACTAGCAGTATACCCGTGCATACGCACGGGTGTTGTCGTGTTATTTTTGTTAATAGATTTAGACATAATTTAATTAGTCGAACATTACCAGTGAAAATCAAGACTACTTTAGAGTAGATAAACAAAAAGTTTTAAAATGTAATTGAGTTCGTCCAGAACATTACCAAGTGAACATTGACCAACAATACGCAATATTTCTTGTAGAGATTAGAAAACAAAATTGTATTAAAGTTTCAAATTATCCAAATTGTAATATTTCCGTAGAGACGAAATAATAGAATATCAAAAAAATGAAGGAGACATGTAGATCAAATTAAAGTAGATATATTGTAAGAAATAGAAAAATTAGATAGAGTTAATGGAAGAAAGAGAATGAGAGAGTAAAAAGTTTGAATAAAGTGTGTGAGAGAATGTGAAAAAGTTTGAAAAAGTATATGAGATAAAGTGAAAAATTTGAAAAAGTAAAAAAGTTTGAAAAAGTGAAAAAGTCAAATTACCAAAATATCCAAAAATTGTTTAATTGAGAAAAGGTTAAGTTTGGTATTTTGGTAGTAGGTTAATGGTATAGATAGATAGTAGATGATTTGGTAATGATGTATTTGTGAGGTGCATTTGTAGATTTGGTCACATGGGTTTTCATTTGGTTATGATGATCCATGATGGCTAAGCTTTCAAGTCTAAGATGTTAACTTCGAGAAATTAACGTGTGTTCTCTCTCCTTGAAACATTGTTTGATAAACATGAATGACAGTGTGAATACAAGTGAATGTGTCAGTTGGCTCGGAGTTTTGAGGCAATCTGGCATGTGAGGGGGTGAAAATATTTACAAGGAGTTATTTAAAAAAAAAAATTGCAGGGACGAAAATAAAAAAACGCTATATTTCTAAGGACTTAAAACATATATTTACGCCTAAAAAGAATAATAAACTAAAATGAAATTTTTGGGAAAAATCCCCATAAGAGAGTGCATTTGACTCACTATTACGGCCAGCATCCTAATTCTCAGTCTTGCAGAGGGGTATTTCCATAATTAACCGAATCCTCGTTCGTTCTACAGTGGTTGACGTGGCTCCCTACCTGCACTACCTTCCTTCTCTCGTTCCCTCGCAAAACCCTAACCCGAAGAAACGAGTTCAATTGAAAATTCAATCTTACATTTCAACGTTTCCGCAATAGCATACTTCAAACTCAACGAGCAACAGTTTCAATCAATTTCCCAATATGACCGCGTCCAAGAAAAATCACAACAAAGAGAAACCAATTCGCCGCAAGTAAGTTCAATCTAATTTCACTTTTTCTTTTTCTCGCAATCATGGTGTGTAATTGTGTTGTGATTACATGTTTATTAAATTGAAAGTTGTACAGGGAAGAGAAACCAGAAGAACCGGATTTGCCAAAATATAGAGATCGAGCTAAAGAACGTAGGGAAGATCAAAACCCTGATTATGAACAAACTGAACTTGGATTTCATGCTGTTGCTCCTCCTGGTTCTGTAGATATTGCGTACGATTTCCACTACCTTATTTATATTTGTATCGTTAATTATTATAAATTATGGATTGGGTTTCCCCATTTTAATTAAAGCACGCACAAGAAAAAAAAAGTTTTTTTTTTAATGTTTTTGTTACTCTGCATCAGTGATTGGTCTTCTTTAACATTGGTAATGTTTAACAGGGCATCTGATGCACACAAATTGTCTATTGAGAAGAGCAAGTATCTAGGAGGTTCGTATTGATGTATTGTACTTTTATTTGTTTTGTCTGCATTACCAATGAGAGGAGCATGATTCTAATGTTTTACATGCTTGCTGATAGAGTATATGTATCTGTTATCAAAACACAAGCATGATTTTAGAATCAATATATAGGTGAATGAACTTTGCTCTAGCCAAATAGTTTAGCCCTGATTTAAATGTTTGTGCTTAAAACTTAGCCTGCTAGCTTTAATGATATTGTTCAGGTGATGTGGAGCATACGCATTTGGTCAAAGGTTTAGATTATGCTTTGCTGAACAAAGTAAGAAGTGAGATTGATAAGAAGCCAGAAGCTGGGGATGATGGTGATGGGAAATCCAGGTGGCCTTTCAGTAATAGTAGTTATGTTGGTGTATTTCTATGGATTGAAACAGTTAATGAACTTCTTAATTTGTTATTAGTAAATTTTATTTTGGTGCGTTCTTGTGTTTTTCCAACAGAGCACCTAAGGAAGACCAACAAGTGTCAATTCGCACAGCAACTGCAAAGGTTATTTTTTAGATTTTAATAGAATAGGAACTGGAGAATATCCTTTGCAATTAAAGTTATGATATTGGAGCTTCTTGTTCAATGATGCTGTTAATCTTCTTTTTCAGTCAGTTTATCAGTGGATAGTGAAGCCACAGACCATTAGCAAAACAAATGAGATGTTCCTTCCTGGTCGAATGACGTTTATTTTTAACATGGTGAGGATTTGCATTTTGTTGACATGGCTTTTTCTCATTTTCAGTCATTCTTACTCTGCAAACTCATTTTATTTGTGATACAGTTTGCTTATACTCTTGTACTGTTACAGAATTTGTGTGTCTAGCTCTAGCAGCCTGTATTTGTGTATGCTTGTGCTCTAAAAAACAAGCATTTGGCAGTCTGCATTCGACAATGCCCTCAAATGCTCTTCTTTTGTGCATGTTTGTGCGTATAAAGCTAATCTTATAACTTATGCGAGAAATGAAGGAGCAAATCTTAACTATAGTTTATATTTACAGTGAAGACTCGAGATTAAACCATCAAGCCATGTGAAGCATTTATAAAGTCACATGACTTGTTGTTTTAAGTTTTAACCTCGACCACTTACAAATCTGATGGTCCGATGCTTCTTCTTGGCAAGTATTGTAGGTTATTAGTTGCCTGATAAGACAACTGGTATAGAAGTTGAAAAACAAAGGAACTTTTATTGAAATGAATGAATGAATGATACATTTTCAGGTTCGAGAGAACCCGATCTCTCCATAGTCCATGACTGATTCACCAATTGAATGCCCTTGCTCTTATCCTTCTTCCTATTTATAGGCAACATGCCTTATTTTTTCTAACTACATAAATAACCCACTAACTAACTAAATAGTAACTTGGGGTTACCTGTCGATACACCAAATAAATTTAATAGAGCATGGATGAACCAATACAATACCATTGTAAACTGACTGTCTAAAGTCCCATGCTTCAGCAGTGTTCATTACAAAATTTTCCAGACCGCCCTTTTCTCGCAAAAGCCTCACTTCCATTGCCACACAACCCAGCTTGTAGTCTATGCTGGAATCTCTTAGGGAGTTGGCTTAGCCTGTATGCCACCTTGAATTTCACACCCATTGTTAGAAACATTATGAATTTTGTAAAGCAGCTCCTTCTCTTAATATTCATCCTTATGCGGTAATGAGTTTGGGTATAAGCCCAAAATATTAATTTCTCTTATATTATCTTGAACCTTTGTACCCGTTTGGGCTTGAGTGGCTCCTACTATCTTTCTCAATAGGTGTCCCTTGCTTTTCAGCTGGGCCCAGAAGGCCAGGTGAGCCTTGTATCTCGCCCTAAATCTTCCCTGCTACCCTGGTCATTCCTGCTAAAGACTGATTCAGGTGGTTTCAGTCATGAATCTAGCCCCCTCTTTTCTTCCTCTTCAACTAATAATATGTTGAAGCTTCTTCATTCTTCTATACAATCTGGGTTGAAGTTAAACGAGTTGATCTTCGTTGTTGTGCACTCCCTCCTCAATTCTCTCACCGGAGTGGAAGCAGTCACCGTCCACATACCCCCACCAGGTGGCTCTGGTGGGGACGCTCTGCTGCTCTATTCAACTTCAAGATCCATTGTTCCATCACACATCCCACAAAGACTGTCGTGGGTTCTCCCAATTTTTTTTCTACTTTCACTACTCTTTTGAGACCCACATTTCCTATCATCTTCTCCCTTTTCGTCCCCGTTGTTCTTGATTCTTTTTTTGGCTTTCCAGCCAATCTTGATTCAAGTTGTTGGACCTTTCCTTTGATTTCACCCGCATGTGATCTCCCATTTGAATATTTGCTTCCCCCATGTTTAGGCTTCCCTTGCGATTAACCAAGAACTCCCTCATCTGCTGCGCCAGCTGTTGCATCATCGCCTGCAGTAATTTCTACCTCAAATGGTTGCACAAACAGCTGTTGCATCACCGCCTGCAGTAATTTCTACCTCAAGAGCCTTAACTCATGATTCCAAGCTAACCCATGATATTTTTCTTCCCCCGGATCAGAATTGCTCTAATATCTGTTGTCTGTCGATTTGATCAACTAACATAGGAAAAAAAGGAAATATGTATTGAAATGAATGAATGAATGATACACTTTTAGCTTTTTTGAGAGAACCTGATCTGTTCCTAGCTAAGATTGATTCACCAAATAAATGCCTTCCTCTCACCTTCCTATTCATAGGCAATATGCTTTATTTTTCCAACTAACTCCCTAATTAACCCACGAACTAACTACTAACTAGGCGTAACCTATCATTGCTGAATCGATGTCATGAACATGATTCACGCAATGCTAACTGGTTGCTACTTACTAGCTAGTGGTATATATTGAATCTGTCTTTATTTTGATTTGCATATGCACCACACATACGATACCATACCTGAACATCATAATACATAGTAATGAAGGGAAAGATCACTGGGAAGTTCAGGGTTAAAACTTATGTTTATGACTGCTTGATCTATTCATATTATAATCTTTTGTACTTTGTTTTTTAAACTCTCTGACCAATTTTCTGATTTATAATATTTAATATGGTAGGAGGGTGGATACCATCATGATATTCCAACGACCTTGCACCGTAGTAAAGCTGACTGTCCAGTGCCCGAGGTTTATGATCATGCTGATTCCTTGTGACATTTACTATTTTATATTTTACAGCTTGAGCTTGTTTATACTTACATTGTCTGATATACTCTGCTGCTATTATTTTGCACAGGAAATGGTTACAGTTAATGTTGATGGTTCTGTTCTAGATCGAATTGCTAAAATAATGTCATATCTTCGTCTTGGTTCTTCTGGGAAAGTCTTAAAGAAGAAAAAGAAGGAAAAAGACGTCAAAGGTACCATTCTGAGAAGATTTTTTTGGGAATTTTGGTTATCATCTACTAGATGCATGTTTATAATACTTCATACAGCTTTCTTCCAAAAAAGGCTTTTGTTGGGCGCATTATTTGTATTTTATGTAAAAGATCACAATGATTTTTTTCATCACCATAGTTTGCAATGAACATTTTTCTAGAGTAGGGTGAAAGCCTTTTAATGGTTCGAGTCACTTGGGCCAATGATGTGAAGCACTTTCTTTCTTTCTTTCTTCTCAGTATTAAAGATAACAGGGAGTTAATGAATAATAAAACTCATTATATCCTTTTTATATGCTTTTTTTATATTAAAAAAAAATAGGAATTAATTGTTAATAAATTCCTTGCACTCTCTTCTTACCAGGGAAGATTTTTGGTACTGGTAATGGATATGACAAAGAGGATAAGCTGGCAAAGGTTGAAGGTGTGGGGCCAAAGAATCAAACAGAAAGAGAATCCATCCTGCCTCCCCCACCTCCCTTAAAGAAAAATCCTCTTCATACAACAGAGATACAAGGTCCTCATGTTGCTAGACCAGAAGATGATGACATTTTTGTTGGTGAGGGTGTTAACTATGAGATACCTGGTAAAGACTTGAGCCAAAGTCCTGTCTCTGAGGACATGGAAGAATCTCCTGGAAACAAAGAAAGACCTACGTATTTCACTGAACCTAGTTATGGTCCTATCCCACCTTCTATGCCGCCTCAAGGGTGGCAAGAAACGGTAAGTTGATGCTGCATATTTTAATTTTGAATACTTGGTCTACTTTTAGAATATGATTGGAAAAAAACCCTACTCTTGTTTCCCCATTTATAAAATTTATAGGTTTAAATAACTATTTAATCCCTATGCAATTATTTGCCTTTGGTTCCTAGTGACTTTTGCACATTCTTTTGGCACTTCATTGTTCCTAAATTAGTTTTAGTCCACAACATTTGATGAGTGCTGCGGTGGCGGAAATCTGACAGGCTGCCATACAATAGCAATGGTGTTGCGGATTACTTATGGCAAGCCATGGAGGCCGCAATGTAGAAGGCATCCATGCCGGGAAAAAAAAACAATGGGTGAAAACCCTAAAAACCAAAAACTGAGGCCCAAAATGGGTGAAAAACGGGGGTTGAAAGAGTTTCACGTTTACAACCACACATGCGGAAGGGTTTTTGATAGCAAAAATATTGATTGTAAGTTGGTGGGAAAGGTTATTGTGTATAAGCTGGAGTCTAGCAATAAGATCAAATAGAAATATATAGAATGAAATCATAGATGATATATATTCAGCTATTGCCTCCCTCCAAGCACGTGAAGAAACTACAAACCTAGGCTATAATGTATTGCTTTGTGCAGTTTACGCTATCCTATAACCTTATAGCGCCGCTATTTCACCGCACTATTGAACATATTGCGATCACGGACAATATTGGTTTGTTCAAACTCCGCTACAATATAGCACCATAGCAGCTATTTAACAACACTGCATAAATGGCTCAACCCCTAGACAAGATCAGTGCTCCAGCATCCACCTTTTCTAGTAATTCATCAACAAACAAGCACAAGTCCTTATTAAAAAAAACTATCCCTCATCTAAAGTCTTTATAATACTTGATTAATTATTGATCAAATTCAATTGAAATTACATTCTGTGGATCCTACATAAAAACATATTTATATGTAAAACATCACTAATCGCTAAAGTATCTAGCAAGAGAGTAAGGAACAATTAACAGTGCCTTGCATATATAGTCTTCAAATGACCACCGTCAACCTTAATAATTGGCCGGTAAGCAGTAAGATACCCTTTATTGCCTCCCTCCAAGCACGTGAAGAAACTACAAACCTAGGCTATAATGTATTGCTTAGTTGCATTTCCCTCCACAATTGTCTTTTCTAGTTTGTTTTTCCATCAAACTGCTATTTTATGTGATTGTCAACACTGCATCTTTGTGCCAACTTTGAAAAGAAGTTTGATGTGTTCACCTTGGTGAGAGACCTAGATGGAAGCACAAGGCGGCAAGGCCACTAAATATTGTAGCACGTGCCTTCGGTAGCTTCCATCTTTAGGTCTTTCATCGAGGTGCCTCCACCAAACATCATTTTGAAGCTGACATTTAAGTGCCTTAGACATAACTTAGCCTCCACCCTTTTTGACTGATCCTCAAAAATCATGTCCTGCAAACGTTTGAAAAGAAAACATTTTATTTTATTGTCAACAGCCTGAAGATTCAAATGATTGAATTCATTAGAAATTACCTTCCGCTGATTTGAGATAAAAACCCACCTGTTATAGGAAATATTGTCACATTTTCTCCTAGCACAGAAAGTGACACAGGGAAGTACTTGTCATGTTTGTACCTCGCTCATTTGACACTGCAGATTAAAACTCCTCACATTGGAGCAATGAGGCACCAAAAGAATGCAAATTGGAACTAAATGCAAAAACTCACATGTTTGTAGGGACTAAAGTTAATTATGCCAAATTTATATGAACTTGAAAACTATTCAAAAATTAATTATACTATTTTTGCTTCTCTTAAGATCTGTTTTGCTCAAATTATGTTTGATGGTGTATTGAGTTCTTCTCTTTGATGTCACTGTCTGGTCTCAGAATGGATATGATGCAATGCAAACACAAGCCATGGTTGGTGGCTACCAAGGGGAGTGGCCGGAGTACCAGTATGCGGAACAGTATGCGGAACAGCTTGCTTACCCAGATCAATATCTTCAGCAAAATATGCAGGCTTATGATGTGCAAGCAGGTGCAGATATTCCACAAGATCCACGCTTTATGACTCAAGAAGAGAAGGATCGAGGTTTAGGATCAGTGTTTAAGCGAGATGACCAGAGACTTCAACAGCTGAGGGAGAAAGATGCTCGTGAGAAAGATCCCAATTTTATCTCTGACAGTTACTCTGAATGCTACCCAGGGTACCAAGAATATAACCGTGAGGTAGTAGACAGTGATGATGAAGCTGACTTGTCCAAAATGGATATGGGTGGAAGGGTAAGTAACATTTGGTTCACTTATATGGAAACTGAGTGCATTTCTCTTAATTTAGCTGAAGTGGTGTACAATATATCTTGTCATTATTGTAATTGATTGATGTGGTGTAAAATACAATATTGAAATGTGCACTCTCAACAGGCAAAGGGTCGTCTTCATAGATGGGACTTTGAAACTGAAGAGGAATGGGCAACTTACAATGAGCAGAAGGAAGCAATGCCAAAAGCTGCATTCCAGTTTGGTGTGAAGATGCAAGATGGTAGGAAGACACGAAAGCAAAACAAGGACCAGAAGCTCAACAATGATTTGCACAAGATCAATAAGATACTTGCTAGAAAGAAGATGGATAAGGAATCGAATGGTGAGGCTGACCATTATGATGATGAGCCTACACCTGGAAAGAAGCTTCGAGTATGAGTCACTAAGTACCATTGTAATATTTATCTAATTAGATGAGACGTGAATTCCATTTATATATCAAGATGGCAATGTATTAATTTCACCTATCATTTCCTTCTATAGAAACCTTATTCAGGCCGTTTTCTCGTGTGCATAGAATGAAAATAAATGGCATTAAGATCATCTGATTCTGATGTGTAACTACCATCAACTAGTGTTCATGAAAAAGTGAGGACTGGACATTTTTTATGTTTGATGGAGTTTAGAACTTGAACTATTTAAGGCTGGCTGCTGATGTTTAGTTTTCTAGACTAACACGCATGGAATTATTAGTATTATGTTTATTGATATAAAAAGTAATTCATAATTTTCACATGATCATATGATTACTTGGATGCAAGTGAATTATTCATTTAATTTTAACTTTTATCTTTTCTCGTGATGTTTTTTTTTTCTAAGTTTAGGATGAGGGGATTTTAGGAATTTAAATATTAATAAATAAAACTCGTAACAGAAACTAAATATTACTTTTGGTAAATGTCTTTTTAAGTAAAAAGTTTTGAAAAAAAAACTTGTTTTGTCCCAAATTAAGTTATTTTATGCTGCATTAAATAGCGGGCAAGTAAATTTTGATATGCTTCTTAACACACCCTCCTCAACACCCACTACCCAGGCGCGTGAAATGACAGAGTTGTTCTTAATGAAATGTTGTGTTTTTCTTTTTTTTTTGTTGGATATGGAGGGTTTGGTAGATTAGCACTATACCAGTTCGGTGGCTAAGTACTGAGTGCGTTAAATGGTCAGGCACACCCCTAAAGTGGTTTTGAATTGGTTCGATGGTTAACAACCGAACTGGTTCGATGTTTTAGAATCGAACCAATGTTAATGTTCAAAATTTAAGACAAACCTTCCTCTCAGAGACACCCCAAAATTGGTTCTAATCAGGTTCGGACTTTAAGCACTGAACCAGTTCGGACCTAATCTACCGAACCATATAGATTTCAGAAAAAAAGAGAGGACATTTTGGGGATATTGGGGTGTTGGGGGTATGCACCGAGTAGCGTAGGGTGGGTAAGAAGTATGGGCCTTTGATTATCCAGTCTTTTTGGGCCCAGCCTTTGGCCCAATTATCACATAAACTTAAGATGTGGAAAATACTATACGGGAAAAAGGGAATCAGGAGGAAATGTTGAGGCTGAGGTGGCGTGAGGAGAGAGAATAGAGTAACAGAATTGGTTATGTTATGCATGCCAATGATCACAAATAGTTAGCTCTGGGCAGTAGAAATTATCCTTCTGTAGTTCTGTAAACACTTTTTATCAATCAATAGTACAAATCCCTTTCAACATTTCTCTAATGTTTTTACTATTTCATTTGCATCAGGCCAAATAAATGAGGGGATATGACTGTTGAGTCATTAATACTTATTATGAAAAGTTAACATTGTCATCCATCTTTTACAAACGTAGATTTTAGATCACTTTCCAACATTGTGAACCATAACCCTCTGAACAAAGAGAAGTCTCCTTGGGTTATTGTTGGTCACTACAGTGAGGGGTATTGTTGTGATGTTTCCAATTCGAGACTACTATGAATCAGTTTGTACTAGAGGACGTATATTGGATGTCATATATGCTAATAATAACCAATCTGGAGCGTTGTCCCTTTTATCAAATCTTCTAGTACTCATGATTGAGGACGTATATTGTTGTGATGTCCATCTTGTTAGGAACTCAATCGTGAGTACTAGAAAAAGATCTGATAAAAGGGAATTGTGATACTTCATCTATGTGTTATTTGTTTTTTCCAACTATTTTCTAGCTTTTTAAATACTTTTTTTTTATAGTTTTTAATGGTGTCTCTATATAATATATTTTTACCATACACTTCATGCTTCTGCCATATTTTTATGGAACAAAACTTTAAATCGACCACTACTGGCAATAAATAACACGATCCTGCAGATCTTTTACACAATAAATCCTTGTGCTTTCCCTCCTGGATCAGCTCCACATATCAGAATTAAGAACATGAGGAAAATTATATAATTTTAGTAAGTGATAATTGCTCAACAACAGAGGGCATCTCATGAACATCAATATACTTGTCATAGTAGCTCAATTTTGCCAGTCTCAACGAGTGGTTTTATTGATTTGTAACATATGAAGTAAAGGACACCGGGCTCCATCTCTAACAGCCTCGACCTGCCAGAATAATCGAAATTAAATTAAATTAAATTGTTTTCATACCTTAAAAACCAGAATAGATAAATTCATGAAACAATAAGAGAATTGCCTGTCATCAACAGGTCCATCTCCAAGTTGAATGCCTGTGAGATATTCTTTACTTCTACATAAAACAAATGTGTCTAGCCGTGGTCCTGGAACTGAAACACACAACACAACACAAATTAATTGCCATAGTAGAAGGTTGGTTGTAGCAAGAGAGAGAAAATGCAAGTGAGGAAAACGTGGGAGAAGCCTCCCTAATATGGTTTTTCATGGAAAATAATCCATAATAACTAATATGCACCTAAGGATTAAAAAACAACCATGATTTCTGTCCAACAAGAAAGAATCATTGTAGTTATCTGTAAACTATAAGGTTTATAAAGATAGCTAATCACAGGCAGTGATCATACTTTAACTAGATGAATAATAATCTGAGACATGTAAAGAAACTTAGAACATGGTTGACAACAGACACTATTTGTGAAGAACTCTTGGGATGCACCATCAGAGTATTTGGAACTATTAGCAGATACAAAATCATCAAAATAGTAAATATAATTTACGGCACAAATTGTCAATTTTATAATGGAAGGATGCACCATCTAAGGGATTGATACAACTCACAACTAGTCAAATATGCAAATATTAGCATCCAACTCACCGCAGCAATCAGCATAAATAGACTTTACGGCAAAATTATTTAGCATTATCAATTTTATAATGGAAGGATGTGCCATCCAAGGGATTCATGCAACTCACAAATAGTCAAATATGAGGATAGGGTTTGATATGTAGATTCCATCTTATAATAGGGGCTTTACGCCTAATTTATTCCCAAAAGCTAGCACAAGAGGTGAATGTTTCTAAACTTTATAGGGACTACTTAGGTCACATCTCTAGTTGATGTCGAATCTCAACAGCCAGAAATTAGATAAACAGCAAACAGCATATCAATCATAATAAGTTGAAAACTGGTACTACAGAACTTATGCCCGACTTACAAAAATGCATTCAATCTAATAATTGCAAACTCTTTCATACTTGCGAAAATACTAACAAGAAAATTTATAACAGAACGATTCCATGAAAAGAAAATTATAAAGCATAGATAGACATACACAAAATGATCCATAAGAGTAAGACAACCAAATAACAAGCAAAATTGACTACAAAGGATAGTAAATTACCCATGTCATCCTCGTCACTAGTTACAGATTTCTTTGGAAAACACTCGTAATTTTGAGGCAGTTTTGATAGAATACACTCATCCAGATGATTTTTTAGGTCAGCTGTGCACCTACAACCAGAAAACTAGATTCAAAAACCCAAAGAAGCATAATTTTAAGCTATGAGTTAAAACACAATAGAAATAAATAAAAAAAATCCAAGGATTAGCCAGCCTTACCTTTGAGTGAAATCTTTCTCATCCTTAGAAAGCCTGTTCCAAAGTTCTCCATTTTTTTGGATGTGGAACATGTACTTTTCAATCTGCAACAAAAACAAGGTTATAAATTTAAACAAAATGCAATCTACTGAATACCAAAATAGGTCATGCCATTGCCTATTCACATCTTGACCAATATTCAAACATTTTAGCAATTAACATCTACTCTATTTATCTTTTTTTGTTTGGTGGATATATCTACCCTATTTAGGCTTAATTGTAATTTTGGTCCCTAACTTTCTCGAATCCACGATTTTGAACCCCCTACTTTGTTTTGCACGAATTTGGTCCTTACAATTTTTCAATTGCACTTTTGGTCCCGTAAAATTTTTGGTCCCCCACTATCCCAAAATCCACGATATTTGGACCAAATGTGCAATCAGAAAAGTGAAGAACCAAATTTGCGAAAAATAAGAAATGTAGGGAGTAAATTCAGGAAAAATAAAGAAGGCCAAAATTGTGGATTTGGAAAAGTGAGGGGACCATGAGTGAAAATAGAGTCTATACTCTTTATGAAAATTTTCAATTTACCTTTAAGGTGAACACTCCCATACCCATTGAGCCTTGAAAGGTATTATACCCTATCCAATCACTCAATGACACCTCATTGTTTTCTATTTAAATATTCTAAAATAAATTTAAAATTGAACTAATTTTGCCTTAAGGTATCATACCCACTAAACTACCAATGGGTATGGTAGAATTTACCTTTAAATAAACGTAAAGATTATATGGTCCCAACTAATGCTTGAGCTTAAGGTCCCAACAGTAAACTTCATTTGATAATTTTTCTTAACTCTCATCAAATGAACCAAATTGACTTAACACCCATAATAATCCTATTGCTTTAAGCGTAAAGCTAAAAGCTTATGGCTTGGTTACCTTCTGGATGCGGATGCGGAGGTATGATCTTAATAGAAACAGGGTTCTATCTATGTCCATCTGATAAAGAGATACTGAAAGAGGGTCAGTTCCAACAGTTCCTTTATCCTCCACAGTCTCTTCCTGCAAAAGGATAAAAACAGCAACAGCAATCAAAGCACAGAATTTTTAATTTTCTGAACAAAATTTAAGCAGAAAAACCCTTTATCTTAAGTCGCAATCTGCATTTTATATTTTCTCTTTAGAAGTTATAAATCACAGGCATTAGATCTGTATCCAAAGGCCAGTATTTTAGTTATAACAACAGTGACTGGACCATAGCTTGACAGGAGGGGATCCGGGTCCGTTTTTTAGTAAACCTTATATCTATATACATAACTTGATACCCAAAACTGAAATTAATTGCAATTGGCTATCTATCAGAATAAATCAAAAAAAAAAGTAAAGCAGGCTAGGGTTTAAGTATTTCAAAATTTACCATCAATTCAATCTGTTCTTTAACACGGGCTATCAAATCGGATTCAAAGCGAAGAATCTCAGGGGCTGCCTTCTCATTACGCCAAGCTCGCTTAAGAAGTTCAACATCTGTGGTCGAAAGCAAGGCTTCATAATCATCAGTGAGCCCTGTTGGTCCTTCTTCCACAGAGCTTGAATCCATTGATCAGATTTCACAATGAAAAAGTTCTGCTAGTTGTTCAGGTTTTTCCTTTCTCGTTGCTATATATACACTGCAATGCATTGGTGCCAAATTAATAAAGAGACAAAACCATGACCAAATTGAGAGAGTGAAGGAAAGAGAAGGTTTGATGTGTTTGCTAATCTTAACACTGCAATGCAAAATTGTTTAATTTCCAAATGCCTATATTTTCGAATTGTTTAGTTTATGAAGCTTTCATGGTTGCAAAGTTGTGAAAATTAGGGAATTCTTAAGAGTTAAGAGTAACAGACCGAGCAGTTGAAAATAGGTTTTAAAAAGAAAAAGGGGGAAAATGGGTTATGGGAAGAAGAGAGCCTACTATGACTTACAATAGGCATTAGATGATGAAGAAGGAGTTGTGGACGTGTGGCTGTCGGAGAAGAGCAGGCCGCACTGTTCGCAGTGTTCCGGTGCGGCAGCGTCGTGGTCGGCGATGTATTGTTGCAGAGGCGAAAGTCCGGCGATGTATTGTTAAATGTAGGTTTTTCTACGTTTGGATACACCCAACTTAACGGAACGGAATGAAATGGAGCGGAGCGGAATGGAATGTAATAAAATTTTCATTCTATTGTTTGGGTATTTTATGATGAAACGGAATAAACTTCCCACTCCATTGTTTGGAGAATGAACAGAATAGAATCAGTTATAACATTTTTATTCCATTATTACCCTTAATATTTCTAACTACTAAAAACTTTACCCAATAATCAAAGTTAGCTGAATCATAAATTATGCTAATATATATCGTACACTGCCAAATATATTAAAGCATCCATATTATATATATATATATATATATATATATATATATATATATATATATATATATATATATATATATATATATTAAAGCAAGATTGAATATTTATTGAAGCAATAGACAAAAAAACGGCACCTGATGAACAGATAAGGATATTGACGATGAAAAAAGCTATAATATCACAAACATAAAAATAAAAACGATAGTGTTTGTAAAATAAAAAAACATCGAACATCAGATATATGTGAAGAAAACAAACTATAACATCTAGGCATTGGCTTACGAAAAAGGAAGAAGATTTTTATTAGGAACCAAAGGGTAGAGGAACGTAACAAATAGTGAAGAACGTTCTTGTGAAAAAATAGTCTTCTACACCGAGAAGCAATCCTGCTCACGCTAGGCGAAGCTATCTGGCGAAGCGCCCGAAGTTGTTTTTTGCGAGTTATCGCCGCCTTCCTCTCTTTCCGATCGTTTCCTTTCCGGAGTAAGTCGCCTTTTAAAGTCTTTATTTATTTACGCACTTCTTTATTGCTTTCCTTATTGCTTTCCTTTAATTGCTTCACGCCTACGTGAAAGGGAGGCGTCCACGGTCGGGGGCGACCGCGTCGCCCCTACTTCTCCCGTAAGCGCGGCTGCCGGTCGACCTTGACGCGATGTCCCCATCACAGGTGGATCTCGGCGGAGACTAAGCGGCACCGCCTCGTATATCCGGTGCTCGCCAGAGAGCTAGCCTCCTATGGCGTCGCTGTTCCCGGGCGAGAGAGCCAGTGAAAGGGCGAGTTCATGTCGCCGGGAGTGCACGCTTCTCCACCCGAATAGAGAGGCGTTCCACATCTGCGCCGCCATCGCGCTCCTCAGCTCCACTCGAGCGATCGCGGCGTCTCCTGCGACCTCAGCTAATCGAAAGTTCGGGGTCCCACCGCCGCCCACTGAGGCAAGCTGGTTTGTCGGCGAAGAAGCGGCGGCGGTGATCGATGTCGCAAGCGGCGAGGATACCGGGTGATGTCACCGACCACCGCAGTGGTGCAAGTAATCACGCCGCGCATCGAGAACTTGAATGTGACCCAGCGGTGGAAAGAGGCCAAGCAAATCCATCCCCACCAGCGGCGGCTTGGCCATGGTAAGTGAGCTTTGCGCTCACGATGAGGGGCGATGTGGGACATCGGCATGTATCGGCATTTCTTGCATTTCTCGCACTACTGTAGCGTCCCTCATCCATGGTCTACCGTTAGTACCCAGCTACCGGCGCTTTCTTATTGCTATTGGCCGTCCTCTGGTAGATCGCCACATAATCCTCATGTATATCTTGCGTGACGGGGCGTTGCTTTGGATTCGCGACGATAGACAACGGCGGAGGAGCGGGGCATGAGAGTCCCTCCTATATAGCTTCTTCGATCACGAGAATAATTGGTGGACCGTAATCTCAAAGGTCTTCGCCTTGCTTTCGATCGGCCGGCTCCTTGCCCAAGTGTGATGTAGCGCAGATAGGAGTGGATCCAATCGTCTCCTCGCTTACATAGCGAGGACCGACCAGGGTTGGCTAGGCTTTGTTGAGACGCCTCGGCCGAGTCGAGGTTTCTTGGATTAGACTTACGTGGTTACTTGGGCGGCCTTTGTGGCCGGGCTGGCTTCGACGAGGTCGGCCGGACATTTTCTCGTCCTCGCACGTGTTTGATCTCCGCTTGCCATCAACCGACGAGGAGGTTCTCTTGCTGGCGAGTAGCTCTTCAACACTTCATCTTTAGCGTGTCGTATAATTCTTGGATCCGAGGCGCACCCGGTATGAATCAGAGTGTAGCTTCAACCTGGGTCGACGTTGAACTCTTTTTGCAAAGTACGTACTCGCTTATGCATGCCTCGTGCTCGGCTTGGTTATTGGATGTGTGGAACGCGAAGCGCCATGGGACAACACACCGCAAAGTTCATCAAGATTCTCTAGTATGAGGCGCCATTGCCTTGCTGCTGGAGGAGCCGCCTCGCGTGCAATGTCCACATTGTGTCCACGGCCATTATGTGTCGGGGTCATTTCTCGCAACGAAGTCGAAGCAAAACGCGAGCCTTAGCGGCGATCCGGACTCGAACTTCTGATGCCAATTCGCTAAGTTCTCGCCCGTTTGATCATTCGTCCCCGCCAGTCTGGCGGGTGGAGGATACTGTCTTATGGAAGTTGGTGGTCCGTCTCCCACGACACGGTGAGCCACGAGGAAATATGGTCTCCAGCGTCGCGCCTTTAGTAAGGTAAGTGCTAGTTTTCGATTTTTCAGTATCTCACTCAAGGTCCTTGCAACACGCTGGCGATGAAGTAGACCGGAGTTTTGCTCGAGTCAATTTCTCTAACGGGGACGGCCTTCAATACCTCTTCGATTATGGCAAGTACAAATATAGGATTTCGCGGAGGCTCAAGGCTTTGTCATGATGGGTGGATTGGTCAAAGCCTCCTTTAATTGTTCGAGTGCGTTAACGCCCCAGTCGATCCGATCGAAGTCTACTTCCTTCTTGCACAACAATTTAAATAGGGGCGACTTGCACGCCAGACTTCAGTATGAATCTTGGATGGCGGCGACCATGCCATTCAACCGTTGGATTTCTTTCTTTGTGGTGGGCGGCCTCACGCCAACAATGACCGCCCTACATTTGTCTGGGTTAGCCTACATCCCCCTGGTCGGATGAAACCCTAGGAATTTGCCAAATTACAACTCCCGAGGTGCACTTTTCTCGGGTTAAGCTAAGAGAATTTTTCTCGCTTCTTTAAAGACCTCTCTCGTGTCGGACGCATGATCTTGGTCGTTCTCGCTCGATGATCATATCATCGAGGTAAACTTCACCTACTCGGCCGTCCGATCCTTGAAGATCTTGTTCATCATCCGTGGTATGTCGTCATGTAGTTAAAAGCCGAACGGCATGACCTTGTCTTGGAAGTTCCAGCTATGACGATCATGAAGCGGTTTGTAAGCGAGGGCGATCGCGGTACATCGCGATTTGGTTGTACCGAAATAGGCATCGAGCGACAACAATTTATAGCGCGATGCCGTCGACCGATTTATCAATGCTCGACGCGAGGAAGGCATCGCCGGGCATGCCTTGTTCAGATCTGTGTAGTCGGCGCGCATGCGCCACTTGCCATTTTTCTTCTTGACCAAAACCACGTTTGACCCGAAACCAAGTTGTGTATTTTATCTTCCGATGAAATCGGCCTTGCCCTAGGTCGTCAACCGCTGGTAGCGGTCAGGATTTTTCTTGATTTTGGGTTCGCGCTCTTTGGGCAGCCGGCCGTCGACATTTTTCATCTCTGCGGCCGATGACATGCAACCTTACGCTGATGGGATCAGGGCATGCCGGATGCATGCCATGCAAACAAGTCTGCATACTCTCGATGAAGCGGTGTGAGATCTGCGCCGACTTTGCCGGTAGTCCTCGACCAGGAAACTTGCCAAGTCTTCTGGGTCGTCCCTAGTTGGACGTCAACTAGCTTTCCTCCATGTGGCTCGGCCTCTTGAGTCTATTTTTAGTTCGCGGGCTAAATCATCATCGCTCAGTGATCCTGCAGGTCGCTATCGTGGTCATCTTGGGGCGTCTAAGTCGATGAGGTTGACTTGTGCCTCTCTAGTGCTCGTGGGTCGTGATCTCCTATCTTGCTTGCGTTCGCGATGTCTTGTCTGAGATCAGTGGCTTTTTCTTGGCCGCTGTCTAGGTCTGGGCTAACTTATCACCACGATCGTCCTTGCTTTGTGAAATTTCATCTTGAATTGGATTTTGTGGAGGCTACGACCCTGCAACTTCAGAGTCGATTGCGGCTACTATAATACAGCGAGCAAGCAGGATTTGATGGGTAGGACTAGGAATGTGGCCTTCACCGTCCGGTATTTGGTGCTCGTTCTGAGTCATCACCAAAGGTGACCAAGAGATCTATCGTTCCTAAGGCGGCAGGTGGCGCCCCGTTGAACCTGTTAGAGAGTGTTGGATGATCTCGTGGAATGATCTCACTCGGCCGACATTGATCTTGTCGATCAACTCTTCCAAAAATGATGTCGGCCGAATCGCCTTGTTAGAGTGAAAGTCGGCGTGCCGGTGTGTGGCCATTCTCGACTGACAACCAGCGGGGCTGTTATTGGCCTTCCGAGTCTGACGAATCTTCATCTCCGAAGGAAATGAGCGGCTTTTTTGAAGCGAGTCGCCCGCAGATGTAGACCCAACCATCATCAGCTTCGTTCCATTTTCTTTTTATAGCTTTCTTGAATCCCTTTTCTCACAAGGGGTTTCCTCCTTGATCACCATGGCCACTTCTCCCGTAGTTGGACATCGGACGTCCTCTTCGGAGGGTGTCTTTGTCCGCCATCTCTCATGGTTCTTTGCCGGTAATTTCTTTGCCCTTTGGTTGGGGGCTTAACTTTCCTCCAGCTTTCTCTTGGGTCGTGGCACCCTCACTTCGGACGTGCTTCAAACTTTTCCCCTTTTGGATGAGATCCTCGATGTCATCTTTTAGGGCCATGCGATCATTGGTATCGTGTCCTTTGCTTTTATGATGCGGCAATATTTTTGGTGGCGGCGCCTCTCTTGAGTACCGATGGATCGGGCCTCTTCACATCGACAAATTCGTTGTTACGACACTCGGAAAATATTTGGGCTATGGGAGCATTGAGCCTGCGTCCGATGCTCATAGTGGCGTACTGCATCGCATTGTCATTCCATTGTTGTTGTCTTGATTTAGCCCCGCTTCAACATGTCGTCTTCTCTGAGTCGCCGCGCGCGCTTTTCAGCGCGCAGCGTTTCCTCATAATGCATGTGGGCGTTGACTGCGGAGGAACGCGGCTTTGAGATCGTCGATGTGGTTCAAAGTGAACTCTTAATGAATCGTGGTCGTGGGATGCCTCTCTTGAGGTATTTCAATTTATCCTGTCGTTAGGTCGTTGCACTCGACGCGCCGTTGTTAAAGCGTTCTATGTAGCGTCTTAATGATTCATTGTCCCCCGGGTGATGGTGTCAGTGTGCTCTTCATGGCGGTATTGGCACCTAGGTTAGGCGGTGTAATTTGCCAAAAGATTTTGATCGATCCTTCCCACGAGGAGATGGTGTTGGCAGTAATGCGACCCCCACCATTCTAGAGCTCGTCCGTCAAGTGGTACGTGGGAAACGCCCAGGCACTTCATGATGGAATCCAACTACCGGTGAGCTCGATAATTGTTGAAGTATCGACGATGTGTTTGTCGGGATCACCTCGCCCCATCAAACTTGTTGAGGTTGGGGCGGCTTTCGAGGTCCACGGGGATACGATGGCGTCTAATCTCCCTCGTGAAAGCGGCCTTAGTGGCCGGTCGAGAAGTCGTTTCGGCTAACGTCGCATCGTGAGATATGCTTCGCCGTTCGGTATTCCATAGAATCCACTGCACAGGTAGAAAGTGCCCGTGTATGGGGGCCGCGGAACTAAGCGGGCTCTCGTTTCTAATGGAGTGATGTCTTCTACGTGCGTCGTGAAACATCTCTCGATTTCACCGATTCCGATATTCGTTCAACTCGTCGTAGGGGGTCACACGCCAAACTCTGGCGCTCGAGTGGGAGGATTCGTTCGAAGAATACTCTTGTGGACGAACGCAAGGTCGACTTCCGGCGGTAGGGTGAATCTGAATAATCATAATTATGTGAGTGGAGCGGCGACCGCGGCGTTCTGCGGCGGGCGTCCTGCGCGCCGAATCCTTTGGCGAGAGAGATCGGCGGCAGGTACTTCCTCGATAGCGAGACGATCGCCGGGGGCTTCGGCCTACGTGAAGAAGGCGAAGTTCGAAAGCAGAAGGGCCGCCCATGTGTCGTTTTCGACGGCGGGAATGGACCCTCTCGCAGCCGAGATTATCGTTATCCTTGGCCGGCTATGATTGATTTTGGTTTCGAGTAGTTGAGAAGCGGCTCGGGTGACGCGTGTTCGAACAATTACTCCATGATCCCGGCAGAATGTTATTGTCAAAATAAATAAATAGTGCAGAAAGTAAATGTTAACACATTGTGCAGTGTAACGTAAAATGCAAAGGGTAAAAGTGTAATAGTCTAATTTGATAGAGTCATTCCATCCCATACCTTCCAAATTTGGGGTGAAGAAAAATGAGGAGATTTGATGGAATAGGATGGAATACATTCCATTGAGTTTCATTCCATTCCATCATGTTTTAAGTTTCCAAACAATGGAACCTTGTTTCATTCCATTCCATTCTATCCAAAACCACATCCAAACATACCCTTTAATTAGAGATAAAAGTAAAAGGGAAATATAAAATGAGAGTGAATACCTAGTTAAAGAAAATGAGAGAGAATATATTATGTACATAGATAAAAGAAAGTCAGAAGGAAATTCCTGCCAAAAAAATTAGAGAATCTTTGCCCCAAAATTTTATAGTCTTAGATTCATAGTGGTCAAAATAAAAATGTTAGAAAATCACCCCATCCAATTTGGTGTATGGGAGAAAAAAAGTCATACAATAGTACTAAAGGTTACAAAGAGGGCATGTTAGTTAGGGGTGGACACTGCAGTCGGTCGGTCGGATTTGGGCCAAAAAACCATCATCAGGCCAAATCATGGGTGATACTACAAGAGCGATTTTAACCATTAAAAGTTCGGTTAAGTCGGATTCGATTTGGCGGGTCACTCGGTTTAGGCGGGTGGGTTTAACGAGTTTGGTACAACTATGGAGAAGGAGGAAAAATGTTACGTAAATCTTCTATCTTTGAAGTTTTAAAGGAAGAAGGCGATAAGCAGTACTCATATTTAATCAATACATATTATTTTTGACAAGAGATGAGAGAAGAAAAATAATATAATTTTTTTAAAAGAGGTGAGTTGAAAGGAAAGAATTAGCGTTTATGAAATATTAGGCGAGAGAAAGTATTCACTTTTTGACAACACATCGGATGTACTCGAGTTTTTATTATTTCTTTTTTTGAAAAGACTAGATGTCTGACACCACAGAACAAAAAGACATAGTATCATCTAATCATCGACTTTTGTGCTTGTGTCACGGGCGGGTTCGGTTTCAATGGGGTTGAATTTTGGGGCCGAGGCATGAATCAAATCATGTAGAAGCAGTATTATTATAATCGGTGCAAACAACCTGTGAAAAGCGTACCGCAACAACCATTTATTTGCGGGTAACTTTCGGTTCAGGCGGGCCTTATATTTTGTCCACCACAATGTTAGTTTATCCATTCATTTTCATCTAAAAACAAGAGTGAGTATGTGAAATAACTAGTAAAGCACTCCTTTCGATTTGAATATAAGCAACATGATAATCACGAATTAAAATTAAATAAGCGATGTAAGTAAAAGTGCGGACTATGTGAGTTAAATAAATTATTTATGCAAAAAAATTCAACTTAAGTGCTGCAGTCTTGAAGTGTAGACATGATGCCGGTCGGTGAAGAGAGAGTGAGGCGAGGCTCCTCGATGCTCCCGATCCTGCTTTGAAATTTGCTCCTCACGATCTGGTGATCCTATTCCTCGATGCTCGGACATAGACTCATCACGAGCAGCGAATCATTCGATACCCCTCGTGCCCACAGAGTGCTCTGCTAATACTCGGGAGGCGGGGATGGTAATGAAGAGGCTGTGGGCTGGTAGTGAGGAGCTTGGGGATGGTACTAAGGAGGATGGGGATGGTACTCGGGAGCTGCCTCCCGATACCAATCCTCATCTTTGACTCTGCGTAATAAATCCCCGTGATAGAAATCTCAGCGTCACGATGCTCGGTGGGTGATGGTGCTCGGTGGTGCAAATCATGCTCGGGGTGGCATTTGGGGTTGATAGTCATTTGGAGTCGGCTGTCTCCTATCTGTCTCCTCATTTGAAGCATGGGTGATTATGCCTCTGAGTCCTCGTACTCGGGGCGGTAGATGACTCCTCTCTCTCGATAGGAGATACCTCCCATCTCCTCCCCTTTCTGAGAAAATCGCTAGTTTGCCACGGCATTTTCCGTGGCAAAATAGCATTACCCTGGACAAAAAATGGTGGCAAAAACACTCGTCATAAATAAACACCCCGCGGAATTTTCCGTGGCAAATGTTTCCATCACTAATCCGTCACAAAAATGCGTGGTAAATCAGTCATAAATTTCAAAAAAAAAAACCATACATCAAAATCTTTGTTTAATAGTGATATCTATATATATATTAAATAATCAAATACTCCCAACCTAACTATAATCAAATAATCAGAAATTTTATACTTATAAATGAAGCTATGAATTAAAGCAGTTTGTTAAAAGCAATATGTCTTACTTAGAAATATAAATTAGTAAAATAAATGATTATGTCTTGTACAATAGCATTATGTCATGTACTAATGGATAGATAGCAACTTCTACATTACAATGCAAAATGGACAAAAGGAACTTTTGAGACCACTAGCCCCTAATTTTACTAAGAACACGTTATATGCGGATTTTATCACGAAGCCCTTTGTCTTGCCAACTTGCCCACCCCATTTTTGCATCCTTTCACTTGTATGTTCCACCTACAATTAAAAGACTTCTTAAAAAGAGTTATTGAGTTATACTTATCAAAAACATCTGATGACTTCTAGTATGGCAACTCAAAGAAAATCGACTTTTCTTCCACCCTGTTTGGCAAGCTCTCTGCAAAAGGCTTCCCAAATTTAATGTTCAAATCTTCCACCTTTTCAAATACCTATTAGCCGTCAAAGCGGGGAGCTCTACGTGTTCTGTATTCCCATCAAATGCCTTTCTCTCCTGATCGATAGTGATGAGTTGATGGCAAAAATCTCGATGTCAAGATAGATATTCTTCTTACCATGTTCCGACCACATCAATCGTGTTATCTTCACATATAGGGCATACTGCTGCCACTTTGTTCTGTGTGCCGGATAGATTGCCGTATCTGGAAAGTCATTAATTGTGCCAAAGATCATAGCCCTCGGGGTGAAACTTTCTTCTACGAACCCATCATACACCTCTACCCAGTCTCCCACATTTGCTTCAAGTCTTCAATTAAAGGAGCCAAGTATACATCAATATCATTTCTGGTTGTTTGGGCGAGAAATTAACAAAAACTGACATCATATATTTGCGTTTCATGCAAAGCCACGGCGATAAGTTATAAATCGCCAAAATCACGGGCCATGTCTTTGTGGGAGCTACTCTGGATACCGTGCGAGTTAAATCCATCGTGAGACAATGCAAGGCGTAGGTTTCTCGGGTCATCCGAAATTAGGATACTCGATATTAATTTTTTCCATTGCGGAGAATCTGTAGGGTGTGTCGTAGCATACCATCTTTAATCCTTTCATCCTCGTGCCATGTCAAGTGTTGTGCATCTTACGAACTACGATACATGTGCCTAAATCGAGGAATTATAGGAAAATACCACAACACCTTTTAAGCGGACTCTTTCTTCTTATATATCGCGGTGCATTACATTTAGGACCACGACTTTAACAACGCATGTTCATTAGAAATAAAATGCAATCATTCGGACAAGCGTGTATCTTCTCATAGTTCAAGCCAATAGACCCCGACATTTGCTTTGCATCATACGTCAGAAGGAAGCACATTATCATTCGGCAACATTTCTTTCAGAAGTGCGAGTAAATCGGTAAAGCTCTTATCCATCCATCAGTGGCGAGTTTTCAAGTTATCTGACTTGATCGCGACCAATAATTTTGTGAATTGATACAACCCGCATACAATGGTGTCTGCGCATCGTTATCAACTTCTCAAACATTTCGGGACAATCATTAAGATCATCTTCAACCACCTTTGCCATCTCTTCAAATTTGTTCGCATCGAATGAATGTGTCCGGTGTCAGCCGCGGCGCATATCTCTTACTAATATCATTCATATTTGAAGATTCATTTTTTCTCACCGTGCATTATCCAACAAGTGTAACTTTGATCAATTCCATTCGCCTTTAAATGTCGTGCCAACTCCTCTGCGATGGCGATTTTACATAACAACACCTTAAACAAGGACATTTCATACCACTAGAAGTCCTAAGCGTTCAACAACCACGACTCACAAAATAATCCACTCCGGTAGCGTACTCCTTGGGCGGGCGATTGGCGGACATCAATTTCTATCCATAATTTCCAAATATTTATAATAAAATCACGAGAAGAGAACTTTAACATATGACCCATCAAGCAATTCGAATATAATGAAGAATCAATTCATATAAAAAAACAAACAAAATTTCCCAAGCTATATCTATCTCATATTCTATTTCTATTCTCGGTCCTTTGGTGAGACAAAGGAACCATAGTCTAGTGTTCCAAATAATTAATGAACTTAATTAATTTATGTGTAACAAGAAGAGGCTAGTGGTAAAAAAAAAGAGTAGCTAGTGTGCACAAGTGACAAAACTAATATATTTCTAAACTAGAACCCACAATTAATATCTAACAAGAAGCTTGAGAGAAAGGAGCAGAAAACTCACCAATGTTATGCAGGTGAGAGCGAGAAAGATGATGTTCTTTGAGAGAGATGATTTTCGTTGAGAGAGATGATCTTAATTTGCGTTAGGGTGTTAGGGTTTTGCGTTTACGGGTGAGTGATTTTGCGTTTACGGGTGAGAGTGTTAGTGAGAGAGGTAAGTAGCTCAATGGGAAGCGAAAAAATTATTTAACCATACCTAAGCGTTTTCTAAAAAGCGCTAGGGATCTATCTAGCGTGTTTTCTAAATACCTAGCGTTTTGAAGAAAAGCGCTAGGGATGCTGTCTAGAGTGTTTACTAAATACCTAGCGTTTTATAAAAAACGCTACGGATCTATCTAGCGTGTTTTCTAATTGGCTAGCGTTTTGAATAAAAGCGCTAGGGATCTGTCTAGCGTGTTTTCTAAATACCTAGCACTTTCTAAAAAGCGCTAGGGATCTATCTAGCGTTTTCTAATTGGCTAGCGTTTTTGAATAAAAGCGCTAGGGATCTATCTAGCGTGTTTTCTAGTTGGCTAGCGTTTTGAGTAAAAGCGCTAGAGATGCATCTAGCATGTTACCTAATGGGTAGCGTTTTACTTTAAGCGCTACTAATGGTAATAGCGTGTTATTAAAATGGGTAGCGTTTTTATAAGCGCTACTAAAGTGGCGATCTCTTTTACAATTACGGCGTAGTGTTTATCATCGCACTTTCTCCTTGGTGTATTTTCTACTCGCTTTGGCTCGTTCGCCTTTGTTTAATCATGGCTAATTCTTGGTAGAGATTCTGACCTATGAGTGCTACTGCTGCTACCCCTTTTGCAATTCGAAAATTAAAGCAGTTGAAATTTTGATATTGAGTTGGGCGAGTTCTTAGGAGTAAGCCGTTGTTTGTTTGAGTCAGCGACAATTCCACTCGGACTTATCTCCCACTTGCGGTGATTTGAGAATGCCACGATCAATGCATATATATGTCAGAGGTTGATATGATGAAGAGATACTTCTTGACAAAAGGCCACTTGTATGGTTACGCCATTTACCTCACGGGCTTGAGATTGTCTATGTAGACCTTTGGGGATGGCTGATGGTTTTTGAAGTGCTTCTTTGGTGCAACAATTTTACTTCTTAGTTTTGCGTGAACTTTATAGGTTCATTGTTTGTATGTTTGTCCTTCATTATAGTCATGTCATGTTGAGAGTTTTATTGACATTGCTAAAAGGAGCATCCCTTGGGTATTTGACCCTTGTTATATTTGTGTCTCGGGGAGAATTTTATTGGCAAAGCCAAAGGAGCATCCATGGGATTTGACCTTTTATAGTCGCGTCTCGGGGAGACTTTTATTTGTAAAGCCAAAATGAACATCCATGAGGATTTGACCTTTGATGTTCGTTTTGCTTTCAAAAGATTTTCAAAGAGATTTGGCCGGTTTTGTTGCGCAAATAAGATTTTGTCAAATATTTGATAACTCTGAAATGTCGAGATATTACTATTATTGACTTAAAAATAAAATGATGTTGAAATCCGTCAAACTGTTAAAGAAAATATATTTAGTACAAAATGCATTTATCATAACAGTATGTGGAATGCATATTGTGAATATATAGTATGGTCTAAATAGCAATAAGTGAGTAAATATCTGTGCAAAGTTAAGAACCATAAAGAAGTTGAGAGTCACTAAACTCATGGTCCAAATATGTCTGTATGTGTAGACTAGTGTCAATTACGAAGATAGGCATGCCCCGTGGACCAATATTCTTCACAACCCAGAAATTAAGGCGTAAATATCATATTAGTTACCAACACATATTAATTGACAAAAATCATATTAGTTGGAAGTTCTCGAAAATAAACTTGGTGACATATAACAGAACTAAAAGAAAACATTGTAGGAAAGTAAAGAAACAAAGCCTGAAGAGATGCATATTTTCACGTTATGTAAAGTGTTTCCCCAAAAGATTTAATGCTTGTGCATTTCTTTAAGCCATAACTGATTGAGGCAATTAAAAAAGAATATGTGCAATGATTTAAAAAGGAAAAGATAAAGGGATGGGTAGTTTTTAGCAGTTTATGCGACTTGCCTTGCCATGATCATGAACTTCTCCATAATTACAAATAGAATGTGTCATGAGACTTATATGTCTAACTACTAAATGGATAAATCATAAGAAAGAAAATGATTGCAAACTTCAAAAGTATTTTGTTTGTTCCTTTTCATAAGATGATCAGTGCTTGTCGATGTAAGAAAAGTAAACATTGATTGCATACTGCCATTAAACCGATCACAAGAATATGCATTTCACAGTTTAGGCAACCATCGGTTTGAGGTATTTGTTGGAATTGGACTAAACCACTAAAGCGCAAAAACATGTTTACCTAATAAATGAATAATAAATGAATGATAATAAAACAAATCTTAAACTTATCTCGGTTGGCTATTGTGCGATGCAGACCGGTCACAGACAAGTTTTTCCAAAATGTTATATCAACAAGATCCTCAGACTCTTCTCTTTTTGGAACATACATGGAGACAGACTCCTTGGATTTTGTTTTGCTACAATGCAGGCTTCTCCGGCCTCTGAATTCGAGGCCATGGGAGGAGAGGGGCGATAAAGAGAGTCGGAGATGAATTCGCCGGATTGTTCATGCTGACGGTTGCTCAGTGCAAATTTTCCATTGAATTAAAACTTTGATGGGATACATCTGAATTGGAGATGAATACGGTGGTAGGGAAAAGTTTTAACGCGGCCCCACGGTGGGCGCCATTGTTCTCGGATAGAGTTTCATTGATGAATTCAGATTATAACAATGGAGGCCGGATAGCTTTTTGTCTATCTCGGCGTGTCTAGTTTACATGTGTTTTGTGTATAAGAATGTCTCTCCCCCTATCTGTATTCTAAGCCTCCTATATATAGAGTCTGAGTAACCTCTAGGAGGTTACTAAGGGTGGTTTCTTTATCTTCCCTCCGGATGGGCTTAGTCGAGCCTCTTCAATTGTATTGGGCTGAGGTCTTCATGTAAAGTTGAAAGATGATCTACGTTGCGGTGTGCCGAGCCCAAAAGTCCATGACGATCCACTGTGACTTTCAGAAAACCCGTAAAATCCAAGGGTCTCTATAAGTACTCCCCCTTTTCTCTCCATTAGAAAATAAATTGTTGAAGTCACCCATGATACACCATAGAAGTGAATTATCTCTAGCAAAGGTTCGCAGCAACTCCCAAGAATCACGCTTGCGACTAGCCTCTAGATAACCATAGGAACCGGTGAGCTTCCAATTAGGACCATTCATAGTAGTTACCTCCATGTCATTGCAATTCGAGGTATAATTATAACTGTACAATCAAATTGATGACACCACATAAAAGCGAGACCCCCACTTCTACCTCTACTAGCCACTGTGAATGTCGAATGAAAACCTAATCTAACACGAATATCCTCTTTATTATTTTTAAATGTGTCACACATGTACTTAAATGTGTCACACCTGTACACATCACTTTTTAATTATTTTTTAATACTAGTACTTAATAGGAACTTTATCTCTCCAACTCAGAATCCCAACAAATTTTACTAAATGGATCCCACTACTAACTTTGCATCACTCTTTTATTAGTTTTTTAATCAAATGTAAGGTTGGGGTCCACGCTTCAGAAGAAAGAGAAGATTTCCTAAATAATAGTTTCTTCTCAATAGGTACCCATTTTTATTCTCCTGATAGAGTGCCTATTAAATTTAAACTCTTAAGAGATAAGAAGTCTTCATTGTGGATGCTCTTACATTTCACACTACTCCTAGTATGAGCCAATGAAGGCCTGCCATGTAGTCCTCCTTTGTCTTCTAGTGCAGATAGGTCATGGCAGGTACACTTCCGTACATCGACATAGCGTGTATGATTGCCTATCCCCCTAATCAGCTGATACATAACTCTACTCGGCCTGGTTACCCTAGTATAATATCACTTTCTTATGCTATTATTCTCTACTAGTATTCTAACGATGCGATACACGGGAAAATTTTGTTCAAAAATTATGATTGATAAATAATTAAATCGAATTATATGATATTGTAAGATATTATAACAAAAATGACATATGTAACATAAAATGAATTATTATTTCATTTGTTGAATTGAAATACATAGATATGCTTTATATGATAATACAAAACTACTCTTGTACACATAAGAATCTATTAATTTTATTTAAGATTTTATACCAAGTTTTTTGAATAAATTTTCATGTAATATGTAGGCCCGTGCTATGCACGGTATATAGTAAAAAAAACTATAAGTTTATGTTTTTGACTCAAAAAGTATATAAATTTTATGTTGAAATTATATTAATATAAACTTTGATAAAGATACATAACAAATTAAAGAACATGTCTGTCGAGTGAATAGTTGAGATAAAATCAAACACTTGTTATGGCGTGTTATTTCTTGATTGACTAACGTTGTGAAATATTTCTTGCACCGACTATGTATATCAATTGAATCCTTAAAGTTAAACTTTTTAATCGAAGTGTGTTTTTTTATTTTACTTTATTTAGGCTTTGTTTGGTAAAAAGTAGCGGATAGCGGATAAACTTTTTATCAAAGAAGGAAGACTCGATAAATCGTTTTGATGAAAACCATCAAGAAGGAAAAAGAGGACAACCCTTATTAAAAAAACAAAAAGCAGGAGAGAAGAGAGCCCAATGGGGGACTAGGCCAAAACCCTTGGCAAGAAACAAGTTAATAACAAAGAAATTCTCAGGGTACCCTAGCATGAAGGACCCCTAAAACAAACTAGAGAGAAAATAAAAGTCCAAGTAAGGACGTAAACTGGCCTAGTGACAAACTAAAAGTCCAACTAATGAACTAGTATAAAAGCAGCCCGGATCAAAGAGGCGGAGGCGAATTTGTTCTAGAGCAGGTGTTGTAGCAAACACTATTTTGAATCAGTTTCATTTTTTGCCGGGATTTTTTATTTTGAGACTTGGACACAACCAGCTCAGAATTATCCGTCTGAGCAACTCTTGGCTATCAGGAGTCACAGGGCCAACCTTATCATCTAACACATCACCCCAAATGTATCCTACTATTACCATTTCAGATGCTACCACTAGATTAGAAGTAGCATCGAACTATAAGATATTTAGTGAATCTGCTGGTTGAGTGAAGGATGAGTCAAAAAGAGTTGCACTGCTAGCAACATTCATTTCAAGAAATCACTCAGGCTCAATTTGCATATCATTGACCTCGACCAAAGCGAAAGAGTCTTGGAAAATTGGACCGAATCATATTCTTCAATAGGGCGCATAACCTCATCACTTATCTCATTGCACAAAGATTCCTCTAGGTGTTCTTTGCACTTTCTTAGAATTAGACGGATCAATGATGCCAACACTTGTAGCTTGGGCTTTCTACTTATGGTTAAACTTAGGAACATACTTAGAAACTTGTTTTGGCTCTGAGATCTTTCGTTCGTTATTATATTCCACACTAGAGTGTATACTTTTTTTTACAATTGCTAGTGGAATAACCAATAGTCTTGCAATTCATACAAAAAAGAGGCAAATTTTCATACTTAATGCCCACAAAGAAGGCATAACCAGACCTCTCAACTAGAATTGGGTTCCAAAGCTTTGATTTCAAATCTATATCAATCAGAATGCGAGAAAATGACCAAAAGATCTATCAAATAAGATTTTACTTCTTGTATCATCTAGAGTAATTTTTGGGCCTTAATATTCTTGAGGATGACCTGTAAGCATAATTCCACATTGTGCATTTGTATGTTATAATAGAAGGATTAAAATAGGATCCCAATCGAACATCTGAAGCAAACCTGGCTTGAAGAGCCAAGAGGAGGATTGCGACTGTGTCCTACGTAAATCATCAATTGAGGAAAAAGAAAATTCATAAAAACCTTTCCCCAAAGAGATAAGACCCCCTTACTTGTCGGTTTCCAAAGAGCTTGAAGTTTGGACCTCAAAACACCAATTTTGATAGGAGTATCTCCCTTTAAAAGTAACAATCTACCATGAAGATGAGTCTTGCATCCTACCAAACCTTCTACATATTCTTCTTTAGGAATGGAGCCAAATCATCTCCTTTGATACACGGTCGTGAAAATTGATTAAATAGAATATCACAAATCTTGTCACATGAGCCGGCTAAACCATGAGCAAAAGATATATTGCTATTCTTTTGAAGACCACAATATACAAGATTTTGATTTTTCAAATTATCTACATCAAAATTCTGTAGACTAGTTTGTAAGTCAAGGAACCAAATCTGATGTGATTGGTAACCCTCGATTGCAGAAATACGTGAAGACCGAAGGAGGCTCGCGTAGAAGAAAACCATGTGCTCATTGGCTTAAAAATGTTATTTTTTGTTGTTTTAAAAATTGAAAAAACTGTGTTGTCAAAAAAAATATACTAAAATCTGTTTCTTTCACCCAGTTGAAGTAGATTACTAGCCTCATTTTCTTGATCAAAATTATTCATATTATGAGGACTTATTTGAAAACAAACATACAAGCATAAATGGGCCTAAATGTTCATATCTGTCCTAAATTCAACTAAATTAATATTATAACACAAACATAATTATAAATGATAACACATCATTATAAAAGAGGCCTAACCTCAACCAAGTTAATTAAAATAGTTACTGCTGCCTAAATAGTATGTGGCAGTAACTATTATAATAACAGGCCCATCATCAACCAAATTAATTGTCAGCCAACTAAAGAAACACTTAATAGAAATATATCTAAGTTTAAATATAAAATTACATCATACACCCATGCAAGGGGAATTTTACAGCTTCTTTAGGAAACACTTTGAATATGCAATCTGCAACATAATCAAGAGGCTTAATATGCAATCGCAACATAATAATATGCAAGCTTAATATGCTTTGAATAAACCATGATCACATGTATCTTCTACAGTATAGCTAAGACAAGGAACATTATACACCATACTAAGACAAGGAATAATTCAACGGTATGCTTCTTGATGATAAATTTATACACTAGTACACGAGGCGGCTTCTTGATGAATTTTGGGTGGTGTTTTCCGAGGCAAAATAAGCGAGAATAAGTAATTTACCAAGTCAAATAATTTGGAAAAAATGCAACTAACTTGGTTAGAATAAGCATTTCTTTGTATAACATGCAACTAACGGGAAGAATAACTAACATAAGCAATTTACCATGTCTTCTTTCTGCACTATGATTCTTTGTAAAACACGGAGACCAAGCGTAATCGGCCTCTTTTCGAGAATAAGCGAGAATACATCGACGAGATAATCTATTAGAAAGCGAGAATGCAACAATTGATTAGAGTAATTAAAACATAAAAAGCAGAATGCAAGAATCTATTATAGAGTAATTAGGAAACCATTACCTCACTACCATGAGATCTAGTAGATGGCGGCGTTTTTTCATCTATGGCGGCGCTTTTGGTGGCTTTGAGCGTGTGGCTATTCACTCCAACAATGGGCAGCGCTTCCTAAAAAGCGCCACTCATTGCAAAACACGTCCTCCCGGATCTGTGGCGCTTTTAAAAAGCGTTGAATATATCAAAGCGTCCTCCCGGATACTTAGCGCTTTTTAAAAAGCTATTTGAATATATCAAAGCGTCCTCCCGGATACTTAGCGCTTTTAAAAAGCGGCTGAATATTGCCTATTTGTGTTACTAAATACCCAGCGCTTTATTAAAAGCGCTGAATATTGCCTATTTGTGTTACTAAATACCCAGCGCTTCATTAAAAGCGCTGAATATTGTCAAAAAAAAATTTTAATTTTTTTTCTGTTTTGTGTGTTTTCCTTTTTATATTTACAAATTACGTGTACAGCCAATCCAATCCAATACATAACAGAATCAAATTGCTAAGAGGAACTCTTACATATAACAGAAACAAATTACATAAGAGGAACCAAAACAAAATAGCTAAGAAGTTTCATTATCTAATTCATATGTATCCAAAACAAGCTATCAAGTTACAATATTATGAACCAAAAACTAGCTAGGCTAACTTATATGTATCCAAATGAAACTTTAAAAAAGCAGGAGACATAAGCTGCACCATTCTCCCTAAGCTCGACCAATCTGCTCAGCAGAGTATGTCGGCTTTGACAATCGCTAAAATTACTGAAATTATATAAATAAATAAAATTAGAATTGAAATGGTTAAATATTGGAAAGAACCACTATTAAATCGAAATCATATAAAAATATATTATAAGTAGATACCTGACGGGGGATAGTCGTTTTCTTTTGGGTAATAATATCCTTCATATATTTCATGACGTAATACCCACAATCAATGTTATTGAATTGTTTAGGACACTACAAAACATAAGATTAGTTAATTGTTAAATTGAGTTGAATACAGTTTTTTGACAAAATAATGTAATGTATAAGTTAGAAACTTACAATTATTGCTAACCATTTGACCGTTAATTTATTCACTCCCCAATATGTCCTTAAAAGTATTGAATAGAATGTCATATAACTATATTAATAACAATATATACATATATAAGTAAAAGTAAGAAATATGTAGAATGACACAAAATAAAACACACTGTTAAAAAGCTCCACAAACTCAAGTGGTTTTGTAATGATTTTGAAGTGAGTAAAAGGTAATACGGTTTTTGCTAGGATTAATTGCAAACAAAACCCAATGTCTCCTACAAAATAAATTTCTGAATAAGTAATTGACTACTATTAAAAAATGCATGTTATATAAGAATTAATGAGTAAAAATTCTTACCCTAGATTAACTTAGGTGCTAGAAGTAAGACATCATGACTTCTATTTTGAGCTTCATTGAAGCGCTCATTGACATAAGTTTCAATAGCAGCCCGGTTTTGTTCCACAAGTGATTCATAATTTGGCGGTGTGATTCACTTGATGAAAGGTTGTACTTTAGGACACAAGAACAAATATCTATGTATGCATTCGGAAGGGACCACAATGTTCTCGTATACAAGTACCTACATTTAGATATATAAATATATATATATATATAAATTAAATTAACGATATAATAAAATAAAATCGACAATGTCAAATAATAAATTACATAGTATCTGACATATATATTCATAACCATACAGGTTGCCTCATCAGAATCACATACTGCCACGAATATCCTCACGTCCAGACTATTTGAGGACCGCTAGCTCAAAAACTTCTTCATCAAAATTTATGATAAGGATTTTCTCCTTCATCATGTATTTCTCGTCTGCGTCGGCTGACCAATATTCATATAAGCTTCACTAATGGAAGAGGAAGAGGCGGTGAGACACTGATTGGAGAAGGGAGGGATGAGTCACTTGGCGAGAAGAGGAGGGTGATCGAGTCACTTTTGGAGAGAGGCGGTGTGAAACTTCTACATAAGGGGTGGTGGGACACTTTTGTAGAAGGGGTGGATCGAGACACTTTCTTGCCAATAGATATTTCCTTGCCAACACTTTTCAAAGGAGACCTTTTCTTGCTAGGTAGACACTTTCTTAGATTTTTCATTTTGGCGCATCTATGTATAAACAAAAATAATTACTTAGTTAGCACAAATTATATGACAAAAACTATAATTAGTTAGTTACAAATATATTGTCACTTACAGCGACAAGGTCGATGGCCATGCTACAAAGGTACCAGCGCTTGTGACACCGTCGGTATATCAATCTTTGTCGATCGGAGCAGGCAATGGTGCATCCTCCTAATTGGTACCGCATGACTCGACTCTAACATGATTTGGAGGTAGGGGTAAATTGTGCATCAAGGACCCAATTCGTTACATGTGAAGCCAATTGCAACCATTTCATGTGGGTTTGAGATATACAATTCACACTCACACTCATTGTTGTCCTAAAACAATTATAAACCACAAAATAATAAAGACATTATTTGATGTTATATATATATATATATATATATATATATATATATATATATATATATATATATATATATATATATGTACAATAAATCAATTATAAACCACAAAATAATAAAAACAATTAATACCTTAGTTGTGGCATGGTGCGGCTATCTCGTGCACTACTATATGTAGCGAGGGGGTGGTCTTTGGTGGCATAACATGGCCATAAAGTGATCGCATATCATTAAGTTGAGCTTGCAAACTTTCATACAATGCCATCATCTTTCTCGGTGGTGGGCAGTCATGATTCTCATCATAGACTTTCTGTTTTAGTCCAAAGTACTCGGTTGGTGCTACTCCAAATCCGGCACCCCTTGCATGCGACAGAGTATTCTTCTTTACCTAAGGCACGTGTAAGGATTTCCTTTTGAGCAATCGGTGAGCTCTCCTGTGACACCCGGGCGTGATATGGCTTCTTGATTCACAAAACAAAAGTATAATACATTATAAAAATCATAAAAGTTACAATTAAAATCGGTGAGCTTGAATTTAGGAAATACTTACAATTCTTTGGACACCTCCTTAGTTTTAGGATCAACAATCTCCTTTTCTTTGTTTAGTCGAGCCTCTACCCACAAAATATGTCGCTCAACACCTTCTTTAGTAGGATCTTTCCCACTCTCCACCAACTATATTTAAATTTACCAAATATTAAGAAACTATTTATAAAAAGTTTCATGAAACTAAAAAATCAAGCTTATTGTGCCTTACCAATCTCTCTTCAATATGTTGATATGGAGTAGCACCGCCTCTATAAGGATACTCTCTGACCCGGAAGCACACTTTCGATTCTGTTCACTTGCTTTCTATTAAGAGAGATAAGTATACATTAATGTATAATAGATAATTGTCAAATATATTTTATGTTATAACTTAATAGATAGTAGCACTAACCAAGAAGTTTGGATCTTGGTCGTCTCCTAACAAATGTGTGCCAATCCTCCTCTGAAATAAACCCACTATATATTGGTGGAGGATTCCAATTGATGTTTCCATTATCATCTTTCAGCCAAGTTTTTGTTAATGTCGTTCAGAAATTTTTATGTAACTTTCCGGCTTCCTTCATTATCGAGTCCTTTTAGAATCATCCACATCAAAATATTTACTGCTTATGCACATTCAATGAAAATGATATAAATAAATATATATATATATATATATATATATATATATATATATATATATATGGGACTACAAAATTACTAAATAAGATAACCAAAAGATCTAAAATTATATACTGTATTGTTACCTGACTCATGTTTTGTTTCTTCAACACAGGATTTTTGTGTGAACCCAAGTAGTGATTGTTATTGGTATCATTTGTTTTACCTTACTACCAAGGAAAGTAATCAAATGAGTCTTTATTTTTCTCCAATTGGCGGACCACTTAACATTCCATTGGACTGCATTATGTAAATAGTAAATTAGATCACAAACAATTAAAACTTAGTATTGAATGAAGTTAATTAGCAATTAATTAGTAACTTACACTTAATTTTTCTTTTCCTTTACTTATCAGGTTGATGATATCCTTTTTCTTTGTCATTCCACGAGAGCACGCTTCTACGATATAGTTTGTAACATCATGATCTTTGCCTCACCGGTGTCATGCCCACTATCACTATGATACGCCATCTTACGCAATAAAACATAATCATTGTTTGTTATATTTATCAATTAAAAAAACATCCAACAAAAAAATAAATAATCAGTCAAAGAAGATGAAAATAAGATTCATGTCTATAAAATAATATCTATGTCGGTTACCTTTTCCTTTTCTTGATACAATTTTTTTGCAATTCGCTCCTTGGTACTTTGTTTTTGTGAATCGTAATTCCATCAGTATGATCCTTTCTAACATACACAACATCCTCTCTATAAGTACTTTCCTCTCTTCTAGTGATGTCCCCGAGAAAAGGTCGTCCTCGATACCATCATCATTGGATTCTTGATCATAAATGTAATTCACTAATTTTTTTGTGTCGATAAAACAATAGACCAATTGATATCAATTGGATCGGTGACATAAAACACTTGTTGAGCTTGGGATGCCAAAATAAAAGGCTCATCTTTATATCCCAACTTCTTGAAATTCACGCATGAACCCAGACTCTTCAATCGTAAACCATTATTATTGTCAACCCAGCACATTGGAACACGGACTCACGAAACATGGTGTAATCCAACTCCCATATTTGTTCAATGAACCCGAAGTCTTACATATTCGCGTATCACGGGATTTACGTCTTTGGCACTTGATGTATGCATAAGCTTGAGCAACAAGAGTCACCCCACTATTTTGCATTTTACTCACGATCATCATGGGTTTTGTATAGAGCGCGTGTAATTAATTAGATAGGCTGGTGTAAGAGAAAACATGCATATTTGGACCTTTTGCTAACCATCTCAATCTTTTTGAAATCGAAGTAGGATTCATAGCAAACTCGAAATCAATGTGGTCCTTTAACCACACTATGAAACTCCGATTGTGTTCCTTTGTTAACCAAACTTCACTCTTATATGGGTAATCACTCTTAAGTATGTCCATGTGCTTGGCAACATATGAATCAACCTCACTATCATTGTGCAAAACATATAAGTGTGCTTGATGTAGTTCTTTCCTTGATCGATAACTATTTTATATCTGTGACCACTTTAGTAATGCTTCTAAGTGGCGAGACCTTGGAAGTCATGAGAATATTCAAGACTAGATAGATGGCGGTGCGAGAACTCAGCGACTTCTTCAACTATGTAGCGCTCAACAATACAACCCTCGGTCGTGATCGGTTTTTCACATATCCTTTTAATATCTTCATGTAGCGCTCAAGCGGATACATCCATCTCATGTAACATGGGCCACACAATTGTGTCTCTCTAATCAAATGAATTGTTAGATGAATCATTATGTCAAAAAATGAAGGTGGGAAATACATCTCAAGCTCACACAAAGTGTGAGTAATTTCTCTTTGCAATGATGGCAACTTTCTAGGGTCAATCACTCTACTACAAATCGCCTTAAAGAAGTATACAAAGTTTGGTTAGCGTCAGCGCACTTTCTTAGGAAAAATGGATCGTATACCAATGGGAGCAAATTCTCCATTAGAACATGACAATCATGGGACTTTAAAGACTTTAACATGAGGTCTTTCATGGATACAAGGTTTGTAACATTTGAAGAATACCCCTCTGGAACTTTTACTCCATTAAGAAACTTACAAAACACGGTCTTCTCCTTTTTAGATAGAGTATGTCTTTGCTTGGGAGGTAGATATGTCGTGTACCCTTCTTTATCGGACCCGATTCTGGTCTCGACCCCATACTAAGCAAGTCCAACCTCGAGTTGATGGTATCTTTAGTCTTTCCTGGCATATTGAGTAAGGTACCAATGACACTTTCAAAGACATTTTTTTCAACATGCATCACATCAATGAAGTGTCTTACATATAATGACTTCCAGTATGGCAAGTCAAAGAAAATCGACTTTTCTTCCACCCCGTTTGCAACCTCTCTGCAAAGGCTTCCCAAATTTAATGTTCAAATCTTTCACCTTTTCAAGCGGTTGTTCACCCGTCAAAGTCGTGGGAGCTTTACGGGTTTCGGTATTCCCATTGAATGCCTTTTTCAACGATCGATCTTGATGAGTAGATGGCAAAAATCTCACGATGACCGGGGTAGATATTCTTCCTACCATGTTCCAACCACATCCAATCGGTGTTATCTTCACATATAGGGCATGCACTGCGACCTTTTAAATCTGTACCCGGATAGATTGCCGTATCTTTGGAAAGGCATTAATTGTGCCAAAAATCATAGCCCTCAAGTTGAAACTTTCTTCTCTACGAACCCATCATACACCTCTACTCCATTCTCCCACATTAGCTTCAAGTCTTCAATTAATGGAGCCAAGTATACATCAATATCATTTCGGTTGCTTGGGCGAGAAATTAACAAAGACAACATCATATATTTGCGTTTCATGCAAAGCCATGGAGTAAGTTATAAATCGCCAATATCACGGGCCATGTCTTTGTGGGAGCTACTACGAATACCGTGCGGGTTAAAACCATCGTGAGACAATGCAAGTCGTAGGTTTCTTGGATCCAACCGAAATCGGGATAATCAATATCAAATTTTTCCATTGCGGAGAATCCGCGGGTGTCGTAACATGCCATCTTTAATCCTTTCATCCTCATGCCATGTCAAGTGTTTTGCATCTTACGAACTACGGTACATACGCCTAAATCGAGGAATTATGGGAAAATACCACAACACCTTTTACGGAGGCGAGAATCTTTCTTTTTATACCGCGATGCATTACATTTAGGACACGACTTTAAAAATGCATGTTCATTCAGAAATAGAATGCAATCATTGGGACAAGCGTGTATCTTCTCATAGTTCAAGCCAATGGACACTAACATTTGTTTTGCATCATACGTCGAGAAGGGAGCACATTATCCTTCGGCAACATTTCTTTCAATAGTGTGAGTAATTCGATAAAGCTCTTATCCAGTCCATCCGAGGCAAGTTTTCAAGTTATACAACTTTATCACGACCAATAATTTTGTGAATTCGGTACAACCCTCATACACTGCGGCGTCTCTGCATCCGTTATCAACTTCTCAAACATTTGAGGGCGGTCATTAAGATCGTCTTCAAAAGCCTTTGCCATCTCTTCAAATTCGTCCCCAACAAGCGTAGGTATTTCGGTGTCAACCAAGGTGCATCTCTCGAAGTACTATTACCCATATTCGAAGATTCAACTCTTTCCTCACCATGCATTGTCCAACAAGTGTAAGTTTGATCAATTCCATTACCCCTTTAAATGTCATGTCAACTCAAATGCGCATTAAGCGATTTTACATAGCAACAACGTAAGCAGGGGACATATCATATTACTAGATCTCCTAAAGCGTTGAGCAATGCGATTCACAAAATAATCCACTCCATCTCTATATTCCTTGGACAGACGATTGGCAGACATCCACTTTCTATCCATAATGTCCCAATATCTATAATAAATTTGGATAAGAGAATTTACAATTTTATCGAAGCTAAGACATTCGATCAACTAGCTAGTAGTTTCAACTAAACAAATCAAAGACTTTGATGTCTTCTATATAGTCATTAATTCTTCATATAAAATAAACAAAAAACAAAAAAAGTACCTGAACAAGTGGAAGCAACACTGACAAATATCCAACCAGCTGTGAACTCGAACTACAACGAACTCTCGAACCAGGACAAACTCGAATCGATCGCGAAGCTCCGACAAAAAAAACACCCAAAACCTAACAAACAATTTGCATAATATTTTTTAACACATTCAACTAATTTTAAACATATCAAACACATACAACTACATTCAACATATTCCTCTCCTATCAAATATTTTTTTTTACACATTCAACATATTTCCTCTCCAACCTATCAAAAAACCTAAAAACCAAAAAACAAAATAGAGAACTAACCTTTGAGAGAAGATGAAGACAAGCAATGAGAAGACCAAGGGTGCTGGAGAGGATTCACGAGAGTGAGGGATTGAGAGGATTCACGGTTCTTCAGGGAAAGGACCAAAGGACCAACGGATGAGAAGAGTGAGGGATGAGAAGACCAAGGGTTTGGGGTTTTTCTGGGTTTGGGGTTTTTAATTTCTAGGTTGAGGATTCGCTGAGAGTGAGGGAGAGCTCGTTGTGTGTGGGTGTGGGTTTTTGCTGAGAGAGAGGGAGAACAACATACGCAGAGAGAGAGAGAGAGGAGAAGAGAAGCGCGAAGGGAAATGAAAATAAGAGAGAAAACGAACGGGCAAAAAAAAAAAAATTAAAGTAATACTCAGCGTTTCTAAAAAACGTTGAATATGTGTAGAACGCGTTGTGTGATGGGCAGCGTTTTGGTAAAAACGCTGAGTATTCACGCGTGATGGGCAGCGTTTTGGTAAAAACGCTGATTATGTGGCATACTAGTCCTCTCTATACGCAGCGTTTCCATTAAAAAGCGCCGATTATATGGCATACTCGTCCCTCTCTATACGCAGCGTTTCCACAAAAACGCTGGGTATGTGCCTATCTCGTCCTCTATATACGCAGCGTTTATTAAAAAACGCTGGGTATGTGCAATCTCGTCCTCTCTATACACAGCGTTTATTAAAAAACACTGGGTATATGGCGCTGTTTTTTAGCCATTCTGGCGTAGTGCCTTCATCTAAACCCAAAACAAATTTACCCTTTCATGAAACACTCCAAAAGAATTTCAGATAAGGTTGCTATATAGTTGATGCAATAGATGGCAATAAGAGATGTTAGCCATGTTACTCCAAAAAATCTTCAAAAAAGTTATGGCTGCAAATATTAACAGTTGAAGCTATTAATACATTGATAACAAAATAAGCAATAATTTAGTTAATATTGTAATAGAGACTACCTGAATTTCTTATCAACCACTGCCAATATTAATTGGTTGTGACTGAGATGATGAGCTTACTCCAGAAGCTCTGTCACCCACAAACACCCCTCCTCGAAATTCTATAGAACATAAAAAAACATATTAGCTTATATAGAATTAGAAATCTAACATTATCAAAAGACCAGAAATCATTTAGTTTGTACCTTCCACAATGTTATCAAAATCTTCAAAATCTTCATCTAGGTTGACATGTTTAAACTGGAAGAAAGAAGGCTTCAACCAGTTTTGAGTACATATAAGAGCTTCTGCCATTTCTGGGCTTAAGAAGTTTCTATATGTATCTAAAACCCTTCCTCCTGTGCTAAATGCACTCTCAGATGCCACTGTTGAAAGCGATGTGGCGAAAAAGACTCTCAACAAGGTAGATAACACGAGTGCAGAAGTGCGAATTTTGTTTCCACCAACCTAAAATCTCAAAAGTGGCTGTTGCATCTATATTAGGTTCACCCAAATACCTCTCCAATTCATTTTGCTTATCAATAAAATCCTTTTCTCTCAAATGTTGCTTAAAAGCACTTTCCCTTGCTTGAGTTGAGAGAATTTAAGAAACAATAGGTATTTCCCCACCTACTGAAGGACTAACAGGTTGCTGCCCAACACTATATTTCAATTCATATGCATCTTTATACCAATTGTACATCTTAAAAAGATTTACCTTCACTGAATTGAAAAGTTCAGTAGCAAAGGTGGGATTTGAAACATACATTGATTGAAATGACCATTCAACATACCTCAACTTATACCTAGGATAAAAAATTACTCCAAAATAGAGAAGTTGGTTAATATTTTCAATTTTCCCTCAATACTTCTCATATTTTTTCCTCATTTCCATACCCATGTTAGCAAGAATTGAGTTTAGGTTCAAGGCAGAATTATTAAGTTCGATGTGGATGGAAGAAAGTTGAGAAAACGCAGCAAGCAGAGTAACACACTTTGAGGCTGAGAATTGTTTAGTTGCATCATAAAACAACTTCAAAAACTTCTCAAACACCCGGACATTGTCCCAATCAGATGCAGTATAGGAATTCCAGCAGTCCAAAAGAACTCGGCATAACTAGAATCTTCATAGTCCAGCTTATCAAAGGTTGGCTGATACTTTTCAGCTGCATTTAACATCATGTACGTAGAGTTCCACCTCAAGACACAACATTTTCTTACAAACTATGTTAGACATTTCCTTGCACTCATTGAACTTGGCAAACCGTTGAGGTGAAGACCTAACAAACCTAACAACATGTCTAATGCTAGAAATAGAGCCACTCATGTCCTTCAATCCGTCATTCACCACTAAGTTAAGAATATGAGCACAACATCTTACATGAAAAAACTGTCCATCCCCAACCAACCCATTCATATTGTTCAATTTTTCTTCAAATAGGCGACAACAACATCATTTGAGCTTGCATTATCCACAGTAATTGTGGACACATTCCTAATACCCCATTCTCTAAGAACCTCCTCCACTTTCCTACCAACTGTCTCTCCCTTGTGGTTAGGAATAACACAAAAGCTTATAATTCTCTTTTGGTATCTCCATTTGTTGTTTATGAAGTGTGCAGTGAGGGTTAAATAATTCAGATTCTGAATTGAGATCCAATAATCGGTGGTAAGTGCTACCTTGAGCAATCAGATTTAAAATGGTTTTTCAGTTTTTGTTCCTCTTCAAGATAGAGTTGATAGCAGTGCCTAGCAATAGTTCTCCTAGATGGGACAGTAAATTGGGGTTGCATTTGACTCATCATGTACCTAAACCGATCACCCTCTACCACCTTAAATGGTTGCTCATCAAGTATTACAAAAATAGCACACTACAAGAAAATCGCTGATTTGCCACGGACATTTCCGTGGCAAATGTACAAATTTTCGTGGCAAAACAACATTTGCCACGGACAAAAATTGGTGGCAAAAACGCTCGTCGCAAATCGTTTGCCACGGAATTTCCGTGGCAAATTTTTCCGTCGCAAATTCGTGGCAAATTTCCGTCGCAAATCCGTGGCAATTTTTGGCAAATTTCGTCGCAAATCCATGTGGCAATTTTAAACCGTCGCAAATTTTTAAATTTTAAAAAAATTTAAAAAAATGGAGCGAATAGTTTCCTACTACTCCAACTTAAATCACAAGTTCTATCACAAGTTCGGTGATATTACTCACTCTTTGGGGTGCAAGTGTATTCTTGAAATACATATAATAGACTTACATCTAAAGTATAGCATATAGCTTATGAGTTTAATAACTATATGCTAATGATATAAACAAATTTAACATAAACATTGAATCATAGTTCATCATATTGACACACCATAACATAATATAACTTCATATGACTTATTGTTGCTTGTTGGACAGATTGCATTTACCAACAAAAATGATTTTACACAAGAACTTTACACAAGAAAAGAACAACAAACTAAAGCCAAGAGAGTAGTATTTCTGAGAATAGCAATATAAAAGAATTTGTTAGAATTAACAATAAGATTTACTCTCACATAGTTCTAGCTCATAAAGTAATTGAATAGCAATGATCGCTCTGGGCATGCCTTATCCAGCAAGGTCTTCAAATCTACATCTCTTATCTTCTCAAGAAGCTCATCCCTAAAATAATAAGACCATGCAAATGTTCAGATCTTCAGTATCAAACAATCAATTAACATGTTGCAAGCAGGTTAACTAGATAATATCTTAGACTAGATTAATTCAAGCCTTTCAACTTAAGAAATCTTTACCATATTTACATTCTTGCGAGAAGAAATTTTTGAGAAATGTAAAACTTTAGCTACAATTAAAATTGATAAATCCGTCACATTTGTAAGGAATTTATTATTTCACCTCTCAAATTGTAGAAGTCGATCGATGCGTTTGAGTAGTGATGACAATAGGAGAATACTCTGTAATTGATTTGATCAGAAAGAAACATAAGTGTCAAAACGAGGTTGACTAACGTTCAAAGGATTGGGAAGGAAGTAGCGACTATATCAATATTAAATATAAATTTAATGATCAACAAAGAAATATATACTCAAAACACAATCTTTGCATGGTTGTTACATGAATGAAAATTGCATAGCTCAAAATCAAACACTCTAGTCGCACCTTTATCAACTCCCATTACTTAAAATTCAATATACATTGTTTTGATTAATTATTAGTTACTCAAGAAGCTCTACTATTAGGAAATCAAAACTAAAAGGATATATTTAGATCGATAAAATAATTCATGCGTGTAATCTTGAGAATCGGCAAGAGTAATAGTCAATGTACTGTTGCCCAAACTCAAGCTCGCCAATTGATTTGGACCAATGCGACAAGCGAGAAAACATCGAGTCACGGATTCCGGTGTTGTCATTGTCTTTGTAAAAAATAAGAGGATAAAAATGAATGACAAGCCGTAAAGCTATTAAGAGAATTTTCATATAACCAAAAAAGAAGCAAACTTCCCAATAGTAATCTCAATTCCAAACCAATGTATCATGAATCCAAAGGACACGATCAAGGCAATATGAATAACCAAAAGCGGTGCAATAAAACATAAAAGGCGTAGGATGGATATAATCGTGAAGTATGTTTCACTTGTTTTGGGTAGTGGAATCCTACATAAGAAATAAGGATCTGAAGTGGTAGCTCTGATTTTATCGATGGTAGATGGAAGCTAATGTTTTACTAATGGCTTTGTGGCAATTGGTGGAAGCATGGCGACTATATTAAAGTCAAATGTATTGTAAACAAGACATGCATAACACAATTAAATAATAATCTAATTTATCAAGAATTATAAACACAATTAAAAGCGATAAAGATATCACGGAAAATCGGGCTTAACTAAAATCTATCACAAACCTCAACACAAATGCAATGAAGAGGCAAAAATACCAATAAATAACATGTACATAACTAAAATATATCACAAACCTCAAATTGAAGAGGCAAAAATCACAAAAATATCAATACATAACATATACATAACATATTAATGATGAAGAAATTAATTCATGCGTGGAAAGTAAGCAATAATCTTCAAACAACAAAAACAACCAAGCGATTCCCCATCCCCCTTTGGGAGGGTCGAAGTCATTGCATGGATCCATCGCATAAAGTTCTATCATGTATTAGGTCCAATCATCTAATAAAATACTAATAATAACCTTGATGAGTCGTAAAAGCGAACTCGATAGCTTCTCTCGGACTTTTGTTTGTGGCAGCGTACGACCATAGCTATGGCATGTGGAATGACCTACATGTGGATCATTAAACAAAAATGAGTTACAACTTACAAGTTATAAAACACATCATTAAAGCGGGTTCATTATCTAACCACAATGAAGTTAAATTGTGCGCTTTAGAATTGCCGCGAGGATGGACAAAGGATCACGATGGTAAGCGATTTGCATATTCAACATTCATGTTACTAAATTTTCAAGTCTTTGTTATCTTAGTTTCTTAAAATCTAGGTTTCTTTTGGGTCCACTATCTTACGATGATAAATTAATATACTTTTGAGCATACGAGATGATTTTCGAACAAGGAGATGCTTTTAACTCAGTCTCAAAAAAATAAATTATAAATCACGGTTGCTTTACGATAAATGGAGTAGCATTGCGAGAATCAATTAGTTTCATATCATTCCATTACCCCTATAAAAATGTAAACTAGGAAACTTTAAAAATGCATGACATACATAGTTATTTTACAACTAAGATTAACATAAAGAACACATATTATTATTGAATAACAAAACTTCAAATAACCCCATTTATTATATTTACATAATAGTATCTATGTAGTCAATGACGGATAGTGTAGTGTAGTGAGTTGACCTCAAAACGCTATAGCGATGAAGCGGGTAGCGGCCACTGTGCGCTACATCGAAGACTAGGGGAAAACGACATCGAGAAGTAGAGAAATAGTTACATAGACAGGGTAGAACATGTCGCATCGAACCCCAGATTAACTTACCTAAAACTATCTTAAGCGATATGTCGCCTTACACAAAACTACTTAGTCAAACCCCAGTTAACGGTTTCTTTAAGTGTTTGGTTGGCGTGTTTCCTTTTTCTCATGCCTTGCAATTCAAGCAGATTGCCTTCAAGTGAAAAGAATACATCACACATACCATTTGCATCAAAAGCAAAAGTTTATAAAGAAAATCTAAAACTAAAACATAAAAACTACATTTGTGACCCAAAAAAATTAAAGGCAATATTCAAATCATGTAATCACAAACAATTTAATCACAACACACAAGATGTAACTTCATACACATCCTACCTCCTCGCATTACCTCAAGAACAAAATACTCGGCAAAATCATGAAAATCATTTGGCCTGCACAGAATTATAAAACCAAAAAAATGAAGTCACTTAACATTCTCAAAGTTAAATGAGATAAATTGAATGATAATTTCAGCATACTTACTTTGGAAGTCAATGTCGGGATCAAACCTTCGACTCTTGTAAAATTTCACCAAATGGAGTAGACCAGGAATAATCGGTGTCTGCTAGACAATTGCATGAGGTCAAAAAAAACATATAATGAAAAGAATATCAGCATTTGAGACCCATGCCATGCAACGATTAGTCAAAACCGAGATCGACAACACCGAAAATATTGATTAAGGACTGACCTACTTTTCTCACATTTTACTAATATGGGTTTAATATGTACTTTGCAATCAAGCGAGATTTCATGAAGTCATAATGCAATAAGTATTGCATTTGAATACCTCGGATCTTTGAATTTGCCAATGCAAAAGTCGCCGATTCTTACTCTCGAGAAAGCCTTGAGTTCGGACCAAAATATACAAATATTAATTTAGCATTTAAAAATTAAAAGCAATTATTGAAAATACTATACTGGTATACACTACTGAGAGAGATCTCTAACCTTGGAGTCGAAGAAAATTGTTTAGGGCATTTACAGCTGAAAATGATATTTGGGGTGATGCCTCGAGGGCTGCAATTGCTTGTGCACGAGCAATAACATCTTTGTCCTTCTCTAATTGATTAATCTAAAATAACATATCGTCTCATTAAAAATCAATAAATACAATCAATTCAGAGATTTAATATAATTGTCAAGGTACAAAATAATAACACCAACACAAATGAATGAAATTTGTCAAAAAAAAAAACACAAATGAATGAGCATGATAACAAGGCTAAAAAGTCGATTAAAACAACTTTGCATCATTGCATGTTTTATGTAGTCGACCATATTGTTTCCTCACAACTATAATGTCAAATGCCTAGAATCCCAAAGCTGCTTAGGACAAAGATACGACTTGAGCGGATCAGCCATAATGGGTTTTAACAGAACACACAAAATTAGTTCTTAAAAATAGACCATTTTGGCATAAATCCATTAGTATACACACGATCATACCAATATATGGTTGTAACATTTAGCAACACCTTATTTTACATATCAAATTCCTATCAAGCAAAACAAAAGAATGAGACTTGAAATTGAAACAACATGAACCTAAAGAGTAAATAATGGGCGATAAATCAAATATTGACCGTATTAGAATGTTTCTTTGGCCTTTGAGTAATCTATTTTTCAGGATCTTTGCTTGATGCGCATCACTCCATCACGAGACAAGGAGAAATTTTCAATAACCAAATTCATTGATTGAAGGAAAGAACACATGAATATTAGTGAATTACGCGACCAAAATGAACACCTTTCTTCAAAATGCCAATGTTTAATATGATTATCATAAGCGATAAATAAGAAGCATTATAAACCTTGCGTTTTTATTTAACCAAAAACCGAAAGAAAACTTAAAGAAACCTTGGACGGGGAAGATAAATAAGAAGCATTATAAACCTAGGGTTTTGATTCAACCAAAAATTGGGAGTTTTCTATCAAATAGAAGTAAAATAGTAGAAAAAGCTTACCTTTAAGAAGAGAATAGAGAGAGGCTGAGAGAAGAAGAATGGTAGAGAAGAGGCGCTGTTTTTCGTTCATGAGAGAAGGAGGATTTTGGGGTTTGAGGTTTAAGGCTTGAGGCGCGGAGAGAGGGAGAAAGGAAAGGTGAGCGTCGCGATGGTGGAGGATTGGGGTTTCAAGCGCGGTGGTGGATTAGAGGTCGAAGGAGGAGAGAGTGAGGAGAAAGTAATGAGTTCTCTACGAGTTTCCGTGAGAGAGTGGTGAGGAAATGAGGGTTCGAGGAAGAGATGGGAATCTTAAGTCGGGGTGTTTTAATTTTATCAATACGTTGCCACGGACTTGCCACGGCTTGTCCGTCGCAAATGTTTGTCCTTTCACATGTAAAGTGGCAAATCGTGGCAAAACACCGGGAAATTTCACGCTCACATATTTTGCACATGCCGTCGCAAATCCGTGGCAAATTGCGACGGAATAAGCTCGTGGCAACTTTGGTGGCTAAAACAAGCTTTTCTTGTAGTGGCAACAACCTTTTTACAGTTATCAACATCAAATCGTGCTAGTACTGACTAAACTAGACTTTTCCCCAGGTTTAAAGTTAAGAGTAGTTTGATTGGGGTCATTAACAAGAGAATACAGATAATCAGGACAACGTTTAATGTGTGCTTTCATGTTAGACGTACCGTGAACCTGGGAGTCGCATCGAAACCTTATGTGGCAGTGTTTGCAAGCTGCTATAGGTTTTGCCTCGTCCAGTAATCTAACGAAATGATCCCACGCTATAGATATTTCCCTCTTTTTGTTTGCATTTGGCTTCCTCTTCTTTCCAAGCGGTGGTTTGGGCGACTACAGGCTGCGGCCAGTGTGAGGTTGCCCGATGGTAGCTTGGGCGTGTGGCACGCTGAGGGGTTTTGAGCTTCCATTCACGAAACTCATATCATACAATAAAAAATTGTTAATAAAGCTCATTAAACATCAACAAAACATAAACTATAAAATTACTAGCCAAGCCAACAACTTATAGACAATAAAACAAGGAACTTATAATTACTTTAATTAACAGAGAAGAATACCATGAAATGAATAAAACAGAACCTATAAAATTATTACTTGAACAATTATTACTTCAAAAATACTAAGATACAAAATTATTACTTGAACAATTAAAAAATACTTAGCATACTAACAGATCAATTGCTTCAAACTTAGCATATAAAATACTAACAGATCAAATTGCTTCAAACTTAGCATATAAAATACTAACATACTAACTCACTCAAAGTAGCATACAAAATCAAAGAAGCAAAGTAGCATAAGTAGTCTACCTCGTACCTCAAAGATGGACTGCTTCTTGCTCCTTCTTTGTCCCAAGAATTAAATTAACTAATCAACAACATAAAAAAGAGTAATTAGTAAAATAAACAGATTTCTTGTAAATGAAGTCTTGTAAACAACTTTCATAAAAAATAGTTGACAACGCAACTTTACTATATGTAACTGATTTCTCTTACCCTTGTTTCCTAAAAAATGTATCATTTGAAAAGAGAGTCAGAAAGCTAAATAACAAAAATTGAGAACAACATAATCATATACCCACAAAAAACTTCATTAAACATATCATAGCAACAACAAATCAAAACAAATCATTCTTAATAAATCAAAACAGATGAATATAATTCTTAACAAACTTCATTAAACATCAATAATCCACAATTTCAGGTATTGATTAAATCTTTATATCAATCTAATCAGAAGGTATGCAGATTTATCCCCTTCTCTTAGATTTAATTGATCAAAATCAAGTCTTATAAAATCTTGATATCTTCAAATTTTAGATTTATTTCATACAACAGAAACCAGAAAAGGAACTCAGAAACCATTAAAGGTACTCAGAAACCATAAACCATTAAAGGAACTCAAGAATTTTTGAAACCCTAAAACATATTTATCTAAAGGAACACAGAAACCATTTTCAACCAATAAATTTGAAACCCTAAATATTGTTAAACCCCACAAAAACGTAAAATAGTGAACAGTTATGCAAAAGGTTACCCATATCACTCAAAACAAAAAAAATGAGAAGAAGACGACGAAAACAAGTAAAACAAAATAATCATGTTCAAACTTAAGATCGATATGATGAGAAGAAGAAAACTGAGAAAGAAAGCTTACACTTCGAACTAAAACAAAGAAGACAACGAAAACATATATTGAGAAGAGTTATAATGAGGGTTTCATCGTAAATCCAGTGATGGTTTCGTGGGAGATGGGAGCTTTGCTGTGCGGTTTCATCGGAGATGGAGATGGTGTGAGTTGCGGCTGCTAGGGTTTCGTGGGAGAGGGTGATTTCTCTCCTAGGGTATCATTTTTGGTTTTGTGTAAAATGAAAGCGAAGTTAGTGACTAAGTGAGCGTGTCTGTGTGTTAACGACGTGTTCTGGGCTTCGCTGAAGTTTTTTTCCACACTAGTATGCGTTTTTTCTTTTTGTTACACGCATATTTCCATGTTGGGTCGGTCGGTTTCGGGTATCATTGGATGTCATACCTCCCATTGCCTCTGACCATATAAGACCGTCCAGAACCATATGGGCTGCCCCGGTAACGACGATGGGGCCGATACCGATCCGTTTTTGTTGCTTTCGGGTTTGGTCGGTTAGATCGGGTTCGCTCAAAGTGTCCACTACTACTCAACAGAGTCATGTGCTATGAATGGTTGGGCTCGACTTTGTTTGGTTTGGACGGTTGCGGTAGAGACAGTCTCATTGTGAAGCGGACTATCGACAATTATGCCGCCAAAAGCTTGAGATTCGCAAAACTCTAGAAGAGGGAATTTTTCTTGTTTCATTACGAAATTATTTTTCCAATCTTCGCATAGTGGATAAGCTAGGAGGATAGCAAACCATGTGTTTGGTAAAGCTAGCTATTCAACTAACTGATATATGTAAAAATAGTGATTTAAAATTTTTTAGTTAAATTTAAAGAGGATAGAGAAGAAATTTAAGAAAAATATTGAGGGTAAAAATGACCAAAAAAAAAGTGAAATGTGCGTTTCAAAAAACGCTACTTGAAGTAACATTTGAAAAAAGCTAAACGCTACTAAAAATGGTTAAATGCTAGTACTAACCAAACACGTCGATTCATCATCCATCGGTCAAATTCGCTATCCGCATAGCGAGTGGGACTTCTTGAAACAGAGCCATAATTAATAGTATCATCTATCACTAGTTTTTCCCCTTCCCAATACCTGATAGACTGCAAAACCCAATGTCATATTTTCCATGCGACTTGGTCTTCAATTTCGAACTGCTGCAAAATCAATTATGGGTATTGGCATCAAACTTTGAATGTCAAAATCATATACCAGATTGCATCATCGATGCTTTGACTATGTTAAGAAACGTGAGTCAATTCCAAGTTTTGATACTTGGTCAATTCAAAGTTTTATGGACGGTGCTTGTATTGTATGATAAAGAGGAAAAAACATTTTCCTATTAACTTGTGTTAATTTACTTCTTTTTTTAATGGGAGTATGTGTATTTATAAATAGGCATCATATGATCTTTTCTAAGATCATTTCTTAGCATACATATAAACCACTGATAATATGGTCAGTTTGCTCAGCTTCTCTCAATGGTTGTTAGTCTTGGTGTGGGGGGTACACCAATAGAGTCTTCGTATAATTGAAGAAAGGTTTTCTTGATTCACGAATGTTGTATTATTTCATTATTTCAAAAGTTTAACTAAATAATTATTGTTAATGAATAAATTTATTTTGTATTTTATTCACTAAGTATAGTTGGTTTTTAAGAAGCCTCAATCAATCTCACCATTCAGTTACATATTCTTTTAATAGTATTTAGTAATAATTATAATAGTTTTATTGTTTCTTTGATTTTATGTTATTTATATATTTATATAAATTAAAGTAACACAACTAACCGTATGTATACTTATGAGTTGGATGTATTCATGTGCATAACTTTTTAAAATGTTAACGTAGTACAATTATATCATGGTTTTAATACCATAAATTCACACGTTTGATTTGTAAAACTGTTATAATACGTTTTTAGTTTTACTTCTTTTATTGCCATTCACAAACCTTGCATTTTCTTTCATATTGTTTCTTTCTTTATTTCATTTTTGATGTATAAAGGTTTCAACATCCCTTTCATTGGATCAACTTCTAATTTTTGTCTACAATCTGAAGATTTGAAGCTTATATTGTGTTCTGGACTGGGTCTAGCCCAACCCAGAGTGAAGGTAGGCGAATCATGCGCCGGCTCCGGCCCAATTACTGGTTTTAGAGGCGAGATCAACACCAAGGGTCAGGATCAACGCAGTCTCATCCAACGGCTTTGTGCTCGCTCCTGCGTCTATAAATAGAACCTTACCCCCTCAAATCAGGTACGCATTCCTTTATTCTTATGTCTTTCACTTTCCTTTGATGACTTAAGCATCGTGAGTCTTTGCGGAAATACCACCGCGAAGTGGCGACCCTAGGCCCCTAGCAAGACAGTGACTTTCCTTTAATTCGAATTCATAAATTAAGTTTATTAATTAAATATTAAAATTTACATTTAACTATAAAATTAAAAACTAAAAAAAATAGTTTTAATTTTTAATGAAAAAGTCAAAATTTGTTTTCAATTAAAAATTTATTTTTTTTATTTTTTTTTAGTTTTTACAACTTTGTTAAAACTAAAAATATAGTTTTTAAAAAACTTAAATTTTAATTCGAATAAATAATTTAATTAAATTAATTTGTTTTAGTAAATTAAAAATATTTCTGAGGGGTAAATGGAAAATAAACATATTTACAAGGGATAGAGAAGGTCATTGCATTCCCACTACCAATTGAGCTACTAGCTCAATTGAAAGTGGAAATGCATTATGCATGTACTTGAGCCCCAGAGTACATGGTTTGATTCCAGTGAAGGTAAAAACTCTACATGGGGGTAGAGAATGTCATGATGTACAGTTTCGGGGTAGCCTACTAAGAAAAAAAGGGACCAGGCTGTTACAAGTAACATATATTTACATTTAACGTTGTCAACATAATCTAGCAACAGGGGGTAACCATAAACGGTTTATATTTGTAAGGTGTTTTTTATGAGTTTTATTTTTACAGGGGGGTAAGTGGATAATGGGTATATTTGCATGGAGGTAATATATATTCAATCCTTTGGACTAAATTGTATGAAATTTTTAAAATAGGAGGACTAAATGTCGGAGTTTTAAATAGGGAGACCAAATATCTGAATTTTTGAAAATTGGGGGACCAATTAAATCTATAATTTAACCTAACTATTAAATGAGAAATTATAAACTCTTCATCATAGCTTCTCACTCTCGCATTATTATAAATAAAAAAATAACCTAGATAAAGAAACCAAGTTGAAATGTGGCAGTATGACTGAATTTAAACAAAAAAGCTTCCCTCTTTGCTTGCAAATTAATTATCTTGTATCTTTTAAAAACTCTACAACCATTCCACAGCAGCAAATTTTAATGTATAAATACAAAAAAAAAGCATAACTCATGTAATTCTTTTTTGGACAAATAGCCCCATCAACAACATCTTTATAATGTGTCCAAAATTCATTTTCCTTGTTGATATTTGATTGGCCAAATTGGTAAGTCCGGACATACTTATGTACATCTACAACATTGGCCAATCTATCCAAAAACATTTGTAATTGTTCATTTTCTTTGCTTTTAATTGAATAACATTAGACAATAATTGTAATTTGATATATAGTCACATAGAGGATTAAAGAAATTTTGAATAAGATATAAGGGTATGTAGCATACCTAGTGAATTGTCAGATATTTGCCAAAACTGATTTTTATGAGGGAATAGTGTGTGGCTAAAATGATAATAAAAAACATTAAGAAATTGAGTTAGTCTGATATAAATACAATAATACCATCCCATCCCTAAAAGTAGCTAACATATTAACAAGACAAAATAGCATTTGGGGTTCCTTAACTTATTTTCCGCTTTCTCTTAGGTCCCTTAACTTTAATAGCTAACGTTTAGGTCCGTTAACTTTTAAAAATGTTTCACCGTAGTCTCATTTAACGTTTTAAGACTAACGGTGTTAATCAGTCTATTACGTGGTTGTTTAGTTGGTAACGCGGCTTGTAATAGACTGATTAACACCGTTAGTCTTAAAACGTTAAATGAGACTACAGGGAAACATATTTAAAAGTTAAGGGACCTAAACGTTAGCTATTAAAGTTAAGGGACCTAAGAGAAAACGGAAAATAAGTTAAGGGACCCCGGATGCTATTTTGCCTATTAACAAAAATAATTGGCTTATGGGATTAAGCAATGGCTTATAGGGAGAACCATCAACAAGCAGAGTGTTTTTAGCATTAAAACTTTTAAATCGATGATCATCCAAAACTTTTTTTAAATCTTTAAACACTATTTTTTGTTGGGTTGAGATGGTGCATGTAATTTACTTATTGTACAGTCTGAACCATTATGCAAAAGTAATAAATACATAAATCATATGTACTTTGAGGAACTAATTCAGGCTAGAAATAATCAAAAATACTAGTTTTTTTAATAGCAAAAAATCAATATATTATATTTTAGAAACAAGTACAAATAGTATTGAACCTACACTCTAGGAATAAGTACAAGTGGTACTAAATCCACCAACAAAAAGAATCAATCAAATATAAGAATGGGTGCTCACCCAAATGAAAAGTAACTTCTCTCGCATATCTCCAAACAAAAAATCAACCAAGTCTTTGAAATTTTATCTAAAAAAACATAAAACATTGATATAATTTTCTACAATGCAGATAAATGCCAACAATGTAAATGCAAATAAAGAATAGTGGAAAGAGCAATGAAAAGAGAAAATGTTTTCTGAAAGAAAAATGAAGACAAACTGAACACTATAATTTACTAAAAAAATAGAGATGAATGAAGTACCTATATATCTCTTTAAGACAAAATAGCTACTACAAATTTTTCAAAACAGAACTCTAAAAACTCACAACAATGCTTTCTCATTAACACTAAAAAGCAACACCAGATTAGTAAAGGGAATATTCTCATTAGAGATGATGGACAAAAAGAAAAAAAAATCAATCACTTCTCACAATGATTATATCCAATTGCCTTTATGCAGGACTCGAAAAAACATGTTTAGGGTCAAATACTATGTGTGCAAGCATCCCAGATTATATCTAAAATAAGAAGTTTTTCTACAATTGCACAACCAAGAATATGGTAAATCATATTATCAACTTTTTTATATGAAATCACTTGAAGCAAACAAAATCACATTAAAGATTGAAACCTAGGTCACACTAAGAAAAATCTTTGTCAAATACCTTTAAACAGACATCTGATCTGAACTTTCTCGAAGGGGATATCCCCAATCCCTAAACCCCGAACACCACCCGAGCGCTCAGGTCCCAATACTTTTCTGATTGCATCGTATGGATTAGCATAAATATTGAAAAGACACCAGACTCAACTGCGGATTTTTGATCTTCGAGCAAGTGATTTAAAACTTTAGCCTAGAAGTGAAAATTTCAAGTCTTCAATCCAATTAAACGGGGTTTTAAAGAAAATATAGAAGTAGTCAAGCTCCTTCATTACTCAAAACAAACTTTAGTAGTAAATTTTAATTAGGAAAATTGTAGGAGTATAGAGCTCTCTAGTTGTACCTATATATATTTCTAGGTACTTACATTTTGCATCAAACAATTCCCATCTGTCTATTTTCACAAAAACGAACTCTCTTTTACCGCTAGATATTCATATTTATGTCTAACAATCGACTAATTGTAATGAGTGATTATTCTGTTGCAATGAGTATTTCTTTACAGTCAATGAGACCTTCAATACTTCAAATAGTATTGAGTTCTAGTCTCCTAGCCTTATATGTTTAATGTAGCACATGTTCATGAAAGTTATGCACCATAGGTGCCAGGGAAAAGCCAATGTGCAGGGTTGTTTATGAAAACAACAACTAATATGTTTTTAATTTACATAAGTGAGGCAATTATTTTAAAAAAGTGTAAGTCAAACTTCAGAGGTACCTACAACTTGGTAAAAGATCTATACAAACTTACAGTCATGTTTTCTGCATATTTAGTTGAATAGCTTCCATATTTCGTCAGCCATGTTCTCACTATAACCTCAGCTCGACAAATAGGTCTTCCAAATTCTATCTCCTATCATCATTATGTTAAAGCAAAGAAAAACTTAGAGTATGGTAGGTAACCCTGAAACTAAATTTGCAAAAATATGTTTATTATATGATTTTACACATTTGAAAATACCATTTTGTGTGCCCTCCTTTGGTTGCTCTTAGTACCACCAATGTGGTTGATCTGAAGCTTTTTACGCTTTACAACATTTTTTTCACTTATTTCCTATATTTCTCAAAGGAAAAACAAATTAGTCACAACCTTCATTCTATCACTTTGGTAGTGATCAATAAATTTTAACCATTGGACCTTATCCACATCAGAAGGAGTATTTTCAAGTAACTCCTTCTTCAGCTTTTCTGACACAAGGTGTGGTTTTTCTAAGGTGATACTCCTAGCGCTTCCAACTCTTGCCTAAGATCTTCAAAGCCCATAACTCTCCAGCATCGTAATCAAAACTGAGATTTTCCTTCAAAATAATTATCGAATTCTATACCATTTTATTAAAAAGTAAAAATATAATAATATAGGCATGTAAAGGACAACAAATACTCATGGTGAATTGTGATAAAATCAATAGAAAATGCAATATTGATTGAACTGGAATGATGTCAAAAGATGCATCAAACGAACAACACACAATCAGAAATAACTCTACTCATTTGCGAGACACAAATTAATTTTATATTGAATGGCTTGGAAAACAAATGAACCAAATGACAGCAGCCTGGACATCAATGCAAAACTAATGCAAGAAGGATTCTACTATATACATGACACAAAATTATAAAATTTACATTAATAAGTGCCCAAAATTTGTCTTTTGTTGACCTAGGCATTTGAGACCATTCTTCAACATCTATCGTACAATAATCTCTCCTCTTAGCAAGCTTGCGAAGAAATCTAGTCACCAACAATGATTCATTTGTTCCAACTACATTTTTATCTTTACTGATCTCCAACTTAACCTTTAATTTTTTTGGCAAATCCTAAATTTTGTCTGCTTTCATTATTTGTGTTTTTATTTGTCAGGTGGTTTCTGTCCAAAGTGCACATATAAAATCAAATTAATATAAATAAATCTATTAATTGAATTTGAAAATAAATACAAATTCAAATTGATAGATTTGTTTATATTAATTTGGTTTTATATGTGCACTGTGGACAGGAACCACCACGGGAGAAATAAAAACACAAATAATGAAAGCAGACTAAGTTTGGGATTTGCCAAAAAATTAAAGGTTATGTTTGAGATCAGTAAAGATAATAATGTAGTGGGAACAAATGAATCATTGTTGGTGACTACATTTCTTTGCAAGGTTGCTAAGAGGAGAGATCCGATATATGTTAAAGAGTGGTCTCAAATGCCCAGGTCAATAAAAGACAAACTCTGGGCACTTGTTAAGGTAACTTTATAATTCTGTGTCGTGTATATGGTAGAATCATTCTTGCATTAGTTTTGCATTGATGTCCAGGCTGCTGTCATTCGATTCATTTGTTTTCCAAGCCATTCAATATAAAATCAATATGTGTCTCACAAAAGAGTAGAGTTATTTCTGATTGTTGATTGTTCATTCGATGCATCTTTTATCATGCTCCCAGTTCAATCAACATTGCATTTTCTATTGTTTTTATCACAATTCACCATGAGTGTTTTCTATCCTTTACATTTCTATATTATTATATTTTGCTTTTTAATAATATGGTATTGGATTCGATAATTATTTTGAAGGAAAATTTTAGTTATGATTATGATGCTGGAGGGTATTGGGCTCTGAAGATCTTAGGTAAAAGCTGGAAGCAATGGAAGTATCACCTTAGAAAAACACACATTCTGTCAGAAAAGTTGAAGGAGGAATTACTTGAAAATACTCCTTCTGATGTGGATAAGGTCCAATGGTCAAAATTTATTGATCACTATCAAAGTGATAGAACGAAGACATCACATTATATATGGTGCATAAATTTTTTAAAATAACTGCTCCTATGGTGCATAACAACCCTGCACATTGGCTTTTCCCTAGCACATTTGGTGCATAACTTTCCTGAACATGTGGTATAGAAAACAAATATGGCTAGGAGACTAAAACTCAATACTATTTGTTGTAATGAAGGGGTCATTGACAATAAATAAATACTCGTTGCAACAGAATAATCTCTCACTACAATCTAGTAGTAAAAGAGAGTTTGTCTTGGTGAAAACAGAAAATTGAGGATTGTTTGATGCAAAATGCAAGTACATAGAAATATTTATAGGTACAACTAGAGAGCTCTAGACTCACTTCTAAAATTTTCCTAATTAAACTTTACTACTAAATATTGTTTTGAGTAACGAAGGAACTTGACTACTTCTATATTTTCTTTAAAACCCGTTTAATTGGATTGAAGACTTGAACTTTTTACTTCTAGGCTAAAACTTTAAATCACTTGCCCAAAGATCAAAAATCCGCAGTTGAGTCTAGTGTATTTTCAACATTTTATGCTAATCCATACGGTGCAATCGGAAAAGTAATGTTTAGGAACTGATATGTCCCCTTCTAGAAAGATCGGACCAGATGTCTGTTTAAAGGTATTCGACCAAGATTTTTCTCAGCGTGGCCTAAGTTTCAATTTTCAAAGTTATTTCTTTTTATTCAAGTGATTTTATATATAAAATTGATAATATGCTTAACCATATTCTTGGATGCGCAGTTGAAGAAGAAACTTCTTATTTTAGATATAAATGGGGTGCTTGCACATATAGTATTTGACCCTAAACCTATTTTCTTTAGTCCCAGACAAAATAGTTGGATATAACCATTGTGAGAAGTGGTTGATTTTTTTTCTTTCTGTCCGTCATCTCTAATGAGATAATTGTCTTTACTAATCTAATGTCGTTTTTTAGTGTTATGAGAAAGCATTGTTGTGAGTTATTGGGTTTCTGTTTTGAAAAATTTGTAGTGGCTATTTTGTCTTAAAGAGACAGGTACTTCATTCATCTCAAATTTTTATTGTAAATTATAGTGTTGGGTGTGTCTTCATTTTTGTTTTAGAAAACATTTTCATTCTTCATGGTTCTTTCCACTATTTCTTATTTGCATTTACATTGTTGGCATTTATCTGCATTAGTAGAAACTTGTATCAATTTTTTATGTTTTGTAGATAAAATGTTAAAGAGTTGGTTGATTTTTTGTTTGAAGATATGCAAAAGAAGTTACTTTTCATTTGGGTGAGCACACACTCTTATACTTGTAAGGTTCCTTTTGTTGGGGGATTTAGTACCACTTGTACTTATACCCCGATTGTGGGTTCAAACTATTTGTACTTGTTTCCATATAATATATTGATTTTCTTTGTTAAAAAAACTCGTATATTTGATTATTCCTAGCTTGAGCTTTAGTTGTTCAAAATACATATGATTTGTGTATTTATTACTTTTTTGAGAATGGTTGGACAAGTACAACAAGTAAATTAGATGCACCACAACAAAAATAGTGTTTAAGGATTTAAAGAAAGTTTGGGATGATCATTCGGTTTAAAAGTTTTAATGCTAAAAGCACTCTACTTGTTGATGATTCTCCCTATAAGGCATTGCTTAATCTTGTAAGCCAATTATTTTTGTTAATATTTTAGCTACTTTTAAGAATTAGATGATACTAGTGTGTTTATGTGAGACTAACTCAATTGCTTAATTTTTTTTTTTTTTTATCATTTTAGCCACACACATCAGTCTTCCCTCATACATATCAGTTTTGACAAAGATCTGACAATTCACTAGGTATACTACATACCCTTATATCTTATTCAAAATTTATTTAATGCTCTATGTGACTATATCACAAATTACAATTATTGTCTAATGTTATTTAATTCAAAGCAAGAGAAAATGAACAATTACAAATGTTTTTGGATAGATTGGCCAATGTTGTGTATGTACAAAAGTATGTCCGGACTTACCAATTTGGCCAATCAAATATCAACAAGGAAAGTATATTTTGGACACATTATAAAGAGGTTGTTGATGAGACTATTTGTCAAGTTTCAAATGTTTAGGGTTTTAATTACATGAGATAGACATTTGATAAACAAAGAATTACATGTGATAGACTTTTCCGTTTATATTTATACATTAAATTTTGCTGCAGTGGAATGGCTGTGGAGTTTTTAGTTGATGATACAAGACAACTTGCAAGCAAAGAGGGAAACTTTTTTGTTTAAATTCAGCCATACCGCATCTCAACTCAGTTTCATTATTTAGGTTACTTTTTTTTCTTATAATAATGCGAGAGTGAGAAGTTTTGATGAAGATTTTTTAACTTCTCATTTAATAGTTATAAGTTGTGCCAAGACCTTTGTAAAGCTTCCTGATGAATTGAAACTTGTGGGAGAGTTTCTATGAATTTGTAACTTATCTGTAACATGTGCCAATATTATCTTATAGAGAAGTTATATATGATAATATGCCTCTAGCAAACCAATGTTTCGACCCTCCGAATCAAGCATCATTGACTAAAATATTTATGAAGAGATATTTATAAAAAACAAAAGTCAAAAAATGTTAAAGACACTCCTCCCACAAAGATCTTATGGAAGTTTCTACAATGTTGTCTATAGGAAAAGTGGGTGGCGATGCTGCAGTGCTTCAGAGTAAAATAGAAATTCTGAAATTTGCAAAAGACTTTCCAAAGGCGATACTTAAAAATACTAATAATATTACCATAGATTAGGTGCAAAATGTTTAGGGCACTATAGACCCACTAGGTTCGATGGTATAATATGATTTTAACTCTACCAATTTTTGTCATCGTTGAGATAAAATTAAAAACATGGGATAATTCAAAGGTAATAACCAACATTTTTATGGTTATTAGAACTCATTGCAACTATTCCGGACAGTATTTCTGCCTATACAACTGCCAAATTCAGTTGGCCCACTAAACAACTACATTGCCTTAAAGGCGCTTAGGGGGTCATATTCATTTAAAAGTCCTTTTTTTAAAAGCAAGTTTTAAAAGTCCTTAGTATACACTTTTTACCACACATTATATTTCTACTAAAATTATTTTTCTGAAAATAACCTAAATTTGTAGACAATTCTTTCAACACATATTTTCTAAAAATTGAGAAATTAATAGTTCTCTAGAAATTCTAAATTCCACTTAACCATTTTTGTAAAATATTTTTGACTTATATGATGACTCAAAATAATTATCTTTTTGTTCCCAGCCGACCACCCAGGAAGGCTCGGATATGACGCGCCTCCTAGCCGATCATCTGGGCTCGGAAGGCGAAGACCAAGTCCCCGCGCCTCATCACCAAGCTTCCGTCGTGCAACACCTCAAGACCGACGCACGCACAGACCACATCCCGATCAAAGGGCCGACGCCTCGAAGGGGCTCGGCCTCGAGCGAAAAGACCTACTAGATATATTAGGCAAGCCCGAGAATCTCGCCTAAGATCTCGGGGCATTCATGTACCATTATGAGCATTTATGACATCTTTGTAATATAAATATACGCATACAGAGGCCAATGAAAGGGACGGACATTCTATTTCCTACTCACTACATTCATTGTTCTTGCTATATCCTACTCTAGGAAATAGTTGGGAACATTGGCGCGCCACCGTGGGGCCCGGTAGAACTTCCCCACCCCACGTCGAGCAAAGAAGCCCTACCTCGCCATGGTAGGAACCTGAGAAATAACGGTGGTGCCTCCACAAGCACCACGATCCTAGGATACTCGAGTTGATGGAAGTAGTGAGAACACCCGGGAGCGAGAATGCGAGAACAAGCACGAAGGAACGAAGAACAGACTTTTTGCGCTCGGCCAGCGCTAGAGGCCGAGGAGGCTCGGCTCCACGAGCGATTAGTCGCCTCGAGAACAACAGGCGGATACCACCCGAGCGCCCGAGGGCATTTCACCATTTCCGAGGAGATCGAGGCGCACCCATTCCCCGCCGGTTTCGAGAGCACGCCATTGGGACTTATGACGGAGCGGAGACCCCGGAGTCACGTTGACGCCTTCGGACCCGGATGATGATCGGCCGAGGTAATGGCGCCATCTGGCCGCAAGATGTTCGCAGTACGCCGACCGACGTTGCTCTCAAGTGGTTCAAAAGGGTTAGCCGCTCGATCCATCACGAGTTTCGAGGACCTTGCCACCGTTTCGTCCAACAATTCTGCGCCAACAAGAAGAAGCTTATCCACCCGGGAGATTTGTTCGATCTCGCACAAGGATCAATGAGAGCGTGAAGAAGTACTTAGAGCGTTTCAATAAGATCACAAGATGCGGTGGAAGACCCGGACGAGAAGTTTTTCGTGACAGCTTTCATGAAGGGCCTCAGAAATGGGACCTTTAGTGAAGCACTATCTATCACCACTCCCAGGAACATGGACGAGGTCAGAGCAAGAGCAGACAAGCACATCGACGCCGAGGACACTGCCGCTTCCAAGGACGCTAGAGATGGTAGAGGACCCAGAAGGCCCGGGCCGCCTCCGAGCGAGGAGGCCGACTGAACTCTTCCTCGGCCTCGGCCGCCGAGACCGGGGAGGAAGAGCTCGCAACAGGAAGTCCCGTCCGAATCCAGAAAGCACTTACACCCCGCTCAGGGCTCGACCATCTGCCATTCTAAACGACGGTCTCATCGACGGAATCATCACTAGACCGGCTCCATTCGTCGGCACCATGGGTAAGTATCCCGAAGCTTATTGCGAGGTTCCACGGGGTGAGGACACACCACCGAAGCGATTGCTTTGGACCTTGAAGCGGAGATTGAAGCAGCTCATCCAAATGAGGGTTTCGAAGAAGTTCGTACTCTCGGATGAACAAAGAAAGAGGCGAGAGCCCAAGGAGAAGACAACCCCAAGAGGGGAGGACCAAGATAGGAGGCACTGCAGAGAAGAAGGCCATGAAGTAGGCGGCCGGGGAGTAGTCAACACCATCTCGGCGGATTCTCCGGTGGAGGCCCTCATCCTCGGCCGTAGAAGAAATACGCCCGATCTATCATGTCGGTCTCCACAAGTCTTTGCCGAAGATCCATCCGATCACCCGCCGATCTATTTTGACATCACAGATTTCAATGGAGTCCAAACCCACTCCGACGACCCCATCGTGATATGCGTCACCACCGGCGGATACAAAGTGACCCGAGTACTTGTAGATGGCGGAAGCTCCGCCAACGTGATGTATTGGAAATGTTTCAAAGAGCTCAAGCTACAGAGGAGTCGTTGAAAAGTTACCTGTGTACACATCGGTTTTGCGGTGAGCAGGTGGAGGTCCGAGGCTACGGACACGAGAACAACCTTGGCGAAGCGAGGATCTCATCAAAGCAGTGGTCTTTGAGGTACATGGTGGTGAACGCAAAATCTTCTTACAACATAATTCTTTGGCGAGGCCCACCTCAACACTCTAATGACCGCGCGATCTCTTATCCTCATCTCGCCTCAAATACCCCTACCCAACTGGGAAGTAGGAACAGTGAAGGAGACCAGGCGATGGCTCGCAAGTGTTACGCAGAAAGCGCCAAAGATCAAAACAAACTTCGGAAGCGAGAGCGAGAAAAGCAACCATTGTAGTTTCCTCGACTGGACCCCGAATGTATGACCCAAAGAAAGAAGGAAAGAGGCCACGTCCAAAGCGGGTGATCTAAAAGAAGTTACGATAGGCCCGATCAAAGATCGGAAGACAAAGATAGAAGCGAGACTCTCGGCGGAGATTGAAGACCACTCTCCGAAGCTCCTCGCAGACAACGTCCACATATTTGCATGGTCTCCCCAAGACATGCGGTATCGACCCAAATTTTATCTCATCATAGATTACCTTTGAACCTTACATTCAACCTGTGTCCCAAAGAAAAAGAAAACAGGGGCAAGAGAAAACAGAGGCCATAAAGGCAGAAACAGAAAAGTTGCTCTCGGCAGAATTCATCCGGGAAGTGAAGTACCCAACATGGCTGGCGAACCTTGTACTTGTCAAGAAGTCCAACGGCAAGTGGAGGATGTGCATCGACTATCTGAGACCTCCCTGAGGCACGCCGAAAAAGACGCAGCGTATCCCCGCCGAGCATTGATGGCCTCGTCGGCCGACGAGCATCGGCTTCAAGCTTCACTTCATGGATGCATACTGCGGTTATAACGAGATCGGGATGAGCCACGCCGATGAAGAAAAGACTGCCTTCATGACCGGCCGTTCCAACTATTGTTACCAGGTGATGCCGTTCGCTTGAAAAAGCCATTTGGCGCAACCTATCAGCGGTTGATGGACAGGATCTTCGAAGAAGAGATCGGCAAGACCATTGAAGTCTACGTCGATGACATGGTGGTAAAATCTGCAACAGACCCTGATCACGTGACCAATCTGGCCAAGATATTCAAGCTACTAGAAAAATATGATCTTCGGCTCAACCCAGAAAAGTGCTCGTTCGGTGTCCAAGCAGGAGAGTTCCTGGGCTACATCCTCTCTCACCGAGGTATTGAAGCCAACCCCTCCCAATGCCGAGCAATAATTAATGCCAGAAGCCCATCCACAGCCAAGGAGGTGCAGGTCCTAGCAGGCCAAATAGGAGCGCTTTCCCGATTCCTTGGGCGCTCGGCGGACAGAGTAAAGCCATTTTTCCAGTTACTCAGAAAAAATTCAAGCTTCAGCTGGTCGGAAGAATGTGAGCACGCACTCCAACAGCTCAGACAGTACCTGGCATCACCTCCAATTCTCACAGCACCAAAGCAAGGTATACCCCTACTACTATACCTAGCTGTTTCCAAAGACGCTTGCAGTGCAGTTCTGGTACAGGAACAAGACGGAGCCCAGTTGCCAATATACTACGTCAGCAGAATGTGGAGGGGAGCAGAATTGAGATACCAAAAAATTGAGAAAGCCGCCTATGCAGTCGTTCTCGCAAGAAAAACTCGAGCGCAAGACTTCCAAAGCTACTCGGTCGTGGTGAAAACTGATTTGCCAATTCGCCAAGTCTTAGCAAAGCCAGATCTAGCCGGGAGAATGGTAGCGTGGTCTATTGAATTATCAGAGTTTGACATAAAGTATGTACCCAGGGGCCCCATCAAAGCACAAGCACTGGCAGATTTCGTGGCAGAATTGGTAGAAGCAGAAAATGAGGTCGCCCCAACAGCCGACCCCTTTTGGACACTTTGCGTAGACGGATCCTCCAACACGAGGGGAAGTGGTGCTGGGATAACTTTAGAGGGACCAGATGGTATCCTCATCGAGCAATCTCTCAGGTTCAACTTCAAAGCCACCAACAACCAGGCGGAATACGAAGCACTGATCGCCGGTATGACCCTTGCAGCTGACCTCGGCGTCAAACACACGAGTGTGCGGGCGACTCCTCCTAGTGACGGGGAGACAGTTACCAACGCCTTCGGCGCCAAAGATGAACTACTCAGCAAATATTGCAGCAAGGTACAAGAACTTAAATCTAAATTTACGTCTTTCGAACTAACCCATGTCCCCAGGGAACAAAATGGAAGGGCCGACATCTTGGCCAAACTAGCTGTTAATAATTTGGCAAGTGTACCAAATCGTACAAGTAGTAAAACCGGTAAATACCGGGATATCGTCCTCAAGGATCGAGTTAATCTACTAATTACGTTAACAATTACGAATTGGAACCAAATTGAAAGGGGTATGTTTGAAGGGGTTGAGCTGTGAAGCTCGAAATAAAGCGATAAAATATTTTTGGAATTTTTGTAAATAAAGTTAAACTAAAAACGTTAATGAATTACGATAAGAATGAAAGCTAGGGATGAAGCGTCGTTTGGTTTTCGCACTATGTAACCTGGTCTAACATCAAGGATACTCTCTCTATATTTTGCTACCGAATTCGTTATAATAACCAAGTCCTAATTCCTTAGGTAACTAGTCCTTTATAGATTAATAAAACTCCTAATTCCTTAGGTAATCCTAATAATCTATAAGCCTTAAACGCTAGAGTTTGCACGCACAACAATCAGGAGAATATTCCTAAGCTACGAATTGCAAGAATTGAAAGTCTACGATTCAAATATAATAATTTCCATTAAAATACCGAATAAAATAATTTCACAATTTCCCAATTGTAAATCAGTTCAAACTAAATTCCAATTCACAGAATATGAGAGAGAAACAATAAAACACAGTTAATACCAGCTACCTAGTGCTCTATCAAATTCAATTCATCCCTAACAGGAGGGTTTAGTTACACATGATGAAAGATAAGAAGAAAAGAGAATTACAAGATAATATTGATGAAGATAATGGCATTAGAGAGCTCAAATCTTGTTCCCAAGGCTTGATCCGTCAATGGCCAGCAGCTGCAACTCGTTTCCTCTCGTATGCTAGGGCTCCCCCTTGCTCAAAAAACGTCCACCGGTTAACACGCAGCCTTACGTATTTGAAGAACGTGACTTGCGCGCCATCTTGCGCGCGCGCGCAAACTTACGCGCAAGATGGCCAAGGCTTGATCAAGACTGCGCGCCATCTTGCGCGCGCGTCCCTGCGCGTAACCTCGTGCGCACACTTCACACAGAAGGACAGAAACTTTTGAGAGTTAGAGCGACCTATCCGCGCGCCTTCTTGCGCGCCTCTCTTCTGCGCGCCAGTGTGTGCGCCTCCAGTGGGGATCTTCCAAAACCTTGTGCTGTTGAATCCACTCGACCGCAGTGCTTTGTCTTTTCGATCCACCTCGTCCCTGGGCAACACAAAATCACACAAACCCAGCATAAACAACTGCGTAACAAGCAATTCACAACAAACACGATTTGTTCACAAAAACACACCAATTAAGCACATCCATCATCAATATTGTGTAAAAACTCTTTAAAAACCGATGAAGATCATCATGTGATGAGGTTCATCACAACCCCAACTTGAACTTTTGCTTGTCCTCAAGCAAAGCTCGACTCGACTCACAATGTGAAACAACTCAAAGTCAACAAGCAATCATATAAGAATTCAACTTTCAGCTCAAACACATAGGAAGCGGGTTGAGCGACAACTTTCAGATTGGCTCTCAAAAGCAACTCCACGTGATAATGTCACTTTGGTACAACTATGCTCAAAAGTGAGTGCGTGACATTTAACTCGTAGAACTTAGCTATTTTCAAAATGACATTAACTAGGACTAGAGGGCTTTCTTCCGAGCCCGCCAAAGATTGGTTCAAGATAAAGGGTAGGCTCACACTTCCACATAAGACCGAGGACTTTAACCCGACAAAGGGTCTTAGATAGGCATTTCAGATCAAATCAGTGCATACTCTATTTCAACACACACACGCACCATTTACGCCAAACTTTGTACTGCACCCATTTAGAACTTTAACATTTAGATTCACTTATCATTGCATTGGGAACTTTAACCTTTAGAACACACTTGTGGATTTTTCCACTTATTCACAACACTTTAACACTTTAACGCACACTGGCATACACTACAAATACGGGTAGACGCTGCAGTGTTGCACTCACGCACACTAACACCACACACACACGGCATACACTACAACGTTACGGGTAGACGTTGCAGTGCTGCACTCACACCACACTTTACACAAACACATGCACTGACCATCCTACAATCTTCCTGCCCAGCCTTAGTACCGCCGAAGTACCCCCAACTTAGCTTCTACAACTACCTAGATCTTTAGTACAAATTTGGCGAGACGCATGGTCCACCTGTGACTAGCCAAGCTAAGACATCCCTAGGTTCACTAGGTTCGACTGAGATAATGCTAGAGGTGTAGAAACAAGCTGTACCAAGTCAACTACCACCGGGAACTAATCTCACAATTCCTCACCAATTCATCACTAAGTTTTGCTCAACCGTTCCATTATTTTTTTTTTTTTTTTTTTTTTTTTTTTTTTTACATAAAATCATTACATGATTGCTTTATTGAACTTTGAAGACACAAAACAAGACACAACTAACACAAAACCGTAGGTCCTCCCCCCCACTTGAACACAGCAGTGTCCTCACTGATTAACTTAGAGGAAGACCTATTTACAAAACCCAAAGCAATAACAAAAAATAAAGACAAGACAAGAAAGTAAATTAGAAGAGATAGAACACTACCTCACATGGGTTTCCTCCCATGAAGCGCTTGTTTATCGTCCTAAGCTTGACGATGCAACTCCACTCTCTCAAGGTGGAATGTATGACACAAAGAACACATCATTCTTCTTCTTCCGTTTATTAGGCAGGAACTTCATGAACTTGAGGTACAATTGTGTATGCTTCCATGCCCTCTCAAGGTAAATGGTGTTGCACAAGGCATAGAAGGAGTCTAAATATTTATCAACCTCTTCGCTCCCATCTTCCTTGCTTCCGATCGATGAGTGGAGAAAATGATTTGTTGGGAGATTTCTTGTTGGATTTCCACACCATCCCAAAACTGAGAATTTTTGGCTTCCCTCCAAACAAGAGGATCTTGCAGTTCAACTCTTTGTCCTTTCTTATCTTCCTTTTTCTCCCATGATTCTTCTATTGTTAAGCCTTCCTCTTCTTGTTTTGAAACTGAGGTAAAATCAGAAGGCTCACAATTTCCATTCAGATGACTCCCTTCATTGAATTCATCATGCCTGATGTGTAGTTGATTACTTTGATTCAGTGGTTGTTCTACTAGTAACCAATCTTTGGCCAACCAGGGATACCATGTGTCAATGACTACCAAATCTTCCTCCTCAGGAACTTTAGGTTGAGCCAACCAAGGATAGGATTCATCAATGACTACCACATCTGGCTCCTCAAGAATTTTAGGTTGAGCCAACCACGGATAGTACCCAGCAATGAGTATCATTGGTTCACAAGAGCAATCCACCTCATCCTCCCCACAAAGATCACAATAGGACAATGTCTCACAATTACCATTTAGATGCGGTCCTCCACAACAACGAAGTGGCTGAAGTGTGTACTCCATGACTTACAAAGTATCCACCTGGCTCTTACACAATCAAGGGAGTAAAGTAGTAAAAAGATAAAAAGAAATATGTAAAGAAAACAAAACAATAAATTAAATAAAAACAACTAAGTATATGCGGGTTCGAATTAGCGGCCGCCTTGAAATTAGTGAATGTAACCGATCCCAAACAGCGGCGCCAAAAACTTGTTAATAATTTGGCAAGTGTACCAAATCGTACAAGTAGTAAAACCGTAAATAGGGATATCGTCCTCAAGGATCGAGTTAATCTACTAATTACGTTAACAATTACGAATTGGAACCAAATTGAAAGGGGTATGTTTGAAGGGGTTGGTGTGAAGCTCGAAATAAAGCGATAAAATATTTTTGGAATTTTTGTAAATAAAGTTAAACTAAAAACGTTAATGAATTACGATAAGAATGAAAGCTAGGGATGAACGTCGTTTGGTTTTCGTGACTATGTAACCGGGTCTAACATCAAGGATACTCTCTCTATATTTTGCTACCGAATTCGTTATAATAACCAAGTCCTAATTCCTTAGGTAACTAGTCCTTTATAGATTAATAAAACTCCTAATTCCTTAGGTAATCCTAATAATCTATAAGCCTTAAACGCTAGAGTTCGCACGCACAACAATCAGGAGAATATTCCTAAGCTACGAATTGCAAGAATTGAAAGTCTACGATTCAAATATAATAATTTCCATTAAAATACCGAATAAAATAATTTCACAATTTCCCAATTGTAAATCGGTTCAAACTAAATTCCAATTCACGAGAATATGAGAGAGAAACAATAAAACACATGATTAATACCGGCTACCTAGTGCTCTATCAAATTCAATTCATCCCTAACAGGGAGGTTTAGTTACACATGATGAAAGATAAGAAGAAAAGAGAATTACAAGATAATATTGATGAAGATAATGGCATTAGAGAGCTCAAATCTTGTTCCCAAGGCTTGATCAGTCAATGGCGGCAAGTATGCAACTCGTTTCCTCTCGTATGCTAGGGCTCCCCCTTGCTCAAAAACGTCCATCGGTTAACACGCAGCCTTACGTATTTGAAGAAGCGTGACTTGCGCGCGCCATCTTCTTGCGCGCGCGCGAAACTTACGCGCGCAAGATGGCCAAGGCTTGATCAAGATCGCGCCATCTTCTTGCGCGGCGTCCCCGCGCGTAACCTCGCGCGCGCACACTTCACACGAAGGACGTAAACTTTTGAGAGTTAGAGCGACCTATCCGCGCGCCTTCTTGCGCGCTCTTCTAAGCGCCCGGTGTGTGCGCCTCGGTGGGGATCTTCCAAAACCTTGTCTTTGTTGAATCCACTCGACCGCGGTGCTTTGTCTTTTCGATCCACCTCGTCCCCGGGCAACACAAAATCACACAAACCAAAGCATAAACAACTGCGTAACAAGCAATTCACAACAAACACGATTTGTTCACAAAAACACACCAATTAAGCACATCCATCATCAATATTGTGTAAAAACTCTTTAAAACCGATGAAGATCATCATGTGATGAGGTTCATCACTAGCGATACTAAAAGCACGGCAACAACGACTCGGTGATACAGAGTCACTCTCAGAACCAGCTTAGCTAAAACACAGTCCTCTCAATAGAGGAGGAACCAAAAATTTGGATGACCAATATAATTGCTTATTTGCGGGGTGAGCAGTGCGATTTGCGAGGGAAAAGGAGGTGAAAAATTTAGAAGATGGCCGCTAAGTACATCCTCATTGAGGACCGAGCTATTCAAAAGGGATTCTCCAGCCGCTCCTCAAATGCCCGGCGGTGAGAAATTTGAAAAAGTCTTGAAAGAAATCCACGAGGAGTGTGTGCGACCACATAGGAGGACAAGCCCTCGCGGCAAAAACCCTTAGAGCCGGCTATTATTAGCCGAGCCTCAAAAAGGACGCCTTAGAATATGTGAAAAAATGTGACAAGTGCCGGCGCCATGCGCGCGCCCCAAGAGCTCCACCAACCAACCTTCAGCAATGGTCTCTCCATGGCCGTTTGCCGTATGGGGAGTTGATATCCTCGGTCCGTTCACCCCATCAGCAGGACAGGTCAGATACTTGCTCGTGGCCATCGACTACTTCTCTAAGTGGATAGAGGCCGAGCCCATAACCACCATCTCAGCGCAGAGGGTGAAGAAATTCATTGGCAAAGACTCATCGCCGCCGGTATTCCGGCTACCATAGTGACGGACAATGGCACTCGGTTGCTTCGGACTCGATGAGTCGAACTCTGCAGAAAATGGAACATCTATCAAGCCTTCACCTCGGTCGAGCACCCCCAGACCAACGGGCAGGCCGAGGCTGCAAACAAAGTCATATTGAACGGACTTAAAAAGAAACTCAATGAATCCAAAGGAGGATGGGCTGAAGAGTTACCACTCGTGCTATGGTCATACAACACCACTCCGCAGTCTTCCACTCAGGAGGCCCCCTTTCGGTTGGTATACGGTGAATGACGCCCTCATCCCCATAGAGGTCTTGGAGCATAGCCCAAGGCGAACTTTCACCAAGCATCCCGGATGAAGCCTCCCTCAGAGCAAACTTAGACTTAGTAGAGGAAGTAAGAGAGCTGGCAAAGGTAAAGGAGCAGGCAGCAAAACAGCGAGCTGCGAGAAAATACAACTCGAAGGTACTACCAAGGACTTTCAGAGCTGGAGACCTAGTACTTAGAAGATCAAGTCGTGTGTCGGCGCCACTGTAAACTGTCACAAGAACCGGGAAGGTCCGTTCAGAGTAAAAGAGGTCATCGGCCAAGGAGCATTCAAGTTGGAAAAGTTAGATGGAGGCAAGATCCCGAGGTCCTGAACGCAGCCCAACCTCCGTTTTACTACGATTAAAGTCAAGCTACTACTAGTCATCGGTTCTCATCATCATCCATCATTCACTTCATGTAACATTTGTATGTGCAAGTATAAAAAGCCCGAATGTAATCCATCTTCATCATGAATAAAGAGAATCGATTTTCAAAGCATTTCGTAAAGCAACACTTATTTTCTCCAAACAAAGTAAGCGCAACAAATCTAATTCGAGAGTCAAAACAAGAATGCGCCACAATAACAAAATCCCGATAAAGGCGAGACCGAAGCAACGTCTCAATGTTGCCCTCGGGCGATGAAGACTAAAGTCCGGCGACAGTGAGATGGGGCCGACGAGCCACGCCCCACCTTAGCACACCGATTCGGTTCGGCGTGGGGCCTTTCGCCACCGAAACCGAAATGGAGCTTACATCGCATAGGCTAAAGTACACGTCGGCAACGCTAACACGCTCGGTGCGATGTAAGAGCTCTTCGAAGGTGCAAGCGATGCTAAGCGCGCTCGCGAGCGGATCAACGTGTCCAACGCAGGAGAAGGGCCCATTAAACCAAAGACCCGACAGTGTAGATCGCCTTAGAGCCGACATACGACCGCCTGGGCACCAACAAAGCCGCAAACATTACCTGAGAAACAAAACCGAAGTAAAATAAGACGCCTAACTAAAAGGCGCAAACATAAGCAGGTGAAACAAAACCGAAGTAAAATAAGGCGCCCAAAAAGCGCAAAAGCAGATTAGGCAAACTAAGCAAAACAACAATCAAAAGAAAAGCGAGAAAGGAATTATACAACGCCCAACAGGCGATGTCCAAAAAGCCATAATAAAAAGAAACAAAGGTAACCCGAATCTATTACAAAATGTTATTACAAGACTTGTCTTTTTCGACGGGAGAAACTAGGGAGCAGGAGGAAGATCTTCACCATGGTCCTCGCCGTCGGCCAAAACCCGCCCACCCGGCATCGATCGATAGCGGTGCATCAACTTTGCCAAAATCGGGCAAGGCACCGTCGGCCGCGCGCCAACAACTCCTTGGCAACTTCCTCATCAACAAGCTCGCCATTCACCACAATTTTGTCGAGGATCAAGCCGCCCACATCAACTTCGGGGAAAATGGCCTCACACGATCCAAAGCTCTGCTAAAACGTTGTCAAAACTTTCAATGACGGAGGCCTTCACTTCGTCAATAAGCGGCAACCAAGTCCCCACCCACAGGCAAGTTGGGAACAAATCCCAAATTCCTTTGAGCACCACTGTTGCTGCTAGCGATTTCACTACACTTGCGACCTCCAGCTCTTTGCCGCCTTCTCCAAGGACTCTCCCGGCTTCTTCTTTCTGGCGATCGGCTCAAACACCCTCTCCTCAAGCCGACGCTTTCTCAGGTCCCACTTAACCAACTCTTGTTCGAGCGGCTCTTGTCGGCGCTACGGACCTCAACTCCTCCCGGACTTCTTCCAAGCCGCCTATTTTCGACCTTGATCAGCAGCAGCTTTGTTAAAGGCATCCTCGGCAAGGTGAGCAAGCACCGAGGCATAATGGCCGTAAGTCTTCACCGCCACCAGCGTTTGCCGAATTCCCAGAGTGGCTACCTTCTCCACATCACCTGCACCAGCAGCGGCATTGAGAACAGAGTTCAGAGGATACCTTGAGTCAAAAGTTGACCGAATAGGTTCGTCGGCAGTTCGCCGTCGACCTCTTAGAAGCATTTTAGCACGCCCTTCCAAGAAGTATCAATAACCCCCTCCCCGCGCTGCGGCAAACCGATCTCAACAGCAGCACCAACTCGCTGCCTCTTCGCAGCAGGATTCTCCGAGAAGGGAGGAGGACGAGGACTACTTGCACCTTGAACATTAGTGGCACCTTCCGACACGAGGCGACCGAGAACCTTGACCGGACTTTTGGCAACAGGAGAGCCTCGGCCAGAAGAGGAACTCGGCTCTAAAACAGGTGAAGGAGAAGGCTCGGGAACTCCCCCTTGTTTCTTCTTCTGCCTCTCTCGGTACTTCTTGCGTTCAGCAACACTAAGGGTAGACATTCCAAAACCGCCTGAAAGGAGAAACAATGGTTAAGGAAAAGCAATCCAAAAAAAAAAAATGGGGGGAATATGCCCGAGAGAATTACTTAAATAGTCTATCAAAGACTGGGTGTCATCCACTAAGCCCAACAACGGGGAGGATTTCAAAGATGCAGAGGACTTAACCCAACCATCCACCGATCCACCTCGCGCTTCTCGACCGAACTAAGCACCCTTCTCTCAACAGAAAACTTATCCTTGGGGTGCCTCGCCCAACTCAAAGTGGAACCGTTCATCACCAACCTCATCAACCAAAGAAAGAAAGGACACTTCGGCCCGGTGACAAAACGAAACCAAGAATGCTTAAAATACTTGTACAAAGCCATAAGAGATTCGGCGGCGATGATTGCACAAAGATACCCACCTTCTGGGTCCTTCACCGACGAGCGGAAGAAATACAAAAACTTGCAGCCGAAACCTCCTCCCAAGGCACTCACAAAGGATCTCGAAGGCCCTCATATGGGCCCACCCGTTGGGATGCATGTGCGTGCCACGTGAAGCATCTTCAACACACCGACAAGAAAAGGGGGAGAAAGGCAACCGAACCCCAAGTGCTCAAACCAGTCCGATAAGCGTAAGTATACACATCGTTCCCGGAATGCACTCATCTCAAAGCGACTTCCTCCAAGGAGACCGGACTAGCTACGGTGATCCTCGTCCGCAGTGGTGGCACAAAGATCTCGAAGAAGACCGGCGAGGAGGCCTCGGTGCGAAAAGCTCCGAGCACGAGTCGAGCACCTCTTGATCTACCCAAGAAAGCCCCTCGCTCCCCGGATCGTTCGCCGCTAGGACTCTCGTCTTCGGCCATAACGGATAAATCACCGGCCCTGCGGAATCGGAGGGGAACTATCGTTATAAGAATCGCCCATTCCCCTATCACTCGGACGAATGTTGCGCAGAGAACAATAACCACATTTAAGTGGAAGCAAGTACAATTGGGATTGGGACACTTATATTCAGAGGTCACCTCACTCTCACTATCACTACTTATTTCAACTATCGAGACCATCTCTATTTTGCAGAAACAAATGCAAGAAATCTGACCCAAGAGAAGCAGAACGAAAATAAGAGAAGCCACAAAGTAAGGGAAAATGCGAGAAGCGCACCTTAAAGAAAGAAATCTGGGCAAGCCACAAACACCACCGAAGGAGGAGAAAGACACAAGAGGAACACAATGGAAGAGAGGCGTGAAGACGGTGAGCAAAGAACGGAGAGGAAATGAAAGCAGTAAAAGAAAACTAAAGCGAAGAGACACGAAGGTTAAACAAGACCTTCGGAGTAAAGCAATCCAACGGCTAAAAAACCCACCAACAAAATCAACGGTGGTTATTTGAAACGGTTCAAATCCCAAACGACACGTGTCTCGCCCCCAATGGAGCACTTAAAGGACGCGACAGTTCCCAAGGAAGTCATGATGGCACCTCCCGCCAAAAATCAAATCAATCAAACGCCACGTCACGGTACAATAATCAAGTAGACATCGCCTATAGGCCATCGGCCCGTAAAGAGGAACCGTAATGCCATTCGGCTAAGAATAAGTCTAGAAAGCAGAAAGACGCAATCGGTCGCAGACAAAAAGAAGACCCAGACAACCGGAGAACAACAATAAAATGGAAGGTTTCTGTACTAATTAAATATGTTTACTTTCATTACAACATTATGTGACGTTATAATAGCGACAAAAGTTCCCAATTACTACAAAAGAATGAACCACTAATATATACGGGCAACGACGGCTCTTTTGCAGGTACCGCCCAACCTTGAAGTATCTCTCCTGACGAGCTTCCTGGCCTACTTGCTACATCCGATGTTCTGAATCGGCCTCGGAAGCAGAAACAGAGGGTGACTCCCCCCTTCGCACCAAAGGCGACACCAAAGCCCACTCGAGGATTGCCGGCCAATTATGACGAGGCTCCAGACCAAGCGGCTGAGGTGTCCCCTTCCCTGAACGGTCGGCTGAATACTCCGGCCGATCGCTCTTTGAGTCTCTTGAACAACTCCAAAGAATGTAAGCAAAGCCACCTACAAGAAGAAGAGAGCGAGTTCACGAAGATCAATAACCCCACTTTGAGCCTCCGAACAACCCCCACACACCGCAATGGATGGGGTTGTTCAAAAGACTCAAAGGAGGGGACGCGATCTCACCATAGGAAAGCATGCGCAACCAAGCCATGAACAGCCAAAGCAACAAAAAACCCCTATTTATACAAGGGAAGAGCAAAAACCCCTAGGAGTTATGATTATGGCGTAACGGAAACTCATGAGAGTCAAAACTGACCGAGTCAAAGAAAACGCACTTATGAGGCAAAGAGAACCCACGCTACCATAATCGAGCGGGTCAAAGAAGGAGCACAAAACCCACGCGGACCGTAATCCAAGGCGCTGAAAGCAAACAAGGCTAAATCTCCTTAACGCACGGAATGAGGGACTTTGGGAACCGAGGATGAGTTGAAGATACTTAGAACGACTTCGCACAAAGTGCTCGCCGCTCGAGGGACTGTGTTCCCAGCCGACCACCCAGGAAGGCTCGGATATGACGCGCCTCCTAGCCGATCATCTGGGCTCAGAAGACGAAGACCGAAGTCCCTGCGCCCTCATCACCGAAGCTTCCGTCGGCAACACCTCAAGACCGACGCACAGACCACATCCCGATCAAAGGGCCGACGCCTCTGAAGGGCTCGGTCTCAGGCGAAAGACCTACTAGATATATTAGGCAAGCCCGAGAATCTCGCCTAAGATCTTGGGGCATTCATGTACCATTATGAGCATTTATGACATACTGTAATATAAATATACGCCCTAGAGGCCAATGAAAGGGGACGGACATTCTATTTCCTACTCACTACATTCCTTGTTCTTGCTATATCCTACTCTAGGGAAATAGTTGGGAACACTTTTTCATTGTTATAATGAAAATCAAAATTACTTAAATATGTTCTCCTTTAGAATCACTTCTATGGTTCATACTATAATTTCTACTTTTAAAAAAGTATTTTAACTCATAAAAATAAATCATTGATATAATTCCCAAAGATTTGAAACTTCTGCGATCTTTGAGGTGATTAGTAAATTTTTTATGAAATTTTATAACTTTACACTCAATGTTTATAGCTTCTCAATATATAAGCTTCAAATCTTCAAAGAGTTACAAAGATTTCCGCACAAGTTATATGTATTTAGTGAGAAGTTATAAACTTTCCTAGAAACCCAGAAAATTTTTACTTTAAAAACTGAACTTTCAGACTTTTCACCAAATGCATTTTTCCAAACAAAAAATTGCACACAAAGACACATATATGGATGCACTAACGATATAAGAATCAGGTCATTCTGTTCAAAAAATTCACTAGAGCAGAAAGCTATTAAACATAATCTCTTTATAAACTCTGCATGCGCCGAACCCCCTATATATGTAACTGTTTTTGGGTGGTTCGGCTAAGCGTGCACCGAACTTGTTAATTTTGGTTCGGCCATGCGTATACTCGTCTTCTCAGTTCGAACTTCATGAGCCGAACCACCCTGATTGTTGCTGGATGTTGAGTTGTTTAATTTTAATTGATTTTTAACGATTTGATTTATTCTTTTCAGTATGGCTAACACTAGAGGTGATGGCACTTCTGGCGAGAGGCAGCCTGAGGGAGAGAGGGTATGTCCCACTACCTCCGTGCGCGACAAAAGGTTTCAAAATAATCCACGTGGACGTGGACGACGGTCTGGACGCGGGAAACAGATCCAGACCAATTTTGACCCTACACCGGACAGACCATTGGAGCTTGATGATATAGATACTGATGTTGTATAGCTGACATTGTGGCTGTCAGTTGGATGGGTCGTCTCAGGCTCGTCCATCCACTTCTCGGCCTTCCACATCTCAGCCATTTTCTGTTGATCTTCATTCTGATGCTCCCGAGCCTGAGCCATCTGCTGCTCTTGCTGACAGATCATCGACTTTCCCTTATCCTGGAGGGCCAGATGATCGATCTGTCATATATGGTTATGGGTCCCACATTGCTTGGGACATATCAGACGACCTGGTAAGTTTACAATTACTTAACAATTTATGTTTATAGTAAGTTAGATTTATAATTATTGAGTATGTTTTTTTATAATGAAAAATGTAGGAGCGTCTGGTGATGGGCATAAGCAGAAAGTACATAATCATTCTAGGAAGGATCTTGTGATTTATCCTTCTATTTTGCATTACATCGATCAGTCTGGTCTGCATTCCCTTCATGACGTGGGGATTAATACAGTCAACCATTTCCTATTCGCTGCTTTCGTGGCGCGATGGCACAGAGAGACAAACATTTTCCACCTTCCAGTTGGTGAGATGACTATCACCTTGGATCCCTAACCCACTTTTTATTTATCACAGGCCTGGATTTTTGAACATTTCCAGGGGCAGATATTTGGTACTAAGTGGTTGGTTGAGGGGTACATTAAAGAACAGCCACGGGCTAAGAGGTGGGAGTGCAAGAGGGTTGATGGGTCAGTGGCGGATCAGGCGTGGATTGATTTAAATTTGCACCTTATTCCCCGAGGTGAGACAGTAGTGGATTGGCTGGTTTAGGAGGGTATCCCATCCATACATAAAACCACACAACTTCCCATTACGCTTCAAAGATTAGATAGGTATGATCCTTTATTTTAGTGTTACAGTGTTTTTAAATTATGTATTATTTAATTTTGTTTTGTTATTAAAGTAGTTTTTAACTGTCTTATAGACTATGCCAGAGACGCTTGCCCTATATGATAAGGGAGCATGTGTTGGAAGGTACTGGGATTCCACGTAGGACCCGTGGCTGGAAGATATTTGAGAGGCTTACGACAATTGCAAAGCCATTCAAAAGAGGGCCGAGGATGTTTGGATGTGTCTACCAGCGAAGGGAGAGGCAGACACAGTAGTTGTGTTTAGTGGTTATCGGATTGTATTCTTCGGATTGTTTAGTTTTTATTTTGCAAGGATTGTTTTTTTTTGAATTTTTTGGTTTGTATGACTTATTGCACTTATCTATATATGTTTACTTTTTGTTATACTTATTAGTAGTCGATACTTAAGTATTCAAAACCTAATTGGGGGTGTCTGAGTAAAATTTAACACACTCGGCGCACCTAGATTCGAACAGGTTCGGCCAAGCGTGCGCCGAACCGTACTTATTGTTTTAAAAAAAAAAATCACAGATTTCATTAAGGGCATCTTGGTCATTTCACCCCTTGAATCGGGATACATTTCCACGTTCGTTTTATAAAACCTGTCCAGATACACTACTTGGTGGGCAAGCTTGGCGGTTATATGGTCCACCTCCATTGACTTTGCAAAAGTTAGTTACGGTTACTAAGCCTATATTAATGCTATCACGTAGCGCTTGACACATATTAGAAAAACGCAAACTTTCTGACGCTCCTCTTCCTCTTCTAAATTCCTGGGTTCATCTCCTGATATCGAAACACTTCTAAACACTAAATTCTTGTCAGTTCGGAAACCTCAATCGCTATTGCCACTTGATTCGAGTCCGTTTGTACCCTCGGGGGATTTACGCTATTGAGGCGGATATATCCTTAAGGGTCTATCGTTAGACCCCTTCGTTTGATTATTCACTAATGTTTATTGTTTTGTAGGTTCTCCTTTCACTGTTTCGGTCCTTAATTTCAACAAGAACGACGATACCAGTGCTCCTACCAAAAATAACAACACTGTTACCGTACCTGCTCATATGACTGTAACTTATGTGAAACCCTTTCCTGACATCTCCAAAATTGAGGTCTTCGGCGGCCAAAATTTTCGTAGATGGTAGGAGCAGATAAGCTCTCTCCTTGACATGCACGGGGTTACTACCGCCCTCACTGAGTCCAAACCACCATCGACTGCACCTCTCAAACAGATCAAAATTTGGAGACATGCTAATAAGATGTGTCGTCACACAGTTCTGAGCACTCTTTCCAATGAATTGTTTGACATCTACTACACCTATAAGGAGGCTAGCGCAATTTGGGATTCATTGATTCTCAAATACACCGTTGAAGATGCTAGCAAACAAAAGTTTGTCATTAGCAACTACTACCACGAGATGATGAACAAAATATGATGAAATCAAAGCTCAGATTAACGAGTATTATAGGTTAATAAGCACAAACACAAGCAACTGACGCAAATGAGTGTTGAATCATGTCATCATTGAAGACACCAACCGAAAGGAAATCAACAAATCAAAGAAATAAATGGATAGATGAGCAAACATGGTGTAGAACAAATCTTTAAGATATGACAAAGACTGTAACACCCCAATACTTCTATCTGGTAGAAATACTAAAGTGTACCTCTTTAGCATATATCAGAGACACATTTCCTGCTTAGATTTACAATCTTTAGCATATATCACTCGGTCCATTTATAAAACACTTATCCTTTCAAAAAGATTATTTATGACGCACCCAATCCCTCGCCGAATTGGTCAATAACATTGGAAATTTCCTTCCAACCTAAGTACACCCATTTATTAAAACCATAATTAGTAATTCAAAAAGAATTACATACAATAATCAAATCATAAATAATTCATAGTCCAATTCTTGATGACTAGGTACACTTTAAATTAATCATCTATAGTTCATAACCCAATTCTTGATGGCTATTCACTATCCTCTTAATAATCTAGTACAACACCTTAAACCATTTTTCTTTTCTTCGGTTTGCGGTGAACCCAATCCATTCACAGTGAACATCCTCATATGGGCCTAGCTCGAGGGCTCGTGACTTCCCTCTCCCTAGTGTACTATCCTCTTGGGTCGTCACCCATAATCGATATAATTACATATCGTACCCGCATTGGGCCGTCTACTATATTCAATATAATTCATATACCGAAAACCTAATTCTATCTATGATATGTTTTTTTATATCATATTGTCACAATTATGAACTTATATACTCAGACCAAACATCGTTTGATTTATAAAACATTCGTTCCCACACGTACTCTAGGTTTTTCGAAAGATTTGTAAATTCAAAACGTTTCATTCAGAACAACTTTGATCATACTCAAGAACAAACCATTATCAATCCATACTAATCACAATTTGGTTGGAAAGAGGATTAGAGGAAGTTTGGAATCGAAAGGAGCGTCGAAACGAAGAATCGGGACTCGGGACTAAACTTTGCTTGTTTTTGTTTCATTTCGCTCTCCGTTCGTGTTCCAATCCAATTACAACCTACAAACAGAACATATAACACCAAATTCGAGAACAAACAACATCAATCACACACAATTACATCAAGTAATTCATTTCGAGATTTGTAAGGATACGATATAAGTGCAGAATTTTCTACAGCAGTGCACCTACTTCGGCGAATTAATTAAAATAGCAAACGATATCGGATTTAAACAAACGACCACTCTTTGGAAAGCTATCTCAGTTTAGTTTCTGCCTATGATTTTAATTTTTTAAAAATAAGCATCCAGGTGGTATTGTTTTACAAAATACTACACTAAGGTAACAGAAATTGACAGAACTGTTTGCCCAACTTACAAACCAATTTTCTTTCTCATTTCTTAATGAAATTTGGTGAAACCAATGCCTACTTTGTAAGGAATTCAGTCTACTTTCCAACGAAATAAGAATCATTCAAAACGGAGTTCAATTGAGAATACAAAACCTGAAAAACCGAACCTATATACAGTTTAATTCCAGAAATTTGACCTAACTTTGGAGACTCATAACTTGAGCTACGCAACTCCAAATTGAACGAAACCAGTGCCAAAACGACCGGCGTTAAGTCTATTTTCAAAAACAGTCAGCCAAAAATATTTTGGATTAACCAAACAGTCCCAGTTCTAAAGAAACCGAAGCTGTGTCCTGATTTTCTAAAACAGCGAGTTCGAGACCAAATTTGCGGTTTTCGCGATTCAAAATTTACGAAACGCAAACAATTTCAACGATGTCAACACAACATAAAACAAAACCCTACGCGAGTTAAACTCACCAATCTTTGATGAAGTTCAATCGTTCCGAAACCGGCCCGAACTCGTTCCAACTCTTCCAAATAGCTCCCAATTGAAAAACCACCAGCTCTAAAACTCTCCACTGCTGACCCACGAACAAAACAGCAACTTAACTCTCTAATGGCCCTCAATCAACAAGACAACCTCAGTTTCACTCTTTTCCTCTACCCAATGTACATACAAGCCTTCCCAAAGCTCCATCTTCACCAAACTTCAACTTTGAGCTTCAAGCATTAGAAATGGTGGATTCACAAAGAAGAAGAATGAGATATTGAAATAGGTATCAAAGGAAAGATGAATGAAAATGGAGAAGATTGGTACCTAAATCATGAACATACATGAAGGATTGTGGAAGTTCCCCCCTCTTCTTCCTCCTCTCCCTCACGTTTCCCTCTCTTCTCCCTCTCTCTAGGTTTTCTAATTTTTCTTTTTTCCTTTTCTGTACGTGCTCTCTCTCTTTCTATATCTCTATTTTTTTATTTTCTTTCTTTTTTTCTCTCTCTCTTACTTTCCCTTTCTTTTTATTTCACACAAGTGAGGAATGAGAGAGTGTTTGGATATTTTTAGTGTCTTGGAGCTCATTTAGTGTGAGTGGTATATAGACCAAAATACCCTTAGTGTTCTAATTTCCACTCAATTATGCATTTAAATTATATTCTCTAGCATTTATATATTGCTTTCGCAACAACCTCATATCCGTAACTTGATTTATTTCCTATTCGAGTAATAAATCACTCGTTAATTTCTTAATTTGAAATTAACGAAATTAGGGATGTTACAATCACCCCAACTTGGGAATTTTGTCCTCAAAATTGAACAAACATACTTCAAAAGATCAAATACGAATATTTAGTGCGCATATCGTCCTCCCATTCCTCATATAGCTTCCTTGACCAGAAGAACCATCCCAACTACTTTAACAATTGGAATTGTTCTCGTCCAAAGTGACTCCTCTCCATGTTCTATGATATGACTTGAGTAAGGTTGAATTGACACATCAGTCAAAGATCAATCGTTTCAACTCAACTGTTGACAAGGATTGGAAAGGTACTTCCTTGATTGGAATACGTGAAACACATCACGTAGATCGGACACTGCAAAAGGTAAAGCTATATGGTAAGCCATTACCCAACCCGCTCGATATTTTGGAAAGATCCCATATACCGAGAACTGAGTTTCGTTCGTCGCAATGCTCTACCAAGTACCAATGGTTGAGGAAACTCTTAAAATCTGGGATCACGATTCAAAATCTAGTGGTCAACTCATTTTGACAACATAACCCTTTTTGGCAACTCTGAGCTATCTTCAATTCCCACTATATACACGGAATTTGCCAATTCCTAATCATGAGTTGATAATTCTCCTCATGAGGCGTCTCTTACATGGATGCATCAGCTACCACTTGTTGATATATGTAACATCATAACACATCCTAAACCCTTACCCGATGCGTCCCTGTAAATTTGGAATCCCAGAGACGGATCCGGAAGAATTAGGATCGGAGCAAAAGTCAATCTCTTCTTCAACTCGAGAAAACATTCTTCTCGCGGATAACCTTTACAAGTTAACCGAATGAGTGAAAGAACTACTGCCACTCCTGACTGGGATATCATATGTCCCAGATACTTCATTACAGACATCCAAAAATCACACTTCAAATGTTTAGCATACCACTTCTTCTCGCGAGTACATTGAACAATGCGAGATGATCTTTGATCATGATCCGCAATGGTCTTAGTGTACATCAAGATGTTATCAGTGAAAATTTCAACAACTAATCCAAGTACAGGTGGAAAACTCAGTTCATGTAATCCATGAATAACTCTGAAGCATTACTACTCCCTCGTAATGTCCATATCTAGTATGGAAATCTATCTTCTGAATATCTAAAGCCCTAACCTTTAATTTAAAGATAACCCGACCTTAGTCCAATCTTTGAAAATGCTGCTGCACATCGAAGCTGATTAACCAAATCATAGATTCTTGGCATAGGGTACTTATCCCTAATAATGACTTTACTCAGCTGGAGATAATCCATACACGACCTCCTGCTCCCGTCTTTCTTTTCAACAAGTAACACAGGAGCACCCCAACTTGTAGTAAACTGGGAACATCACCTTTCGGTTTTATTTGGTACAGTACTATTAGAACTTCGGGTTAAACTCTGTCACTACAGTGTTTATAACTGACTCACCAGTGGGTAAAGGTTATGTAAAAGTTTCTTGAAAAGTTTGAATATGAAATAATTTTCTTACTTACCCATAGGAGTTTATTTCTTCTCTAACCCGAAATACTAATAAGACGTATCTTCACCTCGCGACTCAGTTTTTGAATTCAATTACTAAATTCGGATGGTCTCATGCAGATGTATGGCTTTTCAGAACCTATAAGTCAACCGACTATTCTCTTGAACTGAGTCTACTATTCATTCACTTAATTATGAGAAGATCTAAACAATAAAGATCTCTTGCTTGATACATAACAGCTTTCCTAGTTAAGTAAGACTTACTAGAAAATTCTAAACTTTGTTCCATCATGTTGTATTGTTGACTACTCTAGGCGGAACGTGCATATTTGGATTAATCACGAAGTTGAGCTAATTATAACATCAAAGAAATAATCAAAATAGAAGGATTCTTCCATGGAACAAACGGGCACAAGATAATGCTTCCAGCGTTGATTCCGAGAACAATTCTCACTATTTTACTCATTCCTTTGGTCCCACAACCCTCCAAACTCCACAACTCTCCAAACATAACCATAACTCCTAGAGTAACAATTTGGTAAAGAACGTGTCTTGCCCAACTTTGAGTAAGGCATTTAACACTCCGTTGATTCAACCTTCCTATAGGACAATACCACTTCCCATACTTTAAGTAATTGGAAGTTTTACTCTTGTGGCATAATGGTGAAATGGTTTATAGTTATTGGCTTTTAAAACTCTACAGACTACTGGAAGGTTATTGATATTAATGACCATTTCTGAGAGATAAATCTCTTAGAAACTACAATGATTATCATTCTAAACCGGTGTTTAGGTATCTAATCTTAATGCTGGAAGTCCTCTTTCAACTTCCCAAACCTCTAATGAAGGTATGTTCTACAACCACTTAGGTATGGTAGAAGTAAATTTCAGAATACAACTGGAAACAGGATTCTCAGCCTACTCAGACGTGTAGACATTTCTGTTAGCTTTCCAACACATATCGGAACATAAAAATCGGAGTTCCGAATTAAAAGCTATAAATAAAACAAGTCGGAGAACTGACGAAAATTTCTCACAGACCGAGACTGGCTTGCTCATAATCCCAAAGGTAATAATAAGGTTTTTTCGGTTACCATAAACTACTGATCTCATCTTGAATGGGAAATGGTTCACGACCCGCAATCGGAACTAATTCGATCAACATTAGGTGATTCTGCTTGCCGATACTGAGATTGCAGTAAAATTTACTAGGTCGGCTTCGTAGCATTTCGAAATGTGGCTTAAGGAAAAAGAACCTGATCAATACTTGCAGTTATCTGAAAGAATGTCTCTAACTGCGACATAAGCTGGGGTGTATTCTAATAACCATAAGGTAAGGTTATTGTAAAACCGTATTTCGGTAACAGATAGGCTGACTAATCGACGGTCAGGATTTCAGGGTTTCAGTTAATCTTAACAGATCTTACGATACTGACATTATTACTTGTAGCGACCGAAAAATCCGGGAAAGGATTCTTCGAAAGGTTCTTAGGAAGCCGCCACCGAAATTCTAGTTTAAGGGCAAATTCGGAAAATCCCTTTAAGTTTTAGGACAAGGCATTGTTAGGGTTCGGGAGTCGTTATGTGTGGGGAAGGTATTAGCACCCCACGACATCCATTGTCTAATTACTTAAGATTTATTTAATAATTACCCTTTTAAAAAGACTTATTTAAGTTTTTGGTTTTTAGTACTTGACAAGAGTTGAGTCTTGCTCCTACGTACCTCCGGATGCAATGGAGGAATCAAAGCTACGTAGTTCTTCCTGAAAATGTTTATGGGTTGGTGTTTTTTAGTGCAGGGGTCCTAGGATTCCTTGAACTGTACAGCTCACTGATTCCTAGGACGCGGACTAACCCGATTGTACAACCGACTTAGTCCCCTGCTTTTTGAAAATAATTTTAGAGTTTTTGAAAGAAAGTGATTTGGTATGAGGTGGGTTGATTTTAGAATAGGTATTCTAGAACTCCTGAACTGTACAGCCCATTAGTTCTAGAACGCTGACTAACCCGGTTGTACAACCGACTTAGTCCCCCATTTTTGGGAAAAATAGTTTACTCGTATTAAGTTTGTAGGGTTACTGAACTGTACAGCTCATTGGCCCAAAAATAATGACTAACCCGATTGTACAACCGACTTAGCCGTTTATTTTTTAGAGATAAATAGTTTATTTAATTTCGCGGGAAAAATTATTTACGTTTGCGTTGGAAAAGAATTAAAAAGTGAAACATGGGGTGAACGTAGTAAATTGGGGTTTTATTAGTCGCAGGGGTATGTATAAATAATAGGGGGTGTAAAAAGGAAGCCCAGTTCGCATATGGGAGCCCAGTATGCGAAACTGGGCTTAAGTGGGGGGAGGTGTGTGCGTGAATAAGGGGGTGCAAACAACGTGCTGAATATTTAAAAAAATAAAACAAAAGACCTTATGTAAGCCCAAAACCGTAAGAACGAAAACCCTAAAACCAATTCCCCTCTTCCCCGATTGTTCGCGCCGCAAAGAAAGGAAGGAGGAGTGGTTTCGTCGAGATTTTCATTTCTTTGCTGAAGAGAGAGGGAGGCGCGTGTAGCTGGAATTTTTGGGAGAGAGAAGACGACCGGTTTCGGGTAAGAAGGAGGAGTGGTTTCGTCATTTGGTGACTGCGGGGTGACGTGAACGGAGGGAGGAGATGGCTCGCGATGGTGATTTCGAGTTGGTGTGGCTCGGTTTTGAGGGGGGGAGTTTCGGTTTGGGTGGCCGGAGTTCATGGTGGAGAGACAACCGGAGAAGACGACCGGAGCCACCGTGGGTGGTGGTGGAAAGTCGCTTTTTTTTTTTTTGATTCTGTTTGTATATTTTTAGCCTTCTCTAGTCCGAATTTTTCTTCCCTATGTTATTTCCTCTATTCTATCTATGATTTGATTTGAAGGTTATGCTTGTTTCGAACTTATCTTTGGATCTGATTTTCTTAAACAAACTGAGGCATTTTTAATTGGAGTTATCAAGCTTCATCATATTTCTGAAACATTACCATTAAATCTGTTCCCGGAAGAAAAAGAATTTAACAATATAGAGCTTAATCTGCCCTGACTCTATTTTGAAAGATAAAAAAACGGACATGCTACTTCGCCCATGGTTCGGTACTCGTTCTTTGTTGTTTATGTTTTTTTAAGTGTAAACTATTTTGCAAAAGAAATAAGGCAAGGACCTATCATATTATGAGCAAATTTTAGTAATCGAGAGTTAAAAGAACAACAACAGACCCTATAATTTGTACCTCTGAACACATAGTAATAATTTTCTTTGAGTCTATGATAAAATACCAACCTGCACTCCGGCTTCTGATTAGTCTCCAAAATTGCTTGTTAACGTGACTATACCTGCTACCGTTGTGTTCGCTTGACTGCTACTGCTTCTTTCTCCAGATCAAAGAAACCTTAGAATTGTGTTTAGTGGATTAGGGTTTCGATGTGAAACCCTAATCCTATTTTTGGGTGATTTTAGCAGTGGTTTTCTGCCTTCCTTTCTGTGTGTTTTAGACTCTAGGCTAGCCGCTTATTTATAGGTAGAAATTAGGTTTTAGCATTAATGGTTGTTTTTGGGCTTTTGCAGATCTGATAATGTGGGCCTGCTAAGTAGTCTTGGAGAGCAAGAACAGACCCCAGAGATTACTGATGCTGCTCATTTATTTAATTTTTGTTTTTTATATTCTTTGTATTTTTTATATTATCATTTTTTGTATTTTTGGACTTTTTGGACTATTAAGTGATCTTAAGTTGTAAATTAAACTAAATAGAATTTTTTTGACATTTTTGGGCTGTATATATGCTTAAATAAGTTAAATAAACAAAATACGAATAAAACAATAAGAAAAAGGAGTCGGGCCAAATACAAAGACGAGGACGGGCGGACTCGACAAATACGCTAAAACTAAAACAAAAATGGGCGTGTTAACTACAAACCCCATGATTAACTCGGAATCGCATTAGCTTTGAATTTAAACCAAATTTGAGAAAAATGGCTTTAGGTGGACCTGCTCACATACGACTAAACTCAAATACAGATAATTAAATTGAAGAACGCCCGAGAAGATCGATCATTCGCGCGCATGCTTAATTTAAACAATGGTATTTCGAGTTTCGCTGAACGGAGTGACTGGAATTGGTTTGGATTGGTAACCGAGACTCTACACTGATAATTCTTGTAATCATGCGACTCCGAAACACGCCCTTACTAAAAATAAACGACTAAAGCGAGGAAATGAAGACGGACAAAATTGGGGTATAACAGCTGCCCCTCTTTATTAATATTTTACTAGAAAGTGCTGAGCTCTAGAACTTTCGTAGTAAAAATAGAAATAAAGATAAGATAGACGCTAATTTTGTCCGTTTAAGGGGGAAGTGGAAGGTTTGAGAGATAAGAGGGAGTGGTTAATGCTTGGCGCATTAACCGAGAGTTGAACGAAGGGTCAACAAGGACCTGAAGGAGCACTAAGGCTCTGAAGGACCACTCAGGGTCTGAAGGAGCGACAAGGCTCTGAAGGACCACTTAAGGTCCGGAAAGGTCGCTAGGCCTTAATTGAAGGACCATCGGTAGTCGAAGGAGCGCAATTAGCTACGGTACTAATTAAACGGCCCGAGGGGGCCTTTATACTCGGCGGCCATGATGGGTCAAGATCGGTCTAGAATCGATATGTTGACCATGAAGGACGACATCGTGTCTTAGGCCGACACAACTAGTCCGGCGACCACGCGGGTCCGGAAGGTCCGGGCTCGACTCCTACGTTTGCGACCTGGGCCACTTAGGGCACTGAAGGAGCGTAGTGCTCTGAAGGACCACTCGGGGTCTGGGATCAGCTTGGTGATCTGTGATGCGATACGGGATCAACGCTTAGGGCTTTGATATTAGAGGAACAAAATAGGGACTAACAGTGATCGTTGTTTTTCCGAGCACACCTAACAAATGCATCTACCGAGAAAGGGAAAACCAATCTACGTTTGATGAAGCAATTAATGGTGCAAGCAATGATTGGTATCTGGTAGGATGTGGAATGACTTTTCCTTTTTCTCTTTTTGCTTATTGCTTTTTTTTTTTTTTTTTTTTTTTTTTTTTTTTTTTTTTGAAAAATGATGAATGCCGAATGTGAATATGATGCGAATGAAATGCTCGGGTGCAAATGCTATGGTGCATGAGGTGATGATATGATATGATATGATATGATATGATATGATATGATATGATATGACATGATATGATATGATATGATATGATATGATATGATATGATATGATATGATATGAGTGATTGGGGTATAGAAACATTTTTGGTAATGATGAGATGTGAGACTTTAGATGCGAGAAGCAGAGGTGAATATTGATCATTCTTTGAAAAGAATAGTTTTGATTCAATACTTCAGCAATCTCAATGTTGTTATTTACAGACACTGATGTGAAAAAGTATTTGCAAGCTCGCTCATTTTTCTCTTCCATTGTGATGCCCCATGATGACCGAAATTTAGGTCCACAAAGTTAACTAAGTGGATTTTCAGTGTCACATTATCAACTTGTGTTCTATCTCTCTGAAGCGTTGTTAAGAAAACATGTATAGTAGTGCAAACATAGATGAATGAGTCAGTTAACTTGGGGTTCTAAAGACCTAGGGTGTGGACATTTGTGGCACATGAAGGGGTGAATGACTGACTAGTCTTTGTCAAGGTCATGAAAGGTAGGTTTTCCAAGCCAAGGAATACGAGGTTGCCCCAATTTAGATTTGAGGATTGTGAGTGAATAACCTGCCCCTGTCTAGTGCTAACAAGCTAGAGGTGTAGAAAATGATGAATGGGGAATGCATTGGCTTTGGAATGAAAGGTGGAAAGCAATAGATATTGTCTCAACCCATAGAATTTGGTGTTGCCCCATTTATGGTAAGGACAGGATTGCCCCGGCTAGAGTAGCAACATATAGGGTAATGAGTTGAGAAATTGCCCCGGTATGGTTTTGTTGATGTGGATATAACAAGGGGATGAGATGGGTGTATGGTGAATGTCTCCATTTGTAGGTGGAGTGAAGGGTGACAGGTTGCCCCACTTGATAATCGGAATTGGGCGGTTGTTTTGGTTAGGTTGTGGAAAGTGACGGAGTTAGGGTTATGGGTTTTTGGAGTTTGTCTGGTATGGCGATAGGTTGGGTGTGGTATGACACTGTACAAATTTTCTCAAGTTCAAATGGAATAGATGGTGGAAGGGATGCCCCGCTATAGGATATAGGTGACGATCCTAGTATAAACTTTTGGTTGTCTTTAGAATGACTCTTAGACTACAATAGTCTTGAGTTTGCTATGATGAAAATTACACTTGGTGATCACTAGACCTTATCTTAGTATAACTGTAACTTGAATGAATCTTGTGGTGCAAGCCTTTTTTTTTTTTTTTTTTTTTTTTTTTTTTTTTTTTGAGCAAACATATTATAAACTTATTTGTCCTAAGATTAACACTTTGAGAAAACAAAAGCAATCTGTCATTGATTGGAATGTGGCCGATGGTTTAGTGATTTATGATAATTGGGCTCAAGTAGTGTTCGGGGATTGATGGGACGGATGATTTTTGAGCGGTATGAATTGGCTAATGGTTAAGGGTTTGTGAAAGAAGGGGTTATTAGGCTCAATGAAGTGTTTGATGATTGATGGGACAAATGATTTGGTGATGTAACTTGGCTAATGGGTGATGATTTATGAAGGAAATGGTTGTTAGGCTCAAAGGAGTGTTTGAGGGTCTATTGGACAGTTAATTGATGTGTCTCATGGTAGGATGGACTTGTTTAGGGATGTGACTTGGCCAAGGGTTTATGAAGGATAGGATATTGAGGACAAGGGAAGTGTTTGGGGGTTTATTTCAGACAAGGATCTCTTATGGTAAGAAGTATCAGCTCATGATTGTATCACTTTTGCTTTTTCCCTTTTTTTTTTTTTTTTTTTTTGTTTTGATTTCACTTTCTTTTTTTTTTTTTTTTTTTTTTTCGAGCTGAGTGACTTGAAAATAATACACCATTTTTGATGTAGAATTGATCCTTGTCTAGGGTGATTGAAAGGTTTCTTTGGATTTTGGCTTAAGGTGGGTAGCAAAGGTTTTTTCGGGGACATGGGAAGATGGCCAGACTTCGTTCCAAATCATGATTGCCCGATTTCTCAAAAATTAACTCAAGGACAAAGATTTACTTATTTTATATACTTGCTCTTTTCTTTATTTCTTTTCATGCTCTAATTTACGCTCGAAATTAGGTCGCTCTTACGAGTTTTCAACCTAACGAGCTTCTTTTGATTTATTTTTGTAAAGAACTTGCACCGAGGAAATACAATGTTGACAAAGTATTTTAGAGATCACCAATTTGCCCCCCAGTATGGAGGACCTAAAGTGTTATTTCATCGCGAGAACAAACCAAAAGTTGACTAAGTAGGGAGTATGTACTTTAGGGTGGTCGGGGTGGGATTAGACTTGGGGGATGATGACAAGGTAAGGACATTAACTGACTCAAAAAATGAAGACACATGTCACACACGAGTTACTACACGAATGCTTTGTAGAGAGTTAACAACATGAAAGAAAATTTTAGTGGACCACTTCGGTCATTCATCATGGAGTGGATGAGGTGCAATGCTTTGTTGAGAAAAAGTGTGAACGAGCTGCTAATTTGAAAAACCGAGTGCCTTGAAACACCTTGAGCTTGCAACTAAGTATGGCTAAACTTTTTCAAAAAGAATTATTTGTCTCACAAGAATGTCTCACCTATCATTATGTTTTTTGTTTGTTTCTGTTTTTAGAATGTATGACGTAAGTAAGCAAACGAATGAATGCGCATGAAATGAGAATGCGAACGAACGAATGAATGTATGTGAAATGCGAATGTAATGTATGCGAAATGCGAATGTAATGTATGTGTATGCAATGATAATATATGATTTTATTTGTCGCGTCGGGGAATTATAAGTTTCATTGGAGAGTAAAGTACAAAATTTAATTTTGACTTCAGCGTGCACGGCTTCTCTCCAAAATAAAACTTTTAACTCCCTGACACTTATTTCAATATTTTTGCAATGCAAGAAAAAGGAAAAGTGCATGCAATATAAAATGTTTTGCGGAAATAACAATTTTGATTTTTCTTGTTTTTTGATTTGATTTTTTGATTTTTGTGTTTGTAAAAGACGGTATGCACTAATGTTTGTTTTGAATGCAAGGGTGTTAAGCTCCCTTGTGAACCTAGGAAGGTATCTTATGGAGTGGGTCTAAAGTTTTCTTTATAGTGAACCTCGCAAGGGTGGTTCTAAAGAATCCTACACATGGTTCCTAGAGCCAAGGACCCGATCAAGAACATCGACCCCAACAATAGGCAAGCTATTAGAAGAAGGGATAGCATCCTCAAAAGGAATCAAACTCTAGGTGAGATTTTCGTGACCACCCAACGAGACGCACGCCCATGAGCCATCACTACACAATCTCGTTCTAACTTAAGTTTATGCTCGAGTCGGGTAGAGGACTTTTCTCACAAGTGTGTGAAGTGTAGAAGTGCGAGTGTGTGTAGGAGCAATTTAAAATAAACCCAAAGTGCAAAAAAAACAAACATACAAGTATCGTCTTCTACCCTAGGGTTTACACAAATAAATAACATAATTATGTAAAAAGCAAATAAATAAATAAAAGGGTAAGAATTGAATTAATCCTAAATTATTTAGACTAGGTTTTGACTCTCTAAAAATAAATACGTCCCCAGAGAAGTCGCCGGTATAGCAACCAGAAAAATCCGGGAAAGGATTCTTCGAAAGGTTCTTAGGAAGCCGCCACCGAAATTCTAGTTTAAGGGCAAATTCGGAAAATCCCTTTAAGTTTTAGGACAAGGCATTGTTAGGGTTCGGGAGTCGTTATGTGTGGGGAAGGTATTAGCACCCCACGACATCCATTGTCTAATTACTTAAGATTTATTTAATAATTACCCTTTTAAAAAGACTTATTTAAGTTTTTGGTTTTTAGTACTTGACAAGAGTTGAGTCTTGCTCCTACGTACCTCCGGATGCAATGGAGGAATCAAAGCTACGTAGTTCTTCCTGAAAATGTTTATGGGTTGGTGTTTTTTAGTGCAGGGGTCCTAGGATTCCTTGAACCTGCATGACTCATCGATTCTAGGGACGCGGACTAACCCGATTGTACAACCGACTTAGTCCCTCGCTTTTGAAAATAATTTTAGAGTTTTTGAAAGAAAGTGATTTGGTATGAGGTGGGTTAATTTTAGAATAGGTATTCTAGAACTCCTGAACTGTACAGCCCATTAGTTCTAGAACGCTGACTAACCCGGTTGTACAACCGACTTAGTCCCCCATTTTTGGGAAAAATAGTTTACTCGTATTAAGTTTGTAGGGTTCTTGAATCATGACTCATTGGCCTAAAAATAATGACTAACCCGATTGTACAACCGACTTAGCCGTTTATTTTTTAGAGATAAATAGTTTATTTAATTTCGCGGGAAAAATTATTTACGTTTGCGTTGGAAAAGAATTAAAAAGTGAAACATGGGGTGAACGTAGTAAATTGGGGTTTTATTAGTCGCAGGGGTATGTATAAATAATAGGGGGTGTAAAAAGGAAGCCCAGTTCGCATATGGGAGCCCCAAAGATGCGAACCAGGCTTAAGTGGGGAGGTGTGTGCGTGAATAAGGGGGTGCAAACAACGTGCTGAATATTTAAAAAAATAAAACAAAAGACCTTATGTAAGCCCAAAACCAGAAGAACAGAAACCCTAAAACCAATTCCCCTCTTCCCTGATTGTTCGGCGCCGCAGCAAAGGAGGGAGTGGTTTCGTCGAGATTTTCGCTGCTGCCTGAAGAGAGAGGGAGGCCGCGTGTAACTGGAATTTTTTGGGAGAGAGAAGACGACCGGTTTCTGGGTAAGAAGGAGGGAGTGGTTTCGTCGCCAGGTCGAAGGTGGTGACGCGAACGGAGGAGGAGATGGCTCGCGATGGTGATTTCGAGTTGGTGTGGCTCGGTTTTGGGGGAGTTTCGGTTTGGGTGGCCGGAGTTCATGGTGGAGAGACAACCAGGAGAAGGCGACCGAGAGCCACCGTGGGTGGTGGTGGAAAGTCGCTTTCTTTTTTTTTGATTCTGTTTGTATATTTTTAGCCTTCTCTAGTCCGAATTTTTCTTCCTATGTTATTTCCTCTATTCTATCTATGATTTGATTTGAAGGTTATGCTTGTTACGAACTTATCTTTGGATCTGATTTTCTTAAACAAACTGAGGCATTTTTAATTGGAGTTATCAAGCTTCATCATATTTCTGAAACATTACCATTAAATCTGTTCCCGGAAGAAAAAGAATTTAACAATATAGAGCTTAATCTGCCCTGACTCTATTTTGAAAGATAAAAAAACGGACATGCTACTTCGCCCATGGTTCGGTACTCGTTCTTTGTTGTTTATGTTTTTTTAAGTGTAAACTATTTTGCAAAAGAAATAAGGCAAGGACCTATCATATTATGAGCAAATTTTAGTAATCTGAGAGTTAAAAGAACAACAACAGACCCTATAATTTGTACCTCTGAACACATAGTAATAATTTTCTTTGAGTCTATGATAAAATACCAACCTGCACTCCGGCTTCTGATTAGTCTCCAAAATTGCTTGTTAACGTGACTATACCGCTACCGGTTGTGTTCGCTGATCAGCATCGCTTCTTTCTCCAGATCAAAGAAACCTTAGAATTGTGTTTAGTGGATTAGGGTTTCGATGTGAAACCCTAATCCTATTTTTGGGTGATTTTAGCAGTGGTTTTCTGCCTTCCTTTCTGTGTGTTTTAGACTCTAGGCTAGCCGCTTATTTATAGGTAGAAATTAGGTTTTAGCATTAATGGTTGTTTTTGGGCTTTTGCAGATCTGATAATGTGGGCCTGCTAAGTAGTCTTGGAGAGCAAGAACAGACCCCAGAGATTACTGATGCTGCTCATTTATTTAATTTTTGTTTTTTATATTCTTTGTATTTTTTATATTATCATTTTTTGTATTTTTGGACTTTTTGGACTATTAAGTGATCTTAAGTTGTAAATTAAACTAAATAGAATTTTTTTGACATTTTTGGGCTGTATATATGCTTAAATAAGTTAAATAAACAAAATACGAATAAAACAATAAGAAAAAGGAGTCAGGCCAAATACAAAGACGAGGACGGGCCGGACTCGACAAATACGCTAAAACTAAACCAAAAATGGGCGTGTTAACTACAAACCCCACAGTTAACTCGGAATCGCATTAGCCTGAATTTAAACCAAATTTGAGAAAAATGGCTTTAGGTGGACCTGCTCACATACGACTAAACTCAAATACAGATAATTAAATTGAAGAACGCCCGAGAAGATCGATCATTCGCGCGCATGCTTAATTTAAACAATGGTATTTCGAGTTTCGCTGAACGGAGTGACTGGAATTGGTTTGGATTGGTAACCGAGACTCTACACTGATAATTCTTGTAATCATGCGACTCCGAAACACGCCCTTACTAAAAATAAACGACTAAAGCGAGGAAATGAAGACGGACAAAATTGGGGTATAACATTACTGCCCCAAGGCTTTGCTTAATTGTAGTTCCCTGTAGGACCTAGAATAACTTCCACTGCAATTCTACAATTGCACCTGGTTCACTGACTTAACAGTCGCCACAGTTCCCTCGAACCAATCTGGCTGCCCATTGCTTACTTCAGAATACCATCTGTAGCCCTCTGCTTCCGCTGCGTGCTCTGATAAACCGAGAAGGCCAGAATTCCTATGGTTTAAGGTTTGGACATTTTCGGGGCTGAGGCAACTAATTGTCATAATTCTCAGTAACTCACATGAAACATTGAGTGGATCCTGACTCAATACTTCACATAATATACTGAAATGTTTTGACATTTAATTGTCCAAGTCCCTAGCTGACTCTATCTAACCTCTTGACCATATGTCTCTATGTTCGGACAGGTCGAATCGCTTCTAATACCAAAATGAAACACCCCAATAATTTATCGGTAGAAATACTAAAGTGTACCTCTTTAGCATATATCGAGAGACACATTCTCGCTTAGATTTACAATCTTTACAAGAATAAGCGGAAACGATACATAACTTAGAACAAATTTAAGTTATAAATCGAATACAAAGATAACAAGGAAAACATAAGTAAAACTAGAAGAACTACATCTTCAATTTCCTTCTCGTGCACGTCGTCTACTCGTGCCATAAATGAACTTTTTTCCCTGTTTCTCTGTAAAAACAACAACAATGATAGGGTGAGATAACATATCTCATTGAGTCTTACCGTGACCCCTCACCTATCACTCGGTCCATTTATAAAACACTTATCCTTTCAAAAAGATTATTTATGACGCACCCAATCCCTCGGCGAATTGGTCAATAGCGTTGGAAATTTCCTTCCAACCTAAATACGCCCATTTATTAAAACCATAATTGGTAATTCAAAAAGAATTACATACAACAATCAAATCATAAATAATTCATAGTCCAATTCTTGATGACTAGGTACACTTTAAATTAATCATCTATAGTTCATAACCCAATTCTTGATGGCTATTCACTATCCTCTTAATAATCTAGTACAACACCTTAAACCATTTTTCTTTTCTTCGGTTTGCGGTGAACCCAATCCACTCACAGTGAACATCCTCATATGGGCCTAGCTCGAGGGCTCATGACTTCCCTCTCCCTAGTGTACTATCCTCTTGGGTCGTCACCCATAATCGATATAATTACATATCGTACCCGCATTGGGCCGTCTACTATATTCAATATAATTCATATACCGAAAACATAATTCTATCTATGATATGTCACAATTATGAACTTATATACTCAGACCAAACATCGTTTGATTTATAAAACATTGGTTCCCACACATACTCTAGGTTTTTCGAAAGATTTGTAAATTCAAAACGTTTCATTCAGAACAACTTTGATCATACTCAAGAACAAACCATTATCAATCCATACTAATCACAATTTGGTTGGAAAGAGGATTAGAGGAAGTTTGGAATCGAAAGGAGCGTTGAAACGAAGATTCGGTACTCGGGACTAAACTTTGCTTGTTTTTGTTTCGTTTCGCTCTCCGTTCGTATCCAAACCGTGTTCCAATCCAATTACAACCTACAAACAGAACATATAACACCAAATTCGAGAACAAACAACAGCAATCACACACAATTACATCAAGTAATTCATTTCGAGATTTGAAAGGATACGACATAAGTGCAGAATTTTCTACAGCAGTGCACCTACTTCGGCGAATTAATTAAAATAGCAAACGATATCGGATTTCAACAAACGACCACTCTTTGGAAAGCTATCTCAGTGTAGTTTCTGCCTATGATTTTAATTTTTTAAAAATAAGCATCCAGGTAGTATTGTTTTACAAAATACTACACTAAGGTAACAGAAATTGACAGAACTGTTTGCCCAACTTACAAACCAATTTTCTTTCTCATTTCTTAATGAAATTTGGTGAAACCAATGCCTACTTTGTAGGGAATTCAGTCTACTTTCCAACGAAATAAAAATCATTCAAAACAGAGTTCAATTGAGAATACAAAACCTGAAAAACCGAACCTATAAACAGTTTAATTTCAGAAATTTGACCTAACTTTGGAGACTCATAACTTGAGCTACGCAACTCCAAATTGAACGAAACCAGTGCCAAAACGACCGGCGTTAAGTCTATTTTCAAAAACAGTCAGCCACAAATTTTTTGTATTAACCAAACAGTCCCAGTTCTAAAGAAACCGAAGCTGTGTCCAGATTTTCTAAAACAGCGAGTTCGAGACCAAATTTGCGGTTTTCGCGATTCAAAATTTACGAAACGCAAACAATTTCAACGATCACAGAAATCAACCAGTCAACACAACATAAAACAAAACCCTAAGCGAGTAAAACTCACCAATCGTGATGAAAATCAGGAAACACCGAGTCTTTGACGAAGTTCAATCGTTCCGAAACCGACCCGAACTCGTTCCAACTCCTCTCAAATAGCTCCCAATTGAAAAACCACCAGCTCTAAAACTCTCCACTGCTGACCCACGAACCAAACAGCAACTTAACTCTCTAATGGCCCTCAATCAACAAGACAACCTCAGTTTCACTCTTTTCCTCTACCCAATGTACATACAAGCCTTGCCAAAGCTCCATCTTCACCAAACTTCAACTTTGAGCTTCAAGCATTAGAAATGGTGGATTCACAAAGAAGAAGAATGAGAGATTGAAATTGGTATCAAAGGAAAGAGGAATGAAAATGGAGAAGATTGGTACCTAAATCATGAACATACATGAAGGATTGTGGAAGTTTCCCCCTCTTCTTCCTCCTCTCCCTCACGTTTCCCTCTCTTCTCCCGCTCTCTAGGTTTTCTAATTTTTCTTTTTTCCTTTTCTGTACGTGCTCTCTCTCTTTCTATATCTCTCTTCTTTTTTTTCTTTTCTTTCTTTTTTTTCTCTCTCTTACTTTCCCTTTCTTTTTATTTCACACAAGTGAGGAATGAGAGAGTGTTTGGATATTTTTAGTGTCTTGGAGCTCATTTAGTGTGAGTGGTATAAAGACCAAAATACCTTGTTCTAATTTCCACTCAATTATGCATTTAAATTATATTCTCTAGCATTTATAAATTGCTTTCGCAACAACCTCATATCCGTAACTTGATTTATTACCTATTCGAGTAATAAATCACTCGTTAATTTCTTAATTTGAAATTAACGAAATTAGGGATGTTACAAAGACAAACCTGAATCATCGAACAAAAGGTACGATTCCAAGAAATTTGCTAATAATAAGGACAGAAAAAAGAACAATGATCATAACCCTGTTGTTCATAGCTCTGAATTCAAGAAAAGAGGTTTTTCTTTTTTGGTTTGCGGAAAGCCATGACACTATGCACCTAAATGCAGGCATAGGGCGAGAAGCGAGAATCCTCCTAAGGCAAACGCCAATTTGGCTGATGCCACAGAGATGATGATGATGTCACCACTACTGTTGTTTCAGTGGTCAATATGGCGACTGATGTGAACAAGTGGGTTGTATATTCTGGAGCCACCAAGCATATCTCGTGCTAACAGAGAAGCTTTACCTCCTACACCGCTATAGGGAAGAGAGAGAGAAAATCTACCAGTGACTTACATCCCGCTCCAGTCTTGGGAAAATGAAAGGTTCTTCTAAAGCTCACATCGGGAAAGAAATTGGCTCTCACAAATGTGCTTCATGTGCCTAATATAAGGGAAAATCTGATTTCTGTTGGAGTACTGCTGAAGCATGGAATCAAAGTAACCTTTGAATCTAATAAGATTGTGCATACTAAGTACAATAATTTTGTAGGAAAGGGATATTATGATCATGTCCTTTTTGGGCTCAACATTTTTGACTTTAATAACAATGTTTCTTCTTCTGCATATTTGGTTGACTTGTAATATGTGGCATGCTAGACTAGGACACATTAAGTTTTTGTATGTTATTAAATTGCAACGCCTTGGCATGGTTACGATGAGTGATAAACAACATGGTAAGTCCGACATGTGTGTTGAATCAAAGTTGACTAAGAAAACTTTTCCCTTTGTACAACGTGAAGCTGAGTTACTTAATTTAATCCATAAGGACTTAGGAGATTTAAAACAAACTCCAACTAGGGGAGGTAAACACTATTATGTGACGTTTATAGATAACTTCTCGCAATACACTAATGTATACTTATTAAGGCAAGATGAAGCGTTTGAAGTCTTTTTATCATATAAAGCCGAAGTAGAAAACCAATTAGATAGGAAGATGTTCGGTCCTGAACTTTGAGATTACCTCGTCCGAGGAGCTAGTTGGGTTCCGCTTCTCGGGACTCGCTGGTTGACTTCGGAATGGGATAGATGTCTTCGGTCATCCGGGTTGATTCGCGTCCCACGTCGGGTGGGGGTGTACCTGCAGACACTCCGATGCCTAAGTCAGTGAGAGAATAGGCAGAATGTGCAAGAATGAGTACGTATCTGAAATTGGAGGACGGGTGCTCTATTTATAGACGAGGGCACTTGGCGTCAACCGTTGGATCTGTGCGATGAATCTAGGCCGTCGGCCTTCTACGATGCGCGCGACTAGGACGCTTTCTTCGTTGGACCGGTTTGTTGGGCCGAACTTCCCGCCGGACAATGGGTCGTCGCCCAAGTGCTCGCTCAGGGGTCTTCAACCCAGGTCGGAACAGTGGCCCCCCAAGTCGAGGGTGAGCGAGTGACAAGATCGGCCTCGGCTTGTTTGTCAACAGATCGGAAGGTGAAAGTCTTCGACCTGGTGGTGGACCGCATTCATTCTCCGTTGGGATCTGAAAAAGCTTGACAGAGCATTGAAGCTCGGAATCAAGTAAATCTTGGCTGAGCATCGAAGCTCGGAATCAATTGTTCCTCGAAAGAGCATTTAAGCTCGGAATTGAGGTCTTGATAGAGCTTTTAAGCTCGTAACCGAGAGAGGCTAAACCGCTGAGGGCTTCTTCCTTCGGTCGTGTATTCGGACGCGGGGTCCTCAGTACGTGAGAAGGCTGTGCTGGCTAGAGCACGGGTCAAAGTCGCCCTTGGACTTCTTCCCCCGGCCTCTGGCGTACCCGCGAGGGCAAACCAATGGGGGGGCTGGTTCGCGCCGCCAGTCACCCGTCTCGGAGGTTTTCGACGAGTCAAGATTGGCCGACGCCGCGAAGTGTTAGGGTTGGTGAGGACCTGAGCCGCGGTGGGCCTCGTCTGCGCCCCACGACGGTATTCGTGAATCCGGGATCGCGAAGGGCGTTCGCTGTTGGCCTCGCCTCATCCCATTGTCTGCCGAGTGGCCACCTCGGTGTCTGAGTCAGGTGAGAGGGGCGTAATTTTGTTCTGAAAGAGAAGAAGACACAGGTTTTCAATTGAAAAATTGATTTATTATTATAAGAGAAAACGATCGGTACAGTCATAGTTTCTATAGGTCAATTGTAGTAAATTCTCAGTTTTGTGGCATTCCAATCTAGGAGATTAGATCTTTAGAGAGTGTTTCTAACTGATAGGCGCCTTTACCGGTCTTCGAGATGGCTCGATACGGTCCTTCACAATTGGCTGCCAATTTCCCATCCCGGGCGTTTTTGTTTCCTACATCGACTCTTCTGAGTACCAGGTCACCAACGTCGAATTCTCTTGGGATGACCCACTGGTTGTAGCGTCGTGCTACCCTGGCCTTGACTACGGCCTCGGTGATTTGAGCCCGATCTCTAACCTCCTGAACAGTGTCCAACTCTTCCCGGATGGCTTTGTTATTTTCTTTTTCTGAAAGGGGGTAAAGAGTTCTTCAAGTTGATTCCCCGAGTTCGACTAGAATGACGGCCTCGGCACCATAAGTGAGCCTGAAAGGAGTTTCACCCGTGGTCGAGTTTGGCGTGGTTCGGTAGGCCCAAAGGACGTATGGAAGCTCATCGGGCCACGTGCCTTTGGCACCTTTCAGCCTTTTCTTGAGGCCTTTTAATACTACTCGGTTTGCCGCTTCGGCCTGCCTGTTGGTTTGGGGGTGACTACCGAGGTGAAGTGTTGTTTGATGCTAATTTTGATATTTTTTATTAATATTGCTAAATTTTACTGCATTCCATTTGTAACAAAACTTTTCAGCGACATAACATGATTAGACACTTTCTTAACACAAAATGTGTATGTCAGATGTTCACTTTCATCCTGTCAACCACAGTGAATTTTGAAGAATTCAGTCTTTCCAATGAGCTCTGTTAAGTCTTTTGGGATGTAGTATAATGAACGTTCTAAAGTGGTATAAAAGCTCTAGATTTATGTAATAAACTAAAAAAAATGTATAAAATGTTAATGATATAAAAAGGTATAAGAAGATATAACAATGTATAATAATATATGTTTAGTTGTTCTATAGTCTCCAAGATTAGGAGCAACGCTGAATTTCGACACATAGTAAACATCCTTCATCTAGTTCTTGATCAAATATGTGAACCTGTTGATTCTTGATAAAGGCGTGTATTCTATATCTCCGAAATAACAAAGACAAATGTTGCACAAATCAAAACATGATGATTAAGTTGATTGACATTTATCTGATTGTAATACAAAAGAAGAATAAAAAATCTAGTACACCAAATTACTATTGTGTTCTAAATGAATCAAGCATGAATGATATCTGAATTCAAGCTCGTAGCACACAAGCAGCGGGACCCTATAAGAATTTTCTATTTTGGACCATCTTGATTTAAACAGAAATGCAATACTGGGGGACCAGAAAATTCAAGTAATTTAGCAAATACATAATAAGATGACACTTGTGTTGCGCCCCGAAAAATCCGGTTTGGAATTCTCGTTATGCAACTTGGAAAAAAGTTTGGAGCCGCCACCAATATTTTAATTTTAAGACCAAAACATTGAAAAAAAGGTCTTTTAGTAAGGCGAATGGTCTTCAAAAAACTGAGATATGTAGGTGTCGTCGGTTATGTGTGGGGAAGGTATTAGCACCCCACACATCCTTTCTACCGAAAGGGAACCTTTAACTTGATGTGTGGTTTAGAAAAAGGTTTGGTTTGAAAACGAATTGTTCTACTTCTTTTCTTTTTTTTATTTCTTTTCTTTTTATTTGAAAGGATTTTTGGAAAACGGAGAAGAAAGTAAATCTTTTGTTATCTTTAAAAGGCGGAATAAAACAAAGATTTTTAAAAAAGGGGGTGGGAAAGAGAATTCTTTTTATGATTTTTTGAAAGTGTGCTTGACGGGACATGAACCCGCTCCTACGTATCCCCACCGTGATGAGGAATCAAAGCTACGTAGTTCCGTTTTTGCTTTTGAGAATGGTTTGAGAGTTTTTCGCAATTGGCGGCGTTTGTGACGACCAAACAACAACGGTTTAGAGTGGTCGTACTACTAACTCTTTGAAAAAGGAAATCGTCATTAACGATCAAACGGCAACGGCGCGAGTGATCATCAATGACAATTGGTTTTTGTTTAACGAAGAAAATGTTCGCAAAGAGGTCGAGCGTTCATGGCGACCAAACAACAACGGTTTAGAGTGGCCACACTACTAACACTCGGGAAAAATCATCATTAACAATCAAACGACAACGGTGCGAGTGATCATCAATGACAATTGGGTCTTATTGGAGTTTTGAAGAAGGGTTTTGGAGATGAGTTTTGGAAAAAAAACAAAAGTAGAACAATTTCAACCAAATTCCAAGTCCATAACCAAATGCAAAATGAATGAATGAAGTTCAAACATATTCACTAATCAAGCAATCATGAACATGTTGATCATCAACTAAGATTAAGCATGCCAATACAATCAAGAGATTTAATTGTCAAAGATGCAAGATACAGTTCTCAAAACAATTGTGTGTGTGTGAGAATTGCTACGGGACGGGCAACAATCTCAAAGGGTGTGCATATACCTTAATGACTCTATGCTACAACAAGCAAGTAGGCTTACGTCTTCATATAAGAGTACATGCATGGGGAGGGAATTGCACACAATTAAATCAAGACATTTAAATTGCATCATGAACAAGAGAATACAATTGATTATAGGCATAGAATGATCTAAGTTAGATGAATGAACATGCAAGCAATGATGTGCATGATTAGGCAAATATGCAAATGCATGAGCATACAAGGATATGAATGAATTATCATACAAGACTATGCATGAATGAATAAGCATACAAGACTATGCATGAATGAATGATTGAGCATACAATACTATGAATGCATGAGCATAGTTATTGTGCAAGGTATGAACATTTAAGTATGCATGAACACGTGAATATGCAAGTTAGAAATGAATGCAAACGAATAAGTAAGAGGATGCATGAAGTATTCGAAATGAAAAGAGACCCGAAATCTCATTTTATTCATGGAAACAACAAAATAATGCAAGCAAACAACATGGATCAAACTTTTTGGCAAGGATTCACATGATTAAGCAAAGAAATGCATCAAAATCCATGAATCCTAATTTTTTTTAAGACATGTGAAATGAACAATAGCACAAATCACCATTTTATTCACGAAAATGCAAGAAAATAGTGAAATAGCACCAACACAATTTATTCCAAAGGGAGAAGCATTTCAAGCATCCAAGCCTCCCAAAGTGTTTGTCAAAATGCTTGAAATTCAGTTCACCTTCAACAACAACAATTATACTAACATATTAACATAAGATGTAACCTTAAATGTAATGAAATGCTTGGTATGCAAAAACAAATTGATGATCTACATTTTTTATGCTAAAACTTTGATGATGATGCTAGGATTCAAGAATATACCTTAACTCCAAGCTAAATAAGCAAGAAATAAGATAAATGAGTGCTAAACCACTTGAATCTACTCTTTAATCTTCAACTTTGAGCTTGATTCTAGAGATTTAAAGATGAATCTTTGAGGAGAACGCAAGAATGATGAGGGATCTAGTGTAGGAATGGACTTGAAGGTTGATTTGAGATGAAAAATGAAAAAAAAATGAAGTGAGGGAGTGAGGGGAGAGCTTCGGCCAAGAGGGAGAGAGGGAGAGAGGAGTTATGTGCTAGGGTTTTGCAGTGAATTGTGAGCCCCCCCAAAAAAAACCCCTTGAGAGGATGGGATATGAAGGTATATATAGAGTGCAATTAGGTTTAAGGGCATAATGGTCATTGTGCATCACCTATTGTTCTAGGATTTTATTTAAAATTTGAATGGAGGGTGAGGATTGAATCACACTTTGAAAAGGGCAAAAAAAATGAAAACTTGGAGGAGAATGAGAAGGGGTATGCGAAAATGAGAGGGAGAGTGGTGCCCAAGTTTTGCAAGTTGTCATCTCAGACTATCAGTACTATGTGTGAGACCCTTCCAAATAATCTCTTTTTTTATTATTCTTTTCAAGATAATTGTACAAAAATCTAACCATTTTGAGCCATATACAAGGTATCTTGAAGAATATGCCATTTTGTAGATGAGCATGACCAAAATTATCATAAAAATCTCACCTTGCAATTTTGTAGAATATTCTTTTTGAATTTGAAATTTTTTACCATGCATGCATGCATGCGCCACATATATTCATGACCAAAAATATTTGGCCTCAAATAAACTTCTCTAAAATTGCACAATGATTTTTGACGAGAAATTATCCTTTTGTGAAAAATGACCAAAATACCCTTTTGCCCTAAAAACCTTGTTTTTTTGCTCAAAAATGCGTTTTCACTCTAAAAATGACCCTAAAAACCCTAGAATGACTTTTGAAACCCAAGAATGCATGCAAAATGCTCCTCACACTCTTCAAAAGGATGCCACACTTCACAAATTATTATTTTTGTGGAAAATTAGGGTTTTGACCCAAGCCGGATAAAATTAGGGTATGACAACGTGTAATTTCATTTATTGAGGTTTAATCTCGATTGTTAATTATATAGATAGATATAGATATAGATGATTACTTTTGAATCAAAATTTGCATTAAACAGAAAATTTTCACATTAATTGTATGCCAAAAAAATTCATTCATTCAAATTTTCCAAATGAATTAATTTCCAATGCCGTTAAATTTTCTATGTAATTAAAGTTGTGAATGGAATTATTTTGTTGTTAGAGCTTAGTATTATTTTGGTTCTGGGGAATACAAAATTATCATCTAATGTTTAGATGATATGATGGAACTCTTTTAACTGTTATATAACTGTTGTTACGATTTCAATAAATGTTAAGATTTTTTTCAATCATAAAAAAAAAGTTTACCACGATATTTTCGGGCTTCTTAGAATAAATGCAGTATTAATAAAATATGACTACAATAGTTTTAGTCAAAAATATTTAACCTGAATTGTTTTATTAAAAATACTTTTTTATTTCTATTTAATGATATTATTCCAAAAATGTTTATTATTTAACGTTCATATCTAATGCTAAAACATGAAAGGTTAAATGTTGTTCTTATACAATTAAATAGTTTTGTTTGTATCTTATTTATTCCAAGTATACACTGATACACATTCAATACATGTCATTTTCTTTTTGAACTGTTTGACCTTTCTCGTTTGTTTTCGGTTGTATATGGGTGAGTACCTCTTGTACTCATCTATATTTATATATCTCTACGTTTTCCTTTAAAAAAAACTCAATACATGTCATTAAATGTATTACTTTAATTGTTCGGACCATTGCTAATCACACACAAATTGTCCCAACACTTTCAATGAAAGACAAATATCTCATCGTGCTTAGTATCAAATTTTGTACCGACCAACTCTGAGTTTTACATCTACGGAAATTGAACCGGCCAATAGGAGCACCGAGTCGACCCAATGAACAAAGAGGTCAACTCATTAAATGTATTACTATGATAATAAAACTTTTTGTTTTAGAGGGAATTATTATTATAAAACTATTAATTATTTCATTAAACATAATTCATTAATATAGTTATTAAATATTTTAAATTTTTGTAAAAAAATATGTTTGCTTTTTTACTTTTTGGTTCCGGCCAATGTAGCCACCAAGTGCGCTTTCAACGAAACACTTATTGACGTACTTCCTCTGTTCTTATTAACTTGTCGTTTTTTGGGTTTTTACACAAACCAATGAGACCAATAAATTTTGTTACTTTTGATACAATTAATTCTCTTTTACCTATAATACCCTCAGTAATTTATCATCTCATTTAATCTATTTCTCTCTTTGGAATAAATTCTTAAGGGCATTATTGACCAAACAATAATAAATGTTGTATTGGACTTTGAAAATGACAAGTAAATAGAAACAAATTTTTTCTACAAAAGCGACAAGTAATAAGGAACGGAAGGAGTACAATATATATTATTTTGAGATTAACATATAGTATAATATTTTATGAAAATAATAAATATGTTCTCCAGTCAAACAAAAATTAATATCTTCTCAAGTCAAACAAAAAAAACTACGTTCTTATCTATATAACTCAATAGTGTGAGAAAACGGAGGGAGTAATTGGGCTAACAAATGGCTATATAAACCATCTTCTTGAGTAAATCTTCTTATGCAATATTCTACATGCTAAAAGCATCTTTAAAAAGATGTTATATGTTCATCCGTTTTATTTGAGAGTTATTGTGGGTTTCATTTTCTATCGCTTATTTTCCCGTAGATAATCTTCTTTTACAAACAAAAAAAAATCTATCTCCATGCATTAAATCTTCACACTAACTTCTCATTGTCTATATAAGATATATGATAAAAACATTTTCACCAAAAGTATTTTTAAATTTTATCTTAGTTGATACTTGTAATATTTAATTTTAATTTTGTTAATAAGTGACAAGAGTAGTTCTGTTATATAGCCTACTTGAATATGAACATGAATTCAGTTCGACAAATTTCAATTCTTTTTAGAAAGAATACATCTTTGATGTTCTGATCTTTTTATTTGTTTTTATGTATTTACCAGATGGCAATGAGTGCGTAGATTTGCAATGGACAGAACAAGTGTTTCTATATCATTGAGTCCAGATACAAGGAAGACGAGAGTGACATACGTCTGTCGAGGGTAGAAAGTACAATATGATGTCGATGTAGTCCTCTATCCAAAATCACGGTGATGTCATTATTGCCGTGGTTGAGTTTGACGAAGACGCCGATGAAGCCACTAACAAAGGCTTGTCAGAAGTTGGAGAGTCGTCGAAGATAGGGTAGTCCTTACCGACGTTGAAGTGGTTGATTATGTGGCATATACATGCATGTTAAAGCATCTAGAGTGTCGATTTGGCTTGGATTTGGTTTTCAATTTTCGTTTTGTAACTAATTATGTTTTTAAGAGTTGTTTTTATATATATATATATATATATATATATATATATATATATATATATGTATGTATGTATGTATGTATGTATGTATGTATGTATGTATGTGTGTGTGTGTGTTGTCTTTTCACAAAGATGAGAAGCTCACATTCAGAAAATAGGAACTCAAAAACTCTTGTACATTCGAATATACTAAGATAAGAGAATCAAGACTACATTCAAATTCACTAACAATCATTATCTTTTTGTACAAATATTTTATTTGTAATTTCAAATGAATTTAAAAAAATTATAATCAAAACAAGTTTTATTTTTGAATCCTTTGCTTGTGGTAAACCGGGTGTGCTTATCGACCATCATGGCCCTTAGAAAGGACCAAATAATTTATGTATAAGAAAGATGAATGGCCTTTGCCCATGCATGCAAAGTCGACCCAATGAACAATGACGTCAACTCATAAAATGTATTACTATGATAATAAAACTTTTTGTTTTAAATCAAATTATTATTATAAATGTAACATCCCTAATTTCGTTAATTTCGAATTAAGAAATTAACGAGTGATTTATTACTCGAGTAGGTAATAAATCAAGTCACGAATATGAGGTTGTCACGAAAGCAATTTATAATTGCTTGAGTATATAATTTAAATGCATTACTGAGTGGAAATTAGAACACTAATGGTATTTTAGTCTTTATACCACTCGCACTAAATGAGCTAAAAGACCCAAAATTATCCAAGTACTCTCTCATTCCACACTTGTGTGAATAAAGAAAGGGAAAGTAAGAGAGAGAAAAGAAAGGAATAAAAGGAGAAAGAAAGAAAGAGAAAAAGAAAGAAAAACAAAGAAATAGAAACAGAGAGAGAGAGTGAGAACACGGGTGAGAAGGAAAGAAAAGTCAAAGGAAGAAAATAAATAAAAGAAAGAGAAATAGAGAGAGAAAGTGGAAAAGAAAGATGGGAAACAGAGAAGAGGAAAGAACGAAACGAGAGAAAGAAGAAGAAGGATTAAGAGTGTTCAGCTGCTGGTTTCGTTTTGGGGTAGCTGGGATTTCGGTTTTGGAGTCATTGGGAAGCTTGGTACGGATCCGAAGAGAGTTCGTGAAGTTTCGGAATCGTGAGCTTCGTAAAGTTTCGGTTTTTCGTGATTTTCATCACGATAGGTGAGTTTTACTCGCTTAGGGTTTTTGTTTTATGTTGTGTTGACTGATTGATTTCTGTGGTTGTCGAAATTGCTCGCGTTTCGTAAATTGAGTCGCGAAAAACACAAATTGGTCACGAAACCACTGATTATGAAATTCTGGACACAGGTTCGGTTTTATTAGAACTGGGACTTCTCGGTTAGTCCAAAAATTATGTTTCCGATTGTTTTTGAAAATAGACTTAACGCCGGTCGTTTTGGCACTGGTTTTGTTAAATTTGGAATTGTGTAGCTCAAGTTATGAGTGTCTCAAGTTAGGTCAAATTTCTGAAATTAAACTGTGTATAGGTTCAGTTTTTCAGGTCTTGAGTTCTCAATTGAACTCCGTTTTGAATGATTCTTGTTTCGTTGGAAAGTAGACTGAATTCCCTACGAAGTAGGCACTGGTTTCATAAAATTTAATTAAGAAATGAGAAAGAAAATTGGGTTGCAAGTTGGGAAAACAGTTCTGTCCAATGTTTGTACCTCTGTGAAGTATTTTGAAAAACTGTACCAACTAGATGCTTATTTTGAAAAATGGAAATCATAGGCAGAAACTACACTTAGAGAGCTTTCCAATGAGTGGTCTTTTGTAGAAATCCAATGTCGTTTTCTATATTAATTAATTCGCCAAAGTTGGTGCACTACTGTAGGAAATTCTGCAGTTATGTTTGTGTCATTCCGATTCTCGAAATGAGTTATTTGATGTGATTGTTTGTGATTGATATGGTTTGTTCTGGAAATTGGTGTCAGGCTTTCTGTTTGTAGGGTGTATTTGGATTGGATCAAGGTTTGGATACGAACGGAGAGCGAAACGAAACCAAACAAGTAAAGTGTATTCCCGAGTTCCGATTATTCGTTTCGACGCTCCTTTCGCCTCCAAACTTCCTCTAATCCTTTTTCCCAACCAATTGTGATTTGTATGGATTGATAATGGTTTGTTCTTGAGTATGATCAAAGTTGTTCGGAAGGAAACGTTTTGAACTTACAAATCTTTCGAAAAACCGTAAAACTTAGAACACGTGTGGGAACTAAAGTTTTATGAACAAAATTGTGTTTGAATTGATTATATAGGATCATAGCTATATGAGAATATGATATAACAAGATGTCATTGATTGAATTAGCTATTCGGTATATAACTCTATTGAATATAGGAGACGGCCCAATCGTGTGTAACGATATATAAAATATATCGAGTTGATTATAGTATGTTTCGGTATCCGAATTATATCGAAACTAGGAGACGGCCCAATGCGGGTATGGGTGACGACCCACCGGTTAGCATACTAGGTGAGGGAAGTCATGAGCCCTTGACCTAGGCCCCGTTTCATATATTTATGCTGCTCTTAGGATTTGCGCTCCTATTGGCTATGTGGGGTTCACTCGAGCTTGCGGAGTTGGTGATGTGCTAAAACTTTTAAATGTGTATATTGTGATTTTGTCACTCGAGCTTCTTTAGGTTGTTGGTGACATGTCACAAGTGATTGATAAAGAGGATAGTGCATAGCCATCAAGAATTGGGCTATGAACTATAGATAAGTAATTTAAGTCATCAAGAATCGGACTATGAACTCTTATGTAATTCATTTATCGAATTACACATGATTGATTGTATATTGTAATTCTTTTTGAATTACTAATTATGGTTTTATAAATGGACCAAGTGATAGGTAAGGGGTCACGGTAAGACTCACTGAGATTTGTTATCTCACCCTACAAATGTTGTTGTTTTTCAGAGAAACAGGGGAAGAAGATCCTTTATGGCACGAGTGGATGGTGTGCTCGAGAAGGAAATGGAAGACGTAGTTCTTCTATTATTAGATTATGGTTTTCCCTTGTATCTTTGTTTTCGATTTATAACTTGAATTTATTCTAAGTTATGTATAGTTTCCGCTATTCTTGTAAAGATGTAAATCTAAGCAGGAAATGTATCTCTGATGTATGCTAAAAAGGTACACTTTAGTATTTCTACTAGATAGAAATATGAGGGTGTTACAATAAAACTATTAATTATTTTGTTAAACATAATTCATTAATATAGTTATTAAATATATTTTTTTGTAAAAAAAAATGTTTGGTTTTTTACTTATTGGTTCCGGCCATTGTAGCCACCAAAGTGCGTTTTCAACGAAACACTTATTGACGTACTCCCTCTGTTCTTGTTTACTTGTTGTTTACTGGCTTTTTACACATACCAATGAGACCAAAAAAATTGTTACTTTTGATACAATTAATTCTCTTTTACCTATAATACCCTTAGTAATTTATTAACTCATTTAATCTATTTCTCTCTCTGCAATAAATACTTAAGGGCATTATTGAAAAAACAATAATAAATGTTGTATTCGAATTTGAAAATGACAAGTAAATAGAAACAAAAATTTTCTACAAAAGTGACAAATAATAAGGAACGGAGGGAGTACAATATAATATTTTATGAGATTAATGTATAGTATGGTATTTTATGAAAATAATAAATATGTTCTCCAGTCAAACAAAAATTAATATCTTCTCGATTCAAACAAAACTAAATACGTTTTCATCTAAATAACTCAATAGTGTGAGAAAACGGAGGGAGTAATTGAGCTATCAAATGGCTATATAAACCCTCTTCTTGAGTTTAAACTTCTTATGCAATATTCTCATGCTACATGCATCTTTAAAAAGATGCTCTATGTTCATCCGCTATATTTGAGAGTTATTATGGCTTTCATTTTCTATCGCTTATTTTTCTTGCTCTTCCACGTAAAAAGACCTCATTCACTAGTGAGTAATTTCTAGCTACCATCATATCAAATCAACAAACCACCAAAGGATTATTATTTTCAACGGGAGGAGGTAATTCTTAATTACTTTATATTCATTTGATTACCATCTAATTTTGATTTTTCAACTATCTAACTTATATTTGTGCTCACATTTTATAATTTGAATTAAACAGTATCGATATAACTAGTTTTGACAATGTGTGTTTTCGTTATGATTTAAAACATGAAGAACTTTTTTTCCCGTAGATAATCATCATAAGCAAACAAAAAAAAAATTCTTTCTCCAAGCATTAAATCTTCACACTAACTTCTCATTGTCTATATAAGATATATGATAAAACCATTTTCTCACCAAAAGTGTTTTTAAATTTTATCTTAATTGATACTTGTAATATTTACTTTTAACTATTTGTTAATAAGTGACAAGAGTAGTTCTGTTATATAGCCTACTTGAATATGAACATGAATTCAGTTCGAAAAATGTCAATTCTTTTTAGAAAGAATACATCTTTGATGTTCGATCTTTTAATTTGTTTTTATGTATTTACGGATGGCAATGAGTGCGTAGATTTGTAATGGGACAGAACAAGTGTTTCTATATCATTGAGTCCGGATGCAAAGAAGACGAGAGTGACATACGTCTACCGATGGTAGCAAGTACAATATGATGTCGATGTAGTCCTCTATTCCAAATCACGGTGATGTCAATGTCGTTGTGGTTGAGTTTGACGAAGACGCCGATGGAGCCACTGACAAAGGCTTGTCAGAAGTTGGAGAGTCGTCGAAGATAGCGTAGTCCTTATCGACGTTGAAGTGGTTGATTATGTGGCATATACATGCATGTTAAAGCATCTAGATTGTCGTTTTGTAACTAATTATGTTTTTAAGAGGTTATATATATATATATATATATATATATATATATATATATATATATATATATATATATATATATATATTTGTATATATGTGTGTGTGTGTGTGTTGTCTTTCCCCTGTATGAGAAGCACACATTCACAAAAATAGGAACTCAAATACTCTTGTACATTCGAATATACTAAGATATGAGAATCAAGACTACATTCATATTCACCAACGATCATTATCTTTTTGTACAAATAATTTATTTGTAATTTCAAATGAATTTAAAAAATTAGAATCAAAACATGGTTATTTTTGAAGCCTTTGCTTGTGGTAAACCGGGTGTTCTTTATCGACCATCATGTCCCTTAGAAAGGACCAAAGAATTTATGTATAAGAAAGATGGATGTCCCTTGCCCACCATGCACCGAGTCGAACCAATGAACAATGACGTCAACACATTAAATGTATTACTATGATAATAAAACTTTTTGTTTTAAATGGATTTATTATTATAAAACTATTAAATTTCATTAAACATAATTCATTAATATAGTTATTAAATATTTTTTTTTGTAAAAAAAATGTTTGCTTTTTTACTTATTGGTTCCGGCCATTGTAGCCACCAAGTGCGATTTCAACGAAACACTTATTGACGTACTCCCTCTGTTCTTATTTACTTGTCATTTATTAGCTTTTTACACATACCAATGAGACCAATAAATTTTGTTACTTTTGATACAATTAATTCTCATTTACCTATAATACGCTTAGTAATTTATTAACTCATTTAATCTATTTCTCTCTCTGAAATAAATACTTAAGGGCATTATTGAAAAAACTATAATAAATGTTGTATTCGAATTTGAAAATGACAAGTAAATAGAAACAAAAAATTTCTACAAAAGCGACAAATAATAATGAACGGAGGGAGTATAATATAATATTTTTTGAGATTAATGTATAATATGGTATTTTATGAAAATAATAAATATGTTCTCCAGTCAAACAAAAATTAATATCTTCTCGATTCAAACAAAAATAAATATTTTCTCATCTAAATAACTCAATAGTGTGGGAAAACGGAGGGGGTAATTGAGCTATCAAATGGCTATATAAACACTCTTCTTGAGTTTAAACTTCTTATGCAATATTCTCCATGCTACATGCATGTTTAAAAAGATGCTCTATGTTCATCCGCTATATTTGAGAGTTATTATGGCTTTCATTTTCTATCGCTTATTTTTCTTCCTCTTCCACGTAAAAAGACCTCCTTCACTAGTGAGTAATTTCTACCATCATATCAAATCAACAAACCACCAAAGGATTATTATTTTCAACGGGAGGAGGTAATTCTTAATTACTTTATATTCATATGATTACCATCTAATTTTGATTTTTCATCTATCTAACTTATATTTGTGCTCACATTTTATAATTTGAAACACCTAATGCCCACTCATTAATGAATATTTGGTTATAACCAGAATACCCATCAAGTGTACTCAAATATTCAAAACCAGCTGCTGAATCGACTAGCATTTCTGCCACAGGCATAGGGTATTGATCTTTGGGCGTAGCATTATTTAAGTCCCTAAAATCTATGCATACTCTAAGAGTACCATTTTTCTTTATAACAGGAACTATATTTGCTAACCAATCAACATACCTTGCAGTTCTTATGAACTTGCTTTTCAGTAGCCTCTCAATTTCTGCCTTGATCTTCGACAGAATTTCTGGTGCAAATCTTCTTGGTGTCTGCTTCACTGGTTTCTTCCCTGGCTGGAGTTGCAGTCTTAGTTCCACTACTTCTCGACTTAGGCCAGGCATCTCGTTGTAATCCCAAGCAAAGCAGTCCTTGTATTCCTTCAAGAGCTCTATGGTTTGATCCCTCAAACCTTTGTCTATCTTAGCACTGATAAATGTTGGCCTTTTTACAGAGCCATCTCCCAAGTCAATTTATTCCAAGGGATCTTGTGCTTGAAGTCTTTTGGTCAAACCCATTGGGTCCTTTTCAAAACCTAAAGGCTCATCATCGTAGATGCAGTCAAGCCTTGGGTCTTTGACCAACGTTCCTTTGTTGATTGCATTGATTTCGCAATCATTTGTTGATTCAACTCAGTTTCTAAGGCCGCATTCATTTTGTTTTCGGCCACATAGGTCGTAATCCTATCCCATACGTTAGGCTTAGACATAAATAACTATTTATTGTCCTTCCCAACCTGTAGGCCTCAAGGAGCCTTCTGGGATCTCATCCTCATCTATGTACTCCCTCTCCCAAACAAAACCATAATTTGGGTGTAGGTTTACTAAGGTAAACACATTATCCTGCTAAGTGAAACCAACAGTTGAAGCAGAACATGGCGCAATGTTTGCCAATTTTTTGTCGAAGGTTTCTCTAGTCAAAGTGTTAACTTCAGCTTCGAAATAACTTTGATCACCTTCTATATTTTCAACTAATCCATCCTTTCTCCAGATGATCAGTCTTTGGTGCACTGTTGAGGGAACTTCCCCCACACCATATATCCACTTTCTCCCAAGCAGTAGATTATAGTTGGCTTTGGAAGGGATTACTAAGAATAGAGTAGTCCTCTTGATACTTTCAACAGCAAGTTTGACCACAATGGCCCCAAGTGAGTGACCAGTTTTACCTTCGTAGTTGGTAAGTACCACATTGTGTGGTTTCAGGTCAGTAGCACATGCGCCGATTCTCTTGAGTATGTGATGTGGCATCAGGTTTATAGTAGCACCACCATCCACTAGGATTTTGTTAACCCCAATGTTGTTGACCCTAGCTTGAATGAACAATGGCTTGAGATGTTGCATCATGCCAATTTCTAGTCTTTCGAAGACAGCATGTTGCGCTTCTACACAACCATTTCTAAGCACATAATAGCATATGGAATTATAGGTTGCTTCTTCGTTGAAGTCCTCCTCGACCTCATTGACCAACAGGAGAGTTAGCAGGTGGAACATAGGTAGAAATCTTCTCTCCACCATGCTTGGTCGAAGTCTTATAGGGAATTCCCCTGTTGCTGAAACTGAACTTAGGCCTCTTATCGACCCATTTGCCTTTGTGTTTCAGCTCGGGCTTGAAACCTTCCAGTTTCTTTGTTACTTCCTTGTTGAAAATAGTACTGCACCTTAGGCAAAGCATCACCTCTGAGTTGCTCAATTTGCAGCGATTGAGGAAGTCAATTAGTTCCTCTTCACCTTTGGGTAGTCTACACCGATTTTGCGGTGTATTGGTCCTCGATGACCATTTCAATATCTACCACATCCTTGGAAGTCAGAGTAGTTTTCTTACTCTTCCCATCAGTAACCACAGAAGCCTCAACCATGCATATACCAACTTCGACATAGTTAGCCTCGTTTGATGGCAAAGGATCAGTGTCAATCATCAATGGTGGCTGGGATTTGTCTCCAAACTTCAGCCTACCTTCATTCAGCGATTTCTGCACCAAATCCCTGAAAATAACACATCGAGAAGTGTTATGACCCAAGAAGTTATGATACTTACAAAAACCTCTTTTCTGTCTTTGTTCTAATGGAGGAGTTTGCAGGCCTTGAGGCACTAAAATTTGACCATCAACAACTAACAGATCAAATATTTCGTCACATTTAGTCACATCAAAAGTATAAGTTTTTGTAACGAATCTATCATTCTTAGGTTCGACAGGTTTTTTCCCGTTAGCAGGTTTTAGCATTTTACAAACATAGGGAGGTCCAGGTTTTAATTCTGCAATATTCACCTCCTCTTCGACATCCTCATAAGAAATGTCGTATTCATGGTCACTGTCAATGATATTAACATAGGCCACTTTCTCTTTTTTACTATTATTGCCAAACCTACTGGTTCTAGCTTTCTCAGCCTTAAGTATTTCGACTTGTCTTACTCTATCAGCCACTTGAGCCATATCTCTCAAGTGCTGAGTGTCTAGCTTCTTCCTGATAGAATAATCTAGGCCACCAGCAGCCATTTTGACTAACTCATGTTCGGGCACTTAAGTAAAGCACCTTGCCTTGAGAAGTCTAAATCTATTGAGATAATCATCAATAGATTCTGCCGCATTGCGTCGAACGCTAGCCAACTCTTTGAGGCCGATCTTACTCTGGCCCATATAGAATTGCTCGTGAAAGGCATTCTCTAATCGACTCCATGTAAATATGGAATGTGGAGGCAACGTGGTAAACCATGTGAAGGCATTCTTCGTCAGAGAATTTTGGAAGTATTTCATTCTCAGATTCTCATTGTGGGCTATGTCACCAGCCTCTGTTAAGTAACGAGCTACGTGTTCGGCAGTAGATTCACTGGTTTCACCAGCAAACTTAGTGAACTTGGGAATTTTCCATCCCCTAGGTAGCTCTGTTTGTAACGTGTAGTCACATAAGGGCGATACAAATTTTGGCCTATGTGAGCCTAAATTAAGGCCATTCTGGGCCAAAATAGTTTCGACCATATTAGTCAGATTATCTTGTACACCAAGGTTGTTTTGTTGTACTTGTCTGACTACTTCGTTAGTGTTTTGGTCTCTATTCACCAAAACAACTTGAGGAATTGGTTCTACCCTTGGGGGTTCTTCGATAGCAATGGGCTGTTGTTGAACCACAGGGACTACATTGTTGGGCCTCTTTGCAACAATTTCAACAGGCCTAACAGTTTGGACTTGAGGAAATGGCTGGTTAGGCGCTCGTGGAGGGCCAAAGAAATCAGCAATTCGTCCCATCTGTGTTGCCAACGATTGGTAACTATTATTTGCGTTTTGAATGAAAGGGTTAAACACAGTACCAATTTGTTGTGTCAACATGTTAACCATATCATGATTACTGTCGTCCATTTGTTGTCTTAATGCCAACAAAGAAGACGTGGTTAACGCGAGAACATTCCGACTATAAGAACTTTGGGTAGGAGAGAATCCTGACATTGCATTGTCTGCAAATGTGGAAGAATTCGTTTGAAGGCCTTCCATCATTGCTGTTGGCATGCCAAATGGGTAATTCCTACCGTTCATAGGCAAATTATACGGCATATTTCCAATTATTTGAGGATTAGCCATTAAAGGACTTGATGGTCCTGTTATTTGTGGCGGAGAAGCCATCGTGGTTGGTTGTGATACTGCTGTCGTAGTCATCATAGACACAGGCGTGAGAATAAGAGCGGTTACAGCGGTTATGAGTGCAGGAATTTTAATGAGAGCAATTAAAACGCATTAATTGAAAGGGTGGTCCGCAAGTTCATACATTCATGTTCTGTCGAATAGAGCCTTTACTGACCAAAGGCATATACCTATTAAAATCTTGCAATGACTGAGGAATCTGAAAGTGAAAGGGACGAGATTTAGGACTTTAGGTCAATTCCCTCGCATCAAATGCTAAGACAGATTTTTCATTTTTGTTACAAAATACTAGGACAGCTATAACCTATTTCACCAAAGACAGCATAAAAATCGCAACCACCATAAGCTAGAAAGAGAAAAACACACAGATATAGAACAAAAGGTGGAAATTTGGTGTGAGATGTTATTACCTTGAAAAGTACGATGGAGAAGAAACCCTAAACCAAAGATCATATTCCACTGTCCACTTCATACACAGTGAATATCTAAAACAGATTCCCTTTTCTCCTTTGTCCACCATACTCCTCACAAGTCACAACAACAAACAACTAATTTAAAATCTCCATTCCATTAAAAAACCAAAGGAAACTAAAGAACAAGAAAAGACCAAAGGCATATACCTATTAAAATCTTGCAATGACTGAGGAAACTGAAAGTGAAAGGGACGGGATTTAGGATTTTAGGTCAATTCCCTTTCTGACCTTCGCATCAAATGCTAAGACAACTTTTTCATTTTTGTTACAAAATGCTAGGACAACTAAAACCAATTTCACCAATTGGGTATGGGTAGTAACGATAAACACCAAAGACAGAATAAAAATCGCAACCACCATAAGCTAGAAAGAGAAAACACAATTATATAGAATGAATGGTGGAAATTTAGTGTGAGATGTTATTACCTTGCAAAGTACGATGGAGAAGAAACCCTAAACTAAATATCATATTCCACTGTCCACTTCATACACAGTGAATATCTAAAACAGATTCCCTTTTCTCCTTTGTCCACCATACTCCTCACAAATCACAACAACAAACAACTAATTTAAAATCTCCATTCCATTAAAAAACCAAAGGAAACTAAGGAACAAGAAAAGACCAAAGGCATATACCTATTAAAATCTTGCAATGATTGAGGAAACTGAAAGTGAAAGGGACAGGATTTAGGACTTTAGGTCAATTCCCTTTCTGACCTTCGCATTAAATGCTAAGACAACTTTTTCATTTTTGTTACAAAATGCTAGGACAACTAAAACCAATTTCACCAATTGGGTATGGGTAGTAACGATAAACCCCAAAGACAGAATAAAAATCGCAACCACCATAAGCTAGAAAGAGAAAAACACACAGATATAGAATAAAAGGTGGAAATTTGGTGTGAGATGTTATTGCCTTGCAAAGTACGATGGAGAAGAAACCCTAATCCATATTATGCTCCAATATCATATTCCACTCTCCACTTCATACACAATGAATACTCCTCACAAGTTACAACAACAAATAACTAATTTAAAATCTCCATTCCATTAAAAAACCAAAGGAATCTATAGAACAATAAAAGACCAAAGGCATATATACCTATTAAAATCTTTCAATGACTGAGGAAGCTGAAAGTGAAAGGGACAGGATTTAGGACTTTAGGTCAATTCCCTTTCTGACATTCGCATCAAATGCTAAGACACCTTTTTCATTTTTGTTACAAAATACTAGGATTTGCTATAACCAATATTACCAATTGGGTATGGGTGGGTAATAAAATAAACACCAAAGACAGCATAAAAATCGCAACCACCATAAGCTAGAAAGAGAAAAACACACAGATATAGAATGAATGGTTGAAATTTGGTGTGAGATGTTATTACCTTGCAAAGTACGATGGAGAAGAAACCCAAAACCAAAGACCATATTCTAATGTCCATTTCATACATAGTGAATATCTAAAATAGATTCTCTTTTCTCTTTGTCCACCATACTCCTCACAAGTCACAACAACAAATTTAAAATCTCCATTCCATTAAAAAACCAAAGGAATCTAAAGAACAAGAAAAGACAAAAGGCATATACCTATTAAAATCTTGCAATGATTGAGGAAGCTGAAAGTGAATGGGATGGGATTTAGGACTTTAGGTCAATCCCCTTTCTGCCCTTCGCATCAAATGCTAAGAATTTTTTTCATTTTTGCTACTAAATACTAGGACAGCTAAAACCAATTTCACAAATTGGGTATGGGTAGTAACGCTAAACACCAAAGACAGCATAAAAATTGCAACTACCATAAGCTAGAAAGAGAAAAACACACAGATATAGAATGAATGTGGAAATTTGGTGTGAGATGTTATTACCTTGCAAAGTACGATGGAGAAGAAAACCTAAACCAAAGATCATATTCCACTGTCCACTTCATACACAGTGAATATCTAAAATAGATTCTCTTTTCTCCTTTGTCCACCATACTCCTCACAAGTCACAACAACAAACAACTAATTTAAAGTCTCTGTTCCATTAAAAAACTAAAGGAATCTAAAGAACCAGAAAAGACCAAAGGCATATACCTATTAAAATCTTGCAATAACTGAGGAAGCTGAAAGTGAAAGGGATGGGATTTAGGACTTTAGGTCAATTCCCTTTCTAACCTTCGCATCAAATGCTAAGACAACTTTTTCATTTTTGTTACAAAATACTAGGACACCTAAAACCAATTTCACCAATTGGGTATGGGTAGTAACGATAAACACCAAAGACAGCTTAAAAATCGCAACCCCCATAAGCTAGAAAGAGAAAAACTCACAGTTATAGAATGAATGGTGAAAATTTGGTGTGAGAAGTTATTACCTTGCAAAGTACGATGGAGAAGAAACCCTAAACCAAAGTTCATATTCCACTGTCCACTTCATACACAGTGAATATCTAAAACAGATTCTCTTTTCTCCTTTGTCCACCATACTCCTCACAAGTCACAACAACAAACAACTAATTTAAAATCTCCATTCCATTAAAAAACCAAAGGAATCTAAAGAACAAGAAAAGACCAAAGGAATATACCTATTAAAATCTTGCAATGACTGAGGAAGCTGAAAGTGAAAGGGACGAGATTTAGGACTTTAGGTCAATTCCCTTTCTGACCTTTGCATCAATTTCTAAGACAACTTTTTCAATTTTTCCATCTGGCATGTTACGCATCAAATGCTAAGACAAATTTTATTTTTTGGATATTGTTGTTGTTATTTTTGATAAGTAGCTTTTTAATATAAAAAATTAAAATTAAAAATGGTAACATGCCAAATTTGAAAAAATATATTTTGTATTCGTCTTCTTTTTAACAGATAAGCAATAATCATGTAGTTAAAATAAAAATACTACAAATCTGGGATTGTTTTTAGATAATAATCATGTAGTTATTTGTTGCTTATAAAAAATGTAGTTAATTGTTGCTTATAATAAAATGTAGTTATTTGTTAACATTATTTTTCTTAAAATAATACTATTCATTAGAAAAATAATAATATAACGCTAACCTTATAATATGTGTTGGAAATCATTGAATTTATAAATACATATACACTAAAAAATAAACTATAACAGTTAATTATTTAACATTAAATATTTAGAAAAGTTTAGTATTTATTTTAGTTAAATTAGTCCCATTATTTTTATTTTTATCATTAAAATCTCAGATTCATTTCAAAAAAAAATATCAACAAATATAGAATTATCACATACAACAAATTCAAAAGATAACAACATGCTACTAACACCATTAACACTATCATTTTAATATGTATTAATTGCTAAAAAAAATTATACTCTTATTTGATGTTAGTGTATGTTTGCTAAAAACTCACATAGTAAATGTAAAGCATTTAGTACTAGAGGTATATTTGAGATAAAATTTCAATTTCATAGTATTTAATTAGCTCATTGGTCTTTGTGTTTTTTGTAATTTCTTTTTATATTAGGTGCTAAGTGAATAGTACGCTTGCAGACATTATTTTTCTCTCTTTTGAGGGTTGTTTGTTTATTTATTTCGATTTTTTGCTATTTGGCAATTGGTATTTTTGTGTATTTAATAACAATTATAACTAAAAAAATAATATAGTTACATATTTTTTTACTTGAAAAATATTAGTTAAAATTAATTTTGTGCATATAATGTAAAAAATAGGATTTTTTTATTAAGTCAAACAATTTGATGTTGTCACCCCACAAGGTCTTTTAGAAAGACGGATGGTCTTTCGAAAACACAGAGATGTAGGTTCGGGGGTCAGTTATGTGTGGGGAAGGTATTAGCACCCCACACATCCTTTCTACCGAAAGGGAACCTTTAACTTGATGTGTGGTTTAGACAAAGGTTTGGTTTGAAAACGACTTGTTCTACTTCTTTTCTTTTCTTTTTATTTGAAAGGATTTTTGGAAAATGGAGGAGAAAGGAAATCTTTTGTTATCTTTGAAAGGCGGAATAAAACAAACATTTTTTTAAAAAGGGGTGGGAAAGAGAATTCTTTTTATGTTTTTTTGAAAGTGTGATTGACGGGACATGAACCCGGTCCTACGTATCCCCACTGTGATGAGGAATCAAAGCTACATAGTTCTCGTCTTTTGTTTTTGAGAATGATTTGAGAGTTTTTCGCAATTGGGCGAGCGTTTGTGACGACCAAACAACAACGGTTTAGAGTGGTCGCACTACTAACTCTTTTGAAAATGAAATCGTCATTAACAATTAAATGGCAACGGCGCGAGTGATCATCAATGACAATTGGTTTTTATTTAACGAAGAAAAGGTTTTCGCAAAGAGGTCGAGCATTCGTGGCGACCAAACAACAACGGTTTAGAGTGGCCACACTACTAACTCTCGGGAAAAATCATCATTAACAATCAAATGACAACGGCGCGAGTGATCATTGATGACAATTTAGTTTTATTGGAGTTTTGAAGAAGGGTTTTGGAAAAGAGTTTTGAAAAAAAAAACGAAGTAGAACAATTTCAACCAAATTCCAAGTCCATAACCAAATGCAAAATGAATGAATGAAGTTCAAACATATTCACTAATCAAGCAATCATGAACATGTTGATCATCAACTAAGATTAAGCATGCCAATACAATCAAGAGATTTAATTGTCAAAGATGCAAGATAAAGTTCTCAAAACAATTGTGCGTGTGTGTGAGAATTACTACGGAACGGGTAGCAATCTCAAAGAGGGGTGCATTTATCTTAAGAGTACATGCATGGGGGAGGAATTGCACACAATTAAATCAAGACATTTAAATGGCATCATGAACAAGAGAATACAATTGATTATAGGCATAGAATGATCTAGGTTAGATGAATGAACATGCAAGCAATGATGTGCATGATTAGGCAAATATGCAAATGCATGAGCATACAAGGATATGAATGAATGATCATACAAGACTATGCATGAATGAATAGGCATACAAGACTATGCATGAATAAATGATTGAGCATACAAAACTATGAATGCATGAGCATAGTTATTGTGCAAGGTATCATTTGAGTATGCATGAACATGTGAATATGCGAGTTAGAAATGAACGCAAAAGAATAAGTAAGAGGATGCATGAAGTATGCGAAATGTCTTTGGGTTTTTAAGTAAATAATTCATGATTCAAAGTGGTAAAAAGCTAGATGAGTTATGGTAAGAAGCTTTGATGCAATGTAGTAAAAGAAAAGAATGCAAAGTGGTAAAAAGTTTAATGAAATAAGTGGTAAAAAGTTTTATGACATAAGTGGTTGTAGCGACCAAAAAATCCGAGAATGGATTCTTCGAAGTTCGAAAGGAAGCCGCCACCAAATTTTAGTTTAAGGGCAAATTCGGAAAATCCCTTTTAGTTTTAGGATAAGGCAAGTTTAAAGGTTCGGGAGTCGTTATGCGTGGGGAAGGTATTAGCACCCCACGACATCCTTCGTCTAATTATTTATGGTTTATTAATATTTACCCTTTTTATTTATAGTGAAAAAGACTTAATTAAATTTTTAATTTTTAGTGCTTGACAAGAGTGGACTCTTGCTCCTACGTACCTCCGAATGCAATGGAGGAATCAAAGCTACGTAGTTCTTCCTGAAAAAGGTTTGTTGGTTGGTGTTTTTAGTGTAGGGGTCCTAGGACTCCTTGAACTGCATGTACCATCGATTCCTAGGACGACTGACTAACCCGATTGTACAAAACGACTTAGTCCCCTACTTTTTGAAAGTATTTTTGAGGTTTTTTGAAAGAAGTTTGTTTGATGTGAGGTGAGTTAGTTTTAGAATAGGTATTCTAGAACTCTTGAACTGTACAGCTCATTAGTTCTAGAACGCTGACTAACCCGGTTGTACAACCGACTTAGTCCCCTATTTTTTAGGAAAACTGATTTATTTATTTACTTACAAGTTTTTAGGATTACTGAACTGTACAGCTCATTGGTCCTAGGATGATGACTAACCCAGTTGTACAACCGACTTAGTCTTTTATTTGATTTTTGAAGAAATAAACTAATTTGTGCATAAAAAAAAAAAGACAAAAACTGATAATTAATAAAGACTAGGCTAAAAAAATAAATAAATAACTATATACATAAATAAATATGAATAGATATATAAATAAACAATAAACAAATAAATAAATAAATAGATTATATTATAAATAAATGATAAATAAATATGTACATAAAAATAAACAAAATAAATACAAAACTAACCTGGACTCGACGAGTGCCGAACCGGACTGAGCAATCTGACCAGGTTAATCACGAACCGGACTCCTATCTGGTCCATTTTGACCCCAAGACCGCAAGAACCGCTTTGAGAATCGAAAAGCCAACTCAAAACGTCCAAATGATCAAAGACGATTTTTTAGTGAAATGAGCCGCGAACGCTTTGACCCAAAAGATCACTTAACCCGCCAATGATCCCCCCCTCTAATCTTCACCTCTCAACCCCTTTTATATCCAATTGCTAGGGAGCTCTTGTTTCTTGTGAGCAATGTGGGACTAAAACAATGTAGAGAAAGCAATTCCCCTTTAAAATACAATTCCCGTTTTTCTCAAACATGTCACCGTAAAATTGCGATTCCGGATTCGTTAACCGTTGGATCCTCTTTCTTTTTTGACAGTAGGTTCATGAGACATATATCTACGCTTTCACCAATCGGATCGTTGAAACGAGGTCTTATGAGAGAGAAATTGCCTTCGCAATAGCTGCAGTTTTTGGTCCGTTTTTCTCAAACCTCTCATTGTAAAGTGCGATTCCGGATTCGTTAACCGTCGGATCGTCTTCATTTTTTGACAGTAGGTTCGTGAGACATATATCTCCACTTTCACCGTTCGGATCGTCAAAAAGAGGTCCGAGGAGAGAGAAATTGCCTTCGCAATAGAGCTGCAGATTTGGGTATTTCATCTTTTTGTTCTTATTTTGTAAGCTCTTATGCTTTGCTTCACTTGCTTTTTCAATTACTCAAAGAGGGTCAAAAGAAAATAACATGTGGGATGATTGACCAAGAATCAAATCATGCATCTTTATATTAATTGTGGTTGATATGCACAAGCTACTTATCTTTTACTTGAGTACATAGAAACGTTTGTTGCACATACACTACTTAATAAAATAAAAAAATATTACAATGATATAAGAACTCGGATAAAATTGGGGTATAATAGTTTGCCCTCTTTATTTATATTTTACAATTTTTTTAGTAGAAATAGAAATAAAGATAGAATAGACGTCAATTTTGTCCGTTTAGAGGGGAAATAGAGGTTTGAGAATAAACAGGGAGCGGTTAACACTTGGCGTATTAACCGCGAACAAAATGAAGGGTCGCTCGGGATCTGAAGGAGCACTAAGGCTCTAAAAGCCCACTCGGGGTCTGAAGGAGCACTAAGGCTCTGAAGGACCACTAAGGGTCCGAAGGAGCACGAAGGCTCACGAAGGACCACACGGGTCCGGAAGGCCGCCTAGGCCTTATTTGAAGGACCATCGTGGTAGTCGAAGGAGCGCAACTAGCTACGGTACTAGTTAAGCGGCCCGAGGGGGCCTTTATATTCGAGCGCCATGATGAGTCAAGATCGGTCTAGAATCGATATGTTGACCATGAAGGACGTCCACTGTGTCTTAGGCTGACACAACTAGTCTGAAGGACCACGCGGGGTCTGCGAAGGTCCGTCGGGCTCGACTCCGACGTTGCGACCTGGGCCACTTAGGGCATCGAAGGAGCGTTGTGCTCGGGAAGGACCACTCGGGTCCGAGGATCAACTTGGTGATCCGTGATATGATATGAGATTAACGCTTAAAGCTAGCGATATTAGAGGAACAAAACATAGGAACGACACTTATCGTGTTTATCCGGGCACACCTAACAAATGCATCTTCTCGAGGAGGGAAAAGCTTTCTTCATTTGGCATGCAATTAATGGTGGTGCGCGCGACGCAATGATTGGTATCCGTGGAATGATTTTTTCTCTTTGTTTTTGTTTTTTTTGCTTGTTACGTAATAAATGCATGAAATGCAAATGTGAATATGATGCAAATGAAATGATTGAATGCTAATGCCATGGTGCATGCATGATGCGATGATATGAGTGATTGGGTGCAAAACATTTTTTTTTGTAATGATAAGATGCGAGACTTTGGATGCGAGAAGCATGGGTGAATATTGATCATTCTTTGGAAAAATTAGTTTTGATTCAAACTTCGGCATTCTCAAGGTCATTATCTCAGACACTGATATGCAAAAGTACTTGACCGTATTTGCAAGCTCGCTTATTTTTCCTTCCATTATGATGCCCCTTGATGATCGAAATTTATGTCCACAAAGTTACCTAAGTGAATTTTTAGCATCACATGATCAACTTGTGTGTTCTCTCTCTCAAGCTTTGTTTAGTAAAGACATATGTTAGTGCAAGTATGAATGAGTCGCTTAACTTGGGGTTCTAAAGGCCTACGGTGAGGATATTTGTGGCACATGAAGGGGTGAATGACTGATCTGGTCTTTGTCAAGGTCATCAAAGGTAGGTTTTCCCAAGCCAAGAAATGCAGGACTGCCCCAATTTAGATTTGATGACGGTGAGTGAATAACTTGCCCCTGTCTAGTGGTGACAAGCTAGGGGTGTAGCGACCGAAAAATCCGGGAAAGGATTCTTCGAAGTTCGAAAGGAAGTTGCCACCAAATTTTAGTTTAAGGGCAAATTCGGGAAATCCCTTTAAGTCTGGACAATGCGAGTTTAAGGTTCGGGAGTCGTTATGCGTGGGGAAGGTATTAGCACCCCACGACATCCTTTGGTCTAATTTAATTGTAGATTTATTAATAATTACCCTTTTATTTATAGAGGAAAAGACTTATTTAAATTTTTAGTTTTTAGTGCTTGACAAGAGTGGACTCATGCTCCTACGTACCTCCGGATGCAATGGAGGAATCAAAGCTACGTAGTTCTTCCTGAAAAGGGGTTGTGGGTTGGTGTTTTTTAGTGTAGGGGTCCTAGGATTCCTTGAACTGCATGTACCATCATCGATTCTAAGACGACGACTAACCCGATTGTACAACCGACTTAGTCCCCTACTTTTTGAAAGTAACTTTTGAGTTTTCGAAAGAAATTGGTTTGGTGTGAGGTGGGTCAGTTTTAGAATAGGTATTCTAGAACTCCTGAACTGTACAGCTCATTAGTTCTAGAACGCTGACTAATCCGGTTGTACAATCGACTTAGTCCCCTGTTTTTAGGAAAAATGGTTTATTCGTATTCATTAAGTTTTCAGGGTTACTGAACTGTACAGCTCATTGGCCCTAACATAATGACTAACCCGGTTGTACAACCGACTTAGCCGTTTATTTAGGAAAATAGTTTATTCGTATTTATTAAGTTTTCAGGGTTACTGAACTGTACAACTCATTGGCCCTAAAATAATGACTAACCCGGTTGTACAACCGACTTAGCCGTTTATTTAGTGACTATTGGAATACACTAAAATATACCTCATAATATTTAGGTTGTATCGTAGAGTGATTTAGAATATCTTAGACCATCTATTGGGATTAATTTCCATACATCATTATTTGTTTCCTTATTTGATTAGGATTAGAAATTCAGTATTTAGTCTAAATAAAGATTAGTTAACTGAAACCAAGGTCAACTGAAACCGAAGTCACATGATGCATTTTTAACCGTCAACGAACCAATTATCACAAAAGCTATAGGTTCTCATGCTGCTTTGCTGCTAAGAATTCAAAGAAAACAAACAAGCAATAAAAATGATTTTTAATAAAACCATAAACAAAACTTTAAGTGGACATTCCCTGTTACATCAGCTGTTTTGTTTATGAAGAGGACATCAGGGTAGTTAGTTTCAGTATAAAAAGGCACTGCATCGTAAGCTTCATAGAAAAGATTTCCTGACTCTGTTACTTGATTTTTCTTCTGTGACTGCTACGCCTTTTTTCCTTTAGATCTTAGAAACCTCAAAACCGTGTTTGGCGGATTAGGGTTTCGATGTGAAACTCTAATCCTATTTTTGGGTGATTTTAGCAAAGTAGTTTTTCGCCTTGGTTTTCGCCCTTAGACCCTAGGTTAACCGTTTATTTATAGGTAGAAATTAGGTTTTAGCATTAATTGCTGTTTGACTGGGCTTTTGCAGATCTGATAATGTTGGCTTGCTGAGCATTCTTGGAGAGCAAGAACAGACCCCAAAGATTACTGATGCTGCTCCTTTATTTAATTTTCGTTTTTTATATTCTTTGTATTTTTAATATTATCATTTTTTGTATTTTTGGACATTTTGGACAATTAGACACTTTTAAAATGTAAATAAAATTAAATAGATTTTTTGACATTTTTGAACTATATATATATATATATATATATATATATATATATATATATGCTCAAAATAAGGATGAAATAATAACAATAGAAAAGAAGTCGGAATGATGAGCCCAAATTAGTAGAAAACAACTCGAATAAGCCCATTTGCAAGGAAACGACTCGGATAAACCCAATTAAGTTCGACTAGGCCCAAATACGAAAATTCAACTAAAGAATGTGCGAAAAGATCGATCATTCATACGCATTCTTAATTTAAACAACGACATTTCGACTTAGTTGAAGAGGTTAGTTGAGACACCTTTTTAGTGACTCTCGCAATTGCACGACTTGAGAACAAATAATAAAATAAACGACTAAAAACCGGGAAAAGAATACGGACAAAATTGGGGTATAACAGCTGCCCCTCTTTATTAGTATTTTACTAGAAAGTGATGAGTTCTCGAACTTTCGCAGTAGAAATAGGAATAAAGATAAGATAGACGCTAATTTTGTCCGTTTAAGGGGGAAGCGGAGAGTTTAAGAAATAATAGGGGCTGGTTAACACTTGGCGCATTAACCGAGAGCTGAATGAAGGGTCAACAAGGACCTGAAGGAGCACTAAGGCTCTAAAGGACCACTCGTGGTCCGGAAGGAGCACTAAGGCTCTGAAGGACCACCCAGGGTCTGGAAGGCTGCCTAAGCCTTAATTGAAGGACCATCGTGGTCTGAAGGAGCGCAATTAGCTATGGTACTAATTAAACGGTCTGAGGGGGCCTTTATACTCGAGCGGCCATGATGAGTCAAGATCAGGTCTAGAACTGATATGTTGACCATGAATGACGTCCACTGTGTCTTAGGCTGACACAACTAGTCTGAAGGACCACTCGGGGTCTGCGAAGGTCCGTCGGGCTCGACTCCGACGTTGCGACCTGGGCCACTTAGGGCACTGCTCTGAAGGACCACTTGGGGTCTATAGAGATCAACCTGGTGATCTGTGATATGATATGAGATCAATACTTAAAGCGCTGATATTAGAGGAACAAAATATAGGTATCGACACTTGAAGTCGATTCAGAAGCAATACATGTAATGCATGCACCTGTAACAATTGATTTTTGGTGGGGTAATGGATGAAATGGGTGATTCCTTTCTCTTTTGTTTTTTCTTTTTGCCTGTTTTTTCGAGCACACCTAACAAATGCATATTCCCGAGGAGGGAAAAGCTTTCTTCATTTGGCAATGCAATTAATGGTCCACGCGTATGTGCAATGATTGGTATCTGGTGGAATGATTTTTTTTCTCTTCTGTTTTTTGCTTTTTTGCTTGTTACGTAATAAAGGCATGAAATGCAAATGTGAATATGATGCAAATGGAATGATTGAATGCTAATGCCATGGTGCATGCATGATGCGATGATATGATATGATATGATATGATATGATATGATATGATATGATATGATATGATATGATATGATATGAGTGATTGAGGTATAGAAACATTTTTGGTAATGATGAGATGTGAGACTTTAGATGCGAGAAGCAGAGGTGAATATTGATCATTCTTTGAAAAAAATAGTTTTGATTCAATACTGCAGCAATCTCAATGTTGTTATTTACAGACACTGATGTGAAAAAGTATTTGCAAGCTCGCTCATTTTTCTCTTCCATTTTGATGCCCCATGATGACTGAAGTTTTGGCCCACACAGCTAAATAAGTGGATTTCCAACATCATATGATCAACTTGTGTTTTCTCTCTCTGAAGCATTGTTTTGTGGAGATGTATAGTAGTGCGAATATAGATGAATGAGTTAGTTAACTTGGGGTTCTAAAGACCTAGGGTGTGGACATTTGTGGCACATGAAGGGGTGAATTACTGACTGGTCTTTGTCAAGGTCATGAAAGGTAGGTTTTCCCAAGCCAAGAAATGCAGGACTGCCCCAATTTAGATTTGATGATGGTGAGTGAATAACTTGCCCCTGTCTAGTGGTGACAAGCTAGGGGTGTAGAAGACGATGAACTGGGAATGTATTGGCTTTGGAATGAAAGGCGGAAAGCAAGAGACTTTGTCTCAACCCATAGAGTTTGGTGTTGCCCCATTTATGGTAAGGACAATATTGCCCCGGCTAGAGTAGCAACGTTTTAGGGTAATGAGTTGAGAAATTGCCCCGGTATTGTTTTGTGGATATGAATATGACAAGGGATGAGGTGAGTGTAGGGCGGATTTCTCCAAGTAAAGGGTGAAGGGATTGCCCCACTTGGTAATGGGATTTCAAATGGTTGTTTTAGTGAGTTTGTGAAAGGTCACAGAGTTAGGGTTATGGGTTTTCGGAGTTTGTCTTGTATGGCTATAGGCTGGGTGTGGTATGGGATGGACACTGTACAAATTTCCCCAAGTTAAGTGGAACAAATGGTGAAAGGATTTACCTACTTTGGGATCTAGGTGACGATCCTAGCATAAACCTTTTGGTTATCTTTAGAATGACTCTCAGACTATGATAGTCTTGAGTTTGCTATGAAAACTGCATTTGGTGATCACTAAACTTTGCATTTATATCAATGGAACTTGAATGAACCTTTGGAGTGCAAGCCTTTTTTGATTTTTTTTTTTGAGATACATATATTTTTTGAGCAAACATATTGTAAATAAATAAACTTATTTGTCCTAAGATTAAAACTTTGAGAAAAGAAAAGCAATCGGTCATTGATCGGAATGAACTCTAGAGGGTTGTAACGTGGCCGATGGTTCAGTGATTTATGAGGGAAATGATAATTGGGCTCAAAGTAGTGTTTGGGGATTGATGGGACGGATGAATTTTTATTGAGCGGTATGATTTGGCTAATGGTTAATGGTTTGTGAAAGAAGGGGTTATTAGGCTCAATGAAGTGTTCGATGATTGATGGGACAAATGATTTGGTGATGTAACCTGGCTAATGGGTGATGATTTATGAAGGAAATGGTTGTTAGGCTCAAAGGAGTGTTTGAGGTTTTATTGAGACAGTAATTGATGGGTCTCATGGTAGGATGGACTTGTTTAGGATTGTAATGTGGCTAAGGGTTTATGGAGGATAGGATATTGAGGCTAAAAGAAGTGTTTGAGGTTTGTTTTAGACAAGGATCTCTTATGCTTTAATGGTGTGAAGCAACAAATTACGACTTACTTGTACTACTTTTGTCTTTGTTTTCTCTAATTTGTTTTTTTGGGATTTTTAATCCTCTTTTTTGACTTCACTCTTTTGTGATTTTTGTTTCTTTTTTTTTGGGTGAACGAGCTGATAAAACTAATGCACCATTTTTGATGCGGAATCGATTCTTGTCTAGGGTGGTTGAGAGATTTTTAGGATTTTTGGCTTAAGGTGGGTGGTAAAGGATTTTTGAAGATATGGAAAGATGGTTCAACTTCATTTCAAATCATGATTGCTTGTTTTCTCAAAAAATAACTTAAAGACAATAATTTACTTATTTTATATACTTGCTCTTTTTCTTTATTTCTCCTTTTTTGTGTGCCCTAATTTTTGCTTAGGCCGCTCTTACGAGTTTTCAACCTAACGGGCCTTTTGATTTTTTTGTAAAGGACTTGCACCAAGGGAATACAATGTTGACAAGGTATTTTGGAGATCACAAATTTGCCCCAGTGTGAGGGCGTCAAGTGTTATTTCAATAGTGAGAACAAATCAAAAAGTCGACTAGTTAGGGGAGTATGTACTTTAGGGTGGTCGGGGCGGGATTAGACTCAGACGGGGGGTGATGACGTCGAGGTAGGGATATCAACTGACTCAAACAAGAATGAAGTCACATGTCATACACAAATCACTACACGAATGCTTCGTAAAAAGTTAACAACAGTTTTAACATGAATGAAATTTTGATGGACTATTTTGGTCATTCATCATGGGGCGGATGAGATGCAACGCTTTGTTGAAAAAAATGTGAACGAGCTGCTAATTTGAAAAATTGAGTGTCTTGAAACACCTTGAGCTTGCAACGAAGTATGACTAAATATTTTTAAAAAGAATGATTTATTTCACAAGAACGTCTCACCTCTCATCAAATTTTTTTCTAAAATTATGCTTTTTTATTTCTATAATGCATGATGTAAGTATGCAAATGAATGAGTGTGCATGAAATGCGAATGAATGTATGTGAAATGCGAATGTAATGATAATGTATGTGAAAGAAATGATAATATATGATTTTATTTATCGCGTCGGGGAATTATAAGTTTTACGTTTGGAGAGTAAAGTACAAAGTTTGACTTTGACTTTAGCATGCATGGCTTCTCTCCAAAATAAAGCTTTTAATTATCAGGCAGTCGTAACATAAGATGTTTATTTTTGTTTTTGTAATGCAAAGAAAAAATGCATGAGGTATGGTTTCTAAGAAACTTCATGTAAATAATGATTTTGATTTTTGACTTTTGATTTTTAATTTTTTTGGATAAAGTGCATTAATGTTCGTTTGAATGCAAGGGTATAAAGCTCATTTGTGACCCTAGAAGGGTACCCTATGGAGTGGGTCTAAGGTTTCTTTTATAGTGAGCCTCACAAGGGTAGTTTTAAAGAATCCTACACAAGGTTCCTAGAGCCAAGGACCCCAATCAAGAATATCGACCCCAACAATAGGCAAGCTATTATTAGAAGGATAGCATCCTTAAAAGGGATCAAACTCTAGGTGAGATTTTCATGACCACCCAACGAGACGCACGCCCCATGAGACCATCATTACACAATCTCGTTTCTAACTTAGGTTTGCACTCAAGTCCGGTAGAGGACTTTTTCTCACATGTGTGTGCGTATGTAATTGTGAAGTGTGTGTAGGAGCAATTTAAAAACAACCCAAAAGCTTCTGCAAACAGACAAACAAACATATATACATAAATATCGTCTTCTATCCTAGGGTTCATAAATCACATAAAAGTATAAGATGCGAAAAATAAAATAAATAAATAAAGGAAGGGTAAAAATTAAATTAATCCTAAATAATTAGACTAGGTTTTGACTCTCTAAAGAAAATTAAGTCCCCAGTGAAGTCGCCAGTTGTAGCGACCGAAAAATCCGGGAAAAGATTCTTCGAAGTTCGAAAGGAAGCCGCCACCAAATTTTAGTTTAAGGGCAAATTCGGGAAATCCCTTTAAGTCTGGACAAGGCGAGTTTAAGGTTCGGGAGTCGTTATGCGTGGGGAAGGTATTAGCACCCCACGACATCCTTTGGTCTAATTTAATTGTAGATTTATTAATAATTACCCTTTTATTTATAGAGGAAAAGACTTATTTAAATTTTTAGTTTTTAGTGCTTGACAAGAGTGGACTCATGCTCCTACGTACCTCCGGATGCAATGGAGGAATCAAAGCTACGTAGTTCTTCCTGAAAAGGGGTTGTGGGTTGGTGTTTTTTAGTGTAGGGGTCCTAGGATTCCTTGAACTGTACAGCTCACTGATTCCTAAGACGCTGACTAACCCGATTGTACAACCGACTTAGTCCCCTACTTTTTGAAAGTAACTTTTGAGTTTTCGAAAGAAATTGGTTTGGTGTGAGGTGGGTCAGTTTTAGAATAGGTATTCTAGAACTCCTGAACTGTACAGCTCATTAGTTCTAGAACGCTGACTAATCCGGTTGTACAATCGACTTAGTCCCCTGTTTTTAGGAAAAATGGTTTATTCGTATTCATTAAGTTTTCAGGGTTACTGAACTGTACAGCTCATTGGCCCTAACATAATGACTAACCCGGTTGTACAACCGACTTAGCCGTTTATTTAGGAAAATAGTTTATTCGTATTTATTAAGTTTTCGTGGTTACCGAATCAGATAACTCATTGGCCCTAAAATAATGACTAACCCGGTTGTACAACCGACTTAGCCGTTTATTTAGTGACTATTGGAATACACTAAAATATACCTCATAATATTTAGGTTGTATCGTAGAGTGATTTAGAATATCTTAGACCATCTCTTGGGATTAATTTCCATACATCATTATTTGTTTCCTTATTTGATTAGGATTAGAAGTTCAGTATTTAGTCTAAATAAAGATTAGTTAACTGAAACCAAGGTCAACTGAAACCGAAGTCACATGATGCATTTTTAACCGTCAACGAACCAACTATCACAAAAGCTATAGGTTCTCATGCTGCTTTGCTGCTAAGAATTCAATGAAAACAAACAAGCAATAAAAATGATTTTTAATAAAACCATAAACAAACCTTTAAGTGGACATTCCCTGTTACATCAGCTGTTTTGTTTATGAAGAGGACATCAGGGTAGTTAGTTTCAGTATAAAAAGGCACTGCATCGTAAGCTTCATAGAAAAGATTTCCTGACTCTGTTACTTGATTTTTCTTCTGTGACTGCTACGCCTTTTTTCCTTTAGATCTTAGAAACCTCAAAACCGTGTTTAGCGGATTAGGGTTTCGATGTGAAACTCTAATCCTATTTTTGGGTGATTTTAGCAGTAGTTTTCTGCATTGGTTTCTGTCCTTTAGACCCTAGGTTAACCGTTTATTTATAGGTAGAAATTAGGTTTTAGCATTAATTGCTGTTTGACTGGGCTTTTGCAGATCTGATAATGTGGGCTTGCTGAGCAGTCTTGGAGAGCAAGAACAGACCCCAGAGATTACTGATGCTGCTCCTTTATTTAATTTTCGTTTTTTATATTCTTTGTATTTTTAATATTATCATTTTTTGTATTTTTGGACATTTTGGACAATTAGACACTTTTTAAAATGTAAATAAAATTAAATAGATTTTTTTGACATTTTTGAACTATATATATATATATATATATATATATATATATATATATATATATATATATGCTCAAAATAAGGACTAAATAATAACAATAGAAAAGAAGTCGGAATGATGAGCCCAATTATGTAGAAAACAACTCGAATAAGCCCATTTGCAAGGAAACGACTCGGATAAACCCAATTAAGTTCGACTAGGCCCAAATACGAAAATTCAACTAAAGAATGTGCGAAAAGATCGATCATTCGCGCGCATTCTTAATTTAAACAACGGCATTTCGACTTAGTTGAAGAGGTTAGTTGAGACACCTTTTTAGTGACTCTCGCAATTGCACGACTTCAGAACAAATAATAAAATAAACGACTAAAAACCGGGAAAAGAATACGGACAAAATTGGGGTATAACAAGGGGTGTAGAAGATGATGAACTGGGAATGCATTGGCTTTGGAATGAAAGGCGTAAAGCAAGAGACTTTGTCTCAACCCATAGAGTTTGGCGTTGCCCCATTTATGGTAAGGACAAGATTGCCCCGGCTAGAGTAGTAGCGTTTTAGGGTAATGAGTTGAGAAATTGCCCCGGTATTGTTTTGTGGATATGAATATGACAAGGGATGAGGTGAGTGTAGGGCGGATTTCTCCAGGTAAAGGGTGAAGGGATTGCCCCACTTGGTAATGAGATTTCAAATGGTTGTTTTAGTGAGTTTGTGAAAGGTGACAGAGTTAGGGCTATGGGTTTTTTGAGTTGGTCGGGTATGTATGTTTAGACTGGGTGTGGTGTGGGATGGACGTTGGACACATTTCCCCAAGCTTAAGTGGAACAAATGGTGAAAGGATTTCCCCACTTTGGGATCTAGGTGACGATCCTAGCATAAACCTTTTGGTTATCTTTAGAATGACTCTCAGACTATGATAGTCTTGAGTTTGCTATGATGAAAACTGCACTTGGTGATCGCTAACCCTTGCCTTTATATCAATGGAACTTGAATGAACCTTTGGAGTGCAAGCCCTTTTTGATTTCTTTATTTTGAGTTTTTTTAGATACATTTTTTTAGCAAACATATTGTAAATAAATAAACTTATTTGTCCTAAGATTAAAACTTTGAGAAAACAAAAGCAATCGGTCATTGATCGGAATGAACTCTAGAGGTTGTAACGTGGCCGATGGTTTAGTGATTTATGAGGAAATGATAATTGGGCTCAAAGTAGTGTTTGGGGATTGATGGGACGGATGATTTTTTATTGAGCAGTATGATTTGGCTAATGGTTAATGGTTTGTGAAAGAAGGGGTTATTAGGCTCAATGAAGTGTTTTATGATTGATGGGACAAATGATTTGGTGATGTAACTTGGCTAATGGGTGATGATTTATAAAGGAAATGGTTGTTAGGCTCAAAGGAGTGTTTGAGGTTTTATTGAGACAGTAATTGATGTGTCTCATGGTAGAATGGACTTGTTTAGGATTGTAATGTGGCTAAGGGTTTATGGAGGGTAGGATATTAAGGCCAAAAAAAGTGTTTGAGGTTTATTTTAGACAAGGATCTCTTTATGCTTTAATAGTGTGAAGCAACAGCTCACGACTTGTACTACTTTTGTCTTTGTTTTTTCTAATTTGTTTTTTTTTTGGATTTTTTAATCCATTTTTTTGACTTCACTCTTTTGTGCTTTTTGTTTTTTTTTTTGGCTGAGTGAGCTGATAAAAGTGATGCACCATTTTTTGATGCGGAATCGATCCTTGTCTAGGGTGATTGAGAGATTTTTAGGATTTTTGGCTTAAGGTGGGTGGTAAGGGATTTTTGAGGATATGGAAAAATGGTTCAACTTCATTTCAAATCATGATTGCTTGTTTTCTCAAAAAATAATTTAAAGACAATAATTTACTTATTTTATATACTTGCTCTTTTTTCTTTATTTCTCCTTTTTTGTGTGCCCTAATTTTTGCTTAGGCCGCTCTTACGAGTTTTCAACCTAATGTGCCTTTTTGATTTTTTTGTAAAGGACTTGCACCAAGGGAATACAATGTTGACAAGGTATTTTGGAGATCACAAATTTGCCCAGTGTGAGGGTCTCAAGTGTTATTTCAATAGTGAGAACAAACCAAAAAGTCGACTAGTTAGGGAGTATGTACTTTATGGTGGTCGTGGTGGGATAAGACTTGGACGGGGATGATGACAATGTAGGGACATTAATCGACTCAAACAAGAATGAAGACACATGTGACACACAAATCACTACAAGAATGCTTCATAGAGAGTTAACATCAGTTTTAACATGAAAGAAATTTTTGGTGGACCATTTCGTTCATTCATCATGGGGTGGATGAAATGCAACGCTTTGTTGAAAAAATGTGTGAACGAGCTGTTAATTTGAAAAAAATTGAGTGCCTTGAAACACCTTGAGCTCACAACTAAGTATGGCTAAATTTCCCAAAGAAGAATGATTTATTTCTCACAAACGCCTCATCTCTCATCAAAGTTTTTTTGGAATAAGAATTATGCTCACTTTTTGATGCATGATGTAAGTATGTGAATGAATGAATGGACATGAAATGTGAATGAATGAAATGCGCATGATATGAGAATGAGAGTGAATGAATATGAAAGTGTGGTTTATCTATCGCGTCAGGGAATTATAAGCTTTTTATTTGGAGAGTAAAGTACAAAGTTTGATTTTGACTTTAGCATGCATGGCTTCTCTCCAACTAAAGTTTTTAACTCTCTGGCGGTCATAAAAATGCATGCAACATAAGATGTTTATTTTATTTATTTTTTGTAGTGCAAAGAAAAAGAAAAATGCATGTGGTATATTTTCTAAAAATGTAGTAAATAATGGTTTTTGGTTTTTTGATTTTTTTTTGATAAAAGACGGTATTCATAAATATTTGTTTGAATGCAAGAGTATGAAGCTCATTTGTGACCCTAAAAAGGTATCTTACGGAGTGGGTCTAAGGTTTCTTTTATAGTGCCTCACAAGGGTAGTTCTAAAGAATCCTACACAAGGTTCCTAGAGCCAAGGACCCCAGTCAAGAATACTTACCCCAACAATAGGCAAGCTATTAGAAGGGATAACATCCTCAAAAGGAATCAAACTCTAGGTGAGATTTTCGTGACCACCCAACGAGACGTACGTCCCGCAGGCCATCACTACACAATCTCGTTTTAACTTAGGTTTGCACTCAAGTCCGGGTAGAGGACCTTTTCTCATAGGTGTGTGATGTGTAGAGGTGCAGTGTGTGTAGGAGCAGTTTAAAATAAACCCAAAGATGCAAACAAAACAAACATTCATACAAATATCGTCTTCTATCTTATGGTTTATATATCACATAAAAATAAAACATGCAAAAATAAATAAATAAATAAATAAATAAGGGAAGGGTAAAAATTAAATCCTACAACTAATTAGACTAGGTTTTGACTCTCTAAAACGTTAAGTCACCAGTGAAGTCGCCAGCTGTAGCGACCAAAAAATCCGGAATGGATTCTTCAAGTTCGAAGGAAGCCGCCACCAAATTTTAGTTTAAGGGCAAATTCGGAAAATCCCTTTTAGTTTTAGGATAAGGCAAGTTTAAAGGTTCGGGAGTCGTTATGCGTGGGGAAGGTATTAGCACCCCACGACATCCTTCGTCTAATTATTTATGGTTTATTAATATTTACCCTTTTTATTTATAGTGAAAAAGACTTAATTAAATTTTTAATTTTTAGTGCTTGACAAGAGTGGACTCTTGCTCCTACGTACCTCCGGATGCAATGGAGGAATCAAAGCTACGTAGTTCTTCCTGAAAAAGGTTTGTTGGTTGGTGTTTTTAGTGTAGGGGTCCTAGGACTCCTTGAAACTGCATACCATCGATTCCTAGACGACGACTAACCCGATTGTACAACCGACTTAGTCCCCTACTTTTTGAAAGTATTTTTGAGGTTTTTTGAAAGAAGTTTGTTTGATGTGATGTGAGTTAGTTTTAGAATAGGTATTCTAGAACTCTTGAACTGTACAGCTCATTAGTTCTAAAACGCTGACTAACCCGGTTGTACAACCGACTTAGTCCCTATTTTTTAGGAAAAGTGATTTATTTATTTACTTACAAGTTTTTAGGATGACTGAACTGTACAGCTCATTGGTCCTAGGATGATGACTAACCCAGTTGTACAACCGACTTAGTCTTTTATTTGATTTTTGAAGAAATAAACTAATTTGTGCATAAAAAAAAGACAAAAACTGATAATTAATAAAGACTAGGCTAAAAAAAATAAATAAATAACTATATACATAAATAAATATGAATAGATATATAAATAAACAATAAACAAATAAATAAATAAATAGATTATATTATAAATAAATGATAAATAAATATGTACATAAAAATAAACAAAATAAATACAAAACTAACTCGACTCGACGAAAGTGCCGAACCGGATCGAGCAATCGACTGTGTTAATCACGAACCGGACTCTATCTGGTCCATTTTGACCCCAAGACCGCAAGAACCGCTTTGAGAATCGAAAAGCCAACTCAAAACGCCCAAATGATCAAAGACGATTTTTTAGTGAAATGAGCCGCGAACGCTTTGAAAAAAAAAAAAAAAAGATCACTTAACCCGCCAATGATCCCCCTCTAATCTTCACCTCTCAACCCCTTTTATATCCAATTGCTAGGAGCTCTTGTTTCTTGTGAGCAATGTGGGACTAAAACAAGGTAGATAAAGCAATTCCCTTTAAAACACAATTCCCGCTTTTTCTCAAACTCGTCACCGTAAAATTGCGATTCGGATTCGTTAACCGCTGGATCTTTCTTCTTTTTGACAGTAGGTTCATGAGACATATATCTACGCTTTCACCAATCGGATCGTTGAAACGAGGTCTTATGAGAGAGAAATTGCCTTCGCAATAGCCGCAGCTTTTTGGTCCGCTTTTTCTCAAACCTCTCATTGTAAAAGTGCGATTCGGATTCGTTAATCGTCGGATCGTCTTCATTCTTTGTGAAGAGGTTCGTGAGACATTTATCTCCATTTTCACCGCTCGGATCGTCGAAAAGAGGTCCGAGGAGAGAGAAATTGCCTTCGCAATAGAGCTGCAGATTTGGGTATTTCATCTTTTTGTTCTTATTTTGTAAGCTCTTATGCTTTGCTTCACTTGCTTTTTCAATTACTCAAAGAGGGTCAAAAGAAAATAACATGTGGGATGATTGACCAAGAATCAAATCATGCATCTTTATATTAATTGTGGTTGATATGCACAAGCTACTTATCTTTTACTTGAAGACATGTAAAACGTTTGTTGCACATACACTACTTAATAAAATAAAAAAAATATTAAAATGATATAAGAACTCGGACAAAATTGGGGTATAACAGCTGCCCCTCTTTATTTAATAGAAGGAGATATATCAAGGTAAGGAAGAACTAACAGTTTAGTTAATAGAAGGACCATTTTTTTTAACTTGAAAAGATAAAGAACATTTTAAAATATGCGGACGATAAAGCGAAAAGAGTGTAAGATAAAGGAAAAAAAAAGTTAGTCGACTTATATTTGGGTATCACTAGTTTGGAAAACTCTCGTATGTGATGCATGAGTTGTTTTCATAGATATAATAATTGTTAAATGTTTGACAGGATAAAATATTATAAATAAAGTCACAATATAAATGAGAATTTCTTATAGATTTTTATAATGTCATAACTCATGAATTTTATTTGAATATTTGTTTAATAAAGTCACAATAAATACAAAAAAAATTACAAAAATAAATAAATAAAATTTTCTTCAAACCTATTGTCTAAAAAAATTTTCTCCAAAACTCTTAGCATGAAAAAAACATAGGTACAATATATAAGATCAGATTTGACAACAATTTTAAACCATTACTAGTAGATTCCATTATAGATAACCTACTAAGCTTTTCTTCATTTGTAATGAAATTTCTCCATAACTCTTGTCACGAAAAAATCATAGGTACATTAGACATGAGCTAGTTTTGACCTCAATTTTGAACACGGATTGAATATATTGCTAGTGAAACACAGTTATTGCTTGTCTCAATTGTTTGAGTGGATCTAAGTTGACTTCTTGGATACATGAATTGCAGAATAGTCTGGACAAAACATTGACATCTTCAAAAGAAAAACACACAAAATTACTAGTCACGCTTTTCTACAATAAGCGTGTAAACAACTTAATGTATATGGTATGAAACTAAGCATGTAATATTTCAAACCTCTGCAGTTCAAGCAGAAGTTGGATTTCTTCATAGTGAAATATCCAATGGCCTTTTGGAGAAACTAATGAGTGGTGTCCACGTTGTGAATTCATAATTTGATATTTTATTTGCAGAGTGTTCCTTGAGAACAAATCCTTCGGCAAAACTGCAGTTATGTTGAAGTACGAATCATATTAGTACAATAAGAAATTCAATATCTATCTATTATTATGAATATAAAAATTAAATCAATTCTAGATCCATCATGTCAGCATATTTGCTTATAAATATTTATGGTAGAAGTACTTACGTGCAATTGCATGTATTCATTTGGTGATTCGTTGATCTGATGTGATGACGAAACAATATAACTATTGAAGGAGGTCTTTACTAATGAAAGAGGAAACAGGTGAGAGAAAGAAATAACACTAAATGAAAGTGATGAAAACAACAACTCTCAAATACAACAAAATTACATATAGCATGATTAAAATTTCTTAAGAATTTTCATCTCATGAAGAGTATTTATAAATCTATTTGGCGTTTCAAACAATGCATTTATTTTCACATACATTTGAATTTACTTAAATTTGAACATATTTAATATATGATCCAACATAAAATTAAGATTTTATATCGAACATTTAATATTTATAATATTGAGTTATATTTAATGAGATGTTTTTTTGTTGCAAAATGTTTAGATGAGTTGGACTTTGTGGGATCACCGAGTTTAGGGCAGACCCCAAAGCTCTTTGAACGCTAATAGATGTACTTACGGATCACCCACCAAAGAGATCCTCACGTTGGCAGCAAGAGTTAAACACTCGCCCTTGCGGGGAATGAGCTAACTCCTTACCAAATGAGTCAATCTTTATTGGCCTATATTTAATGAGATGTTGAATGTAACACCTTGGGCACTTTTCTTTCTTAGTAGGCACCCAAGCATGTACATCATGACCTTCTCTACCCCCAAGTAGTGTTTTTGCCTTTCATGGGAATCAAACCTTATAGAGTTTTTGCCTTTTCTTTCTTAGTGGGAATGCATTGAACTTGTACTTGAGCCCAAGAGTACAAGGTTCGATTCCCACGGAAGGCAAAAACTCTACTTGGGGGGTAGAGAAATGTACACTCTTGGGTGCCTACTAAGAAAGAAAAGGACCCAGGATGAGGAGGATAACAATGCACAAGATGATGCACAAGTTGATGCACATGTAGATGCTACTAATGATGTGAATGAAAATGAAGATAATGTTGGTGAAGGTCCTAATGATTTGAATGATGAGGAATGGATGCCGGAGTATCAGGAGACACCTTTTGTTTTGTAACTTTAGTTGTGTTTGAGACTCTTTTGTGTGTTTTTGTTATGTTATGAATTTGAGTATGTTTAGACATTTTGCTATTGTTTAATTAAGTACTTGTGGACGTGGTTGTGGTCTTTATGAATTTGATTTGAAGTTTTGAACATTGAAATTTGGAGACTTGTGTTATTTTTGTGGTAAGTTTTTATTTTTCACATTTTTAAGTTATAAATTTATACATATCATATCTATTTTTAGTACTTTTTTATATTGTCCGGCTAATGCGGTCCGACTAAAGACCGCCTACCGACCAAAGAACCAAGTGAACTAATGCCTTGACCGACACGATGACCGGTCCGGCTTTAATAACATTGCTTACAAGTACTTGTGATACAATTTCGAAGACTGAGTGACACAAACAAAAAGATAATACCATTTGTTGCATTTATTATTATATTATATATGTCACTCTATCTGTTCAAAATTGCCACACAAGTATTTGTGAGGATTTGTAGTAATTGATTTTCTTAAAATAAATATTTTTATATGCGTTTGATGTGTCAAACGTTGCATTAATTTTTTCTTATGGTTGAAATTATATAAATATGAACATACTTATTATAATATTTAACATACCATCTTTTATGTTAAATATTTAACATCTGTAATAAAGACAATATTTAACGAGATTTTGAATGGTCAAATAAAAAAAAATAATAATAGTAATATATTTATTGAAATATTGCATTTAATTTAGAACATCTATATATACACAGGTGGACCAATTGGATTATATAAAATTAAACGAACCAAAATAACCAAATGTACTGGACAGCGCAGTGGTTAATCGAGTAGTTAACAATGTCTAAGTCATTGGTTTGATACCTGCGGCTGACATTTCTGTATTTTTGCAGTCATTTAGTATATTTTTCTCAAAATTAAAACAAAAAACTACTCTTTGTAAGATTTGAACCGCGGACAATAATATTGATATGCTTAAAATTTACCATTGAACCAAATAAACAATTTAGAATACATGGTAAAAAATATTTTATATATTTCTTAAAAATGTGGCACCCCCCAATTTTTTTCAGTCATTTAGTATATTTTTCTCAAAATTAAAACAAAAAACTACTCCTTGTAAGATTTGAACCGCGGACAATAATATTGATATGCTTAAAATTTACCATTGAACCAAATAAACAATTTAGAATACATGGTAAAAATATTTTATATATTTCTTAAAAATGTGGCACTTCAATTTTTTCCCAAGATCCATAACTGCATGTACACATAAACATGCCACCTACATGTGGCTTACTTGAAAAAAACGAAAAAAAAGTTTCTTCAGCAAAAAATTAATTCTAATTATTACATTCAATTTACCTATAACTGACAATTTATTGTTTACCAACAATTATGGAAACATTTCATTTATATATCATCATCATAATTAATTCACATATAGCATCATTTACGCAAAAAATAAAATAAAATGATTCACATATATTATTGTCAAGTTCTTATCTCTAATTTTTTTTGAATTGACATTCGAAAAAATCTATAATTTATTATTATGTTAATAGACATGAAAATTACTTATCTCTATTACTTATATATACAAAAGTTAATGCCCTAAATTTGAAAATAAATATTCGTTATACATATTGTTATCACAAACCCAGGAAAAAAAAGATTATTATGACCAAAAAATATTATCATTTCAAATTTCAAAATTGAATGTGTATAGTAACATATAATTTTTATTTTAATAGAAAAGTCACTAGTGCAAAAACGTCATTTAGTATCGGTCATTTGGCACATTTAGTATCGGTTATCTGTCGATACTAATTCGACCGATACTAAATGTATGACATTTAGTATCGGTTAAATAACCGATACTAAAGGTGACATTTAGTATCGGATTTTCAAAAAACCGATACTAAATGACGTTTTTTTGGTGATTTTTATGCCTTGAAAACGTACTATTAGTATCGGTTATTTAATTAACCGATACTAAATGTCACTTTTAGTATCGGTTAATTAAAATAACCGATACTAAATGTATTTTCAACATTGTTTTTGCTGTTAAAAAATGACATTTAGTATCGGTTATTTTAATTAACCGATACTAAAAGTGACATTTAGTATCGGTTAATTAAATAACCGATACTAAATGTCTTTTCAACATTGTGTTTGTTGTCAAAAATGACCTTTAGTATCGGTTATTTAATTAACCGATACTAAAGTGACATTTATTTAGTATCGGTTATTTAAATAACCGATACTAAATGCATATATAGATATCAATTAATAGATATCAATTGACCAATTTATAAATTCCAAATTCACAAAATTATCTCCACAAAGCGACTCATAATGAATTCATAAAAATATTTCAACTTCTATTGAAATTTAATATCTTACAATACAAATGTTATAAACCGATATCTACAAAATTGGCCTAAATATACATAAGCTATTGAAATAGATATCTACAATATCATAGTGACAAATCTATATAGTATACCCAGATATCTTAACTTGTTGCCTCATCAGCATGCAGTTTCATTCAATAGAGCAGATGGATCAACAGCAAAAGTTATACGAAGCCAATCTTTTAGACCCACTGCAGTTCCTGTAAACAAGTTTTGTTTGCCATTCCCAAGTGTTAAAGTTATAATTAATGAATTTCACTAGCAAATTTGTTTTATCAACTTAACTAATGAACTAAATTTAACTTTATTTTTATCATGCGTTATACCTGGAAGAATGATAACAGATTCCTCCTTTGCAAGTTTGAAGCAAAAATCAATATCATCACTAATATCTTCTAGAAGAGTAAGATCTAGTTTGACCTGCATTTCATTTCATTTCATTGAATAAATAGATAGATAAAGAAGAGTTCATTTATAAAAGAGACATGTTATTATGTTTACAAAGAATAATGCCACTGAGTGTGACATTTAAAGGCTTAATTAATTTCTCACCATCATAGTCATGGAACCTTGTGGTTTGCAAGGATAAGAAATGCATGGAATATCCTCAATCTCTTGGCAACATATATCTGAGGTAAGCCTCAAATTGTCATTGTTTTTTCTGAAGAAAACCTCTTCTGTGTGTTTAATTATGTGAGGTACAGCTGCCTGCAAAATCACAAGTGCATTATATGATGGTAACAATGCAGAATTTATAGTGAGCATTTCACATAGGTGAAAACAAACTAGCTTACAAAAGATTTGATGACAACCATATAGATATCAATATCAATATATATATGGTTGGGGTGGAACATCATCAACAATTCAATCCATAAAAAATCCTTTAAACACCTGAAGCATATAAATTAAGTTTAATGCCAGAACCATACATGTTCTTCAACTTTCCTACCCTTACTCTAAGATCTTCAGTTGCCTTCAGCAGCATATCAAAACAAAGTTTGTAAATCTGAAATTTGATGTTTAACTAAAAACTGTAGCTGCATCATTTGAAACCCACCTCTGCTTTTGTTGACACAGAGCAGAGAGAACTTAAAAGAATGACAAATTGAGTGCAGAAAAAATGTTTCAAATCTATTCCAAAAATTTAGATCATTTAATGTAAGAAACATATGGAATATGGTTTTGAAGAAAAAGGCAACAAAAGGCATATCTTTAGCCATTCAGGGTGCCTTATAAGACTGAATTGTCTTAAAAAAATTAGACAGGTATACATACTGGATTGTGCATCTCATCACTCATCCCAAAACTCTGAAGAATTGAATTTATGATCATAGAGAACTGGTGCAAAAGGAATGACCCATTTGCTGCCTGAAACATCACACAATAGTAATAATAATAGTGAGCATAAACACGAAAAGCTGGAAATGAACATCAGCCAAAACAGAATCAGACTCACCACTGATCCATATATGGTAAGGTACAGGATATTTTTTTTCCTAATTGGCAACAATTTCATGCCCTATATTATAAGCAGAAGATATTGGTTAGAGAACATGCTACACAACCAAGGAAAATATGGAAGCGATGGAAAAAAGATGAAATCCACATATAATACCCACTAAACTTGGAACACTTTTAATTTACATATAATTCCCACTAAACTGTGAAATACAAAGAAATCTGCAGAATCAATACATGACTATTTTAATTTTCTAAGATGGATTCAACAAAAGGTTTGTAAGATGATGTATACTCACATCTCGGCATGCACACGGGTTTGGGGAGTATTATACTAGCCTTGATACCAAATCAACAGCTTCTGGAGGCATGCGCTTGTGGAAGAGTTAGTAAAAGAAAATCATATATTAGCATGAATACATGTATCATGTGCACTTGACAAAAAAGAAATCAGCATGAATACGTGTATCATGTGCACTTGACTAAAAATTTGCTTATAAAATCTAACTCTTAACATTCCCCCACCCCCAATATAATATATACACAAAAAATATATCAGACTATAATATTAAAGTTACTAAATAGGACGTGACACATGATATAAGGTTGAGTTAAATAGGACCAATCATTCTCACATGCAATTAAAAGGAAGATAAAATGGAATTGCAGATCACATTTGTCACAACATAGGCATCAGTAGTATAAGCAATTGCTGTATATATTTCAGGTAATTCTCATGCTGGGTTGAAATCCAAACACCGTTAATCCTCCATCAACACAAATGAAGCAGGCAAGCAAATGGACATCCATAATTTTAACAAATGTCGATTTTAAACAAATTAACAGTCAATCTTCAATTACCAAATCATTGAACAAAACGATTTGCTAGACCAGGCACAAGTCCATCATCTTAAAAATTAATGTTTATTGGCATGTTACGCATCAAATGCTAAGACAAATTTTATTTTTTGGATATTGTTGTTGTTATTTTTGATAAGTAGCTTTTTAATATAAAAAATTAAAATTAAAAATGGTAACATGCCAAATTTGAAAAAATATATTTTGTATTCGTCTTCTTTTTAACAGATAAGCAATAATCATGTAGTTAAAATAAAAATACTACAAATCTGGGATTGTTTTTAGATAATAATCATGTAGTTATTTGTTGCTTATAAAAAATGTAGTTAATTGTTGCTTATAATAAAATGTAGTTATTTGTTAACATTATTTTTCTTAAAATAATACTATTCATTAGAAAAATAATAATATAACGCTAACCTTATAATATGTGTTGGAAATCATTGAATTTATAAATACATATACACTAAAAAATAAACTATAACAGTTAATTATTTAACATTAAATATTTAGAAAAGTTTAGTATTTATTTTAGTTAAATTAGTCCCATTATTTTTATTTTTATCATTAAAATCTCAGATTCATTTCAAAAAAAAATATCAACAAATATAGAATTATCACATACAACAAATTCAAAAGATAACAACATGCTACTAACACCATTAACACTATCATTTTAATATGTATTAATTGCTAAAAAAAATTATACTCTTATTTGATGTTAGTGTATGTTTGCTAAAAACTCACATAGTAAATGTAAAGCATTTAGTACTAGAGGTATATTTGAGATAAAATTTCAATTTCATAGTATTTAATTAGCTCATTGGTCTTTGTGTTTTTTGTAATTTCTTTTTATATTAGGTGCTAAGTGAATAGTACGCTTGCAGACATTATTTTTCTCTCTTTTGAGGGTTGTTTGTTTATTTATTTCGATTTTTTGCTATTTGGCAATTGGTATTTTTGTGTATTTAATAACAATTATAACTAAAAAATAATATAGTTACATATTTTTTACTTGAAAAATATTAGTTAAAATTAATTTTGTGCATATAATGTAAAAATAGGATTTTTTATTAAGTCAAACAATTTGATGTTGTCACCCCACAAGGTCTTTTAGAAAGACGGATGGTCTTTCGAAACACAGAGATGTAGGTTGGGGGTCGATTATGTGTGGGGAAGGTATTAGCACTCACACATCCTTTCTAGAAAAGGAACCTTTAACTTGATGTGTGGTTTAGACAAAGGTTTGGTTTGAAAACGACTTGTTCTACTTCTTTTCTTTTCTTTTTATTTGAAAGGATTTTTGGAAAATGGAGGAGAAAGGAAATCTTTTGTTATCTTTGAAAGGCGGAATAAAACAAACATTTTTTTAAAAAGGGGTGGGAAAGAGAATTCTTTTTATGTTTTTTTGAAAGTGTGATTGACTTTGGGACATGAACCCGGTCCCACACGATCCCCACTGTGATGAGGAATCAAAGCTACATAGTTCTCGTCTTTTGTTTTTGAGAATGATTTGAGAGTTTTTCGCAATTGGGCGAGCGTTTGTGACGACCAAACAACAACGGTTTAGAGTGGTCGCACTACTAACTCTTTTGAAAATGAAATCGTCATTAACAATTAAATGGCAACGGCGCGAGTGATCATCAATGACAATTGGTTTTTTATTTAACGAAGAAAAGGTTTTCGCAAAGAGGTCGAGCATTCGTGGCGACCAAACAACAACGGTTTAGAGTGGCCACACTACTAACTCTCGGGAAAAATCATCATTAACAATCAAACGACAACGGCGCGCGCGAGTGATCATTGATGACAATTTAGTTTTATTGGAGTTTTGAAGAAGGGTTTTGGAAAAGAGTTTTGAAAAAAAAAACGAAGTAGAACAATTTCAACCAAATTCCAAGTCCATAACCAAATGCAAAATGAATGAATGAAGTTCAAACATATTCACTAATCAAGCAATCATGAACATGTTGATCATCAACTAAGATTAAGCATGCCAATACAATCAAGAGATTTAATTGTCAAAGATGCAAGATAAAGTTCTCAAAACAATTGTGCGTGTGTGTGAGAATTACTACGGAACGGGTAGCAATCTCAAAGAGGGGTGCATTTATCTTAAGAGTACATGCATGGGGGAGGAATTGCACACAATTAAATCAAGACATTTAAATGGCATCATGAACAAGAGAATACAATTGATTATAGGCATAGAATGATCTAGGTTAGATGAATGAACATGCAAGCAATGATGTGCATGATTAGGCAAATATGCAAATGCATGAGCATACAAGGATATGAATGAATGATCATACAAGACTATGCATGAATGAATAGGCATACAAGACTATGCATGAATAAATGATTGAGCATACAAAACTATGAATGCATGAGCATAGTTATTGTGCAAGGTATCATTTGAGTATGCATGAACATGTGAATATGCGAGTTAGAAATGAACGCAAAAGAATAAGTAAGAGGATGCATGAAGTATGCGAAATGTCTTTGGGTTTTTAAGTAAATAATTCATGATTCAAAGTGGTAAAAAGCTAGATGAGTTATGGTAAGAAGCTTTGATGCAATGTAGTAAAAGAAAAGAATGCAAAGTGGTAAAAGTTTAATGAAATAAGTGGTAAAAAGTTTTATGACATAAGTGGTTGTAGCGACCAAAAAATCCGAGAATGGATTCTTGAAGTTCGAAGGAAGCCGCCACCAAATTTTAGTTTAAGGGCAAATTCGGAAAATCCCTTTTAGTTTTAGGATAAGGCAAGTTTAAAGGTTAGGAGTCGTTATGCGTGGGAAGGTATTAGCACCCCACGACATCCTTCGCCTAATTATTTATGGTTTATTAATATTTACCCTTTTTATTTATAGTGAAAAAGACTTAATTAAATTTTTAATTTTTAGTGCTTGACAAGAGTGGACTCTTGCTCCTACGCCTCGAATGCAATGGAGGAATCAAAGCTACGTAGTTCTTCTGAAAAAGGTTTGTTGGTTGGTGTTTTTAGTGTAGGGGTCCTAGGACTCCTTGGCGCATCTGACTCATCGATTCCTAGGAATGACTAACCCGATTGTACAACCGACTTAGTCCCCTACTTTTTGAAAGTATTTTTGAGGTTTTTGAAAGAAGTTTGTTTGATGTGAGGTGAGTTAGTTTTAGAATAGGTATTCTAGAACTCTTGAACTGTCATGACTCATTAGTTCTAGAATTGACTAACTTGGTTGTACAACCGACTTAGTCCCCTATTTTTTAGGAAAACTGATTTATTTATTTACTTACAAGTTTTTAGGATTCTTTGAAGTGCATGACTCATTGGTCCTAGGATGATGACTAACAGGTTGTACAACCGACTTAGTCTTTTATTTGATTTTTGAAGAAATAAACTAATTTGTGCATAAAAAAAAAAAAAAAGACAAAAAGCGATAATTAATAAAGACTAGGCTAAAAAATAAATAAATAACTATATACATAAATAAATATGAATAGATATATAAATAAACAATAAACAAATAAATAAATAAATAGATTATATTATAAATAAATGATAAATAAATATGTACATAAAAATAAACAAAATAAATACAAAACTAACTTTGGACTCGACGAGAAGGCCGAACCGGACCGAGCAATCGACCGAGGTTAATCACTTAACAGGACTCCTATCTGGTCCATTTTGACCCCAAGACCGCAAGAACCGCTTTGAGAATCGAAAAGCCAACTCAAAACGCCCAAATGATCAAAGACGATTTTTTAGTGAAATGAGCCGCGAACGCTTTGACCCAAAAGATCACTTAACCCGCCAATGATCCCCCCCTCTAATCTTCACCTCTCAACCCCTTTTATATCCAATTGCTAGGGAGCTCTTGTTTCTTGTGAGCAATGTGGGACTAAAACAATGTAGAGAAAGCAATTCCCCTTTAAAATACAATTCCGTTTTTCTCAAACATGTCACCGTAAAATTGCGATTCGGATTCGTTAACCGTTGGATCCTCTTTCTTTTTGACAGTAGGTTCGCCATGAGACATATATCTACGCTTTCACCAATCGGATCGTTGAAACGAGGTCTTATGAGAGAGAAATTGCCTTCGCAATAGCTGCGTTTTTGGTCCGTTTTTCTCAAACCTCTCATTGTAAAGTGCGATTCGGATTCGTTAACCGTCGGATCGTCTTCATTTTTTGTGATGAGGTTCGTGAGACATATATCTCCACTTTCACCGTTCGGATCGTCAAAAAGAGGTCGAGGAGAGAGAAATTGCCTTCGCAATAGAGCTGCAGATTTGGGTATTTCATCTTTTGTTCTTATTTTGTAAGCTCTTATGCTTTGCTTCACTTGCTTTTTCAATTACTCAAAGAGGGTCAAAAGAAAATAACATGTGGGATGATTGACCAAGAATCAAATCATGCATCTTTATATTAATTGTGGTTGATATGCACAAGCTACTTATCTTTTACTTGAGTACATAGAAACGTTTGTTGCACATACACTACTTAATAAAATAAAAAAATATTACAATGATATAAGAACTCGGATAAAATTGGGGTATAACAGCTGCCCCTCTTTATTTATATTTTACAATTTTTTTTAGTAGAAATAGAAATAAAGATAGAATAGACGTCAATTTTGTCCGTTTAGAGGGGAAATAGAGGGTTTGAGAATAAACAGGGAGCGGTTAACACTTGGCGTATTAACCGCGAACAAAATGAAGGGTCGCTCGGGATCTGAAGGAGCACTAAGGCTCTAAAAGCCCACTCGGGGTCTGAAGGAGCACTAAGGCTCTGAAGGACCACTAAGGGTCTGAAGGAGCACGAAGGCTCTGAAGGACCACTCTGGGTCTGGAAGGCTGCCTAGGCCTTATTTGAAGGACCATCGTGGTGCAAGGAGCGCAACTAGCTACGGTACTAGTTAAGCGATGCGAGGGGCCTTTATATTCGAAGCGGCCATGATGAGTCAAGATCGGTCTAGAAGCGATATGTTGACCATGAAGGACGTCCACTGTGTCTTAGGCTGACACAACTAGTCTGAAGGACCACGCGGGGTCTGCGAAGGTCCGTCGGGCTCGACTCCGACGTTGCGACCTGGGCCACTTAGGGCACTGAAGGAGCGTTGTGCTCTGAAGGACCACTCGAGTGCGAGGATCAACTTGGTGATCTGTGATATGATATGAGATTAACGCTTAAAGCGCTGATATTAGAGGAACAAAACATAGGGAACGACACTTATCGTGTTTATCCGGGCACACCTAACAAATGCATCTTCTCGAGGAGGGAAAAGCTTTCTTCATTTGGCATGCAATTAATGGTGCACGCGTACGTGCAATGATTGGTATCTGGTGGAATGATTTTTTCTCTTTTGTTTTTGTTTTTTTTGCTTGTTACGTAATAAATGCATGAAATGCAAATGTGAATATGATGCAAATGAAATGATTGAATGCTAATGCCATGGTGCATGCATGATGCGATGATATGAGTGATTGGGTGCAAAACATTTTTTTGTAATGATAAGATGCACGAGACTTTGGATGCGAGAAGCATGGGTGAATATTGATCATTCTTTGGAAAAATTAGTTTTGATTCAAACTTCGGCATTCTCAAGGTCATTATCTCGGATTAATCGATATGCAAAAGTACTTGACCGTATTTGCAAGCTCGCTTATTTTTCCTTCCATTATGATGCCCCTTGATGATCGAAATTTATGTCCACAAAGTTACCTAAGTGAATTTTTAGCATCACATGATCAACTTGTGTTCTCTCTCTCTGAAGCTTTGTTTAGTAAAGACATATGTTAGTGCAAGTATGAATGAGTCAGTTAACTTGGGGTTCTAAAGGCCTACGGTGAGGATATTTGTGGCACATGAAGGGGTGAATGACTGACTGGTCTTTGTCAAGGTCATCAAAGGTAGGTTTTCCCAAGCCAAGAAATGCAGGACTGCCCCAATTTAGATTTGATGACGGTGAGTGAATAACTTGCCCCTGTCTAGTGGTGACAAGCTAGGGGTGTAGCGACCGAAAAATCCGGGAAAGGATTCTTCGAAGTTCGAAAGGAAGTTGCCACCAAATTTTAGTTTAAGGGCAAATTCGGGAAATCCCTTTAAGTCTGGACAATGCGAGTTTAAGGTTCGGGAGTCGTTATGCGTGGGGAAGGTATTAGCACCCCACGACATCCTTTGGTCTAATTTAATTGTAGATTTATTAATAATTACCCTTTTATTTATAGAGGAAAAGACTTATTTAAATTTTTAGTTTTTAGTGCTTGACAAGAGTGGACTCATGCTCCTACGTACCTCCGGATGCAATGGAGGAATCAAAGCTACGTAGTTCTTCCTGAAAAGGGGTTGTGGGTTGGTGTTTTTTAGTGTAGGGGTCCTAGGATTCCTTGAACTGTACAGCTCACTGATTCCTAAGACGCTGACTAACCCGATTGTACAACCGACTTAGTCCCCTACTTTTTGAAAGTAACTTTTGAGTTTTCGAAAGAAATTGGTTTGGTGTGAGGTGGGTCAGTTTTAGAATAGGTATTCTAGAACTCCTGAACTGTACAGCTCATTAGTTCTAGAACGCTGACTAATCCGGTTGTACAATCGACTTAGTCCCCTGTTTTTAGGAAAAATGGTTTATTCGTATTCATTAAGTTTTCGTGGTTCTTGGTATATGACTCATTGGCCCTAACATAATGACTAACCGGTTGTACAACCGACTTAGCCGTTTATTTAGGAAAATAGTTTATTCGTATTTATTAAGTTTTCAGGGTTACTGAACTGTACAACTCATTGGCCCTAAAATAATGACTAACCCGGTTGTACAACCGACTTAGCCGTTTATTTAGTGACTATTGGAATACACTAAAATATACCTCATAATATTTAGGTTGTATCGTAGAGTGATTTAGAATATCTTAGACCATCTATTGGGATTAATTTCCATACATCATTATTTGTTTCCTTATTTGATTAGGATTAGAAATTCAGTATTTAGTCTAAATAAAGATTAGTTAACTGAAACCAAGGTCAACTGAAACCGAAGTCACATGATGCATTTTTAACCGTCAACGAACCAATTATCACAAAAGCTATAGGTTCTCATGCTGCTTTGCTGCTAAGAATTCAAAGAAAACAAACAAGCAATAAAAATGATTTTTAATAAAACCATAAACAAAACTTTAAGTGGACATTCCTGTTACATCATTTGTTTTGTTTATGAAGAGGACATCGAGGTAGTTAGTTTCAGTATAAAAAGGCACTGCATCGTAAGCTTCATAGAAAAGATTTCCTGACTCTGTTACTTGATTTTTCTTCTGTGACTGCTACGCCTTTTTTCCTTTAGATCTTAGAAACCTCAAAACCGTGTTTGGCGGATTAGGGTTTCGATGTGAAACTCTAATCCTATTTTTGGGTGATTTTAGCAGTAGTTTTCTGCCTTGGTTTCTGTCCTTTAGACCCTAGGTTAACCGTTTATTTATAGGTAGAAATTAGGTTTTAGCATTAATTCTTTGTTTGACTGGCTTTTGAGATCGATAATGTTGGCTTCTTGAGCATTCTTGGAGAGCAAGAACAGGACCCAAAGATTGCGATGTTTGCTCCTTTATTTAATTTTCGTTTTTATATTCTTTGTATTTTTAATATTATCATTTTTGTATTTTTGGACATTTTGGACAATTAGACACTTTTAAAATGTAAATAAAATTAAATAGATTTTTTGACATTTTTGAACTATATATATATATATATATATATATATATATATATATATATATATATATATGCTCAAAATAAGGATGAAATAATAACAATAGAAAAGAAGTCGGAATGATGAGCCCAATTGCGAGAAAACAACTCGAATAAGCCCATTTGCAAGGAAACGACTCGGATAAACCCAATTAAGTTCGACTAGGCCCAAATACGAAAATTCAACTAAAGAATGTGCGAAAAGATCGATCATTCGCGCGCATTCTTAATTTAAACAACGACATTTCGACTTAGTTGAAGAGGTTAGTTGAGACACCTTTTTAGTGACTCTCGCAATTGCACGACTTCAGAACAAATAATAAAATAAACGACTAAAAACCGGGAAAAGAATACGGACAAAATTGGGGTATAACAGCTGCCCCTCTTTATTAGTATTTTACTAGAAAGTGATGAGTTCTCGAACTTTCGCAGTAGAAATAGGAATAAAGATAAGATAGACGCTAATTTTGTCCGTTTAAGGGGGAAGCGGAGAGTTTAAGAAATAATAGGGGCTGGTTAACACTTGGCGCATTAACCGAGAGCTGAATGAAGGGTCAACAAGGACCTGAAGGAGCACTAAGGCTCTAAAGGACCACTCAGGGTCTGAAGGAGCACTAAGGCTCTGAAGGACCACCCAGGGTCTGGAAGGCTGCCTAAGCCTTAATTGAAGGACCATCGTGGTCTGAAGGAGCGCAATTAGCTATGGTACTAATTAAGCGATGCGAGGGGGCCTTTATACTCGGCGGCCATGATGAGTCAAGATCAGGTCTAGAAGCGATATGTTGACCATGAATGGCGCCCACGTGTCTTAGGTGACACAACTAGTCTAGTCCGAAGGACCACTCGGGTCTCGAAGAAGGTCCGTCGGGCTCGACTCGACGTTGCGACACTGGGCCACTTAGAGCCTTCGCTCGAAGGACCACTTGGGGTCTATAGAGATCAACACGGTGATACGTGATATGATATGAGATCAATACTTAAAGCGATATTAGAGGAACAAAATATAGGTATCGACACTTGAAGTCGATTCGGAAGCAATACATGTAATGCATGCACTGTAACAATTGATTTTTGGTGGGGTAATGGATGAAATGGGTGATTCCTTTCTCTTTTGTTTTTCTTTTTGCTGTTTTTTTCGAGCACACCTAACAAATGCATATTCAGGAGGAAAAGCTTTCTTCATTTGGCAATGCAATTAATGGTCCACGCGTATGTGCAATGATTGGTATCGGTGGAATGATTTTTTCTCTTACATTTTTGCTTTTTGCTTATTACGTAATAAAGGCATGAAATGCAAATGTGAATATGATGCAAATGGAATGATTGAATGCTAATGCCATGGTGCATGCATGATGCGATGATATGATATGATATGATATGATATGATATGATATGATATGATATGATATGATATGATATGATATGAGTGATTGAGGTATAGAAACATTTTTGGTAATGATGAGATGTGAGACTTTAGATGCAGAAGCGAGAGGTGAATATTGATCATTCTTTGAAAAAAATAGTTTTGATTCAATCTGCAAAGCAATCTCAATGTTGTTATTCTGAGACATCGATGTGAAAAAGTATTTGCAAGCTCGCTCATTTTCTCTTCCATTTTGATGCCCCATGATGGTGAAGTTTTGGCCCACTTTGACTAAATAAGTGGATTTCCAACATCATATGATCAACTTGTGTTTTCTCTCTGAAGCATTGTTTTGTGGAGATGTATAGTAGTGCGAATATAGATGAATGAGTTAGTTAACTTGGGGTTCTAAAGACCTAGGGTGTGGACATTTGTGGCACATGAAGGGGTGAATGCTCGATGGTCTTTGTCAAGGTCATGAAAGGTAGGTTTTCCCAAGCCAAGAAATGCAGGATCGCCCAATTTAGATTTGATGATGGTGAGTGAATAACTTGCCCTGTCTAGTGGTGACAAGCTAGGGGTGTAGAAGGCGATGAAGCCTGGGAATGTATTGGCTTTGGAATGAAAGGCGGAAAGCAAGAGACTTTGTCTCAACCCATAGAGTTTGGTGTTGCCCCATTTATGGTAAGGACAATATTGCCCCGGCTAGAGTAGCAACGTTTTAGGGTAATGAGTTGAGAAATTGCCCGGTATTGGTTTTGTGGATATGAATATGACAAGGGATGAGGTGAGTGTAGGGCGGATTTCTCCAAGTAAAGGGTGAAGGGATTGCCCCACTTGGTAATGGGATTTCAAATGGTTGTTTTAGTGAGTTTGTGAAAGGTCACGAGTTAGGGTTATGGGTTTTGGAGTTTGTCTTGTATGGCTATAAATTTGGGTGTGGTATGGGATGGACACTGTACAAATTTCCCCAAGTTAAGTGGAACAAATGGTGAAAGGATTTACCTACTTTGGGATCTAGGTGACGATCCTAGCATAAACCTTTTGGTTATCTTTAGAATGACTCTCAGACTATGATAGTCTTGAGTTTGCTATGAAAACTGCATTTGGTGATCACTAAACTTTGCATTTATATCAATGGAACTTGAATGAACCTTTGGAGTGCAAGCCTTTTTTGATTTTTTTTTTTGAGATACATATATTTTTTGAGCAAACATATTGTAAATAAATAAACTTATTTGTCCTAAGATTAAAACTTTGAGAAAAGAAAAGCAATCGGTCATTGATCGGAATGAACTCTAGAGGTTTATGCGTGGCCGATGGTTTGAGTGATTTATGAGGAAATGATAATTGGGCTCAAAGTAGTGTTTGGGGATTGATGGGACGGATGAATTTTTATTGAGCGGTATGATTTGGCTAATGGTTAATGGTTTGTGAAAGAAGGGGTTATTAGGCTCAATGAAGTGTTCGATGATTGATGGGACAAATGATTTGGTGATGTAACCTGGCTAATGGGTGATGATTTATGAAGGAAATGGTTGTTAGGCTCAAAGGAGTGTTTGAGGTTTTATTGAGACAGTAATTGATGGGTCTCATGGTAGGATGGACTTGTTTAGGATTGTAATGTGGCTAAGGGTTTATGGAGGATAGGATATTGAGGCTAAAAGAAGTGTTTGAGGTTTGTTTTAGACAAGGATCTCTTATGCTTTAATGGTGTGAAGCAACAGCTCACGACTTGTACTACTTTTGTCTTTGTTTTCTCTAATTTGTTTTTTTTGGGATTTTTTAATCCTCTTTTTTTGACTTCACTCTTTTGTGATTTTTGTTTCTTTTTTTTTGGGTGAACGAGCTGATAAAACTAATGCACCATTTTTGATGCGGAATCGATTCTTGTCTAGGGTGGTTGAGAGATTTTTAGGATTTTTGGCTTAAGGTGGGTGGTAAAGGATTTTTGAAGATATGGAAAGATGGTTCAACTTCATTTCAAATCATGATTGCTTGTTTTCTCAAAAAATAACTTAAAGACAATAATTTACTTATTTTATATACTTGCTCTTTTTCTTTATTTCTCCTTTTTTGTGTGCCCTAATTTTTGCTTAGGCCGCTCTTACGAGTTTTCAACCTAACGGGCCTTTTGATTTTTGTAAAGGACTTGCACCAAGGGAATACAATGTTGACAAGGTATTTTGGAGATCACAAATTTGCCCAGTGTGAGGCGTCAAGTGTTATTTCAATAGTGAGAACAAATCAAAAAAGTCGACTAGTTAGGGAGTATGTACTTTAGGGTGGTCGGGGGCGGGATTAGACTCGGGCGGGGTGATGATGACGTCGAGGTAGGGATATCAACTGACTCAAACAAGAATGAAGTCACATGTCATACACAAATCACTACACGAATGCTTCGTAAAAAGTTAACAACAGTTTTAACATGAATGAAATTTTGATGGACTATTTTGGTCATTCATCATGGGGCGGATGAGATGCAACGCTTTGTTGAAAAAAATGTGAGCAGTGCTAATTTGAAAAATTGAGTGTCTTGAAACACCTTGAGCTTGCAACGAAGTATGACTAAATATTTTTAAAAAGAATGATTTATTTCACAAGAACGTCTCACCTCTCATCAAATTTTTTTCTAAAATTATGCTTTTTTATTTCTATAATGCATGATGTAAGTATGCAAATGAATGAGTGTGCATGAAATGCGAATGAATGTATGTGAAATGCGAATGTAATGATAATGTATGTGAAAGAAATGATAATATATGATTTTATTTATCGCGTCGGGGAATTATAAGTTTTACGTTTGGAGAGTAAAGTACAAAGTTTGACTTTGACTTTAGCATGCATGGCTTCTCTCCAAAATAAAGCTTTTAATTATCAGGCAGTCGTAACATAAGATGTTTATTTTTGTTTTTTGTAATGCAAAGAAAAAATGCATGAGGTATGGTTTCTAAGAAACTTGCGGTAAATAATGATTTTGATTTTTGACTTTTGATTTTTTAATTTTTTTTGGATAAAGTGCATTAATGTTCGTTTGAATGCAAGGGTATAAAGCTCATTTGTGACCCTAGAAGGGTACCCTATGGAGTGGGTCTAAGGTTTCTTTTATAGTGAGCCTCACAAGGGTAGTTTTAAAGAATCCTACACAAGGTTCCTAGAGCCAAGGACCCCAGTCAAGAATACTGACCCCAACAATAGGCAAGCTATTAGAAGGGATAGCATCCTTAAAAGGGATCAAACTCTAGGTGAGATTTTCATGACCACCCAACGAGACGTACGTCCCGCAGACCATCATTACACAATCTCGTTCTAACTTAGGTTTGCACTCAAGTCCGGGTAGAGGACTTTTCTCACATGTGTGTGCAGAAGTGTAATTGTGAAGTGTGTGTAGGAGCAATTTAAAAACAACCCAAAAGCTGCAAACAGACAAACAAACATATATACATAAATATCGTCTTCTATCCTAGGGTTCATAAATCACATAAAAGTATAAGATGCGAAAAATAAAATAAATAAATAAAGGAAGGGTAAAAATTAAATTAATCCTAAATAATTAGACTAGGTTTTGACTCTCTAAAGAAAATTAAGTCCCCAGTGAAGTCGCCAGTTGTAGCGACCGAAAAATCCGGGAAAAGATTCTTCGAAGTTCGAAAGGAAGCCGCCACCAAATTTTAGTTTAAGGGCAAATTCGGGAAATCCCTTTAAGTCTGGACAAGGCGAGTTTAAGGTTCGGGAGTCGTTATGCGTGGGGAAGGTATTAGCACCCCACGACATCCTTTGGTCTAATTTAATTGTAGATTTATTAATAATTACCCTTTTATTTATAGAGGAAAAGACTTATTTAAATTTTTAGTTTTTAGTGCTTGACAAGAGTGGACTCATGCTCCTACGTACCTCCGGATGCAATGGAGGAATCAAAGCTACGTAGTTCTTCCTGAAAAGGGGTTGTGGGTTGGTGTTTTTTAGTGTAGGGGTCCTAGGATTCCTTGAACTGTACAGCTCACTGATTCCTAAGACGCTGACTAACCCGATTGTACAACCGACTTAGTCCCCTACTTTTTGAAAGTAACTTTTGAGTTTTCGAAAGAAATTGGTTTGGTGTGAGGTGGGTCAGTTTTAGAATAGGTATTCTAGAACTCCTGAACTGTACAGCTCATTAGTTCTAGAACGCTGACTAATCCGGTTGTACAATCGACTTAGTCCCCTGTTTTTAGGAAAAATGGTTTATTCGTATTCATTAAGTTTTGTGGTTCTTGAATCATCTGACTCATTGGCCCTAACATAATGACTAACCCGGTTGTACAACCGACTTAGCCGTTTATTTAGGAAAATAGTTTATTCGTATTTATTAAGTTTTCAGGGTTACTGAACTGTACAACTCATTGGCCCTAAAATAATGACTAACCCGGTTGTACAACCGACTTAGCCGTTTATTTAGTGACTATTGGAATACACTAAAATATACCTCATAATATTTAGGTTGTATCGTAGAGTGATTTAGAATATCTTAGACCATCTCTTGGGATTAATTTCCATACATCATTATTTGTTTCCTTATTTGATTAGGATTAGAAGTTCAGTATTTAGTCTAAATAAAGATTAGTTAACTGAAACCAAGGTCAACTGAAACCGAAGTCACATGATGCATTTTTAACCGTCAACGAACCAACTATCACAAAAGCTATAGGTTCTCATGCTGCTTTGCTGCTAAGAATTCAATGAAAACAAACAAGCAATAAAAATGATTTTTAATAAAACCATAAACAAACCTTTAAGTGGACATTCCCTGTTACATCACTGTTTTGTTTATGAAGAGGACATCGAGGGTAGTTAGTTTAGTATAAAAGGCTTTGCATCGTAAGCTTCATAGAAAAGATTTCGACTCTGTTACTTGATTTTTCTTACGTGGATCGCTACGCCTTTTTTCCTTTAGATCTTAGAAACCTCAAAAGCAGTGTTTAGCGGATTAGGGTTTCGATGTGAAACTCTAATCCTATTTTTGGGTGATTTTAGCGGTAGTTTTTCTGCATTGGTTTTATCATCCTTTAGACCCTAGGTTAACCGTTTATTTATAGGTAGAAATTAGGTTTTAGCATTAATTCTTTGTTTGGTGGGCTTTTGCGAGATCGATAATGTGGGCTTCTTGAGCATTCTTGGAGAGCAAGAAACAGACCCCAGAGATTCCGATGATCTTTGCTCCTTTATTTAATTTTCGTTTTTTATATTCTTTGTATTTTTAATATTATCATTTTTTGTATTTTTGGACATTTTGGACAATTAGACACTTTTTAAAATGTAAATAAAATTAAATAGATTTTTTTGACATTTTTGAACTATATATATATATATATATATATATATATATATATATATATATATATATATATATATATATATGCTCAAAATAAGGACGAAATAATAACAATAGAAAAGAAGTCGGAATGATGAGCCCAATTGCGAGAAAACAACTCGAATAAGCCCATTTGCAAGGAAACGACTCGGATAAACCCAATTAAGTTCGACTAGGCCCAAATACGAAAATTCAACTAAAGAATGTGCGAAAAGATCGATCATTCGCGCGCATTCTTAATTTAAACAACGGCATTTCGACTTAGTTGAAGAGGTTAGTTGAGACACCTTTTTAGTGACTCTCAATTGCAATTTGCGACTTGGAACAAATAATAAAATAAGCGACTAAAAACCGGGAAAAGAATACGGACAAAATTGGGGTATAACAAGGGGTGTAGAAGATGATGGCTGGGAATGCATTGGCTTTGGAATGAAAGGCGTAAAGCAAGAGACTTTGTCTCAACCCATAGAGTTTGGCGTTGCCCCATTTATGGTAAGGACAAGATTGCCCCGGCTAGAGTAGTAGCGTTTTAGGGTAATGAGTTGAGAAATTGCCCCGGTATTGTTTTGTGGATATGAATATGACAAGGGATGAGGTGAGTGTAGGCGGATTTCTCGGTAAAGGGTGAAGGATTGCCCCACTTGGTAATGAGATTTCAAATGGTTGTTTTAGTGAGTTTGTGAAAGGTGTGAGTTAGGGCTATGGGTTTTTGAGTTGGTCGGGTATGTATGTTTAGGTGGGTGTGGTGTGGGATGGACGTTGGACACATTTCCCCAAGCTTAAGTGGAACAAATGGTGAAAGGATTTCCCCACTTTGGGATCTAGGTGACGATCCTAGCATAAACCTTTTGGTTATCTTTAGAATGACTCTCGGACTATGATAGTCTTGAGTTTGCTATGATGAAAGCGCACTTGGTGATCGCTAACCCTTGCCTTTATATCAATGGAACTTGAATGAACCTTTGGAGTGCAAGCCCTTTTTGATTTCTTTATTTTGAGTTTTTTTAGATACATTTTTTTAGCAAACATATTGTAAATAAATAAACTTATTTGTCCTAAGATTAAAACTTTGAGAAAACAAAAGCAATCGGTCATTGATCGGAATGAACTCTAGAGGTTGTAACGTGGCCGATGGTTTAGTGATTTATGAGGGAAATGATAATTGGGCTCAAAGTAGTGTTTGGGGATTGATGGGACGGATGATTTTTTATTGAGCAGTATGATTTGGCTAATGGTTAATGGTTTGTGAAAGAAGGGGTTATTAGGCTCAATGAAGTGTTTTATGATTGATGGGACAAATGATTTGGTGATGTAACTTGGCTAATGGGTGATGATTTATAAAGGAAATGGTTGTTAGGCTCAAAGGAGTGTTTGAGGTTTTATTGAGACAGTAATTGATGTGTCTCATGGTAGAATGGACTTGTTTAGGATTGTAATGTGGCTAAGGGTTTATGGAGGGTAGGATATTAAGGCCAAAAAAAGTGTTTGAGGTTTATTTTAGACAAGGATCTCTTTATGCTTTAATAGTGTGAAGCAACGACTCACGACTTGTACTACTTTTGTCTTTGTTTTTCTAATTTGTTTTTTTGGATTTTTAATCCATTTTTTTGACTTCACTCTTTTGTGCTTTTTGTTTTTTTTTTGGGTGAGTGGTGATAAAAGTGATGCACCATTTTTGATCTGGAATCGATCCTTGTCTAGGGTGATTGAGAGATTTTTAGGATTTTTGGCTTAAGGTGGGTGGTAAGGGATTTTTGAGGATATGGAAAAATGGTTCAACTTCATTTCAAATCATGATTGCTTGTTTTCTCAAAAATAATTTAAAGACAATAATTTACTTATTTTATATACTTGCTCTTTTTCTTTATTTCTCCTTTTTGTGTGCCTAATTTTTGCTTAGGCCGCTCTTACGAGTTTTCAACCTACTTGAGGCCTTTTTGATTTTTTTGTAAAGGACTTGCACCAAGGGAATACAATGTTGACAAGGTATTTTGGAGATCACAAATTTGCCCAGTGTGAGGGTCTCAAGTGTTATTTCAATAGTGAGAACAAACCAAAAAGTCGACTAGTTAGGGAGTATGTACTTTATGGTGGTCGTGGTGGGATAAGACTTGGGCGGGGATGATGACAATGTAGGGACATTAAGCGACTCAAACAAGAATGAAGACACATGTGACACACAAATCACTACAAGAATGCTTCATAGAGAGTTAACATCAGTTTTAACATGAAAGAAATTTTTGGTGGACCATTTCGTTCATTCATCATGGGGTGGATGAAATGCAACGCTTTGTTGAAAAAATGTGTGAAGCAGTACATTAATTTGAAAAAATTGAGTGCCTTGAAACACCTTGAGCTCACAACTAAGTATGGCTAAATTTCCCAAAGAAGAATGATTTATTTCTCACAAACGCCTCATCTCTCATCAAAGTTTTTTTGGAATAAGAATTATGCTCACTTTTTGATGCATGATGTAAGTATGTGAATGAATGAATGGACATGAAATGTGAATGAATGAAATGCGCATGATATGAGAATGAGAGTGAATGAATATGAAAGTGTGGTTTATCTATCGCGTCAGGGAATTATAAGCTTTTTATTTGGAGAGTAAAGTACAAAGTTTGATTTTGACTTTAGCATGCATGGCTTCTCTCCAACTAAAGTTTTTAACTCTCTGGCGGTCATAAAAATGCATGCAACATAAGATGTTTATTTTATTTATTTTTTGTAGTGCAAAGAAAAAGAAAAATGCATGTGGTATATTTTCTAAAAATGTAGTAAATAATGGTTTTTGGTTTTTTGATTTTTTTTTTGATAAAAGACGGTATTCATAAATATTTGTTTGAATGCAAGAGTATGAAGCTCATTTGTGACCCTAAAAAGGTATCTTACGGAGTGGGTCTAAGGTTTCTTTTATAGTGCCTCACAAGGGTAGTTCTAAAGAATCCTACACAAGGTTCCTAGAGCCAAGGACCCCAGTCAAGAATACTTACCCCAACAATAGGCAAGCTATTAGAAGGGATAACATCCTCAAAAGGAATCAACTCTAGGTGAGATTTTCGTGACCACCCAACGAGGCGTCGTCCATGAGCCATCACTACACAATCTCGTTTTAACTTAGGTTTGCACTCAAGTCCGGGTAGAGGACCTTTTCTCATAGGTGTGTGATGTGTAGAGGTGCAGTGTGTGTAGGAGCAGTTTAAAATAAACCCAAAGATGCAAACAAAACAAACATTCATACAAATATCGTCTTCTATCTTATGGTTTATATATCACATAAAAATAAAACATGCAAAAATAAATAAATAAATAAATAAATAAGGGAAGGGTAAAAATTAAATCCTACAACTAATTAGACTAGGTTTTGACTCTCTAAAACGTTAAGTCACCAGTGAAGTCGCCAGCTGTAGCGACCAAAAAATCCGGGAATGGATTCTTCGAAGTTCGAAAGGAAGCCGCCACCAAATTTTAGTTTAAGGGCAAATTCGGAAAATCCCTTTTAGTTTTAGGATAAGGCAAGTTTAAAGGTTCGGGAGTCGTTATGCGTGGGGAAGGTATTAGCACCCCACGACATCCTTCAAATCTAATTATTTATGGTTTATTAATATTTACCCTTTTTATTTATAGTGAAAAGACTTAATTAAATTTTTAATTTTTAGTGCTTGACAAGAGTGGACTCTTGCTCCTACGTACCTCGGATGCAATGGAGGAATCAAAGCTACGTAGTTCTTCTGAAAAAGGTTTGTTGGTTGGTGTTTTTAGTGTAGGGGTCCTAGGACTCCTTGGCTATCTGACTCACTCGATTCTAGAATGACGACTAACCCGATTGTACAACCGACTTAGTCCCTACTTTTTGAAAGTATTTTTGAGGTTTTTTGAAAGAAGTTTGTTTGATGTGATGTGAGTTAGTTTTAGAATAGGTATTCTAGAACTCTTGACTGCTATCTGACTCATTAGTTCTAAAAAGCTGACTAACTTGGGTTGTACAACCGACTTAGTCCCTATTTTTTAGGAAAAGTGATTTATTTATTTACTTACAAGTTTTTAGGATGGTGAACATGCATGACTCATTGGTCCTAGGATGATGACTAACCAGGTTGTACAACCGACTTAGTCTTTTATTTGATTTTGAAGAAATAAACTAATTTGTGCATAAAAAAAGACAAAAAAGCGATAATTAATAAAGACTAGGCTAAAAAAATAAATAAATAACTATATACATAAATAAATATGAATAGATATATAAATAAACAATAAACAAATAAATAAATAAATAGATTATATTATAAATAAATGATAAATAAATATGTACATAAAAATAAACAAAATAAATACAAAACTAACTTTGGACTCGACGAGTGCCGAACCAGGATGAGCAATCGACCGGGTTAATCACGAACAGGACTCTATCTGGTCCATTTTGACCCCAAGACCGCAAGAACCGCTTTGAGAATCGAAAAGCCAACTCAAAACGTCCAAATGATCAAAGGCGATTTTTAGTGAAATGAGCCATGAACGCTTTGACCCAAAAGATCACTTAACCCGCCAATGATCCCCCTCTAATCTTCACCTCTCAACCCCTTTTATATCCAATTGCTAGGGAGCTCTTGTTTCTTGTGAGCAATGTGGGACTAAAACAAGGTAGATAAAGCAATTCCCCTTTAAAACACAATTCCGTTTTTCTCAAACACATCACAGTAAAATTGCGATTCGGATTCGTTAACCGTTGGATCTTCTTCTTTTTGTGATAGGTTCATGAGACATATATCTACGCTTTCACCAATCGGATCGTTGAAAGCGAGGTCTTATGAGAGAGAAATTGCCTTCGCAATAAAGCTGCGATTTTGGTCCGTTTTTCTCAAACCTCTCATTGTAAAAGTGCGATTCGGATTCGTTAGCGCCGGATCGTCTTCATTCTTTGTGATGAGGTTCGTGAGACATTTATCTCCATTTTCACCGTTCGGATCGTCGAAAAGAGGTCGAGGAGAGAGAAATTGCCTTCGCAATAGAGCTGCGATTTGGGTATTTCATCTTTTTGTTCTTATTTTGTAAGCTCTTATGCTTTGCTTCACTTGCTTTTTCAATTACTCAAAGAGGGTCAAAAGAAAATAACATGTGGGATGATTGACCAAGAATCAAATCATGCATCTTTATATTAATTGTGGTTGATATGCACAAGCTACTTATCTTTTACTTGAGTACATAGAAACGTTTGTTGCACATACACTACTTAATAAAATAAAAAAAATATTAAAATGATATAAGAACTCGGACAAAATTGGGGTATAACAGCTGCCCCTCTTTATTTAATAGAAGGAGATATATCAAGGTAAGGAAGAACTAACAGTTTAGTTAATAGAAGGACCATTTTTTTTAACTTGAAAAGATAAAGAACATTTTAAAATATGCGGACGATAAAGCGAAAAGAGTGTAAGATAAAGGAAAAAAAAAGTTAGTCGACTTATATTTGGGTATCACTAGTTTGGAAAACTCTCGTATGTGATGCATGAGTTGTTTTCATAGATATAATAATTGTTAAATGTTTGACAGGATAAAATATTATAAATAAAGTCACAATATAAATGAGAATTTCTTATAGATTTTTATAATGTCATAACTCATGAATTTTATTTGAATATTTGTTTAATAAAGTCACAATAAATACAAAAAAAATTACAAAAATAAATAAATAAAATTTTCTTCAAACCTATTGTCTAAAAAAATTTTCTCCAAAACTCTTAGCATGAAAAAAACATAGGTACAATATATAAGATCAGATTTGACAACAATTTTAAACCATTACTAGTAGATTCCATTATAGATAACCTACTAAGCTTTTCTTCATTTGTAATGAAATTTCTCCATAACTCTTGTCACGAAAAAATCATAGGTACATTAGACATGAGCTAGTTTTGACCTCAATTTTGAACACGGATTGAATATATTGCTAGTGAAACACAGTTATTGCTTGTCTCAATTGTTTGAGTGGATCTAAGTTGACTTCTTGGATACATGAATTGCAGAATAGTCTGGACAAAACATTGACATCTTCAAAAGAAAAAACACACAAAATTACTAGTCACGCTTTTCTACAATAAGCGTGTAAACAACTTAATGTATATGGTATGAAACTAAGCATGTAATATTTCAAACCTCTGCAGTTCAAGCAGAAGTTGGATTTCTTCATAGTGAAATATCCAATGGCCTTTTGGAGAAACTAATGAGTGGTGTCCACGTTGTGAATTCATAATTTGATATTTTATTTGCAGAGTGTTCCTTGAGAACAAATCCTTCGGCAAAACTGCAGTTATGTTGAAGTACGAATCATATTAGTACAATAAGAAATTCAATATCTATCTATTATTATGAATATAAAAATTAAATCAATTCTAGATCCATCATGTCAGCATATTTGCTTATAAATATTTATGGTAGAAGTACTTACGTGCAATTGCATGTATTCATTTGGTGATTCGTTGATCTGATGTGATGACGAAACAATATAACTATTGAAGGAGGTCTTTACTAATGAAAGAGGAAACAGGTGAGAGAAAGAAATAACACTAAATGAAAGTGATGAAAACAACAACTCTCAAATACAACAAAATTACATATAGCATGATTAAAATTTCTTAAGAATTTTCATCTCATGAAGAGTATTTATAAATCTATTTGGCGTTTCAAACAATGCATTTATTTTCACATACATTTGAATTTACTTAAATTTGAACATATTTAATATATGATCCAACATAAAATTAAGATTTTATATCGAACATTTAATATTTATAATATTGAGTTATATTTAATGAGATGTTTTTTTGTTGCAAAATGTTTAGATGAGTTGGACTTTGTGGGATCACCGAGTTTAGAGGCGGACCCAAAGCTCTTTGAAGCGCTAATAGATGTACTTACGGATCACCCACCAAAGAGATCCTCACGTTACAAGCAAGAGTTAAACACTCGCCCATGGGAATGAGCTAACTCCTTACCAAATGAGTCAATCTTTATTGGCCTATATTTAATGAGATGTTGAATGTAACACCTTGGGCACTTTTCTTTCTTAGTAGGCACCCAAGCATGTACATCATGACCTTCTCTACCCCAAGTAGTGTTTTTGCCTTTCATGGGAATCAAACCTTATAGAGTTTTGCCTTTTCTTTCTTAGTGGGAATGCATTGAACTTGTACTTGAGCCCAAGAGTACAAGGTTCGATTCCCACGGAAGGCAAAAACTCTACTTGGGGTAGAGAAATGTACACTCTTGGGTGCCTACTAAGAAAGAAAAGGACCCAGATGAGGAGGATAACAATGCACAAGATGATGCACAAGTTGATGCACATGTAGATGCTACTAATGATGTGAATGAAAATGAAGATAATGTTGGTGAAGGTCCTAATGATTTGAATGATGAGGAATGGATGCCGGAGTATCAGGAGACACCTTTTGTTTTGTAACTTTAGTTGTGTTTGAGACTCTTTTGTGTGTTTTTGTTATGTTATGAATTTGAGTATGTTTAGACATTTTGCTATTGTTTAATTAAGTACTTGTGGACGTGGTTGTGGTCTTTATGAATTTGATTTGAAGTTTTGAACATTGAAATTTGGAGACTTGTGTTATTTTTGTGGTAAGTTTTTATTTTTCACATTTTTAAGTTATAAATTTATACATATCATATCTATTTTTAGTACTTTTTTATATTGTCCGGCTAATGCGGTCCGACTAAAGACCGGCCGGCCCGACCAAAGAACCAGTGAACCAATGCCTTGACCGACACGATGACCGGTCCGGCTTTAATAACATTGCTTACAAGTACTTGTGATACAATTTCGAAGACTGAGTGACACAAACAAAAAGATAATACCATTTGTTGCATTTATTATTATATTATATATGTCACTCTATCTGTTCAAAATTGCCACACAAGTATTTGTGAGGATTTGTAGTAATTGATTTTCTTAAAATAAATATTTTTATATGCGTTTGATGTGTCAAACGTTGCATTAATTTTTTCTTATGGTTGAAATTATATAAATATGAACATACTTATTATAATATTTAACATACCATCTTTTATGTTAAATATTTAACATCTGTAATAAAGAAAATATTTAACGAGATTTTGAATGGTCAAATAAAAAAAATAATAATAGTAATATATTTATTGAAATATTGCATTTAATTTAGAACATCTATATATACACAGGTGGACCAATTGGATTATATAAAATTAAACGAACCAAAATAACCAAATGTCTTTGGGACCAGTATGAGTGGTTAATCGAGTAGTTAACAATGTCTAAGTCATTGGTTTGATACCTGCGGCTGACATTTCTGTATTTTTGCAGTCATTTAGTATATTTTTCTCAAAATTAAAACAAAAAACTACTCTTTGTAAGATTTGAACCGCGGACAATAATATTGATATGCTTAAAATTTACCATTGAACCAAATAAACAATTTAGAATACATGGTAAAAAATATTTTATATATTTCTTAAAAATGTGGCACCCCAATTTTTTGAGTCATTTAGTATATTTTTCTCAAAATTAAAACAAAAAACTACTCCTTGTAAGATTTGAACCGCGGACAATAATATTGATATGCTTAAAATTTACCATTGAACCAAATAAACAATTTAGAATACATGGTAAAAAATATTTTATATATTTCTTAAAAATGTGGCACCCCCCAATTTTTTTCCCAAGATCCGCCACTGCATGTACACATAAACATGCCACCTACATGTGGCTTACTTGAAAAAAAACGAAAAAAAAAAGTTTCTTCAGCAAAAAATTAATTCTAATTATTACATTCAATTTACCTATAACTGACAATTTATTGTTTACCAACAATTATGGAAACATTTCATTTATATATCATCATCATAATTAATTCACATATAGCATCATTTACGCAAAAAATAAAATAAAATGATTCACATATATTATTGTCAAGTTCTTATCTCTAATTTTTTTTGAATTGACATTCGAAAAAATCTATAATTTATTATTATGTTAATAGACATGAAAATTACTTATCTCTATTACTTATATATACAAAAGTTAATGCCCTAAATTTGAAAATAAATATTCGTTATACATATTGTTATCACAAACCCAGGAAAAAAAAGATTATTATGACCAAAAAATATTATCATTTCAAATTTCAAAATTGAATGTGTATAGTAACATATAATTTTTATTTTAATAGAAAAGTCACTAGTGCAAAACGTCATTTAGTATCGGTCATTTGGCACATTTAGTATCGGTTATCATCGTCGATACTAATTCGACCGATACTAAATGTATGACATTAGTATCGGTTAAATAACCGATACTAAAGGTGACATTTAGTATCGGATTTTCAAAAAACCGATACTAAATGACGTTTTTTTGGTGATTTTTATGCCTTGAAAACGTACTATTAGTATCGGTTATTTAATTAACCGATACTAAATGTCATTTTTAGTATCGGTTAATTAAAATAACCGATACTAAATGTATTTTCAACATTGTTTTTCTTTGTTAAAAATGACATTTAGTATCGGTTATTTTAATTAACCGATACTAAAAGTGATTTTATTTAGTATCGGTTAATTAAATAACCGATACTAAATGTCTTTTCAACATTGTGTTTGTTGTCAAAAATGACCTTTAGTATCGGTTATTTAATTAACCGATACTAAAAGTGACATTTAGTATCGGTTATTTAAATAACCGATACTAAATGCATATATAGATATCAATTAATAGATATCAATTGACCAATTTATAAATTCCAAATTCACAAAATTATCTCCACAAAGCGACTCATAATGAATTCATAAAAATATTTCAACTTCTATTGAAATTTAATATCTTACAATACAAATGTTATAAACCGATATCTACAAAATTGGCCTAAATATACATAAGCTATTGAAATAGATATCTACAATATCATAGTGACAAATCTATATAGTATACCCAGATATCTTAACTTGTTGCCTCATCAGCATGCAGTTTCATTCAATAGAGCAGATGGATCAACAGCAAAAGTTATACGAAGCCAATCTTTTAGACCCACTGCAGTTCCTGTAAACAAGTTTTGTTTGCCATTCCCAAGTGTTAAAGTTATAATTAATGAATTTCACTAGCAAATTTGTTTTATCAACTTAACTAATGAACTAAATTTAACTTTATTTTTATCATGCGTTATACCTGGAAGAATGATAACAGATTCCTCCTTTGCAAGTTTGAAGCAAAAATCAATATCATCACTAATATCTTCTAGAAGAGTAAGATCTAGTTTGACCTGCATTTCATTTCATTTCATTGAATAAATAGATAGATAAAGAAGAGTTCATTTATAAAAGAGACATGTTATTATGTTTACAAAGAATAATGCCACTGAGTGTGACATTTAAAGGCTTAATTAATTTCTCACCATCATAGTCATGGAACCTTGTGGTTTGCAAGGATAAGAAATGCATGGAATATCCTCAATCTCTTGGCAACATATATCTGAGGTAAGCCTCAAATTGTCATTGTTTTTCTGAAGAAAACCTCTTCTGTGTGTTTAATTATGTGAGGTACAGCTGCCTGCAAAATCACAAGTGCATTATATGATGGTAACAATGCAGAATTTATAGTGAGCATTTCACATAGGTGAAAACAAACTAGCTTACAAAAGATTTGATGACAACCATATAGATATCAATATCAATATATATATGGTTGGGGTGGAACATCATCAACAATTCAATCCATAAAAAATCCTTTAAACACCTGAAGCATATAAATTAAGTTTAATGCCAGAACCATACATGTTCTTCAACTTTCCTACCCTTACTCTAAGATCTTCAGTTGCCTTCAGCAGCATATCAAAACAAAGTTTGTAAATCTGAAATTTGATGTTTAACTAAAAACTGTAGCTGCATCATTTGGAAACCCACCTCTGCTTTTGTTGACACAGAGCAGAGAGAACTTAAAAGAATGACAAATTGAGTGCAGAAAAAATGTTTCAAATCTATTCCAAAAATTTAGATCATTTAATGTAAGAAACATATGGAATATGGTTTTGAAGAAAAAGGCAACAAAAGGCATATCTTTAGCCATTCAGGGTGCCTTATAAGACTGAATTGTCTTAAAAAAATTAGACAGGTATACATACTGGATTGTGCATCTCATCACTCATCCCAAAACTCTGAAGAATTGAATTTATGATCATAGAGAACTGGTGCAAAAGGAATGACCCATTTGCTGCCTGAAACATCACACAATAGTAATAATAATAGTGAGCATAAACACGAAAAGCTGAAATGAACATCAGCCAAAACAGAATCAGACTCACCACTGATCCATATATGGTAAGGTACAGGATATTTTTTTTCCTAATTGGCAACAATTTCATGCCCTATATTATAAGCAGAAGATATTGGTTAGAGAACATGCTACACAACCAAGGAAAATATGGAAGCGATGGAAAAAGATGAAATCCACATATAATACCCACTAAACTTGGAACACTTTTAATTTACATATAATTCCCACTAAACTGTGAAATACAAAGAAATCTGCAGAATCAATACATGACTATTTTAATTTTCTAAGATGGATTCAACAAAAGGTTTGTAAGATGATGTATACTCACATCTCGGCATGCACACGGGTTTGGGGAGTATTATACTAGCCTTGATACCAAATCAACAGCTTCTGGAGGCATGCGCTTGTGGAAGAGTTAGTAAAAGAAAATCATATATTAGCATGAATACATGTATCATGTGCACTTGACAAAAAAGAAATCAGCATGAATACGTGTATCATGTGCACTTGACAAAAAATTTGCTTATAAAATCTAACTCTTAACATTCCCCCACCCCCAATATAATATATACACAAAAAATATATCAGACTATAATATTAAAGTTACTAAATAGGACGTGACACATGATATAAGGTTGAGTTAAATAGGACCAATCATTCTCACATGCAATTAAAAGGAAGATAAAATGGAATTGCAGATCACATTTGTCACAACATAGGCATCAGTAGTATAAGCAATTGCTGTATATATTTCAGGTAATTCTCATGCTGGGTTGAAATCCAAACACCGTTAATCCTCCATCAACACAAATGAAGCAGGCAAGCAAATGGACATCCATAATTTTAACAAATGTCGATTTTAAACAAATTAACAGTCAATCTTCAATTACCAAATCATTGAACAAAACGATTTGCTAGACCAGGCACAAGTCCATCATCTTAATAGAATAGATATGTAACTTCCAAGCAGAAAAAAAAATTAATGTTTATTGAATGTGGAAATAGACATAGTAAATGTTTACTAAAGGAAAAGAGCTAAAAGAAATAAAGACCAAGGGAAGAAAATTACATGTTCTACGAGTGGGGTTCTGGTTGCCCATGGTACAACACAATTGCTCCTTATGTTGTCTTGTGCCCATTCACAAGCCAGATTTTTCGTAAGCTGATTAATTGCAGCTGAAAATTCAATGGACTAAATATAATTGACATTCATGCTAACACTTTATTTACATGAAAGAAAAACATGATGAGTATTAGTATAACACTCACTCACCTTTACATGCTGCATAGACAGATCCAGTACCCAAACTTACAACACCAGCAACTGATGAAATGAAGACAATGCTCCCTGTTCCGAATGCTTTAAGAAGAGGATATGCAAGTTGGCATAGATGAAATGCTGAGTCTAAATTAACTGTCATCAACTCTGAATATTCCTCACTGGTGTACTCAATGGTTGGCTTTCGAAAGTTTGTTCCGACATTATTCACCTAAAGCATAAAGCCATAAATATATATATATATATATATATATATATATATATATATATATATATATATATATATATATATATGATTCATGCCAAACTATTTAATTAATCTGTGATGGAAGCCTATCGTCATCTCACATAAGGAGCCTTTGCACACATTGTTCAAGTCTACTATCTACTAATTGAAACAAATCTGGCAATGCATATGAACAATGTACTTTTAGAAATATCATCAGTGATTATGATTATGAAGAATGATAAAATTGAAGGATATTATGGATGGGAATAATGTTCACATGCTGACATGGCGCCTTGCTTTCTAGAAGATCCTCCATAACTGGCTACGGTTACTATCCATGTGCACACAAGGGAGAGTGTGAATTCTGTTATGCATTCAGCTGGGATATTTTCTTGCTTTTCTATTGTAGAATAAGACTAGTCCTAGGGCCCATTTGGATGGACTTATTTGGGCTTATCTACTTGCATAAGTACTTGTGAAATTGTTTGGGAGAACTTATGGAAACAACTTATGACATGTTCATAAGCTGTTTTTAGCTAATTTCAATAAGCTCCAAAGGATAGCTTATGAAAACAGCTTATGACTTATAGAAAATAATTTTGTATTCTTTCATCTTTTATCATATAAACAGCTTATGCATAAGCACTTATATGATAAGCGTTTATGTCATAAGTGCTTAATTAAGCTGTTTATCCAAACGGGAGTCTATTATACACCTTAGCTTTTCCTTTAAATAGCTAGCTAGTTGTGTACTTGATTTCATCATCAATGAATGCAGAATTTAATTTGATCAATCATTTACTGTTTCATTACTCTTTGAGCACTTTTATACTTTCTGCAGTACTGAAAATGAATACTATTTTTTCATCAAACATGTTGTACTCAAACTTTATGAAAGAGAGATATAATTTATAATCAATTCCTTAACATAGGTGCATAAAAAAGATAAGTTGTAAGATAATAGATAATAGATTCAATAAAAATCAATTCCTCACTCACCACAGGGCCAACCATTTTACTATCTTCAATCCTATGTTAATAAAATGCTCAATATATATGGTTGGGAGAATGAGTACTTACAAAAATGTTGAGCTTGCCATTGAAAGTGGAGGCTACTTGTTGAATGAGGCTCTCTCTCTGAGATTTAGAGCTTACATCACAGACCGAACCAGTAACCGAAAAGCCCTGAGTTTGCCATTCTTGCAAGCAGTTATTGAGATCTGATTCTGTTCTAGAACAAGTGAGAATATCTCCAAAACCGATATTGGATCATAATACTTAACCTTAATATTTTTATTTGTGTACTTGTGATTTAGTTTTCCTAAAACTGTTTTGTTGATGTCTTCAATCAACTCAGTTTCAGTCCTAAAAATTTCAAAAGAATGAATACATGTATCATGTGAAGGTAAACAAACATAATAAATTAGTGTTGAGGTCATAAAGATAGAACTTGTACACAATAAACTGCAGACAGACTACCAAAATTGAAGAATCAAAATCCCCAAAAGAACAGAAGCAGCATACATACTTGTATGTGGTCGAATGAAAGCCAGATAAATTGGCAAGTTGAAAAAGAGCATCCTTCCACTTCTGAATCATCTCCTTCCAATGCTTCTTCTTGTGTCTCTCCAACTCCGTTTGATAACTCCCGGTGTGCATCCTCAAATCTGATGGATCTACACAGTAGAAAACAGGAACAACTTGTCCATTGAGCTATGCAATACATTGCAAAAAATAAACATTACAAAAAACGAGGTTGGGAAACTTTGAGAATATGAAGATTCCTAATACCTAAACAGATTACCTAGTTGCTTAGCTATCCTTCTCCATAAATCTACAAGTTATGCCTTCAATCTCTGAAATCAAACCCTAGAAGCTCTTCTGCAGATGTTAGAGGATCAGAGAACTTTGACTAAAATCAAGCAAATCTGCAAATAGAACACAGTTTAGGGTTTCAAATTCAAATTCTATCTTCTCTTACTTTTAGGGTTTCACAAAAGCAAGTAATCAAATCAGAGAAGAAAACAAACCATGAGCAACGAAGAGAAGCTTCGTGCGTGAGAGAGAGCTTCGTGCGTGAGACGAACGGCGAGAATGGCGGTGAAAAAGCTTGCTTCGTGCGTGAGGAAGACGAAGATTTCAGACGGTGAGAAAAGCTTGCCGTGCGTGAGGAAGGCGAAGATTTGAGACGGTGAGAAAAGCTTGCTTCGTGCGTGAGGAAGGCGAAGATTTCAAAGCGTGTGAAAAGCTTGCCGTGCGTGAGGAAGACGAAGATTTCAGAGTGAGGGAGCGTTCTGCGTTGTGTTGTGTTCGTGAGTGAGAGAGCGTTGTGTAATGTGGTGTGAGGCCGGCGTTTGGAAAAATTAGATGACCTTTAGTATCGGTTGTCTAATAACCCGATACTAAATGTGTTAGAGACACACATTTAGTATCGGTTGTTTAAACAACCGATACTAAATGTAAGCGTGAAAATTGAAAACTTCAACTTAATTTCAAAATTGCCACCGCGCCTACATTTAGTATCGGCTGTTTAAACAACCGATACTAAATGGTGCTGTCTAAAGTCATTTTTGCACTAGTGAGTAATATATGATATTAATTGGATTGAGATCACCATCTATCTATCTTAAAAAACATATAATTGGAGCGAGATCACAATCTATGTATAGTAACATATAATTTTATACTAGCCCTACGACCCGTTCGATGGATGGGTTGGCTAACAATTTGTTAAAGAGTTAACCTCTAAAGAAAAGAAGCATAAGAACAACAGTAAATAACGACATCAAACAAAATCTAAGTATTTTTTTTTTGACTAAAAAAATTCTAAGTATTAGAAAAATATCACATTTAAAGACAAAAGTCACACATATTAGATCAAGTTATAACACAAACAGTTTAAAGTTGGAGCATAAACAATAGCTTAATCACACATATTAGATGAAGTCAAAACACAAAGTTAAAAGTTGTAAAATAAACAACAACCTATAATAACATTATCCATATTCATCAAATGTAACCATAAAAACTTAACCCATAATATGGTCTTACCATTTCGAGGGGTTAGTCTCTAGAGTTGCGCGTAGAGGATATCCAGTTTATACCAAAAAAATCTACACATGAAAACTTAACTCATAATTAAAGAGAAAAGAATACATCATAATTAAAAAGTGAAACACGTACGTAGGTCTCATTAGGGGTGGGAATAGGCCGGGCCGTCCGTCAGGGGCTTAAGGCCTGGCCCACTTAAAATCTGGTTTGGCCTAGCCTGTTTAGTAAAAAGGCTAGGCTTGGGCTTTTTGTAAAGCCTATTAATTTAAATAGGCTCGACTTAGGCTTATAAAAAGCCCATTAGGGCACGATAGGCGCCTATATATATATATATATATATATATATATATATATATATATATACACTTATTTTTTATATTGTTTTTACTGGATTAAACAAAAAAAGAAAATATGAAGAGGCAAAATCCTTTGAACGGTTCTACATTCTCAACAATAATGCTAATTTATATCATTCATTTTCAATGTTTCTTGAAACTTTCATTCATGCGGCCATATGTAGTAGGTGCATAGTATTAATATTTGTTGACTAAGAATCGAAACGGTAGAGCTTCCAGCCTTTCTATTCTATATTACATATTATAAATATAAAGCTATATCTCACAAATTTCAAATTCTTCCCTTTCCACACTCTCTCTTTGCAACACTCAACGTTCAGAAAATCCCACCAAAAATATACATGATGCTATACTTCTCTCTCTACAAAGTTTTGTTTATTGTTTAAATTCACAAGCTAGACTTCTCTCTGGAAATAACAAAGACAACAGTGGGAGAAATCAAATTGAAGATTTGATATAATGTTTGTTCGTTCCTTTGGCTTTGACCGTGTTTTGCTATGCGTGATAAGTTGTTCAAGTTGGTTTTATGTTTCTTAATGAGAAGGAAATTTGTTAGTTTATTGAAATGTATTTTGTTTACTGCATATGGGATTTATTTTATTCCTTTGTAAGTTGTGGAAGGTTGTTGCAATTATGGGGTTACCAATTTATTAGTTTTCCTTCAATTGAGAGGAATTGGTAGAAAACATATATTATATATTGTTGCAACATGGAAATCAGATATGAAATATATGAGAATTATGCAAAACATTATGCAGCATGTGTTTGAAGCCTTGATAAGATGGTGTTTCTTTGGTAGTTCGTGGGGAGTTTCATGTTGGGGATTATTGGTCAAATAGAGCTAAGGTGTAAGGGAAGTGTGGCTACTGTTATGTCATGTTGCTATGCATTACTGGCTTTAGACTTTTTGATAATATTTTTCTTAAAAAATGTTGTTTAAGGGAAGTGTGGCTACTGTTATTTTAAATGAATTATATAGGCCTTAATATGAAATAGGTTTTTAATTAGGCTTGTAGGCCGGGCCAAACTTTTAAAAAGGCCAAGCCAGGCAAAGCCTATGACAGGCCATAGGTCAGTCTCAGGCTTAAAAAATTCATTGTAGGTCAGGCTCAGACCTTTCAAAGTCTGACCTGGCCTGGCCCCTAGGTCTCATGCAGAGATTGATTTAAAAGTAAATATCAATTTAATGCTTCTAATACTTCTTGATGCGAACTTATCTAAATAAAGAAGAAAATACCAATTTGGACATGTAATTTTTTTCAAGATTCTAAAGTACCCCAAAACACACTTCTTAGAATCACACTTTATGTATTTTGCCATCAAATTGTTTTTTCATCAAATAGATTATTGACGAACGAAGTATTTGAATAGTTAAAAAAAATTGAATATTAAAGTAACCCAAAACACACTGTCTAACATTTCACGTTACGCATTTTGCTACGAAATAATTTTGTCCCCATCAAGTACACTAAAGCGCACTATTTAGCTTCCCACTTTAAAATATAAAAAAATAAAAAAAATGTAGATTAGTCAACAGTAAAACTCTGTTGGGAGGATATAACCACACACGCCGACAAAATCGAGTACTCATGGCCAGCCAACTTCCCTGGTGTACATTAGTCATCGATAAAGCTGATGAAAACTACACACTAATGAGATGATAACAAAAAAAAGTAAAAGAAAAGAAAAAAACCAATTGGCCAAAAAAATAGAAGCCAAATATTGACTAAAAAATTATTCCCACCAAATTGAAAATCTTACTCATGTATGCGGCTTAACATACATATATAGTAGTTGAGAAGGTGCGAGAAGGTATTCAGATTGATTGGCTAGGAAAATAAAGATAGTAAAATTGAAGATGTAATTTTTAAAGTTATTATTTTGAAAGGGTGTGTGTATAGGATGTCGTAGATTGAAGTAAGGAAAATTGATTGGTTGTGGTTTCTTTGATAATTTGATGGGCAAATATGTTATAATATGACGAGGCGACTAAGCCATATCAGAAACGAAGTAGCAAAACAAAAAATTGACATGGAGAACAAAAAAAATTTCCCGCGTGACATTGTAAATCTATGTTTAGCCGCATATATGAGTTAGATTAATATAAAATCAATATATTTTAATAGAAAGGTAACATGTTTTTATTTTAATATAAAAGTAATATATATTAATTTTTATTTTAATAGAAAGGTAATATATTGCTATGACCAAAAATCTTTCCCTGAACTAATATACTTTTTTATAAGCAAAAATTGTATTGAATAGATTACAAGGGGTACTCTAACTCATGGTACAAGTCAATATGCATTTTATACAAAACACATGATTAATCCACCTTCAATACAAAGTACTCCTACTGAAAAAAAAAACCCTCCTATCCCATTACCAGAACCTAACATATTTCATAGACCACTCTATTAGTCAACAGTAACGTAATGTGTGACATATCATTCACTTAATCTCCAGGGCGGAGGGTATTAGACCCATGGGGTAACAATGATATAGATTAACACATAACAACTTATATATGATTAAAAGAGAAATAACACACGGATGAAGACATGTGAAGCTATGATAAATATCACTATGGTCTTATATGGTCAAAAATAAAAAGTTATTTGATAGTTTTATATCTTTTTGTTTAAAAATTTAAAGATTAAGGATTAAGATATATTTTAATTTTATTCCTAGCTCTACTTTTTTTATTACAAATATATATTAGCATAAAGCACTTTTTTATAATGTCAATCATATTTTTATATATGAAAAACCACTCAATACAAAGAGTTAGTAAAGGGTTAGTGGGGACTTAAATCCATTATCTATTACCTAATGGATACAAGTTTTGTCATGTTTCACTACACCAATCTCTTACGGTGTGTTTAGATGGAGTAATTTTTGTGGGGAATTGAAATATTTTAGTTCAAAATCTTGAAATAAAATATTTCAGTTCCCCAAAAGATTACATTACCTCCTAAAAATACTTCATCCAAACATAGGGTTAGATTTAACATCATTCATATTTTCAAATGTTATTGAAACAGCGATAGCTCATCTAACATATGCCACGTATAAACATATACATCCGCTCCATTAATTATCTTCAGAAAAAAAAATCCACTCCAATCACAATTGTTCGCAATTTTAAATTTGAAGTATTTCCCTTACAATTTTAGCCCCCTCAAAAATATTTGTCAAATATTTTTGTTCTCATGATCTATTTGTTTTTTTTGACACGGGGTTATCTCTGTCAGCAGATAGTTTTATCATGCAAGTGAAGTTGCGCAAATTATGCAGTAGTGATTTTTGCAGAAATTATTGGGCAGTTGATGATGAATTTATATTCGTGGTACTGGTGTTATGCTAGGTAGCAGGCCGTTTTTTATTGTAATTTTCTTTGTTATTTATCAGTTACAAATTGTTAGTCAGTTTAGGGACTTATTTAAAAATTGTTAATAACTTTAGGAACCTATTTAAATAATATACTATGCCATGTCAACATTGACGGGCCGTTGACTAACAGTAGTTTAACGGAAGGACCTGATTAAAAATAGTATATTAGTAGCTAGACCAAGTCCTCGATGGAAAAATTGGGCCCAACGTGGACCTTTTTACCACCCTTTAGAAGCCTGACGATGGTCGCCACGTCAAGTAATAAGGTTGGGGTCGGCATCCCCACGGAAACAAAAATACATTAAGAGAGATGGTGGACTACTAGAACCCCATGAGCGGGAAAAGAGTATCAAAGTTGTGGGAGATCTGCACGGTAGATAGCATAACTATGTCATAAATACCCCAGGCCTTCCAAATGTCACCCTTTGCCTCGACTATTCTCATGGCCAATTCTTTGTAGCCGGAAGATAACTTCGACCAACCTCTGATTCGTGTAACTTGGCCTCCGTAGTGTACCACTCGCACATAAATGGCACGCTGTCAAGGGTTAATATGCTTGGGGTCGAAGCGTTTTTCAAAGGTACTAGTAGTATACCCGTGCATACGCACGAATGCTATCGCGTTATTTTTATTAATAGAATTAGACATAATTTAATTAGTCTAAACATTACCCCGTGAAAATCAAAATTAATTTAAAAGAGATAAACAAAAGTTTTCAAATTGTAATTCAGTTAGTCCGGGCATTACGCTGTGAATATTTACCAGCAATACGTAATATTTCCTGTAAAGATTAGAAAACAAAATTGTATTAAAGTTTCAAAATTTTCAAATTGTAATATTTCCCGTAGAGATTAAATAAAATTTATTGATAGAGAAAAGTTATATGTTAAAATGAAATTAAAGTATATATTTTGTGAGAAGTAGAAAAATGAGAGAGTTAGAGAAAGAAATATATGAGAGAGTGAAAAGGCTATTAATAGCTGTTCGCTGGTGTTTTTAGCAAACAATCACTAGTTTTCAATATTAAGACTGTGAGATCAAACTAGAAAATCTCTTTGACAATTGCCTTTAAGTTTTGTGTCTTTTAGCGTGCATAAGAACAGAAAATAGTAGGAAGAGATAGTTTGAAAGCGGAATAAAAGCAAGAGAAGCAACAAACGTAAAAACAAATAAAAATTGCATTAAAATGATAGAAAGAAGGAGGTGGTCCACCGACACGTACAATATGATCTGATTCACTCTTGTTTCGCTTTGACTTGGAAGTTGAGTTTCACAGAGTTTTTGTAAAGATGTGGTGACCTCGATTCTCTATTACAAAGGGGTATTTATACCCGTAGGAACAATCGTGGGGAAAAGGGAAACGCCTCCTAAAACTACGGAGAGTAACCGCCCACTAGCTGGCACATTTCGCACTTTCGACTAACCCGTTGTCAACCGCTTGACGAAGTGTTGAGCCCAGCTCTGTCGAAGCGTTGGGTCCTCTCTTGTCGAAGGTCTCTTGCATTACTTGCTTCATAGCTTTGAGAGCTAAGCTTGTCGAAGTTTACTTGCACTCCTTGCACTTGTCTACCTTTTCCGTCGAAATCATGGTGCATCGACTTGAATATTGACCTATGGCCCACGTAACAATATTAAATGTGAAGTCAACCCCATTTAAAGCTTCATTTAATGTACTGTCGAAATTTTGAGGTAACAATAGCTTAAAAGGCTATTAATAGCTAATCGGCGTAATGCTTAAACGCGAAATGAAACATCGCCACATTTCATCGGTTGGCGCTAAATTGGTCGTTCCACATCTAATAGATAATGTGACTGTTAGTTTAGCAAATTTTACTGCTAAATTTTACAGCATTCCATTTGTAACAAAACTATTCAAATGAAATAACATGATTAGACACTTTCTTAACAAAAAAGTGCATGTCTTTGATGTTCACTTTCTTCTGTCAACCACAGTGAATTTTGAAGAATTCAGTCTTTCCAATGAGCTCTGTTAAGTCTTTTGGAATGTAGTATAATCAAGGTTCTAAAGTGGTATAAAAGCTCTAGATTTATGTTATAAACTAAAAAAAAAAGTATAAAATGGTAATGATATAAAAAGGTATAAGAAGATATAAAAATGTATAATAATATATGTTAGTTTTTCTATATTCTCCAAGATTAGGAGCAACGCTGAATTTCGACACATAGTAAACATCCTTCATCTAGTTCTTTATCAAATATGTGGACCAGTTGATTCTTGATAAAGGCGTGTATTCTATATCTCCGAAATAACAAAGACATATGTTGCACAAATCAAAACATGATTAAGTTGATTGACATTTATCTGATTGTAATACAAAAGAAGAATACAAATTCTAGTACATCAAATTACTATTGTGTTTTAAATGAATCAAGCATGAATGATATCTGAATTCAAGCTCGTAGCACAAAAGCAGCGAGACCCTATAAGAATTTCCTATTTTGGACCATCTTGATTTAAACAGAAATGCAATACTGGGGGACCGGGAAATTCAAGCAATTTAGCAAATACATAATAAGATGACACGTGTAATGTCATTTATTGAGGTTTAATCTCGATTGTTAATTATATAGATAGATATTGATATAGATGAATACTTTTGAATCAAAATTTGCATTAAACAGAAATTTTCACATTAATTGTATGCCAAAAAAATGCATTCATTCAAAATTTCCAAATGAATTAATTTCCAATGCCGTTAGTTTTTCTATGTAATTAAAGTTTTGAATGTAATTACTTTGTTGTTAGATTTCAGTTGAGCTTAGTATTATTTTGGTTCTAGGGAATACAAAATTATCATCTAATGTTTAGATGATATGATGGAACTCTTTTAACTGTAATATTTTTGTTGTTACGATTTTAGTAAATGTTAAGATTTTTTTCAATCATAAAAAAAATGTTTACCACGATATTTTTGAACTTCTTAGAATAAATGCAGTATTAATAAAATATCACTACAATAGTTTTAGTCAAAAATATTTAACCTGAATTGTTTTATTAAAAATACTTTTTTATTTTTATTTTATGATATTATACCAAATTTTTTTATTATTTAACGTTGAATATCTAATGCTAAAACATGAAAGGTTAAATTTTTTTCTTAGACAATTAAATAGTTTTGTTTGTATCTTCTTTATTCCAAAGTAGTACACTGATACACACTCAATACATGTCATTTTCTTTTTGAACCGTTTGACTTTTCTCGGTTGTTTTCGGTTGTATATGGAAAGCACTCTGCTTTGTGCTCATCTATATTTATATATCTCTACGTTTTCCTTTCAAAAAAAAAAACTCAATACATGTCATTAAATGTATTACTTTAATTGTTCGGACCATTGCTAATCACACACAAATTGTCAAAACACTTTCAATAAAAGACAAATATCTCATTGTGCTTAGTATCAAATTTTGTATCGACCAACTCTGAGTTTTACATCTACGGAAATTGAACCCGAGAGCACCGAGTCGACCCAATGAACAATGACGTCAACTTATTAAATGTATTACTATGATAATAAAACTTTTTGTTTTAGATGGAATTATTATTTTAAAACTATTATTTATTTCATTAAACATAATTCATTAATATAGTTATTAAATAATTTATTTTTTTTGTAAAAAAATATGTTTTCTTTTTTACTTTTTAGTTCCGGCCATTGTAGCCACCAAGGGGCGCTTTCAACGAACACTTATTGACGTACTCCCTCTGTTCTTATTTACTTGTCGTTTTTTGGCTTTTTACACATACCAATGAGACCAATAAATTTTGTTACTTTTGATACAATTAATTATCTTTTACCTATAATACCCTTAGTAATTTATTAACTCGTTTAATCTATTTCTCTCTTTGGAATAAATTCTTAAGGGCGTTATTGACAAAACAATAATAAATGTTGTATCGGACTTTGAAAATTACAAGTAAATAGAAACAAAAAATTTCTACAAAAGCGACAAGTAATAAGGTACGGAGAGAGTACAATATAATATTTTTTGAGATTAACATATAGTATAATATTTTATGAAAATAATAAATATGTTCTCCAGTCAAACAAAAATTAATATCTTCTCAAGTTAAACCAAAATAAATACGTTCTTATCTAAATAACTCATTAGTGTGAGAAAACGTAGGGAGTAATTGAGCTGTCAAATGGCTATATAAACCCTCTTCTTGAGTTCAATCTTCTTATGCATTATTCTACATGCTACAAGCATCTTTAAAACGATGCTATATGTTCATCCGTTTTATTTGAGAGTTATTGTGCGTTTCATTTTCTATCGCTTATTTTTCTTCCTCTTCCACTTTAAAAGACCCCCTTCACTTGTGAGTAATTTCTACCATCATATCAAATCAACAAACCACCAAAGGATTATTATTTTGCAATGGGAGGAGGTACTTCTTAATTACTTTATATTCATATGATTACCATCTAATTTTAATTTTTCATCTATCTAACTTAAATTTGTGCTCACATTTTATAATATATTTAATTGAATTAAACAATATCTATATAACTAGTTTTGCAATGTGTATTTTCATTATGATTTAGAACATGAAAAACTTTTTTTTCCCATAGATAATCATCTTTTACAAACAAAAAAAACAAATTTTTCACCATGCATGCATTAAATCTTCACACTAACTTGTCATTGTCTATATAAGATATATGATAAAAACATATTATCACCAAAAGTGTTTTTAAATTTTATCTTAATTGGTACTTGTAATATTTACTTTTAACTATTTGTTAATAAGCGACAAGAGTAGTTTTGTTATATAGCCTACTTGAATATGAACATGAATTCAGTTCGACAAATTTCAATTCTTTTTAGAAAAAATACATCTTTGATGCTCTGTTCTTTTAATTTGTTTTTATGTATTTACCAGATGGTAATGAGTGCGTAGATTTGCAATGGACAGAACAAGTGTTTCTATATCATTGAGTCCAGATGCACGGAAGACGAGAGTGACATACGTCTACCAATGGTAGCAAGTACAATGTGATGTCGATGTAGTCCTCTATCCCAAATCACAGTGATGTCAATGTCGTCGTGGTTGAGTTTGACAAAGACGCCAATGGAGCCACTGACAAAGGCTTGTCAGAAGTTGGAGAGTCGTCGAAGATAGGGTAGTCCTTACCGACGTTGAAGTGGTTGATTATGTGGCATATACATGCATGTTAAAGCATCTAGATTGTCGATTTAACTTGGATTTGGTTTTTATGTTTTAAGAGTTGTTTTATATATATATGTGTGTGTGTGTGTGTGTGTGTGTGTGTGTGTGTGTGTGTGTGTGTGTGTGTGTGTGTGTGTGTTGGCTTTTCCCTGTATAAGAAGCACACATTCAGAAAATAGGAACTCAAATACTCTTGCACATTCGAATATACTAAGATATGAGATTGAAGACTACATTCAAATTCACTAACAATCATTTTCTTTTTGTACAAATATTTTATTTGTAATTTCAAATTCAAATGAATTTAAATTAAAAAGTTATGATCAAAACAAGGTTATTTTCGAAGCCTTTACTTGTGGTAAAACTGGGTGTGCTTACCCATCACCATGGCCCTTAGAAGGGACCAAATAATTTATGTATAAGAAAGATGGATGGCCTTTGCCCACCATGCACCGTGTCTACCCAATGAACAATGACGTCAACTCATTAAATGTATTACTATAATAATAAAACTTTTTTGTTTTAGATGGAATTATTATTATATAACTATTAATATTTCATTAAACATAATTCATTATTATAGTTATTAATTTAATTTCTTTTTTGTAAAAAAAATGTTTGCTTTATTACTTATTGGTTCCGGCTATTGTAGCCATCTAGTGCACTTTCAATGAAACACTTATTGACGTACTCTCTCTATTCTTATTTACTTGTCGTTTATTGGCTTTTTACACATACCAATGAGACCAATAAATTTTGTTACTTTTGATACAATTAATTATCTTTTACCTATAATACCCTTAGTAATTTATTAACTCGTTTAATCTATTTCTCTCTTTGGAATAAATTCTTAAGGGCGTTATTGACAAAACAATAATAAATGTTGTATCGGACTTTGAAAATTACAAGTAAATAGAAACAAAAAATTTCTATAAAAGAGACAAGTAATAGGGTACGGAGGGAGTACAATATAATATTTTTTGAGATTAAAATATAGTATAATATTTTATGAAAATAATAAATATGTTCTCCAGTCAAAAAAAATTAATATCTTCTCAAGTCAAACCAAAATAAATACGTTCTTATCTAAATAACTCATTAGTGTGAGAAAACGTAGGGAGTAATTGAGCTATCAAATGGCTATATAAACCCTCTTCTTGAGTTCAATCTTCTTATGCATTATTCTACATGCTACAAGCATCTTTAAAACGATGCTATATGTTCATCCGTTTTATTTGAGAGTTATTGTGCGTTTCATTTTCTATCGCTTATTTTTCTTCCTCTTCCATTTTAAAAGACCCCCTTCACTTGTGAGTAATTTCTACCATCATATCAAATCAACAAACCACCAACACTACAAGAATAAGCTTGTATTGCCACTAAAGTTTGCCACGGAGGAATATTGACCGTCGCAAATTTGCCACGGATTTGCGACGAAAAGGGAATAATGGACAACCCGCTAATAATCCCGCTCAAATTTGCCACGGGAAAGGATTTTGGTCGCTAATTTGCGACGGACTTGTCATCGCTAACCCGTGGCAAACATTGAATCCCAAATTAAAACCCACAACTCTCTCGTGAAACCTCAGAACCACAATTCTCACAGACCTCAGAACCTCAGAACCTCCCACGCTCTCGTGAAACCTTAGAACCACGACCTCCGTCCTCCACCGCCCTCCTCCGTCCTTCACCGCCCTCCTCCGGGGATAAGCCACAGCCATCCTCTCCCGTAGCGTCCTCTCTTTCTCCCTCTCCCGTCGCGTCCTCTCTTTCTCCCTCTCCCAGCCATCCTCGTGGTTCTGTTCCGCCGCTATCCTCCGGTCGCCACCGTTCTCCTCCGTTGGCTTCTGTAGTACAGGTAAGTTTATCGCAAATTTCAGTTATTGTAAATAAATCCCAATTTTTTAGATAAAACCCTAAATCCCAATTTCAATTATGTCTGGTGGTATTCTTCACAGGGTGTTATGTCTGGTGGTATTCTTGAAGAGGGTTTGGATGTTCTTGAAGAGGGATTGACAGGGTCCCAAAGGGTTTGGATGTTCAAAGGTGCAATCTGGTTATTAGATTTAACAATGCAGGTCAACATCATTGTTGCAACATCAATTCTTGAAGAGGGTTTGGATGTGCAATCTGGTTATTAGATTTGACCCATCTCCCACAGTGTGCAATTCTTGAGGCCGAGCCAGAATGCAAAATGCAGATTACATATTAATGGTTAAGAGGTGATTATATCCTTAGTATTATGAGTCCTGATTTGTTAATAGTCAAAAAGCGGTAAAAAAAACAATAAATTTTTCCTTACATTTTCTCTTATGATTTATAAATAAAGTAGTTCTGAAAGAAAAGTTGTAGTAGAAAATATGCTACTCAGGATAATAAAGGGCGAGAGTTCCTTCTTTCTCCACGGCCTTAGCCACTACATCCTGAATAGGTTTAGATTAAACTTGTCAGTGTGGAACTCACAATGCTAGCATTTTTGATTAGTTTATCTAGTCATCTCTGGATGTGAAATTTTTATGTATTTTCAGTTTTCAAAAAAATATTTGCACTGGTCGTTTATGCATTTTGCATTGTAGGTTTTGGAAGCAATTACTACGAAAAGATGCAAGGAGGCATTTCATTATGAGTCTCTTGGAGATTCATTTTTGAAATATGCTTCCAGTCAACAACTGTTCTATACATTTCAAAATCACCACGAAGGACTACTTAGTTTGAAGAGGGAACAGATCATTTCTAATGCTGCCCTTTGCAAGTTAGGTTGTAGTTGTGGACTTCCGGTATTCTCTCTCTCTCTCCCACTCTTCTATGATACATAACTCTTACATCTTTTATGCTTTACATCGATCTGTTTTGGTGCTGTCTTTTAGTGTTTCATCATTTTTCATATTTATGCTATTTCATAGGATGCTTCCATCTGGTTTTTGGTTTAGAATTACTATATCTTCAGATGTATGGCTGATTTTTCAATCTGTACTCTTAGTATTTGGGCACCGAGATTAAGTGGAAAAGTGTACAGCATTAACAACGAGTAATGCGTTTTTTTAAACTGTAATGCTTATGCCATGAGGATTTTATTGAATTACTTGGCAATTACATGATCCATTCACAGTTTGCTGAGTTCTTTTGTTTCTGCATGATAAATTGAAACTGTACTTGCTGATAAAGTGAAATTGGAACCTATTAATTGAAACTGTCTCATGGTACTTTTTTTTTAAGGTTGTGATTGAAGGTTTTAAGAGTTACCGAGTTGGTACTTTTGATGTGTGTTGGATCATGTGGTAATTAATTAACAAAAGTTGGTTGGTTTGGTGGTGTTCTAACTTAGTAACTTGTCTCTTCAATATTCCATTCCAGACCCAACTAACTAATTGCTGGATCCAACTAGCTAGCTAGGGGGAGACTGAAGGAAAGGAAAATCAATGTCAAGTTTGCCTTCTAGCTCACTGTTCCTTCTATCTATCGTCTGGAAGGATTCAATTTGGATTACAAAGTTTACCTCCAAGCTAACCAGGTATAGTTTTCTGTATTATGATTATGTATTGACATGAACATTCATATAGGATCTATTTACATTTCTGCATCATTGTTAGCTGTTACTAATAAATTGATAAAATTGGATGTTGGTGAAGGAAAGAGAACAAATAAGTTAATTGTTCCATTTTGTGTTATAATCATGCATACTATGTCTTTAAAGACATGTCACTTACATGCCATCAATGATACTTCTAATATTTACTTTTAACTATTTGTTAATAAGCGACAAGAGTAGTTCTGTTATATAGCCTACTTGAATATGAACATGAATTCAGTTCGACAAATTTCAAGTCTTTTTAGAAAAAATACATCTTTGATGCTCTGTTCTTTTAATTTGTTTTTATGTATTTACCAGATGGTAATGAGTGCGTAGATTTGCAATGGACAGAACAAGTGTTTCTATATCATTGAGTCCAGATGCAAGGAAGACGAGAGTGACATACGTCTACCGATGGTAGCAAGTACAATGTGATGTCGATGTAGTCCTCTATCCCAAATCACGGTGATGTCAATGTCGTCGTGGTTGAGTTTGACGAAGACGCCGATGGAGCCACTGACAAAGGCTTGTCAGAAGTTGGAGAGTCGTCGAAGATAGGGTAGTCCTTACCGACGTTGAAGTGGTTGATTATGTGGTATATACATGCATGTTAAAGCATCTAGATTGTCGATTTAACTTGGATTTGGTTTTTATGTTTTTAAGAGTTGTGTTTTATATATGTGTGTGTTGGCTTTTCCCTGTATAAGAAGCACACATTTAGAAAATAGGAACTCAAATACTCTTGTACATTCGAATATACTAAGATATGAGAATGAAGACTACATTCAAATTCACTAACAATCATTTTTTTTGTACAAATATTTTATTTGTAATTTCAAATTCAAATGAATTTAAATTAAAAAGTTATGATCAAAACAAGGTTATTTTCGAAACCTTTGCTTGTGGTAAAACTGGGTGTGCTTACCCACACTACAACAGATCTAGTAGATGGGCAGCGTTTTTTTTTATCCATGGGCAGCGCTTTTGAGCGCTGCTGAACGTGGCGCTGGCTATTCCACTCCAACAATGGGCAGCGCTCTCTAAAAGCGCCACCCATTGCCAAACACGTCCTCCCAAATACGCAGCGCTTTTTAAAAAGCGCTGAATATTGCCCAAGCGTCCTCCCAGATCTGCAGCGCTTTTGAAAAAGCTGAATATTGCTCCCATATCGTGACACTTCATTAAAAAGCGCTGAATATTGCCTATTTGTGTTTCTAAATACCCAGCGCTTCATTAAAAGCGCTGAATATTGCCTATTTGTGTTACTAAATACCCAGCGCTTCATGAAAAGCGCTGAATATTGCCTATGTGTGTTACTAAATACCCAGCGCTTCATTAAAAGCGCTGAATATTACCTAAATTTTTTTTTTAATTTTTTTCTGTTTTGTGTGTTTTCCTTTTTATATTTACAAGTTACCTGTACAGCCAATCCAATCAATAACAGAATCAAATTGCTAAGAGGAACCAAATTACATATAACACAAACAAATTACATAAGAGGAACCAAAACAAAATAGCTAAGAAGTTTCATTATCTAATTCATATGTATCCAAAACAAGCTATCAATTGCAAGTTACAATATTATGAACCAAAAACTAGCTAGCTAACTTATATGTATCCAAATGAAACTTTAAAAAAAACGGGAGACATAACTGCACCATTCTCCCCTAAGCTCAGCAATCTGCTCAACAGAGTATGTCTGGCTTTGACAATCGCTAAAATACTGAAATTATATAAATAAATAAAATTAGAATTGAAATGGTTAAATATTGGAAAGAACCACTATTAAATCGAAATCATATAAAAATATATTATAAGTAGATACCTGACGGGGGATAGTCGTTTTCTTTTGGGTAATAATTGTTGCGCCCCGAAAAATCCGGTTTGGGACTTTTCAGTTTGACAACGTTGAAAATCAGTAGAGCCACCACCAATATTTATTTAGGAAAACTTTGAAAAAACCTTTTTAGGAAAGCGGGTGGTCTTTGAAAACTTAGAGATGTAGGTTAGGGAATTCGGTTGCGCATGGGGAAGGTATTAGCACCCCATGCGCCCTTTCTACCGAAAGGAACCATTAATTTGATGTGGTTTTGAAATGTTTGATTTGAAATACGTTGTTCTATTTATTTTTCTTTTCTTTTGAGAAATCACTTTATTGAAAGCGGAAAAAGGGATGTTTTGGTATCTTTGAAAAGCGGAACAAAACAAAGATTTTTTTGAAAAGCGTGCTTTGCGGGGACGAGGAACCCGGTCCCTACGTACCTCACGTTTGAGGATCAAAGCAACGTAGTTCTTATTATTTTTATGGGTTTTTAAAGGTATGCTTGACGGGACATGAACCGGTCCTCGTACCCTCACCATTTGAGGATCAAAGCAACGTAGTTCTCGGTTTTTGCGTGTGAAAGCGGCTTTATGATTTTTGAAAGTGCTTTTGGAGTTTTTGAAATAAGACTCGAGTGTTCGCGAACACCAAACAAGCAAAGGCTTCGAGTGGCATTCGGTATTAACTCGAAAGAAAAGAGAGTTGGGCGGTAATCAAACAAGCAATGGCTTCGAGTGATTACAAGCGACAACGTCGTATTATTCTTTTGAAAATAGTTTTGAAAAAGGTGGTGAGCTAATAGCTCGTGTTATTTTGGAAGTTTGAATTAGTTATTTGTTGTTTAATTAATGTGTGGAGCTTTCATGATAGTCAAACAAGCAAAGGCTTGAGTGACTATCGCGATAACTCCTCATTAACGATCAAACAAGCAACGGCAGTGATGGTTAATGATTTATTTAGGAAAATGCCTAAGTTTATTTGAGAAAAAAACATGGGATTTCAAGCTTGAAAAGAAATGTAACATTTCAAATCTTTTTTCAAGTCAAAACCAAAACAACCATTGGAACACAAGCGAGGCAATCATAAGAGTATTCACAAGTTGCTATGAACAATCGAATACATGATTAAGCAAACATGTGGGTGCAAGAGTATGCAATTGTGGAATGCAAGACATAGCTTTATTGAATGCATGATCATATAATAATGAATGCAAGAACATGATATTAATGGATGCATGAACATGTAAGAAGGTATTGGAATGCAAGAGATATAGACATATATGAATGCATGAACATGTAGACACAAATGATGAAATGCAAAGTATGGAAATATTTTGGGCATTTTTGCAAATAGGCAAGTAGTAAAACTTTTAGTAAAAAGTTAATGAATGGTAAAAAGTAAAAAGATGCATGAGGTAAATGGTAATTATTTAATGAAATGGTAAAGTAAAAGAAGAATGCATGAGGTAAATGGTAATTATTTAATGAAATGGTAAAGTAAAAAGAATGCATGAGGTAAATGGTAATTATTTAATGAGATGGTAAGGTAAAAAATGTAAAAATGTTTAAGTTGTTTTTCTTTTAAGTAAAAAGTTAGTGTATGGTAAAGTAAAAAAACAAGTGAGTGGTTAAAAGTTAAAAACACACTAACACAATTAAATGCATCTCACACAAGATCAATCAACACAATTCAAGCACAAAAATATGCACAAAATGGAGCTCTAGGCGAAACCATGTCAAGAACAAATCATCAATTTATTTCATGCTAAAACTCATAATCAACACATAGAACAAATCATGCAAATCAAGCACATCATGCATTTTATTTACATAAATCAAGGAGTGAAAAGAAAGCAACAAAAACCCTAAGTTCTAAAGCTCCAAAACCGAACCTCTACACATGAATAATGAGCTACTTTTAACTTTAAATCATGCAAATGAGATGGAGTATGCAAAGAAAAATGAGAAGAACACAAGAATACTCCTTCAAGGCCAAGGGCCCATTTCAAACACCCAAAGCTCCCTAAGTCTTTGTCAAAGTGTTTGAAATGGATCCTCAAAGCAACCAATCAACAACAATCAAGAAGGAGTTGAGAGTAGAAGAGAGATTTACATGGTAAAAATGCAAGAAAATAGGGATCAAGGTTTACCTTAAGAACTTGCAAGGAGAGGTGAAGAAGAAAATCAAACAAACAACTAAGAACACTTGAAACTCTTCTTGAATCTCACAAAAGCGCTTGGTTTTGAAAGATTATTGATGAAAACTTGAAGATGATGCAAGATTAGAGGTGGATTTAGTGGGGGAATCAAGGAAAGGGAGGCTTTGATGGTGAAAAGTTAAAAATGAAGGAGTGATAGTGAGGGAGGTGTTTCGGCTGAAGAGAGGAGGAGAGGAGGTGAGGAATGTGTGCTAGGTTAAGAAATGAGAGAGTGTGTGTGAGTCTCTTATTTTTGGGCTTTTATATGAGGACCAATTTTAAGGGTATTTGTGACAATGCATCTCTTGTAAACCACTAGGATTTGAGAAAGAAATTGAATCAATGGTCAAGATGCATTATCACATGGATTAAGGGCAATAAAATGAAGAGAGAGAGGGCTGGGTGTGCAGCATAAGGAGGGTGGTGAAGGATAAGCTCATTGACAAAAATGTATTTTTCCATAAAGCTTATTACCACAAGTGCCATTTTGGTTCAAATGAAGGGTGAAGATTGTTTTTCACACTTGAATGAATGGCCATGATTTAACACAATTTGCAAACAATAAAAATAAATCAAAATGGAGTGGATTGGGGCTGAAGTATGCGCAGCTAGTGGAGTGGGGAGTGAGTGGAATTGCAAATTGTACTATTGTGCTAATCTTATCCTTTCATAATTCAAAAGAATGTGGAATATTCCATTCTAGATCATTCTTCCAAATTCATACCATTTTGGGCCATATCCCATGATTCAATAATTGGGCTCTGAATTTTATGATCTCACCAATCCCAAAATTGATTTATTTACCCCACCTCAAAGGAAATGACCATTTTACCCTTTTATCCAAAAACTAGGTTTTTAGGCCAAAAGGCTTAATATTTATGCACAAAAATAATCGCAATGGAGCACCAATATTCTTCAAATAAACCATTGATGATTATTCAAGGATTTGGGACAAAATACCGCTTTTATTGTGAAATGACCAAAATGCCCTTTCACTCTCTAAAAACCCTAGCTTTTGCCTGAAACACACTTCCACTTCAAAAATGATTTTTTCACCCTAGGAGTGACCTCTAGTACCTCAAAAATGCATGTTGAATGACTTGTTCTGAGAAATTGTCCCTTATTTGAAAAATGACCAAAATACCCTTTGCCTTTGAAAAACCCTAATTTGTCTAAGAAGTGCATTCCAACTCCAAAAATGATTTTAGAAGCTTTGAAATGACTTTTAGAACTCTAAATGCAATGCATGATGTTTTTACTTTTAATTTAATTATTTTTAGGGAAAATTAGGGTTTTGACCTAAAGTAGGACAAAATTGGGGTATGACAAATTTGCCCTCTTTATCTCGGATTTTAACAAGGAATATGAATTGGCCGAAACATATTCCGAGGCAAAATAGAGATAAAGAATTCAGAAATTATACCTATTTTGTCTACTTAGGGAAAAACCCGAATTTTCCTTCTTTTTTTGTTTTCTAATTTTTTTTCATCCGATTTTTCTTTTTGGGTGAATGAATGCCGACCAAAAGCATTGTAATGAATGAAGTGCCAACCTCAAAGCGGCAAAAACAAGAAGTAAATTGGTGCCAACCCTCGGGTGGCATAAGCGACAAGAAATAAAGCGATAAATAAAGCAATAAAGAAGGTGCAGATCCTCCGATAAGGCGACACTTTGGCGGGGAAGAAGGTAATAAAGTGCGGTGAAGAAGGAGCGCTCGTCGCTCTGAAGAACGCTGGTTACGAAGGAGCATTTGCGGCTCTGAAGGAACACTTGGGCTCTGAAGGAGCACTTGCGGCTCTGAAGGAACACTTGGGTTACGAAGGAACACTTGGGCTCTGAAGGTGGCCTATTCGAGCGGCTTTGAGTTCTCGTATCAAGTTGTGTGGGGGTGATACATTTTACCTTGATGGACTTGCACTATGCTTTACACCGCGCGCGACTAGTCACGAAGGGACGCGAAGTCTGGGGCCGATCCGTCATGCTCCGTGATGACTTGGCGAGATGAAGGACACGCAGTGCGAGGGGCCGATCCGTCATGCTCCGTGATGACTTGGCGAGATGAAGGTCGAGTTCAAAGTCATTTATTTTGGATGTTGATTTGAACTAAAGCGAAGGACTCGGTCACGATGATTCGTCTTGCTCGATAACGACGGGATCCGAAGGGACGCAATGATCTGAAGGGCGCGCGGTCTGAAGGGATTCACAAATCTGTTGATTGGTCGATTGAGATGGCCCTTCTTTGGCGAATTGAATTGAGGTACCCGCGGCTTGAATACGAGGTGAAGTACGCTTTTGAAGGGCGCTTGGGTCTGAAGGGATTCACGAATCTGTTGGTCTCCTTGATCGGTCCATGCTTCGCGACCGATCCGAGGTGTCCGCTCAAAGCTAACAAAACTTTCTTCTGTTTCCTCCGATTGGTGATCCACGTCGTTGCATTGATCCGGGGTGTCCGCTCCAAAGCTAGCGGACCTTTTCTCGCTTCCTCTCGATTGGTGATCAATGTTGTTGCAGCGATCCGAGGTGCCCGCTCGGCTAAGCGGACCTTTTTCGCTTCCTCCGATTGGTGATCAGCGTCGTTGCGCTAATCCGTGGTGTCTGCTTTCGAGCTAGCGGACCTTTTCTCGCTTCCTCGATTGGTGATCACTTTGTTGTTGCATCGATCCGTGGTGCCCGCTCCCGGCGCGCGGTCTTTTTTACGCTTCCTCGATTGGTGATCAATGTTGTTGCACCGATCCAGTGGTGCACCGCCCGCGCAGGTCTTTTCTTTAGAAACCTTCCGTGGTCAATGCCACTACCACCGCTTTTTTAGTGGAGTCCGCTCTGGAATAGTAGGACTCTTCTTAAACTTTTCTCACGATAATGTGTACCGCACATGTTAGCAGATGCAAATGCATGGTGCATGGGATGAGGATGCATGTTATGCAAGGGCATGTTATGCAGGAACATGTTATGCGAGTGCATGCAATGCTATGATTTTGGTGTGATGAATGCAATGAGATGCTATTCTTGATTTTCTTTGGTGACTTTCTTTTACATTTGTTTGTTTTTTCGTTTTTGACAAAGGCTTATTCTTTTTCTTGGTTCAACCGACTCCGATACTCTCGCACAAGACCGAGAGGCCGATGGAAAGCTGCGGGGCTCATGGATCGGACACAAGTTTGCTTTATGATTCGCCATCTGGAATGGTTTGTGAGTGCAACCTTCTTTGTAAGATTAACTTCCTTTGGTCAGCTTTCTTTTTTCTGACTGTTTGTTTTCCCTTTTGCTCTCTTGCTCTCTTGCCCCTGTTAGCTTATTTCCTTGCTGGTTCAGCCAATCCGCGACACTCATGGCACGAGGCGAGGAATATCTTTGGACTTGCGGGGCTCATGGGCCAGGTGCAGGTGGGCTTTAACTTTGTCGTTCGAAGCAATCGTGGGCTCAATCACTTTCTCTTGCATGACTAACTTGTTTTGGGGAATTGCCTCTTTCTGTGACTTTTAAGAATTTCGTAATGACTTGCAATGCTATATGATGTATGCACATGTTTTCTGATTCAGATCACCATCATCATAAAACGTTTATTTTGAGCGAGAAAATAATCAACAAGCGGACATGAGAAAGTTTGAGCTTTATTGATGTAGAAATCGGTCGCGCATGAAAGTTACGCCGATTATTCAATGCATTTGAAAATTTAAAGCGCAAAAGACACGAAAAAGGAAGGAAAAGGCGATTTGATTGTCAGTCTCTCTGTGGAACAGTGCTAAACATTTATGTCCTTGACCTTGATCACTCCCTCGTTCAAGTCTTCAGAGAAGTTGTATGCCTTTCTTTACTTTTCATGCTCAAGTTTTCTGACCCTAATTTTTTTCTGGATCGCCCTTTGCGGGTTTTCAATCCACCGGGTCGCTCTGATTTTGCCTAGGCCGCCCTTTGCGGGTTTTCAACCTAGCGAGCTAGTTTTACTTGGCTTATCTTTCTCTTTTTTCGTCTATTTCTTTCAAGCATAATACTTCTTCACTGAGTCTGAATGGACTGGGTTCTTGAGATCTTCGCCGTCCATGTTGGTAATTATCAGTGCTCCTCCAGAAAAGACTTTCTTGACTACATATGGGCCGTCATAAGCTTGGAGCCCACTTCCTACGGGGATCAGTCTGGATAGGCAAGATCTTCTTAAGCACCAGATCACCTTGCTTGAATTCACGGGGCCAGATTTTCTTGTCAAAAGCCGTTCTCATCCTCTGTTGGTACGACTGCCCATGACACAAGGCTGCAATTCTTTTTTCTTCAATGAGGTTTAGCTGATCCAGACGGGTTAGAACCCATTCTGCTTCTTCCAACTTGGTTTCCATTAATACCCGCAGGAAGGGTATCTCAACCTCAATAGGGAGGACTGCTTCCGACCCATATACCAGACAGAAGGGATTTGCCCCAGTTGAAGTGCGTACCGAAGTTCGGTAGCCATGCAAAGCAAAGGGAAGCATCTCATGCCAATCCTTGTAGGTTACCACCATCTTTTGCACAACCTTCTTGATGTTCTTGTTGGCTGCTTTGACTGCCCCATTCATCTTCGGGCGATAAGGAGAAGAATTATGATGCTGGATTTTGAACTCTGCACACAAGTTCTTCATCCTTTTGCTGTTCAGGTTGCTGCAATTATCAGTGATGATCTTGTTTGGAAGACCATAACGGCAAATCAGATCTTTCTTCACAAATTTGGTAACCACTGCACTGGTTATACTGGAGTATGAGGCAACTTCAACCCACTTGGTGATCTCTAAAATTTTGCCTTGATATAATTATAACTTGAATGAATCTTGGAGTGCAAGCCTTTTGATTTTTCTTTCCCCCTTCTTTTTTTTTTTTTTTTTTAGATTTTTTTTCTGGACAAACATATTTAAATAAATAAACTTATTTGTCCTAAAGCTAAAACTCTGAGAAAACAAAAGCAATCAATCATTGATCGGAATGGATTTTTGGAGATTGTGGGTTTTTGTGGAGAAAGGATGATTGGGTTTAATGAAGTACTTGAAGCTAACGGTAGGATGATTTTATTCGGCCTTGGCTGACGTTTGATGGTTATTTGGCTTGATGAGGTGTTTGGAAGTTTTATTCCTGGCTAAGGGTTGGTGGAGGGCGGGATGCCGAGGTGCTAAGGGTTGGTGGAGGGCGGGATGCCGAGGTCAAAGGGAAGTATTTGCAGTTTATTGAGACAATGATCTCTTGTGTTTTGTGGTAACGTGTATCAGCTCACCACTTACATTTCTTTTGTATTTTTGGGATTTTCATTCTTAAATCCCTTTTCCGTTTTTTTTTCTTTTTTTGATTTCTTTTTCTTTTTTTTTTTTTTTTTTTGATTTTTTTTGGACTCGGTGAGTTGATAAAAAGTGATGCACCTTTTTGGTATTTGAGGTGATCATTGTCTAGGGTGATTTTTGGATTTTTGGCTTGCGATGGGTATACAGTTTTTTCAAGAATATGGGAAAATGGTCAAACTTTATTTCAACTCATGATTGCTCGTTTTCAGAGAAATTATCTCAAGGACGAGAATTTATTTACTCCTATATATTTGCTCTTTCTTTTTGTTTGATTATTTTACGACCCGACTTTCTTTTTACGGTCATTTGTTTTTTTGTGTTTCTTTTTTTTTGAAGGAGGAAATCATCTTTGGGCTTAGCACGATTGAGATCTCGTAGTCAACGCACATTCGACCTACCCGTCCTTCTTCGGGACCGGGACAATATTGGCAACCATTGTGGGTACTTGGCCATTGCTAGGAACCCCGCATCAAATTGCTTTTTTCCCCGTCTCGGATTTGAGGACATCTCGGGCTTCATCCTTCTCAACTGCATTTCTGAGCGGACATTGAGCTTGATGGTAGCTTGTGTACCACAATGTCGGTGTTCGACCCAGGCATATCTTGATAGGACCATGCAAATACATCCACATAATCATGCAACATATGAACCAACTTCATGCGATGTTCGTCATTCATGGCGGTACCCACTTTGACCTCTTTCTTGTTCTCAGCTGTATCCAAGTTGATCACTTTAGTAGATTCCCTGTGGGGCTCGATGACATTTTCTTCTTGCTCCATTACTCTCATCAGTTCTGGTGGAGTTTTCCCAGTCTTTCTCAACATCCCCCTCAGCTTGATTGATAGGGTGATCAAAGTCGAAATGCGGACTGCTAGCGCTGTTATTTTGAGAGACAATTGTTGTGGATCTACCTTTTGCCGAAGCGGAAAAGCAGAATGAAAAGCGAAACAAACAAGCAAACAATAACGAAACAGGAAAAAGGACACACAAAATGAAGAGAAATGATTTTTATTGATGGAAATTCAAAAACAACGCGTTTTTATTGATGATGATGGTTCTGAAAATAAAAACATGTGTGCCCCTAACAACTTGTCCTATGGCCTTGGGCAGAGCCACAGGGTTGCATTACAACCAATTACTTTGAGTTAAAAGGTCACGGGAAATCAGCAGCTTCCCAACTCTTCACCTCTTTTCCCTAAAGAGACGGACGAACCGGACTGGACTCCACCTTCCGGTTCCGATCCACCACGGATGGCAACAACTTGGTTGTGATTAAGCAAACCAAAGACTCACGAAGCTCGGCGGATGTCACGCAGCGAGAATGCTCACGAGGCCAGGGATCTTGGCCTTTTGACTCAGCCAACCATCTGTCACTTCTTTCCTCTGCCATTTTTCTTCTTTTAGCTAGACTTGGATTGTACCCCAATCCGCAACGGTCCTTGTTCCTTTTTAGCTGGACAGGCGCAAGAATTCCTTGTCCAGATTTTCCCAAGCCAGACCCAACCTTATACCCTTGATCCATCATGATTTTATCAATCTTTCTTATCACTTGCCCGATAAAATCTTCTATGGCATTAGTGATTGGCCTCTCGAGTCGGCGGTGGGTTTGCGATTATGCTTAGACCATTTTGCTTGAATGAAATCCATTTGGCATCTATTAGGTCTTGCACCGCATGCTTGAAGGCTTTACACTCCTCCACAGTATGACCAACCCGTTTTCATGGAAAGCTGCAGTAGCATTAGCGTTGTAACCTCACGGGAAATGGCGGTGAAGCGGGCTTCATTGAGCGAGTCGCGACTAAGTTCTTGAAGGTTAAGTAATCAAACAACTCGGTATACGTCATTGGGATTGGATCAAAAGCGGTCCGTCTCGCATACCGATGCCCCCGAGCCTTGTGATCAAAGCGTCATAATGCGACTCACCGGACGTCCGGTTCCTGCGTGCTTGTCGCCTCGGGAGCCTTGAATTTTGGTGGCAAAACCAAGTGCAGGACCAAACACGGCTCACATGCCTTCTTGGTTCGACAGAGACACCCTCCATCGCCCTTACTCTTTCTTGAGTGCACGATTGGGTCATTTGGCTGCGACCCCTTGAACATGTGTCCTTGGGGGTGACTACCCATACCGTAATAATACCATCCGGTGAGGAGTATTGTGAGGTGGTGCCACCAGCCCGGAGTAGGGACCGAGTGCGGCGGGAGAACTAAAAATGCGGATCTGCGGTCTTAGGCAGCCTTCTACGAGCACGCGGCGGTGGTGACTTGATTGGGCGCATTCACACTGCGGGAATAGATCCAACGGTTTGCGGCGTGTACCAGCAGCATACCCCAAGGACATCTTTGTGGAGTGTACCGATTTGACACATTCATTTGGGGTGATGACCGGATCCGCGGAACTCCAATCAGAAGCGTTCGCGACATCTTGAAGGAGGAACAAAAGAGGTGACACCAAGCTGGACCCACTACTGGCGGCGGCTTCAACGGTGGCCCATTCTTTAGACTTTGTAGCATGGCCATCATCTCATGCATCGGGCCTCCATTGCCCCAACCTTATCCTTAAGCACTTGGTTCTCCCGAGCATTTGCTCGGGGTTCGTAATTTGCACGCTTAAATCTTCATGTTACGGATTACTTTCGGTTTCAATCTCGGACGCTCTTGCGGATTAGCCATCGGCTTGGCTTGTAGTCGGGTGAAGTATCGGTGACGGAGAACCAGCGTGCCTTTTACATTTGTTTAGACATTTATTGCATGAGAATGCATGAATGAATATATGAATGTATGTACAATGTTTGCTTGATCACGAGAACCACGGGATGCCTTATCTTGTCATAAGCGCAAAACTTTTCTTTGATTTAGGAAGTGAAGTAAATGAGGAATCGAAATAGCAAATCAACATACTTCATAAGCGGGGAAGAGAAGTAAGTCAAGCCTTGCTATTTGATTCCATTACGATGCGACTATGACAAGGCGGTACATTATTCGGTGGTCCCCGCGAGCAAATGCAAATGAAATGCAATATGAATGCAAATATTTACAACATTTAGCTTTAATGAATGCAGCATGATGCGATTATGATGTGAATGATGCATGTGAAGAAAATAAAAGCGATGCATATGGATGGAAGTTCAAAAATTTAGGAGACACACTACGTGCCGCCTCACGCAGTGGTTTATTAGAAAGAATGAAAATATTTTTGTATTTTCTTGGAAAGTTTTTGAAAAAGCTCCTTTTTGAGGAAGACATGCCCTAAATTACCATGCAGCACACAATTCGTATGCCCTCGTGTCCTACAAAGGTGGGAATCTTAAGCTCTAGGGCAACTTCAAAGGTTCCTCCCATGTAGCTCTAATTCACACCCTCACAATGGCTACCGAAGCTATAGAATCCTCATGCCGACACCCACAAATGTAGAATGCTACCAAGTGTGAGGCGTCATGAGAAAGCGTACTCCGGTTGAGACTTTCGTGAGTATCGCATGGACAAAGGTCTTGAATGGCGATCACTAATCGCCTCCACTCTCCTAAGTGTTTGTTGGATCGGGTATAGGAGCCCACTCATAGAACATGAATCATAAGGTGTGAAAGTGTGTGATCGAGGACATACTTCCTAAACTCTACCCACCCCACCTGCAAGGAAAGCCAGAACAGTCCAGATAAACAGTTGTCTACCCTAGGGTTCAACATGCACACACCAGTTTAATATACAAACCATTCTGATAAGTCCACAGTAATTACACGCATTGCTTACCTCAAGAAAGGGAGCTAAGAAGAAGGGGACATAATAGAATGGGGAATGCATGTTTTACCTCAAGAAAAAGAAGCGAAGAAGAGGGTTCATGGGAATTGAGGAATGCATGCATAAGCACAACCATAGGCATACAAAGGAAGAGAAAAGAAAAAGAGAAGGAAGAGATAGAACATAATTTTTCAAATCAAACAATTTGAACCACATCAAATTAATTAGGCGACCCTCATCTCTCTTTAAATAAATAAAGAAAGAAAATCCCAGTAGAGTCGCGGTATTGCGCCCGAAAAATCCGGTTTGGGACTTTTCGGTTTGACAACGTTGAAAATCGATAGAGCCGCCACCAATATTTATTTAGGAAAACATTGAAAAAACCTTTTTAGGAAAGCGGGTGGTCTTTGAAAACTTAGAGATGTAGGTTCGGGAATTCGGTTGCGCATGGGAAGGTATTAGCACTTCACGCGCCCTTTCTACCGAAAGGAACCATTAATTTGATGTGGTTTTGAAATGTTTGATTTGAAATACGTTGTTCTATTTATTTTTCTTTTCTTTTGAGAAATCACTTTATTGAAAAGCGGAAAAAGGGATGTTTTGGTATCTTTGAAAAGCGGAACAAAACAAAGATTTTTTTGAAAAGCGTGCTTGACGGGACGAGGAACCCGGTCCTCACGTACCCTCCTCACCGTTTGAGGATCAAAGCAACGTAGTTCTTATTATTTTTATGGGTTTTTAAAGGTATGCTTGGCGGGACATGAACCGGTCCCACGTACCCTCACCTTTGAGGATCAAAGCAACGTAGTTCTCGGTTTGCGTGTGAAAAGCGGCTTTATGATTTTTGAAAGTGCTTTTGGAGTTTTTGAAATAAGACTCGAGTGTTCGCGAACACCAAACAAGCAAAGGCTTGAGTGGCATTCGGTATTAACTCGAAAGAAAAGAGAGTTGGGCGGTAATCAAACAAGCAATGGCTTCGAGTGATTACAAGCGACAACGTCGTATTATTCTTTTGAAAATAGTTTTGAAAAAGGTGGTGAGCTAATAGCTCGTGTTATTTTGGAAGTTTGAATTAGTTATTTGTTGTTTAATTAATGTGTGGGAGCTTTCATGATAGTCAAACAAGCAAAGGCTTCGAGTGACTATCACTAATAACTCCTCATTAACGATCAAACAAGCAACGGCTTCGAGTGATGGTTAATGATTTATTTAGGAAAATGCCCTAAGTTTATTTGAGAAAAAAAACATGGGATTTCAAGCTTGAAAAGAAATGTAACATTTCAAATCTTTTTTCAAGTCAAAACCAAAACAACCATTGGAACACAAGCGAGGCAATCATAAGAGTATTCACAAGTTGCTATGAACAATCGAATACATGATTAAGCAAACATGTGGGTGCAAGAGTATGCAATTGTGGAATGCAAGACATAGCTTTATTGAATGCATGATCATATAATAATGAATGCAAGAACATGATATTAATGGATGCATGAACATGTAAGAAGGTATTGGAATGCAAGAGATATAGACATATATGAATGCATGAACATGTAGACACAAATGATGAAATGCAAAGTATGGAAATATTTTGGGCATTTTTGCAAATAGGCAAGTAGTAAAACTTTTAGTAAAAAGTTAATGAATGGTAAAGTAAAAAGATGCATGAGGTAAATGGTAATTATTTAATGAAATGGTAAAGTAAAAGAAGAATGCATGAGGTAAATGGTAATTATTTAATGAAATGGTAAAGTAAAAAGAATGCATGAGGTAAATGGTAATTATTTAATGAGATGGTAAGGTAAAAATGTAAAAATGTTTAAGTTGTTTTTCTTTTAAGTAAAAAGTTAGTGTATGGTAAAGTAAAAAAACAAGTGAGTGGTTAAAAGTTAAAAACACACTAACACAATTAAATGCATCTCACACAAGATCAATCAACACAATTCAAGCACAAAAATATGCACAAAATGGAGCTACAGGTCGAAACCATGTCAAGAACAAATCATCAATTTATTTCATGCTAAAACTCATAATCAACACATAGAACAAATCATGCAAATCAAGCACATCATGCATTTTATTTACATAAATCAAGGAGTGAAAAGAAAGCAACAAAACCCTAAGTTCTAAAGCTCCAAAACCGAACCTCTACACATGAATAATGAGCTACTTTTAACTTTAAATCATGCAAATGAGATGGAGTATGCAAAGAAAAATGAGAAGAACACAAGAATACTCCTTCAAGGCCAAGGGCCCATTTCAAACACCCAAAGCTCCTAAGTCTTTGTCAAAGTGTTTGAAATGGATCCTCAAAGCAACCAATCAACAACAATCAAGAAGGAGTTGAGAGTAGAAGAGAGATTTACATGGTAAAAATGCAAGAAAATAGGGATCAAGGTTTACCTTAAGAACTTGCAAGGAGAGGTGAAGAAGAAAATCAAACAAAAACTAAGAACACTTGAAACTCTTCTTGAATCTCACAAAAGCGCTTGGTTTTGAAAGATTATTGATGAAAACTTGAAGATGATGCAAGATTAGAGGTGGATTTAGTGGGGGAATCAAGGAAAGGGAGGCTTTGATGGTGAAAAGTTAAAAATGAAGGAGTGATAGTGAGGGAGGTGTTTCGGCTGAAGAGAGGAGGAGAGGAGGTGAGGAATGTGTGCTAGGTTAAGAAATGAGAGAGTGTGTGTGAGTCTCTTATTTTTGGGCTTTTATATGAGGACCAATTTTAAGGGTATTTGTGACAATGCATCTCTTGTAAACCACTAGGATTTGAGAAAGAAATTGAATCAATGGTCAAGATGCATTATCACATGGATTAAGGGCAATAAAATGAAGAGAGAGAGGGCTGGGTGTGCAGCATAAGGAGGGTGGTGAAGGATAAGCTCATTGACAAAAATGTATTTTTCCATAAAGCTTATTACACAAGTGCCATTTTGGTTCAAATGAAGGGTGAAGATTGTTTTTCACACTTGAATGAATGGCCATGATTTAACACAATTTGCAAACAATAAAAATAAATCAAAATGGAGTGGATTGGGGCTGAAGTATGCGCAGCTAGTGGAGTGGGGAGTGAGTGGAATTGCAAATTGTACTATTGTGCTAATCTTATCCTTTCATAATTCAAAAGAATGTGGAATATTCCATTCTAGATCATTCTTCCAAATTCATACCATTTTGGGCCATATCCCATGATTCAATAATTGGGCTCTGAATTTTATGATCTCACCAATCCCAAAATTGATTTATTTACCCCACCTCAAAGGAAATGACCATTTTACCCTTTTATCCAAAAACTAGGTTTTTAGGCCAAAAGGCTTAATATTTATGCACAAAAATAATGTCGCAATGGAGCACCAATATTCTTCAAATAAACCATTGATGATTATTCAAGGATTTGGGACAAAATACCGCTTTTATTGTGAAATGACCAAAATGCCCTTTCACTCTAAAAACCCTAGCTTTTGCACAAACACACTTCCACTTCAAAAATGATTTTTTCACCCTAGGAGTGACCTCTAGTACCTCAAAAATGCATGTTGAATGACTTGTTCTGAGAAATTGTCCCTTATTTGAAAAATGACCAAAATACCCTTTTGCTTTGAAAAACCCTAATTTGTCTAAGAAGTGCATTCCAACTCCAAAAATGATTTTAGAAGCTTTGAAATGACTTTTAGAACTCTAAATGCAATGCATGATGTTTTTACTTTTTAATTTAATTATTTTTAGGAAAATTAGGGTTTTGACCTAAAGTAGGACAAAATTGGGGTATGACAATTGCCCTCTTTATCTGGATTTTAACAAGGAATATGAATTGGCGAAACATATTAGAGGCAAAATAGAGATAAAGAATTCAGAAATTATACCTATTTTGTCTACTTAGGGAAAAACCCGAATTTTCCTTCTTTTTGTTTTCTAATTTTTTTTCATCCGATTTTTCTTTTTGGGTGAATGAATGCCAGCCAAAAACGACTGTAATGAATGAAGTGCCAACCCTCAGGCGGCAAAAACAAGAAGTAAATTGGTGCCAACCCTCGGGTGGCATAAACAGCAAGAAATAAAGCGATAAATAAAGCGATAAAGAAGAAGTGCAGATCCTGCGATAAGCCGAAACCTTTGGCGGGGAAGAAGGTAATAAAGAGTGCGGTGAAGAAGGAGCGCTCGTCGCTCTGAAGGAACGCCTGGGTTCTGAAGGAGCATTTGCGGCTCTGAAGGAACACTTGGGCTCTGAAGGAGCACTTGCGGCTCTGAAGGAACACTTGGGTTCTGAAGGAACACTTGGGCTCTGAAGGTGGCCTATTCGAGCGGCCTGAGGTTCTGTATCAAGTTGTGGGGGCTGATACATTTTACCTTGACGGACTTGCACTATGCTTTACACCGCGCGGCTAGTCGAAGGACGCGAAGTGCGGGGCCGATCCGTCATGCTCGTGATGACTTGGCGAGATGAAGGACCACGAGTGCGAGGGCCGATCCGTCATGCTCCGTGATGACTTGGCGAGATGAAGGTCGAGTTCAAAGTCGCTGTTTGGGTATTGATTTGAACTAAAGCCCGAAGGACTCGGAGTGCGATGATTCGTCGGTGCTCGATATAACAGCGGGATGCGAAGGGACGCAATGATCTGAAGAGCGCGCGCGGGTCTGAAGGGATTCACAAATCTGTTGATTGGACCGATTGAGATGGCCACTTCTTTGGCGAATTGAATTGAGGTACCCGCAGCTTGAATACGAGGTGAAGTCGCTTTTTGAAGGGGCGGCAGGTCTGAAGGATTCACGAATCTGTTGGTCTCCTTCGATCGGTCCATGCTTCCGCACCGATCCAGGTGTCTCGCTCGAGCTAACAAAACTTTCTTCTGTTTCCTCGATTGGTGATCCACGTCGTTGCATTGATCGTGGTGTCCGCTCGAGGCTAGCGGACCTTTTACGCTTCCTCGATTGGTGATCAATGTTGTTGCACCGATCCGTGGTGCCGCTCGGGCTAAGCGGACCTTTTTTACGCTTCCTCGATTGGTGATCAACGCGTCGTTGCGCTAATCCGGGTGTCCCGCTCGAGCTAGCGGACCTTTTACGCTTCTCTCGATTGGTGATCAATGTTGTTGCGATCCGGGTCTGTGCTGCTCGCTCGCGCGCAGTCTTTTTACGCTTCCTCGATTGGTGATCAATGTTGTTGCATCGATCCGTGGTGCTGCTCCGCCGCGAGTCTTTTCTTGAGAAACCTTCCGTGGTCAATGCCACTACACTTTGTTTTAGTGGAGTCCGCTCTGGAATAGTAGGACTCTTCTTAAACTTTTCTCTCGATAATGTGTACTGCACATGTTAGCGGATGCAAATGCATGGTGCATGGGATGAGGATGCATGTTATGCAAGGGCATGTTATGCAGGAACATGTTATGCGAGTGCATGCAATGCTATGATTTTGGTGTGATGAATGCAATGAGATGCTATTCTTGATTTTCTTTGGTCGACTTTCTTTTTCGATCATTTGTTTTTTCGTTTTTGACAAAGGCTTATTCTTTTCTTGGTTCAACCGACTCCGATACTCCTGGCACAAGAGGCGAGAGGCCGATGGAAAGCTGCGCAGGGCTCATGGATCGGACACAAGTTTGCTTTATGATTAGCCATCCGGAATGGTTTGTGAGTGCAACCTTCTTTGTAAGATTAACTTCCTTGAGTGACTTTCTTTTTCTAGCTGTTTGTTTTCCCTTTTGCTCTCTTGCTCTCTTGCCCCTGTTAGCTTATTTCCTTCTGGTTCACCCAATCCGCGACACTCATGGCACGAGGCGAGGAATATCTTTGGACTTGCGGGGCTCATGGACCCAGTGCGAGTGGGCTTTAACTTTGTCGTTGAAGCAATCGTGGGCTCAATCACTTTCTCTTGCATGACTAACTTGTTTTGGGAATTGCCTCTTTCGTGACTTTTAAGAATTTCGTAATGACTTGCAATGCTATATGATGTATGCACATGTTTCTGATTCGGGATCACCATCATCATAAAAGCGTTTATTTTGAGCGAGAAAATAATCAACAAGCAGACATGAGAAAGTTTGAGCTTTATTGATGTAGAAATCGGTCGCACGTAAAGTTACGCCGATTATTCAATGCATTTGAAAATTTAAAGCGCAAAAGACACGAAAAAAGGAAAGAAGCTGATTTACATTTGTCAGTCTCGTGGAGCAGTGCTAAACATTTATGTCCTTGACCTTGATCACTCCTCGTTCAAGTCTTGGAGAAGTTGTATGCCTTTCTTTACTTTTCATGCTCAAGTTTTCGACCTAATTTTTTCTGGATCGCCGCTGCGGGTTTTCAATCCACCGGTCGCTCACGATTTTGCCTAGGCGCCCTTTGCGGGTTTTCAACCTAGCGAGCTAGTTTTACTTGGCTTATCTTTCTCTTTTTCGTCTATTTCTTTCAGGCATAATACTTCTTCACTGAGTCTGAATGGTGGGTTCTTGAGATCTTCGCCGTCCATGTTGGTAATTATCAGTGCTCCTCCAGAAAAGACTTTCTTGACTACATATGGGCCGTCATAAGCTTGGAGCCCACTTCCTACGGGGATCAGTCTGGATAGGCAAGATCTTCTTAAGCACCAGATCACCTTGCTTGAATTCACGGGGCCAGATTTTCTTGTCAAAAGCCGTTCTCATCCTCTGTTGGTACGACTGCCCATGACACAAGGCTGCAATTCTTTTTTCTTCAATGAGGTTTAGCTGATCCAGACGGGTTAGAACCCATTCTGCTTCTTCCAACTTGGTTTCTATTAATACCCGTAGGAAGGGTATCTCAACCTCAATAGGGAGGGGCGCCAGGCCATATACGAGCAGAAGGATTTGCCCCGGTTGAAGTGCGTACCGAAGTTCGGTAGCCATGCAAAGCAAAGGGAAGCATCTCATGCCAATCCTTGTAGGTTACCACCATCTTTTGCACAACCTTCTTGATGTTCTTGTTGGCTGCTTTGACTGCCCCATTCATCTTCGGGCGATAAGGAGAAGAATTATGATGCTGGATTTTGAACTCTGCACACAAGTTCTTCATCCTTTTCTTTATTCGAGTTCTTTGCAATTATCGGTGATGATCTTGTTTGGAAGACCATAGCGGCAAATCGGATCTTTCTTCACAAATTTGGTAACCACTGCACTGGTTATACTGGAGTATGAGGCAACTTCAACCCACTTGGTGATCTCTAAAATTTTGCCTTGATATAATTATAACTTGAATGAATCTTGGAGTGCAAGCCTTTTGATTTTTCTTTCCTTCTTTTTTTTTTTTTTTTTAGATTTTTTTACGGACAAACATATTTAAATAAATAAACTTATTTGTCCTAAAGCTAAAACTCTGAGAAAACAAAAGCAATCAATCATTGATCGGAATGGATTTTTGGAGATTGTGGGTTTTTGTGGAGAAAGGATGATTGGGTTTAATGAAGTACTTGAAGCTAACGGTAGGATGATTTTATTCGGCCTTGGCTGACGTTTGATGGTTATTTGGCTTGATGAGGTGTTTGGAAGTTTTATTCCTGGCTAAGGGTTGGTGGAGGGCGGGATGCCGAGGTGCTAAGGGTTGGTGGAGGGCGGGATGCCGAGGTCAAAGGGAAGTATTTGCAGTTTATTGAGACAATGATCTCTTGTGTTTTGTGGTAACGTGTATCAGCTCACCACTTACATTTCTTTTGTATTTTTGGGATTTTCATTCTTAAATCCCTTTTCCGTTTTTTTTTCTTTTTTTGATTTCTTTTTTTTTTTTTTTGATTTTTTCTTTGACTCAGGTGAGTTGATAAAAAGTGATGCACCTTTTTTGGTATTTGAGGTGATCCTTGTCTAGGGTGATTTTTTGGATTTTTTGGCTTGCAGTGGGTAGCACAGTTTTTTCAAGAATATGGGAAAATGGTCAAACTTTATTTCAACTCATGATTGCTCGTTTTCTCAGAAATTAACTCAAGGACAGTAATTTATTTACTCCTATATATTTGCTCTTTCTTTTTGTTTGATTATTTTCTGACCAGCTTTCTTTTTTCTGGTCATTTGTTTTTTTGTGTTTCTTTTTTTTTGAAGGAGGAAATCATCTTTGGGCTTAGCACGATTCAGATCTCTGTAGTCAACGCACATTTCGACCTACCGTCCTTCTTGGGGCCAGGGACAATATTGGCAACCCACTGTGTGGGTACTTGGCCATTGCTAGGAACCTGCATCAAATTGCTTTTTCACCCGTCTCGGATTTGAGGACATCTCGAGCTTCATCCTTCTCAAACACATTTCTGATGGACATTGAGCTTGGTCGGTAGCTTGTGTACCACAATGTCGGTGTTCGACCGGGCATATCTTGATAGGACCATGCAAATACATCCACATAATCATGCAACATATGAACCAACTTCATGCGATGTTCGTCATTCATGGCGGTACCCACTTTGACCTCTTTCTTGTTCTCAGCTGTATCCAAGTTGATCACTTTAGTAGATTCCCTGTGGGGCTCGATGACATTTTCTTCTTGCTCCATTACTCTCATCAGTTCTGGTGGAGTTTTCCCAGTCTTTCTCAACATCCCCCTCAGCTTGATTGATAGGGTGATCAAAGTCGAAAATGCGGATTTGCTAAGTATTTGTTATTTTGAGAGACAATTGCTGTGGATCTACCTTTTGCCGAAGCGGAAAAGCAGAATGAAAAGCGAAACAAACAAGCAAACAATAACGAAACAGGAAAAAGGACACACGAAATGAAGAGAAATGATTTTTATTGATGGAAATTCAAAAACAACGTTTTTATTGATGATGATGGTTCTGAAAATAAAAACATGTGTGCCCCTAACAACTTGTCCTATGGCCTTGGGCAGAGCCACAGGGTTGCATTACAACCAATTACTTTGAGTTAAAAGGTCACGGAAATCAGCAGCTTCCCAACTCTTCACCTCTTTTAAGAAGAGGCGGCGAACCGGACCGGACCCACCTTCTTGGTTTCGATCCACCACGGATGGCAACAACGGATCGCGGCTACGAGGCGGGGATCTTGGCCTTTTGACTCAGCCAACCATCTGTCACTTCTTTCCTCTGCCATTTTTCTTCTTTTGGCTAGACTTGGATTGTACCCCAATCCGCAACGGTCCTTGTTCCTTTTTAGCTGGACAGGCGCAAGAATTCCTTGTCCAGATTTTCCCAAGCCAGACCCAACCTTATACCCTTGATCCATCATGATTTTATCAATCTTTCTTATCACTTGCCCGAAGAAAATCTTCTATGGCATTAGTGATTGGCCTCTCGAGTCCCGGCAGTGGGTTTGCAGTTATGCTTAGACCATTTTGCTTGAATGAAATCCATTTGGCATCTATTAGGTCTTGTAACCTCTGGGAAATGGCGGCTGAACGGGCTTCATTGAACGAGTGCTGACTAAGTTCTTGAAGGTTAAGTAATCAAACAACTCAAGATATCGTCATTGGGATTGGATCAAAAGCGGTCCGTCTCTTGTCTGCGATGCCCCGAGCCTTGTGATCAAACGTCATAATGCGACTCACCGGACGTCCAGTTCCTCTGTGCTTGTCCGCCTCGGGAGCCTTGAATTTTGGTGGCAAAACCAAGTGCGGGACCAAACACAGCTCACATGCCTTCTTGGTTACGACAGAGACACCCTCCATCGCTTACTACTCTTTCTTCGAGTGCACGAGGTGGGTCATTTGGCTGCGACCCCTCGAACATGTGTCCTTGGGGTGACTACCCATACCGTAATAATACCATCCAGTGAGGAGTATTGTGAGGTGGTGCCACCAACCCGGAGTAGGACCCGAGTGCGGCGGGAGAACTAAAAATCGGATCTGCGGTCTTGGCGAGCTTCTACGAGCACTGCGGCGGCGGTGACTTGATTGGGCGCATTCACACTGCAGGAATAGATCCAACGGTTTGCGGCGTGTACCAGCAGCATACCCCGAGGACATCTTTGTGGAGTGTCTTGATTTGACACATTCATTTCGGGGTGGTGACCGGATCCCGCGGAACTCAAGCGTAGCGTTTCGCGTCTTTGAAGGAGGAACAAAAGAGGTGACACCAAGCTGGACCCACTACGACAGCGGCTTCAACGGTGGCCCATTCTTTAGACTTTGTAGCATGGCCATCATCTCATGCATCCGGGCCTCCATTGCCCCAACCTTATCCTTAAGCACTTGGTTCTCTGAGCGGTGCCAGGGGGTTGAGAATTTGCTGCGCTTAAATCTTCATGTTACGGATTACTTTCGGTTTCAATCTCCGGGCGCTCTTGCGGATTAGCCATCGACTTGGCTTGTAGTCGGGTGAAGTATCGGTGACGGAGAACCAGCGTGCCTTTTTTGTTTGTTTAGACATTTATTGCATGAGAATGCATGAATGAATATATGAATGTATGTACAATGTTTGCTTGATGCCGAGAACCACGGGATGCCTTATCTTGTCATAAGCGCAAAACTTTTTCTTTGATTTAGGAAGTGAAGTAAATGAGGAATCGAAATAGCAAATCAACATACTTCATAACTGGGAAGCGAGAAGTAAGTCAAGCCTTGCTATTTGATTCCATTCTGATGCGACTATGACAAGACGGTACATTATTCAGTGGTCCCCGGCGAGCAAATGCAAATGAAATGCAATATGAATGAAAATATTTACAACATTTAGCTTTAATGAATGCAGCATGATGCGATTATGATGTGAATGATGCATGTGAAGAAAATAAAAGCGATGCATATGGATGGAAGTTCAAAAATTTAGGAGACACACTACGTGCCGCCTCACGCAGTGGTTTATTGGAAAGAATGAAAATATTTTTGTATTTTCTTGGAAAGTTTTTGAAAAAGCTCCTTTTTGAGGAAGACATGCCCTAAATTACCATGCAGCACACAATTCGTATGCCCTCGTGTCCTACAAAGGTGGGAATCTTAAGCTCTAGGGCAACTTCAAAGGTTCCTCCCATGTAGCTCTAATTCACACCCTCACAATGGCTACCGAAGCTATAGAATCCTCATGCCGACACCCACAAATGTAGAATGCTACCAAGTGTGAGGCGTCATGAGAAAGCGTACTTCGGTTGAGACTTTCGTGAGTATCAGACAGACAAAGGTCTTGAATGACAGTCACTAATCGCCTCCACTCTCCTAAGTGTTTGTTGGGTCCGGGTATAGGAGCCCACTCATAGAACATGAATCATAAGGTGTGAAAGTGTGTGATCGAGGACATACTTCCTAAACTCTACCCACCCCACACCGCAAGGAAAGCGAGCTTGATCCGGATAAGCGATTTGTCTACCTAGGGTTCAACATGCACACACGAGTTTAATATACAAACCATTACGATAAGTCCACAGTAATTACACGCATTGCTTACCTCAAGAAAGGGAGCTAAGAAGAAGGGGACATAATAGAATGGGGAATGCATGTTTTACCTCAAGAAAAGGGCGAAGAAGAGGATCATGGGAATTGAGGAATGCATGCATAAGCACAACCATAGGCATACAAAGGAAGAGAAAAGAAAAAGAGAAGGAAGAGATAGAACATAATTTTTCAAATCAAACAATTTGAACCACATCAAATTAATTAGGCCTGACCCTCATCTCTCTTTAAATAAATAAAGAAAGAAAATCCCAGCAGAGTCGCCATGGTGTTTGCCCCGAAAAATCGGTTTGGGACTTTTCGGTTTGACAACGTTGAAAATAGTAGAGCCGCCACCAATATTTATTTAGGAAAACATTGAAAAAACCTTTTTAGGAAAGCGGGTGGTCTTTCGAAAACTTAGAGATGTAGGTTCGGGGGTCGGTTGCGCATGGGGAAGGTATTAGCACCCACGCGCCCTTTCTACCAAAAAGGAACCATTAATTTGATGTGGTTTTGAAATGTTTGATTTGAAATACGTTGTTCTATTTATTTTCTTTTCTTTTTGAGAAATCACTTTATTGAAAAGCGGAAAAAGGGATGTTTTGGTATCTTTGAAAAGCGGAACAAAACAAAGATTTTTTTGAAAAGCGTGCTTGACGGGGACAGGAACCCGGTCCTACGTGCCTCATTCATTTGAGGATCAAAGCAACGTAGTTCTTATTATTTTTATGGGTTTTTAAAGGTATGCTTGACGGGACATGAACCCGGCCCCTACGTACCTCACCGCGGTGAGGATCAAAGCAACGTAGTTCTCGGTTTTGCGTGTGAAAAGCGGCTTTATGATTTTTGAAAGTGCTTTTGGAGTTTTTGAAATAAGACTCGAGTGTTCGCAAACACCAAACAAGCAAAGGCTTGAGTGGCATTCGGTATTAACTCGAAAGAAAAGAGAGTTGGGCGGTAATCAAACAAGCAATGGCCGGTGATTACAAGCGACAACGTCGTATTATTCTTTTGAAAATAGTTTTGAAAAGGTGGTGAGCTAATAGCTCGTGTTATTTTGGAAGTTTGAATTAGTTATTTGTTGTTTAATTAATGTGTGGGAGCTTTCATGATAGTCAAACAAGCAAAGGCTTGGTGACTATCACTAATAACTCCTCATTAACGATCAAACAAGCAACGGCAGTGATGGTTAATGATTTATTTAGGAAAATGCCCTAAGTTTATTTGAGAAAAAAACATGGGATTTCAAGCTTGAAAAGAAATGTAACATTTCAAATCTTTTTTCAAGTCAAAACCAAAACAACCATTGGAACACAAGCGAGGCAATCATAAGAGTATTCACAAGTTGCTATGAACAATCGAATACATGATTAAGCAAACATGTGGGTGCAAGAGTATGCAATTGTGGAATGCAAGACATAGCTTTATTGAATGCATGATCATATAATAATGAATGCAAGAACATGATATTAATGGATGCATGAACATGTAAGAAGGTATTGGAATGCAAGAGATATAGACATATATGAATGCATGAACATGTAGACACAAATGATGAAATGCAAAGTATGGAAATATTTTGGGCATTTTTGCAAATAGGCAAGTAGTAAAACTTTTAGTAAAAAGTTAATGAATGGTAAAGTAAAAAGATGCATGAGGTAAATGGTAATTATTTAATGAAATGGTAAAGTAAAAGAAGAATGCATGAGGTAAATGGTAATTATTTAATGAAATGGTAAAGTAAAAAGAATGCATGAGGTAAATGGTAATTATTTAATGAGATGGTAAGGTAAAAAATGTAAAAATGTTTAAGTTGTTTTTCTTTTAAGTAAAAAGTTAGTGTATGGTAAAGTAAAAAAACAAGTGAGTGGTTAAAAGTTAAAAACACACTAACACAATTAAATGCATCTCACACAAGATCAATCAACACAATTCAAGCACAAAAATATGCACAAAATGGAGCTCTAGGCCGAAACCATGTCAAGAACAAATCATCAATTTATTTCATGCTAAAACTCATAATCAACACATAGAACAAATCATGCAAATCAAGCACATCATGCATTTTATTTACATAAATCGAGGACATACTTCCTAAACTCTACCCACCCCACCTGCAAGGAAAGCCAAAACAGTCCAGATAAACAGTTGTCTACCCTAGGGTTCAACATGCACACACCAGTTTAATATACAAACCATTCTGATAAGTCCACAGTAATTACACGCATTGCTTACCTCAAGAAAGGGAGCTAAGAAGAAGGGGACATAATAGAATGGGGGAATGCATGTTTTACCTCAAGAAAAGGGGCGAAGAAGAGGGATCATGGGAATTGAGGAATGCATGCATAAACACAACCATAGGCATACAAAGGAAGAGAAAAGAAAAAGAGAAGGAAGAGATAGAACATAATTTTTCAAATCAAACAATTTGAACCACATCAAATTAATTAGGCACGACCCTCATCTCTCTTTAAATAAATAAAGAAAGAAAATCCCCAGAGTCGCGGTATTGCGCGCCGAAAAATCCGGTTTGGGACTTTTCGGTTTGACAACGTTGAAAATCGAGAGAGCCGCCACCAATATTTATTTAGGAAAACATTGAAAAAACCTTTTTAGGAAAGCGGGTGGTCTTTGAAAACTTAGAGATGTAGGTTCGAAATTCGGTTGCGCATGGGAAGGTATTAGCACCCCACGCGCCTTCTTTCTACCGAAAAGGAACCATTAATTTGATGTGGTTTTGAAATGTTTGATTTGAAATACGTTGTTCTATTTATTTTCTCTTTCTTTTTGAGAAATCACTTTATTGAAAGCGGAAAAAGGGATGTTTTGGTATCTTTGAAAAGCGGAACAAAACAAAGATTTTCTAAGTGAATCTGAAATTGTTTCTTTGAGAATAATAGAGGCTCCTTGGCTTCTAATCTTTGGTGTTTGTGCGACAATTACGATCCAGTTGTTATCTCTTCTACTAGCCAGCAAGTGGCTTTCACTCTAACTGTGGAAAATCAACCTCTCTTTTTCTCTGCTGTTTACGCGGCCTCTAACTCCTATATTGTTAGAAGACATTTATGGAATGATTTGACCACTCTGCTGACAAGATCATCACGGCCATTGGGGCTTTATTGGGGATTTTAATGCGATCTTTGGGGGCTCATGAGCACCGAGGTAAGGGCTCCATACGCCACTTCTGTGAAGATTTCGTTTTGATGCGATATGCATAGTTTGATTCATCTTCCTACTCGTGGATCCCAATTCACTTGGTCTAATGGTAGTTGGGAACAATTATCTGAGAGAAGAAGCTGGATAGATCTATTTGTAATGCGGATTGGCTCAATTTTGGGATAGTGTGGACTGTTGCACGCTTACTAGAAGTAGGTCTGATCATTTTCCTCTTCTTTTGATTATGAAAAAGGAGACTCTTCAGAAGCGCTCCTCTTTTAAGTTTATGAAAATGTGGGCTCGGCACCGGATTAAGCGGGTTGTCATGCCGAGGCTTGGCAAAATCTTGTGGTTGGTTGTCACATGCATGTTTTATCCCAAAAGTTGAAAAACTTGAAGGCTAAATTGAAAACCGAAGGCAGCTTACGTCTTTGGTAATGTCTTCGCTAATGTCACCGAGGCCTTCGCTAATCTTGATAATATCCGGGAGCAGATTAATAATCATGGAAGTTCAGATTCTTTACTCTCTCTTGAAAAGGTAGCTCAAAAGCAGTTGCAAACAGCTTTAAACTATGAAGAATCTTATTGGAAGGAGAAATCTAGAGTCAACTGGCACAATCTTGGGGACAGAAATACGGCCTTCTTTCATAGAATGACCAAGATTAGGAGTGCTACCAAGAGAATCTCGGTCATGAAGGAGGGGGATAATATTCTTTCAATTTGTTGATATTGAAAATCACATTGTGAGTTATTACCAAAATCTGTTCTCTGTTAACAATGACTGTCGTCACAATGGTCTCACTCAGGAAGTTATCCCTTCTTTAGTCTCGGATAGGGACAATGAGATGCTTACCAGACTCCCCTCAATGGATGAGGTCAAAGCTGCTGTCTTCTCTCTTAACGGGGAGGGGGCCCCTGGTCCGGATGGGTTTGGTGGTTTCTTCTTCCAGCATTATTGGGATATTGTTGCTCAGGATGTTTATAATGCTGTCTTTCAATTTTTTCAACATGGTTGGTTGCTTCCTAACTTCAATTCTAATATTGTCGCTCTGATTCCTAAAGTGGAGGGGGCTGATAGAGTTGATCTCTACAGACCTATAGCTCTTGCTAATTTCAAGTTTAAAATCATCACTAAGGTCATCGCTGATAGACTTGCCCTTGTTGCCCCTAGAATTATTTCGGATAATCAGAGGGGCTTTGTCAAAGGTAGAAATATTTCTGATTGTATTTGCACGCTTCTGAGTCAATTAACTTGCTCCAAAAAAGGGCCTATGGTGGTCAACTTGCCTTGAAAATCGATATCAAAAAGGCTTTTGACACTATTGATTGGAACTTTTTGCTTCATGTCTTTGGCACGCTTTTTTGGCTTTAACGATAAATTCTGCTCTTGGATTAATACTATTCTTCATTCCGCCAAGCTCTCTTTCTCTATTAACGGATCTGCGGTTGGCTTCTTTGGCTGCAAAAGGGGTGTTAGACAAGGCGATCCTTTGTCCCCTCTTCTTTTACATGCGGTGAAGATGTTCTTAGTAGAGGTATTTCTAAGCTTGTTGATGATGGTAAGCTTGACTTATGGTGGGGCCCAGAGGTTTCCGTATGCCTAGCCATGTTTTATATCTTGATGATATTATGATTTTTACGTCGGGCAACTAGGAAAAGTTTGACTAGTTTGTTGACTCTTTTTCCTCGTATGAGCAAGCTTCAAGGCGGGTGATTAGCAAGGAGAAGTCTAAATTTTATCTTGGTAACCTTTCTTCTTCCCAGTATCACGCTTATTTCGACCTCTCTTGGTTTTTCCTGGGCTCTTTCCTTTTAATTATCTTGGTGTTCCGCTCTTTAAAGGTAAGCCTCGGAAAATTCACTTATTACCGATTGTTGATAGAATTAAAGCCAAACTTTCCTCTGGAAGGCTATCTCTTTTGTCTATCATGGGCGTGTTCTTCTTGTTAATTACGTGGTTCTTAGCATGTTGGTTTATAGTTTAGGATTTATGTTTGGCCGCTAGTCACGCTAAAATTTGTTGACACTGGATTAGAAACTTTGTTTGGTGCAGTGACATTAATTCTAGGAAGATTATTACTGATGGCTTGGAGTAAGGTGTGTAAGCCCTATCGGGAAGGTGGGTTGGGTGCGGTCTATCGAGCTATAAATAATGCGGGTATGCTTAAGCTCGGTTGGAACTTTATTTCCACGAATCTGCAATGGGCTCTTTCGTTAAAAGCTAGAGTTTTGAGAAATAATAAGCGATGAATTACCATGTTTCCTCTTCTATCTGGATAGGGTTTAAATCTCATATCTCTGATATCATTGCGAATTCGACTTGGAAGCTGGGAAATGGGATCAACATAAATTTTTGGACTGATACTTGGCTTTCTAGACCTATTGTAGATATTATCGAATTCCCCTATGTTACATAAGGATCTTAAGGCTAACCTCGGGGACTTTATTGTTGATGGTAGATGGTCCATTCCTGCGGACCTTTCCTCTCACTTCCCTCACCTTCATTCGGAAATTCAAGCGATTGCTATTCCTTTTGTTTGGACTGAGGATCAATTAATGTGGAATCACTCAGTTTCTGGGGATTTGACTTTCAAAGAGTCTTTTCTTTTCTGTAACCCCCCAGGCAAGTGGTTCCTTGGACCAAGTCCATCTGGAAGCCTTTCATCCCGCCTTCTAAATGTTTTATCCTTTGGAGAACTCTTCATAATAAGATGCCAACTGATGATCAACTCTGCGTTAGAGGTTGCACTGTCGTCTCTATTTGCAGCCTCTGTGGTAATGCTTACGAGACCTCCCAACATATCTTCCTTGATTGCCACTTTTGCCCGTCGTATTTGGGTGGCTTGGAGGTATCCCGAGTCTCCATATTGATACCGCTTCTTATCGAACATATTGTCTTTGACCTCTCATGGTTGGAGCCCCAATTGCGAGGATATTGTCTCTGCTGCGATTGTTAATGTTTTTGGACCATTTGGTATTTAGGAATCAAGTGAGATTCAATAATTACATGATCCCCTTTCAATCGGCTATAAATTTAATTATTTCTAATGTCGCTCGCGGGAATGCTTCTAATTCTCCATTGTCGTCCTCTGTTGCGAGTTTAAGATCATCAAAGCCTTCAATATTATCGGTAATTATAGAAGCTCTAGTAACATTAAAGAGGTTCTTTGGATTCCCCTGCGCCTTATATGATTAAGTGTAACACTGATGGTGCGGCCAATGGTTGCCCTGGGCCTGCTGCTTGTGGTGGTATTTTCAGAGACAGAAGGGCTGCTATTCTTGGTTGTTTTTCCACGTCCATTGGTATGATTATGCTCGCATGCCGAAATTTGGTTGGGGCCATGTTAGCTATTGAAATTGCTTTTGTTAAAGGTTGGCATCATTTGTGGGCTGGAATGCGACTCTCAATTAGTGGTCTCTGCTTTCAAGAATTGTAATATAGTTCCTTGGAAGCTCGAACTCGTTGGGATAATTGTGTTTATCGACAAGACAAATGACTTTTGTTTGCACTCACATATCTGAGAGAAGGTATACTTTGTCTTGACAAGCTTGCTTGCGCATATGGTATTAACACTAGTGATCTTGTCTGGTGGGACTTTCCCCCTAGCTTCATTGCTGATGACTTCTGCAGAAATAGATCTGGCCTGCCTAACTATAGGTTTACTTGATTTCTGTTTATTGCTTTTAGCTTTCTACTGGACTTTGCTTTTGGTGTGCTGCAAATGATTGTTAGTGTTTTTGGTGCCAACCTGGTTGGGATGAGACTCACTTTAGTGATGCTTTTGCACGCCATATTTTATCTGATTGTCTTGTTTGTTTGTTTTTTTTTTTTTTTTTTTTCTGGCTTTTGTTTTTGGTGTGCTGCAAATGATTGTTAGTGTCTTTGGTGCCAACCTGGTTGGGATGAAAGTCACTATTGTGATGCTTTTGCATGCCATTTTTCATCTTCCTAGGTCAAGTTTCCTTGTTATAGGAGTGTTACTCTTTCCTCTTGGTTGTATTGTTAATTTACTCATGGGTTTTGGCCTAGTCCCCCCATGTCTCTTGTATATTTTCCACTTTTTATTAATAAATTGTAGGGGGAGTACTCTTTCCTTCTTGATGGTTTTTCCCTAAGGAGGGTTTTCCATCAGAAGGTTTTAACGAGGCTCCATGAACCCTTCTTTTGCTAAAAAAAAAAAAGAAGGAGTGATAGTGAGGGAGGTGTTTCGGCTGAAGAGAGGAGGAGAGGAGGTGAGGAATGTGTGCTAGGTTAAGAAATGAGAGAGTGTGTGTGAGTCTCTTATTTTTGGGCTTTTATATGAGGACCAATTTTAAGGGTATTTGTGACAATGCATCTCTTGTAAACCACTAGGATTTGAGAAAGAAATTGAATCAATGGTCAAGATGCATTATCACATGGATTAAGGGCAATAAAATGAAGAGAGAGAGGGCTGGGTGTGCAGCATAAGGAGGGTGGTGAAGGATAAGCTCATTGACAAAAATGTATTTTTCCATAAAGCTTATTACACAAGTGCCATTTGGTTCAAATGAAGGGTGAAGATTGTTTTTCACACTTGAATGAATGGCCATGATTTAACACAATTTGCAAACAATAAAAATAAATCAAAATGGAGTGGATTGGGGCTGAAGTATGCGCAGCTAGTGGAGTGGGAGTGAGTGGAATTGCAAATTGTACTATTGTGCTAATCTTATCCTTTCATAATTCAAAAGAATGTGGAATATTCCATTCTAGATCATTCTTCCAAATTCATACCATTTTGGGCCATATCCCATGATTCAATAATTGGGCTCTGAATTTTATGATCTCACCAATCCCAAAATTGATTTATTTACCCCACCTCAAAGGAAATGACCATTTTACCCTTTTATCCAAAAACTAGGTTTTTAGGCCAAAAGGCTTAATATTTATGCACAAAAATAATCGCAATGGAGCACCAATATTCTTCAAATAAACCATTGATGATTATTCAAGGATTTGGGACAAAATACCGCTTTTATTGTGAAATGACCAAAATGCCCTTTCACTCTAAAAACCCTAGCTTTTGCTGAAACACACTTCCACTTCAAAAATGATTTTTTCACCCTAGGAGTGACCTCTAGTACCTCAAAAATGCATGTTGAATGACTTGTTCTGAGAAATTGTCCCTTATTTGAAAAATGACCAAAATACCCTTTTGCACTGAAAAACCCTAATTTGTCTAAGAAGTGCATTCCAACTCCAAAAATGATTTTAGAAGCTTTGAAATGACTTTTAGAACTCTAAATGCAATGCATGATGTTTTTTACTTTTTAATTTAATTATTTTTAGGGAAAATTAGGGTTTTGACCTAAGCCGGACAAAATTGGGGTATGACAATAATATCCTTCATATATTTCATGACGTAATACCCACAATCAATGTTATTGAATTGTTTAGGACACTACAAAACATAAGATTAGTTAATTGTTAAATTGAGTTGAATACAGTTTTTTGACAAAATAATGTAATGTATAAGTTAGAAACTTACAATTATTGCTAACCATTTGACCAGTTAATTTATCCACTCCCCAATATGTCCTTAAAAGTATTTGAATAGAATGTCATATAACTATATTAATAACAATATATACATATATAAGTAAAAGTAAGAAATATGCGAGAATGACACAAAATAAAACACACTGTTAAAAAGCTCCACAAACTCCATGTGGGTTTTGTAATGATTTTGAAGTGAGTCAAGGTAATACACGATTTTTTCCTAGGATTAATTGCAAACAAAACCCAATGTCTCCTACAAAATAAATTTACGAAAAATTAATTGACTACTATTAAAAAAATGCATGTTATATAAGAATTAATGAGTAAAAATTCTTACCCTAGATTAACTTAGGTGCTAGAAGTAAGACATCATCACTTCTATTTTGAGCTTCATTGAAAAGCGACATAAGTTTGAGCAATGATCTGGTTTTGTTCCACAAGTGATTGATAATTTGGCGGTGGGATTCACTTGATGAAAGGTTGTACTTTACGGACACAAGAACAAATATCTATGTGTAATCTGTTCGGAAGGGACCACAATGTCCTCGCATAAAGTACCTACATTTAGATATATATATATATATATATATATATATATAAATTAAATTAACGATATAATAAAATAAAATCGACAATGTCAAATAATAAATTACATAGTACACGACATATATATTCATAACAATACCAGGTTGCCTAATCCGAATCACATACAAAGACGGATATCCTCACGTCCAGACTATATGAGGACCGCTAGCTCCAAAAATTTCTTCATCAAAATTTATGATAAGCAATTTGTCTTTCATCATGTATTTCTCAAATGGCGTCGGCTGACCAATATTCATATAACTAATGGAAGAGGAAGAGGCGGGGTGAGACACAATTGGAGAAGGGGAGGATGAGTCACTTGGCGAGAAGAGGAGGCGATCGGTCACTTTTGGAGAGAGCGGTGTGAAACTTCTACATAAGGGGTGGTGAGACACTTTTGTAGAAGGGGTGGATCGAGACACTTTCTTGCCAATAGATATTTCCTTGCCAACACTTTTCAAAGGAGACCTTTTCTTGCGGTAGACACTTTCTTAGATTTTTCATTTTGGCGCATCTATGTATAAACAAAAATAATTACTTAGTTAGCACAAATTATATGACAAAAACTATAATTAGTTAGTTACAAATATATTGTCACTTACAACGACAAGGTCGATGGCCATGCCACAAAGGTACCAAGCTGCTTGTGACAGTCACAAGTATATCAATCTTGTCAATCGGGCAGGCAATGGTGCATCCTCCCTAATTGGTACCGCAACTCGACTCTAACATGATTTGGAGGTAGGGTAAATTGTGCATCAAGGACAATTCGTTACATGGAAGCCAATTGCAACCATTTCATGTGGGTTTGAGATATACAATTCACACTCACACTCATTGTTGTCCTAAATCAATTATAAACCACAAAATAATAAAGACATTATTTGATGTTATATATATATATATATATATATATATATATATATATATATATATATATATATATATATATATATATATATATATGTACAATAAATCAATTATAAACCACAAAATAATAAAAACAATTAATACCTTAGTTGTGGCATGGTGCGGCTATCTCGTGTAATCGCTATGTGTAGCGAGGGGTTGGTCTTTGGTGGCATAACATGGCCATAAAGCGATCGCATATCATTAAGTTGAGCTTGCAAACTTTCATACAATGCCATCATCTTTCTCGGTGGTGGGCGGTCATGATTCTCATCATAGACTTTACTGTTTTGGTCCAAAGTACTCGATTGGTGCTACTCCAAATCCGGCACCCTCATGCGACGAGTATTCTTCTTTACCTAAGGCACGTGTAAGGATTTCCTTTTTGAGCAATCGGTGAGCTCTCCCCGTGACACTCGATCGTGATATGGCTTCCGATTCACAAAACAAAAGTATAATACATTATAAAAATCATAAAAGTTACAATTAAAATCGATCGGCTTGAATTTAGGAAATACTTACAATTCTTTCAGACACCTCCTTAGTTTTAGGATCAACAATCTCCTTTTCTTTGTTTAGTCGAGCCTCTACCCACAAAACATGTCGCTCAACACCTTCTTTAGTAGGATCTTTCCCACTCTCCACCAACTATATTTAAATTTACCAAATATTAAGAAACTATTTATAAAAAGTTTCATGAAACTAAAAAAATCAAGCTTATTGTGCCTTACCAATCTCTCTTCAATATGTTGATATGGAGTAGCACCGCCTCTATAAGGATACTCACAGCCAGAAGCACACTTTCGATTCTGTTCACTTGCTTTCTATTAAGAGAGATAAGTATACATTAATGTATAATAGATAATTGTCAAATATATTTTATGTTATAACTTAATAGATAGTAGCACTAACCAAGAAGTTTGGATCTTCGGTGCGTCTCCTAACAAATGTGTGCCAATCCTCCTCTGAAATAAACCCACTATATATTGGTGGAGGATTCCAATTGATGTTTCCATTATCATCTTTCAGCCAAGTTTTTGTTAATGTCGTTCTGAAATTTTTATGTAACTTTCCGGCTTCCTTCATTATCCAGTCCTTTTTAGAATCATCCACATCAAAATATTTCTGCTTATGCACATTCAATGAAAATGATATAAATAAATTTATATATATATATATATATATATATATATATATATATATATATATATATATATATATGGGACTACAAAATTACTAAATAAGATAACCAAAAGATCTAAAATTATATACTGTATTGTTACCCACTGACTCATGTTTTTGTTTCTTCAAAAGCGTGATTTTTGTGTGAACCCAAGTAGTGATTGTTATTGGTATCATTTGTTTTACCTTACTACCAAGGAAAGTAATCAAATGAGTCTTTGTTTTTTCTCCAATTGGCGGACCTTAACATTCCATTGGACTGCATTATGTAAATAGTAAATTAGATCACAAACAATTAAAATTAGTATTGAATGAAGTTAATTAGCAATTAATTAGTAACTTACACTTAATTTTTCTTTTCCTTTACTTATCCGGTTGATGATATCCTTTTTCTTGTCATTCCACGAGAGCACGCTCGATATAGTTTGCAACATCATTATCACTTCCTCACCGGTGTCATGCCCACTATCACTATGATCTGCCATCTTACCTGTAATAAAACATAATCATTGTTTGTTATATTTATCCAATTAAAAAAAACATCCAACAAAAAAATAAATAATTAGTCAAAGAAGATGAAAATAAGATCCATGTCTATAAAATAACATCTATGTCGGTTACCTTTTCCTTTTCTTGATACATTTTTTTGCAATTCGCTCCTTGGTACTTTGTTTTTGTGAATCGTAATTCCATCAAGTATGATCCTTTCTAACATACACAACATCCTCTCTATAAGTACTTTCCTCTTCTAGTGATGTCCCTAAGAAAGGGTCGTCCTCGATACCATCATCATTGGTTTCTTGATCATAAATGTAATTCACTAATTTTTTTTGTGTCAATGAAACAATAGACCAATTGATATCAATTGGATCGGTGACATAAAACACTTGTTGAGCTTGGGATGCCAAAATAAAAGGCTCATCTTTATATCCCAACTTCTTGAAATTCACCCGCATGAACCCCGACTCATCAATTTGTAAACCATTATTATTGTCAACCCACTTACATTGGAACACAGACTCCTGAAACATGGTGTAATCCAACTCCCATATTTGTTCAATGACCCGAAGTATGACATATTCGCGTACGCGGATTTTTGTCTTTGGCACTTGATGTATGCATAGCTTGAGCAACAAGAGTCACCCCACTATTTTGCATTTTACTCACGATCATCATGGGTTTTTTGTATAGAGAACGTGTAACCAGATTAATTAGATAGCTGGTGTAAGAGAAAACATGCATATTTGGACCTTTTGCTAACCATCTCAATCTTTTGAAATCGAAGTAGGATTCATAGCAAACTCGAAATCAATGTGGTCTTTTAACCACACTATGAAACTCCGATTGTTCCTTTGTTAACCAAACTTCACTCTTATATGGGTAATCACTCTTAAGTATGTCCATGTGCTTGGCAACATATGAATCAACCTCACTATCATTGTGCAAAACATATAAGTGTGCTTGATGTAGTTCTTCCCTTGACACCATAACTATTTTATATCCACGACATCCCTTTAATAATGCTTCCTAAGTGGCGAGACCTTGGAAGTCCCGAGAATATTCAAGACTAGATAGATAGGCGGTGCGTAACTCAATGACTTCTTCAACTATGTAGCGCTCAACAATACAACCCTCGGGTCGTGATCGGTTTTTCACATATCTTTTTAATATCTTCATGTAACGCTCAAACGGATACATCCATCTCATGTAACATGGGCCACACAATTGTGTCTCTCTAATCAAATGAACTGTTAGATGAATCATTATGTCAAAAAATGAAGGTGGGAAATACATCTCAAGCTCACACAAAGTGACAGTAATTTCTCTTTGCAATGATGGCAACTTTCTAGGGTCAATCACTCTACTACAAATCGCCTTAAAGAAGTAACAAAGTTTGGTTAGCGTCTGGCGCACTTTCTTAGGGAAAATGGATCGTATACCAATGGGGAGCAAATTCTCCATTAGAACATGACAATCATGGGACTTTAAAGACTTTAACTTGAGGTCTTTCATGGATACAAGGTTTGTAACATTTGAAGAATACCCCTCTGGAACTTTTACTCCATGAAGAAACTTACAAAACACGGTCTTCTCCTTTTTAGATAGAGTATGAGCTGCCGGAGGTAGATATGTACGTGTACCCTTCTTTATCGGACCCAATTCTGGTCTCAACCCCATACTAAGCAAGTCCAACCTCGAGTTGATGGTATCTTTAGTCTTTCCTGGCATATTGAGTAAGGTACCAATGACACTTTCAAAGACATTTTTTTCAACATGCATCACATCAATGAAGTGTCTTACATATAATGACTTCCAGTATGGCAAGTCAAAGAAAATCGACTTTTTCTTCCACCCCCGTTTGGCAACCTCTCCTGCAAAAGGCTTCCCAAATTTAATGTTCAAATCTTTCACCTTTTCAAACAGTTGTTCACCCGTCAAAGCCGTGGGAGCTTTACGGGTTTCGGTATTCCCATTGAATGCCTTTTTCAACAGTCGATACTGATGAGTAGATGGCAAAAATCTATGATGACCAGGGTAGATATTCTTCCTACCATGTTCCAACCACATCCAATCGGTGTTATCTTCAAATATAGGGCATGCACTGCGACCTTCGTCATTGTACCAGATAGATTGTCGTATCTTTGGAAAGTCATTAATTGTGCCAAAAATCATAGCCCTCAAGTTGAAACTTTCTTCTCACGAACCCATCATACACCTCTACTCCATTCTCCCACATTAGCTTCAAGTCTTCAATTAAAGGAGCCAAGTATACATCAATATCATTTCCCGGTTGCTTGGGCCCAGAAATTAACAAAGACAACGTCATATATTTGCGTTTCATGCAAAGCCATGGAGGTAAGTTATAAATCGCCAATATCACGGGCCATGTCTTTGTGGGAGCTACTCGAATACCGTGCGGGTTAAAACCATCGGCGAGACAATGCAAGTCGTAGGTTTCTTGGATCCAACCCGAAATCAGGATAATCAATATCAAATTTTTTCCATTGCGGAGAATCCGCCGAGTGTCGTAACATGCCATCTTTAATCCTTCCATCCTCATGCCATGTCAAGTGTTTTGCATCTTCCGAACTACGGTACATACCTTCTAAATCGAGGAATTATGGGAAAATACCACAACACCTTTTCGGAGAGAATCTTTCTTTTTATACCGTGATGCATTACATTTAGGACACGACTTTAAAAATGCATGTTCATTCCGAAATAGAATGCAATCATTGGGACAAGCGTGTATCTTCTCATAGTTCAAGCCAATGGACCCTAACATTTGTTTTGCATCATACGTCCGAGAAGGAGCACATTATCCTTCGCAACATTTCTTTCAATAGTGCGAGTAATTCAAGAAAGCTCTTATCCGTCCATCCGTGGCAAGTTTTCAAGTTATACAACTTTATCACGACCAATAATTTTGTGAATTCAAGTACAACCCTCATACAATGGCGTCTCTGCATTCGTTATCAACTTCTCAAACATTTGAGGACGGTCATTAAGATCGTCTTCAAAAGCCTTTGCCATCTCTTCAAATTCGTCCCCAACAAACGTAGGTATTTCGGTGTCAACCGGTGCACATCTCTCAGTACTATTACCCATATTCGAAGATTCAACTCTTTCCTCACCATGCATTGTCCAACAAGTGTAAGTTTGATCAATTCCATTACCCTTTAAATGTCTGTCAACTCAAATGCGCATTAAGCGATTTTACATAGCAACAACGTAAGCGAGGGACATATCATATTACTAGATCTCCTAAGCGTTGAACAAAGACTGATTCACAAAATAATCCACTCCATCTCTATATTCCTTGGGCGGGCGATTGGCGGACATCCACTTTCTATCCATAATGTCCCAATATCTATAATAAATTCGGATAAGAGAATTTACAATTTTATTGAAGCTAAGACATTCAATCAACTAGCTAGTAGTTTCAACTAAACAAATCAAAGACTTTGATGTCTTCTATATAGTCATTAATTCTTCATATAAAATAAACAAAAGAACAAAAAAAGTACCTGAACAAGTGGAAGCAACACTGACAAATATCCAACCAGCTGTGAACTCGAACTACAACGAAAACTCGAACCGATCGCGAAGCTCCGACAAAAAAAACTCCCAAAACCTAACAAACAATTTGCATAATATTTTTTAACACATTCAACTAATTTTAAACATATCAAACACATACAACTACATTCAACATATTCCTCTCCTATCAAATATTTTATTTTACACATTCAACATATTTCCTCTCCAACCTATCAAAAAACCTAAAAACCAAAAAACAAAATAGAGAACTAACCTTTGAGAGAAGATGAAGACAAGCAATGAGAAGACCAAGGGTGCTGGAGAGGATTCACGAGAGTGAGGGATTGAGAGGATTCACGATAGAACCGATTCAGGCAAGGACCAAGGGATGAGAAGAGTGAGGGATGAGAAGACCAAGGGTTTGGGGGTTTGTGGGTTTGGGGTTTTTCAGGTTTGGGGTTTTTCCGGGTTGAGGATTCATTTGAGAGTGAGGAGAGCTCGTTGTGTGCAGGTGTGGGTTTTTTGAGAGAGAAGGAGAACAACGACGCAGAGAGAGAGAGAGAGAGAAGAACCTGAAGGGAAATGAAAATAAGAGAGAAAACGAACGGGCAAAAAAAATAAAATTAAAGCAATACTCAGCGTTTCTAAAAAACGCTGAATATGTGGTTTTTCGTTCTAACATACTCAGCGTTTTCTAAAAAACGCTGATTATGTGGCATAATCGTCCTCTCTATACGCATCGTTTCCTCAAAAACGCTGATTATGTGGCATACTCGTCCTCTCTATACGCAGCGTTTATTAAAAAACGATGGGTATGTGGCGCTGTTTTTTAGCCATTCTAGCGTAGTGCCAGCACCATGGCCCTTAGAAGGGACCAAATAATTTATGTATAAGAAAGATGGATGGCCTTTGCCCACCATGCACCGTGTCTACCCAATGAACAATGACGTCAACTCATTAAATGTATTACTATAATAATAAAACTTTTTTGTTTTAGATGGAATTATTATTATATAACTATTAATATTTCATTAAACATAATTCATTATTATAGTTATTAATAATATCTTTTTTGTAAAAAAAATGTTTGCTTTATTACTTATTGGTTCCGGCCATTGTAGCCATAAAGTGCGCTTTCAATGAAACACTTATTCACGTACTCTCTCTGTTCTTATTTACTTGTCGTTTATTGGCTTTTTACACATACCAATGAGACCAATAAATTTTGTTACTTTTGATACAATTAATTATCTTTTACTTATAATACCCTTAGTAATTTATTAACTCGTTTAATCTATTTCTCTCTTTGGAATAAATTCTTAAGGGCGTTATTGACAAAACAATAATAAATGTTGTATCGGACTTTGAAAATTACAAGTAAATAGAAACAAAAAATTTCTACAAAAGCGACAAGTAATAAGGTACAGAGAGAGTACAATATAATATTTTTTGAGATTAACATATAGTATAATATTTTATGAAAATAATAAATATGTTCTCCAGTCAAACAAAAATTAATATCTTCTCAAGTCAAACCAAAATAAATACGTTCTTATCTAAATAACTCATTAGTGTGAGAGAACGTAGGGAGTAATTGAGCTATCAAATGGCTATATAAACCCTCTTCTTGAGTTCAATCTTCTTATGCATTATTCTACATGCTACAAGCATCTTTAAAACGATGCTATATGTTCATCCGTTTTATTTGAGAGTTATTGTGCGTTTCATTTTCTATCGCTTATTTTTCTTCCTCTTCCACTTTAAAAGACCCCCTTCACTTGTGAGTAATTTCTACCATCATATCAAATCAACAAACCACCAAAGGATTATTATTTTGCAATGGGAGGAGGTACTTCTTTATTACTTTATATTCATATGATTACCATCTAATTTTGATTTTTCATCTATCTAACTTAAATTTGTGCTCACATTTTATAATATCTTCATTTGAATTAAACAATATCTATATAACTAGTTTTGCAATGTGTATTTTCATTATGATTTAGAACATGAAAAACTTTTTTTTCCCGTAGATAATCATCTTTTACAAACAAAAAAAACAAATTTTTCACCATGCATGCATTAAATCTTCACACTAACTTGTCATTGTCTATATAAGATATATGATAAATACATTTTCTCACCAAAAGTGTTTTTAAATTTTATCTTAATTGATACTTCTAATATTTACTTTTAACTATTTGTTAATAAGCGACAAGAGTAGTTCTGTTATATAGCCTACTTGAATATGAACATGAATTCAGTTCGACAAATTTCAATTCTTTTTAGAAAAAATACATCTTTGATGCTCTGTTCTTTTAATTTGTTTTTATGTATTTACGGATGGTAATGAGTGCGTAGATTTGCAATGGACAGAACAAGTGTTTCTATATCATTGAGTCCAGATGCAAGGAAGACGAGAGTGACATACGTCTATAGATGGTAGCAAGTACAATGTGATGTCGATGTAGTCCTCTATCCCAAATCACGGTGATGTCAATGTCGTCGTGGTTGAGTTTGTGAAGACGCCGATGGAGCCACGCGACAAAGGCTTGTCGAAGTTGGAGAGTCGTCGAAGATAGGGTAGTCCTTACCGAGCGTTGAAGTGGTTGATTATGTGGCATATACATGCATGTTAAAGCATCGAGATTGTCGATTTAACTTGGATTTGGTTGTTATGTTTTTAAGAGTTGTTTTATATATGTGTGTGTGTGTGTGTGTGTTGGCTTTTCCCTGTATAAGAAGCACACATTCAGAAAATAGGAACTCAAATACTCTTGTACATTCGAATATACTAAGATATGAGAATGAAGACTACATTCAAATTCACTAACAATCATTTTCTTTTTGTACAAATATTTTATTTGTAATTTCAAATTCAAATGAATTTAAATTAAAAAGTTATGATCAAAACAAGGTTATTTTTGAAGCCTTTGCTTGTGGTAAAACTGGGTGTGCTTACCCATCACCATGGCCCTTAGAAGGGACCAAATAATTTATGTATAAGAAAGATGGATGGCCTTTGCCCACCATGCACCGTGTCGACCCAATGAACAATGACGTCAACTCATTAAATGTATTACTATAATAATAAAACTTTTTTGTTTTAGATGGAATTATTATTATATAACTATTAATATTTCATTAAACATAATTCATTATTATAGTTATTAATTTAATATCTTTTTTGTAAAAAAAAATGTTTGCTTTATTACTTATTGGTTCCGGCCATTGTAGCCATCAAGTGCGCTTTCAATGAAACACTTATTGACGTACTCTCTCTGTTCTTATTTACTTGTCGTTTATTGGCTTTTTACACATACCAATGAGACCAATAAATTTTGTTACTTTTGATACAATTAATTATCTTTTACCTATAATACCCTTAGTAATTTATTAACTCGTTTAATCTATTTCTCTCTTTGGAATAAATTCTTAAGGGCGTTATTGACAAAAAAATAATAAATGTTATATCGGACTTTGAAAATTACAAGTAAATAGAAACAAAAAATTTCTACAAAAGCGACAAGTAATAAGGTACGGAGGGAGTACAATATAATATTTTTTGAGATTAACATATAGTATAATATTTTATGAAAATAATAAATATGTTCTCCAGTCAAACAAAAATTAATATCTTCTCAAGTCAAACCAAAATAAATACGTTCTTATCTAAATAACTCATTAGTGTGAGAAAACGTAGGGAGTAATTGAGCTATCAAATGGCTATATAAACCCTCTTCTTGAGTTCAATCTTCTTATGCATTATTCTACATGCTACAAGCATCTTTAAAACGATGCTATATGTTCATCCGTTTTATTTGAGAGTTATTGTGCGTTTCATTTTCTATCGCTTATTTTTCTTCCTCTTCCACTTTAAAAGACCCCCTTCACTTGTGAGTAATTTCTACCATCATATCAAATCAACAAACCACCAAAGGATTATTATTTTGCAATGGGAGGAGGTACTTCTTAATTACTTTATATTCATATGATTACCATCTAATTTTGATTTTTCATCTATCTAACTTAAATTTGTGCTCACATTTTATAATATCTTCATTTGAATTAAACAATATCTATATAACTAGTTTTGCAATGTGTATTTTCGTTATGATTTAGAACATGAAAAACTTTTTTTTCCCGTAGATAATCATCTTTTACAAACAAAAAAAACAAATTCTTTCACCATGCATGCATTAAATCTTCACACTAACTTGTCATTGTCTATATAAGATATATGATAAAAACATTTTCTCACCAAAAGTGTTTTTAAATTTTATCTTAATTGATACTTGTAATATTTACTTTTAACTATTTGTTAATAGCGACAAGAGTAGTTACGTTATATAGCCTACTTGAATATGAACATGAATTGATTCGACAAATTTCAATTCTTTTTAGAAAAATACATCTTTGATGCTCTGATCTTTTAATTTGTTTTTATGTATTTACCAGATGGTAATGAGTGCGTAGATTTGCAATGGACAGAACAAGTGTTTCTATATCATTGAGTCCAGATGAAAGGAAGACGAGAGTGACATACGTCTACCGATGGTAGCAAGTACAATGTGATGTTGATGTTGTAACACCCCAAAATTAATTAGGAGATTATTTAACTAATTTAATTAAGTGATTAATTAACTATTTTAATTAAGTGATTATTTGACTAATTTAATTTAGTAGTATTTTGGTTGCCCATATTAAAATAATAGTAAGGCAATTAATTTGGAGTTTTATTTTATTTAGGAGGTACTATAGTGATTAGTTATATTAAAAGAATAATAGAGTATTTAATATAATTAAGAGGTGTTGGGTAGTAAATAAGGGAGTGGTAATTTATTTATTTCAGGAGGTGTTCAAAGTACCTAGGGGATGCAAATAAAGGGCCCAAGGCCCGCTAATAAGCCCAACTTCAAGGAATAACTTTGGGGGTGTAGGGTTCCTTCCCATTTGAAGGGAAATGAAAGGCATAAACAAGTGTAGCCGAAAACTAAAAGTTAGTGAGAAATTAGGATTTGTTCTCGCCGTTCGTTGGCTCAACGTTCTACTCTCTTGGCGTTCGTCGCAGTCAAGCTCAGAGAAGGAACCGAAAAATGAAGGATCACATGGGCGTACAGAGTTTGGAAAAAATTGATAAAAAAAAAAGTAAGAAGAGTTTGTACAGTCACACTACTACAAAGCCAAGGAATTAATTCTTTAAAGCGTTTGAGGCCAGCTAATGGGTGCCAATTTGAAACGTGTGATGATTTTGATGATGAGGTCGTGGATGATAAGGTCCCACTAGACTATCCAGTAAAGTTTCACAGTTTCTTAATGCTAATCTTAAGAAACCCAAGGCATTTGAAGCTCAAATAGTGAAGTATCCATTTTTGGTGGTTCTTGTGTTGGTAAATGAGAGACTACTTGGGTTCTTCAATTTGGAGGTTAGGGGATTCTCATTTATGTCTATAATAACTTGTATGATATGTGTTGTGTAGGAAATAGTCCTAGCATGATTTGATTGTGTGGATTTTGTGTTAATATTGTGATTGTTGTTGTAATTGTATTTGGTTTGTTGTTATCGTGAAGCTTGGTGTTAGAAATAAATGTGTTGTTGATATTGCATGCTAGGTGTTTGCTTAAATGTTTCAATGTGAAGAATAATGAGGATATGTGAATTAAATGGTGTTGTTTAATTATCTAGATGAGTGTTATTAAATTGAGAATTTAATTGTTGGATGAAAATGTGTTTGGATTGTTTTGGCTAGTTGTGCGTAATGGAGTCTAAGTGATATTTTTAGTCCCTAAGAATTAATTTAATCCTTTGTGTGACAAAATAGTCCCTAAGAATTAAATTAATCCTTGCTGTGATAAAATAACCCCTTAGTGTCTAACTAATCCTAAAATGTCAACATACGTTCCTAAGTACCAAATTAAACATAACGCGTCAAAATAATTCTTGGGTACTAAATTAATCTTTGAAGTGTCAAAATGGTCCTTGAGTGTGGAAAAGGTCCTTATGAGGTGGTTGGGTCTTTAGGTGAGAATCAATTTAATAAATGGTAAAGTGGTGGTTAATAAATGATATGGGCTTCGGCCAAAGAGGTGGGTTAATAAATGACGTGGGCTTCGACCAAAGAGGTGGGTCAATTAATGATGTGGGCTTCGGCCAAAGTGGTGAGTTATTACTTGATGTGATAAATCTGTGATGTTGTGATGCATTGTCATGGTGTCGCATGAATCATATGCATTTCAAAAGTGGTGGGTGGCTTCGGCCAAAACATGGTGGGTGGCTTCGGCCAAACGTGGTGGTTGCATTCGGGGTTTTGAGGTGGTTATGGATCCACATGCATATTGCACACATGCATATAACCATGCATTCTTTGAATTCTTGTTGATGATTAATTAATTCATTATTGTTGTTTGTTGGTATTCTAATTGAATGGTAGATGCCTTGATCTCTGTGGTTGTTGTTACTAGATGTTTTCCTAATATAATGCTTATCTTATTTGTTATTATTTATGTAAAGAGATTCACCCTAGCATTTTTATGTTGCCTGCTCTCGTGGCGACATGCAGGTGATTCTGAGTGAAGTTGTCTAGGCCTTCTTGGGATTTTTGTGTCGGCTCTGATCTAGTAACACCGAGGATGGGGTTCTAGTATCATTATTTATGTTATGTATTAAACTGATTTAAACTTTGTATTGAGTATGTTGAACTCAGTTTTATTTCCGCTGCTGTGAACTGTTTTCTGGATTATTGTAAACACTAAACAGGTTTTGAGGGTTTTAACCCACGTGGCTATGATATGCATTTCACGCACTAGATGCGTTTGAATTTTAAATGTGCCTTGATGATGTTTTTATAAAATGTAGCACTCTCCTTGAGGTGCGTGGAAAAGTTTTTGAAAAAAAAAACTCTGATTTTTATTAGTGTAATTAGTACTTAGTATAAGGGGGTGTTACATTAGTGGTATCAGAGCAGTTCGGTCCGTCCGGCCAAGTTATTGAGTCTGTTAACCCTCGAGTCTTGGTACTCGTTCTGAATCATAACCATGTTGTTGTTTATTACTATGATCTTTGTTGGTTTGTCCTTTCATTGATATGCCTTGTAATTTATTTGCTGAATAGCGAGCGAAAGTTATATCGATTTATTGAGGTATGTGTAAATGAAAATATGTAACTGTTGGTTGTAGCATTGATTTTGATTATTTGTGACTGTTGTTGTATCATTAAGATATGTGTGATTAAAAGAGTTCTAACGATGTCAAAGGAGTGAAAGTCGTGGACGACGCCGCACTCGATTTGCGTTAAAAGTCTTTTAATGTGGTAGTTATAAATTTGAAAGAAAGTAGTTTTTGTGACCTCAATTAGTTGGTTGCATGAGTAGGAGGGACTGATCACCCCAATCACTCATCCCCAATGAAAGAGGCGACAATAACTCATGGTTATTATTAAAATTGGATGCGTGTACTAATTTTAAGTTGGTGATTGCTCGATTTGTTGTTAGAATATAGGAAGTACTCTTATATGATCTAACCTTAGTGAACTATACCTTGGATGATATTTGAAAGATTGCGTGTTGAATATTGTTGCACTTGATTGACATCTCTCGCTATAAGTTGATTATTCTTTGTGATGTATACGAGTTTAAATTTGACTTGTGCTTAATTGTTTTGAAGTTAGTATGCTAAAATGAAATCTTTGTGTAATGTTATGTTTTCATTATCACAATTAAGATTGCATAACTTGAAGTTTCGATATTTTCGGTGTTTCAATTTGGCGTGTTTTCGTGAGCATGATGTGATTTGTCAAAATTAAATGAGTTTATGTCGGAAATTAAACTTTGAACTAATAAGTAGTTATTTATGTGATTGCATGCTCGAGTGGTAGTAAGGTTGGGGGTTTGCATACAATTTCTTTTGACAAACTGTGAGTTCTATGTTTTCGAAAAAATCGGTACTCGGAAAATTTTTGGTACTATTAGGAATGAACGCAATGTAAAAGTTAAAGTTGAATTCTGTTTCCAAGTTGTTCTAAGATTTTATTCCAAAATGAGACATGATTTCGGCTTTTGCACCGATTAGGTTGTGGTTTAATGACATTTGAAATTATGAGATTTTACACAAAGTGCATGATTAGATGAGTTAGAGTCTTTATGTCATGTGAATGTGAGTCAAATTTCAATTGTCAAGCTTTAGAAACAAGTATATACAATTTTAAGTACCTTCTGAGTGTGAATTACAATTGCGAAAATTTGTTCGATTTATGATTTAACTGTGGCCTTTGTTGTTGATATTAGTATTGTTTGTCACTTCTTGGAAATTGTTTTACGAGGCTTATAAATCTAACGGTGAGAACCGTGCAATGAGACTTTTGTGCACCCCCATTACTTGATTAGTTTTCCTTGCTAAGTGTTGACAAGGGTATTTAATTTCATTTGTTTAAACTAATATCAAGTCTTATATCAAAACAATTGTATTATAAAGCATGTGCTGGTTGTATTATTTGTGAAGTGAAGTCAATTCAATTTGGTAGAATTATTAGTAATGGTGGCTGAATTATGATGTTTGGTTGTGTTGTTGAATTCACTGTTTTGAGATGTTCTGACATGAGTCCAGTATTTCAGTGACTGAGAACGTTTTACTAATTGAGAAATTATGTGGTTTGTCTTTTCGAAAACTTGATTGAATGCTTGTTAATTTGCCACTGATTTGGTTGCAATTGGAGTTGTAGAACTCGAGTTATAGGTGAAACAAGTTAGGTTAAAATTCGGAAAACAAACGGACATAGGGTCGGTGTTTTGAATTCTATGCGTTTTCAAATGAACTCCGTTTGAGCGATTCGTTTTCCATTAGAAACCATACTCAAAATGCTTTTATTCGGGCTGCAGTTTTGGTCTCATTGGTCAAGTTTAAGTCGGTTTAGCGTGAAATGAAATAGGAGGACAGAATCTGTCGCGTCGCAAACTGTTTTGGTTGTTTCTAAAAACTGTACCAATTGGCTCATTGTTTTGAAACTTTAATGATCTATTCAGACACTACACATCCGTGGCTTTCCAACAAGTATTTATTTGTCGAAATCCGAGGTCGTTTACTATTTTAATTAAATTCGCCAAAGTAGGCGCAAAGTTACTGCAATTTTACTTTTGAGTTTAAGTAGATTAATTTGAACGTTTAATAAAATGATTAGTTGTTGAATAGGTTAAACTTGAATTTTGTTGTTATGATCGTGTTAACTGTTGATGTGAATGATGTTGGATATATGATAAATTGTTCTTGATTGTTGGTATTGTTGTGTTAATCACGGTTGTTAGGGTTATTGAGCCTCTGGCCATAATTGTTGTTGTCTCTTGTGTTGGGTAGTCGGGTAGGATTTTGACAACCTACAGGTTAGCATACCTAATTGGGGAGTAAGAGTGTAGGGAAGAGTATCTGATCTGTTGCGTATACGATAGAACATAGATGAGAACGGTTAGAGGAGATAAGAAGAGTGGATGTTGATTTCGTGAGTTTAGCGTAGATTTCCGAGGAGGATAGCAATCGTTCATACAAGATAGTGAAGGAGAAGAGGAGTTCTCAGTTTCGTGGGTAGTCCTATGAAGTTTCCGGTGGCAAGGGCAAGGGAGAGGAGAGTTCGGGCAAGAAGCTAAGTGGGGGAGACGCTGCTGCGGGTATTGTGTGTCACGAGTGTGGAAAGTCGGGGCATAAGAGTCCAGATTGCATGGTCAACAAATCTTTCAAGTGTGGTAAGGGAAGTCATATAGCTGCTAAGTGGGAGAAAAAGGGTGTGTCTGCTACAACTGTGGGGAGTGGGGCACATTATTACCAGTGTCCAAAGCCGAAGAAGGGGGAGTATAGCGGGAAAGTGGTTGTCCGGGAAGGTTCGGAGCCTACGGAGGAGTGATAGTTACCTTTAGAGGTACGAGTTCCATTTAGGGTGGTTGCTACAGATTGATGTTTGTTGTGGTGGAGGTTTAAGTCTACATGTCCATGATAGTTAGATTTTCGAGGACGAAAATATTCTAAGTGGGGGAGAGTTGTAACACCCCAAAATTAATTAGGAGATTATTTAACTAATTTAATTAAGTGATTAATTAACTAGTTTAATTAAGTGATTATTTGACTAATTTAATTTAGTAGTATTTTGGTTGCCCATATTAAAATAATAGTAAAGCAATTAATTTGGAGTTTTATTTTATTTAGGAGGTACTATAGTGATTAGTTATATTAAAAGAATAATAGAGTATTTTTATAATTAAGAGGTGTTGGGTAGTAAATAAGGGAGTGGTAATTTATTTATTTCAGGAGGTGTTCAAAGTACCTAGGGGATGCAAATAAAGGGCCCAAGGCCCGCTAATAAGCCCAATTTCAAGGAATAACTTTGGGGGTGTAGGGTTCCTTCCCATTTGAAGGGAAATGAAAGGCATAAACAAGTGTAGCCGAAAACTAAAAGTTAGTGAGAAATTAGGATTTGTTCTCGCCGTTCGTTGGCTCAACGTTCTACTCTCTTGGCGTTCGTCGCAGTCAAGCTCAGAGAAGGAACCGAAAAATGAAGGATCACATGGGCGTACAGAGTTTGGAAAAAATTGATAAAAAAAAAAGTAAGAAGAGTTTGTACAGTCACACTACTACAAAGCCAAGGAATTAATTCTTTAAAGCGTTTGAGGCCAGCTAATGGGTGCCAATTTGAAACGTGTGATGATTTTGATGATGAGGTCGTGGATGATAAGGTCCCACTAGACTATCCAGTAAAGTTTCACAGTTTCTTAATGCTAATCTTAAGAAACCCAAGGCATTTGAAGCTCAAATAGTGAAGTATCCATTTTTGGTGGTTCTTGTGTTGGTAAATGAGAGACTACTTGGGTTCTTCAATTTGGAGGTTAGGGGATTCTCATTTATGTCTATAATAACTTGTATGATATGTGTTGTGTAGGAAATAGTCCTAGCATGATTTGATTGTGTGGATTTTGTGTTAATATTGTGATTGTTGTTGTAATTGTATTTGGTTTGTTGTTATCGTGAAGCTTGGTGTTAGAAATAAATGTGTTGTTGATATTGCATGCTAGGTGTTTGCTTAAATGTTTCAATGTGAAGAATAATGAGGATATGTGAATTAAATGGTGTTGTTTAATTATCTAGATGAGTGTTATTAAATTGAGAATTTAATTGTTGGATGAAAATGTGTTTGGATTGTTTTGGCTAGTTGTGCGTAATGGAGTCTAAGTGATATTTTTAGTCCCTAAGAATTAATTTAATCCTTTGTGTGACAAAATAGTCCCTAAGAATTAAATTAATCCTTGCTGTGATAAAATAACCCCTTAGTGTCTAACTAATCCTAAAATGTCAACATACGTTCCTAAGTACCAAATTAAACATAACGCGTCAAAATAATTCTTGGGTACTAAATTAATCTTTGAAGTGTCAAAATGGTCCTTGAGTGTGGAAAAGGTCCTTATGAGGTGGTTGGGTCTTTAGGTGAGAATCAATTTAATAAATGGTAATGTGGTGGTTAATAAATGATGTGGGCTTCGGCCAAAGAGGTGGGTTAATAAATGACGTGGGCTTCGACCAAAGAGGTGGGTCAATTAATGATGTGGGCTTCGGCCAAAGTGGTGAGTTATTACTTGATGTGATAAATCTGTGATGTTGTGATGCATTGTCATGGTGTCGCATGAATCATATGCATTTCAAAAGTGGTGGGTGGCTGATAACTCATATTTATATGAGTTATTTATACTTATTCAAAGATAAATCATGCAAGTTCTCTAGCAATTGTAGGTTGATTCTATTAGTTTTCTGTTAGTTTATTGTTTCTTAGTTAGCTAGGGGCTAAATTACGAGTTCTGTGCATTTTGGCACCAATTGGTGCCTTTGTGAGCATTTTGATGCTTTTTGTGCTTGTGCAGGAAATTTAGAGCCGAACGTCGCAACGTCCCTCACCACGTCTACGAAAGGCAGCAAAGCAAGAAAGAAATATCTCGGTTGTCTTTGCACTAATAATGATGGTCAAAGATTCAACAAGTCGAGGAAGATCTTCTCTTCTTCTCGGTCGACGCGGATGACGACCGTAGCTAATCGCATCTGATGTCGATTCGAAGTGCAAAGCAGCTTGGTAGGTGGGCAAATGACATCAGCAACATGTGACCCATTTGGCTATTTAATTGAAGACTTGTCTCTCTCTAGACATGCATACACACACCTGCATCATACCAGTCCACACCTCCATCATCTACCTTCCTCCATTGTTCAGAAAGAGTTCTCAAAACGAAGTTCTGGACACAAACTTCGGTTTTTGAACTCTACTCAACTCCATTTTCAGTCATAACCACTCATTGTGAAGCTCGGGCGTTGTAACGTCTCTACTGATCGCATGCGGAAAGTTACTTAGGTGTATCTTTTGCACTCGGTTTCTTTTCGATTATGTATGGTATTTTAACTTCTTATCTTTACGTAGAGATGCTCGGCATGAGCTAAACATTTTGTAGTTGGGTTGTTGTTTTGCATGTAATGAATTTCTAGTTAAATGTTATGAAGTATTGACGCTTACATGTTTTAAATCTTTGCATGATAATATTTCCAAACTTGTTTTGAGACTGATCACTTAAAATAGGTAGATTCATAAAGTATGGACATGGTCTATGAAAAGAACTCAAAGATTTATATGAGCGAAAAGGTGCACTAAAGACATTTAGGCATTTTTATCTAAGTCTAGACATAGAAAGGATAAATAGTTCATAGAACATTGTTGTGGGTGCTTAAAATACGAGGAGTGGGCCTATTTAGAACCTAGACATAGGACCTCTTATACTTGAAACTACGGCGTTTTGTCTTTGAAAAGCATAGCTCTTTTGCAACAGCGTTCAAAGCGTGGCCACGTCTATATGAGAATAGCATTTATGCGTAATAACGTGTAAGCGTTATAACGTCGACTAGAGAGGAATTACTTGCATGCAACAACCCAACTCATTCTCATCCATATTCACAACCACTATCTTATTTACTTGTTTTATTTATGTTCCTAGTTTTAACACCAACTTTTAGTGCCGATTTGTTACTTGTTTCACTTGTGTTTTAAGACTTGAACTTTGAAAGTACAATCAATCCTCGTGGGAGCGATCTCTTACTTATATCCACTCTATTACTTGTACGACGTGTATACTTGCACTAAATTTGCGAATACCACACTATTTTACACGCAAACAAGTTTTTGGCGCCGTTGTTTAGGATTGTAGTAACTTTTATTGTTCAAAAGTATTAAAACACAAGTTGAAAGAATTTTTTGTGTTGTTTGTTGTTTACGTGTTTGAGCAAGTAGGCGTTCACACGTATGCTTAGTTCCAATTCAAGCTCTAGTTCAACTGAACTAGGGAGTGAATTTGCATTGTGCTTTATGTCTGTAGTGTGTTTTCTTTGTTGTTATTATTATTATTGTTTGTGTTGAGTGATTTGAAAAAAAAAAAAAAAAAAATTCCACTTTATGCCATGGACCATTGGAGTTCTTACTCTATGCAAGAATTGAATGCTCAACAACAATATTTCAATTATGATTTCCATGAGAGTGAATATGAAAAGGGTCATTATGAGGAAAATTCCATGCCCATGACTGCCCAAAATATGGATTATGGAATGGGAAATGTTATGTGTGAGCAAGATTCATATTCTCAAGCTCAAACAGTAGGATTATATGAGAACAACTCTGAATTCAAAGAACTCTTAACTCATTCCATTGAATATATGAAGGTGCATCGTGACAACTTTGAAGCTTCATGTAAGAATGTAGAGGCTCACATTAAGGCGATTATGGAGCATCTAAAAGAAGAGAGTTGTATTGAAGATGTGGTTGAGCAAGAGGAAGAAAAAGAAAGTGTAGAATATGAGCGTGAATGTGGTCATTTGGAAATAGTGGAAGAAAAACAAAAATATTGTGTAGTTGTAGAAAAAGAAAAATTCAAAAACAGTGACAAGGAAGAAAATCCAAGGTTGAGGTATGAAAAGAGTCATGTGACAATTGAGATTCAACCTTTGGTAATTGAAGAAAATAATCCCCATAAAATGAACTTCAATTTTTTCAAGTGAGGAAAATTCCTACCCCAAATGTTTATTGGTTGATGCATGGGAACACTTGCTTCCATATGCCAAATACATGGGATTTCTGACCAAAAAGAGAAAGCGGAAGGATGATGTCTTCTTCTTGTCCTATTATCCACCCTAACTTGGGTTTTGAATTCCAAGTCTGGCTGAGGACTCTTAAACCAAGCGCTCTTGGGAGGCAACCCAAAGGTTTTAAATTAACCAAATCTTTTTGTTTTAACCTTGTTTTGTGCAGGAATGGAAGCTAAAGGTAGGAGAGATTCATGACTCAAGTTATTGAAGTGTGGTAGGCGTTATCACGTCTGCGTGCGTCTAGGGCGTTGTCACGCTTTCTTTGCTGGGTGAAGTTTTAAATGAAAAAAAAAAAAAAAGAAGACTGCTCAAGCAGGCATCCCCACTAGGCAAAGTGGAAGGCTCAGGTCCGGTGCTTTGAACAAGTAATTTAGCCCTATTTTTAGTAGTAGAATAGTTGTAGTTTTCATTTACGTAGAAATAAATAACTGTCCAACGTGATAACGTCTGTTTCAATGTTGGATAGTTAATAGTCAGTAATTTGTTTGTTTGTGTCCTGTTTAAATGTTCCTCTCCCATTTAAAAAAAAAAAAAAAAAAAAAAACACAAAAGCTTTTTATCATTAAGCAGTGAGGACACTGCTTAACTCTAAGTGTGGGGGGGGAGAATTCCAGTGTTCTAAGTTTTTGTTTTTACATTTTGTACAAGCATGAAATCAAATGAAAAATCAGTTTGTGTTCTCACTCTATTAAGCATTGAAAATAATTCTCTTTGGGCTAAATCTAGTGATGAATGTGTATGTGTGAGTAGCTGATGCATGCTTAGATGAATAGAATTGATTGTTGCTCCCACCTGAAACTCTGTTTTGAGGAAAAACCTAGTTAGCTAGGGAATATTTTATCTTTGAAGCTAGTTTTGGTTGACTATGGTGATTGTAAAACTTGATTAAAAACTTGGAGTAGTGATGAGAAGCTAAGTTTGGGGGTATATCGGTCGTACTAAGGTGGGTGCAAAGACTTTAGGATGATTAGTGCATGTGTAGTGTGAGTGCAAGCGTTGTGCGTCTACCCGTAGCGTTATAACGTATGCCGTGTGTGTTGTGTTTTGTGTTTCAAGCGTTATAACGTCCCACCTATAAGCGTTGTAACGTCTACTCCAAAAAGACCAAAAAGAGTGTGTTGTTGTAAATAAGTGGAAAATCCACAAGTGCTTTGTGTTTTGCTTTGCAATACCACAGAAACAAATCTTTGGGCAACCCAATATATGAAGTAAAAACAAAAAAAAAAAAAAAAAAAAAAAAAAAAAGAATTCCAAGTGGAATGAATCAAAGGAAATTCGCTTTCGATAATGAGGGGGTTGCGAGTCATTTGCGTGTGTGAGTCGGAAAAATAGTTGCACTAACCTAGTCCTAGCACCCAATTAAGACCCTTTGTCATGCTTCAAATAAACCCCATTTCTTATGTGAAAATGTTAGCCTATTCTCTGTTTTGAAAGATGTTTTGCTCTCACCAAATGGAAACCACTCTTTCATAGGGTGGAATAGCTTCCGAACCTAGCTAGGAATGGAATTAATCACAGAGAGGTCACACACTCACTTTGGGCGATAATGAATCTAGAATTTAATTGTGCATTGGTGCGTGAGTGTGTAGAGAATTAGCCCTTGAGAATAATTTTTGATCAAATGATTGAGTAGAATGCAACTCTTTGGTGTAGTTGATTTCATGCATTTACTGTTAATTTTGTCTTGTCTTGATTGCTTGAGGACAAGCAATGATTTAAGTTTGGGGTGTGATAACTCATATTTATATGAGTTATTTATACTTATTCAAAGATAAATCATGCAAGTTCTCTAGCAATTGTAGGTTGATTCTATTAGTTTTCTGTTAGTTTATTGTTTCTTAGTTAGCTAGGGGCTAAATTACGAGTTCTGTGCATTTTGGCACCAATTGGTGCCTTTGTGAGCATTTTGATGCTTTTTTGTGCTTGTGCAGCAGAAATTTAGAGCCGAGCGTCGCGCAACGTCCTCACCACGTCTACGAAAGGCAGCAAAGCAAGAAAGAAATATCTCGGTTGTCTTTGCACTAATAATGATGGTCAAAGATTCAACAAGTCGAGAAGATCTTCTCTCTTCTCGAGTCTTGTGACGGATGACCCTCAGTAACCGCATCTGATGTCGGTCGAAGAAGTGCAAAGCAGGCTTGGTAGGTGGGCAAATGACATCAGCAACATGTGACCCATTTGGCTATTTAATTGAAGAGACTTCTCTCTCTCTAGACATGCATACACACACCGCATCATACCAGTCCACACCTCCATCATCTACCTTCCTCCATTGTTGAAAGAGTTCTCAAAGCGAAGTTCGGACACAAACTTCAGTTTTGAACTCTACTCAACTCCATTTCCGGTCATAACCACTCATTGTGAAGCTCGGACGTTGTAACGTCTCTCTGATCGCATGCGGGAAAGTTACTTAGGTGTATCTTTTGCACTCGATTTCTTTTCGATTATGTATGGTATTTTAACTTCTTATCTTTCTGTAGAGATGCTCAGCATGAGCTAAACATTTTGTAGTTGGGTTGTTGTTTTGCATGTAATGAATTTCTAGTTAAATGTTATGAAGTATTGACGCTTACATGTTTTAAATCTTTGCATGATAATATTTCCAAACTTGTTTTGAGACTGATCACTTAAAATAGGTAGATTCATAGGTACAGACATGGTCTATGAAAAGAACTCAAAGATTTATATGAACGAAAAGGTGCACTAAAGACATTTAGGCATTTTTTATCTAAGTCTAGACATAGAAAGGATAAATAGTTCATAGAACATTGCTGTGGGTGCTTAAAATACAGGAGTGGGCCTATTTAGAACCTAGACATAGGACCTCTTATACTTGAAACTCTGACGTTTTGTGCTGAAAAGCATAGCTCTTTTGCAACAGCGTTCAAACGTGGCCACGTCTATACAGAATAGCATTTGTACGTAATAACGTGTAAACGTTATAACGTCTGACTAGAGAGGAATTACTTGCATGCAACAACCCAACTCATTCTCATCCATATTCACAACCACTATCTTATTTACTTGTTTTATTTATGTTCCTAGTTTTAACACCAACTTTTAGTGCCGATTTGTTACTTGTTTCACTTGTGTTTTAAGACTTGAACTTTGAAAGTACAATCAATCCTCGTGGGAACGATCTCTTACTTATATCCACTCTATTACTTGTACGACGTGTATACTTGCACTAAATTTGCGAATACCACACTATTTTACACGCAAACAGTGGCTTCGGCCAAAACATGGTGGGTGGCTTCGGCCAAACGTGGTGGTTGCCCGACGGGGTTTTGAGGTGGTTATGGATCCACATGCATATTGCACACATGCATATAACCATGCATTCTTTGAATTCTTGTTGATGATTAATTAATTCATTATTGTTGTTTGTTGGTATTCTAATTGAATGGTAGATGCCTTGATCTCTGTGGTTGTTGTTACTAGATGTTTTCCTAATATAATGCTTATCTTATTTGTTATTATTTATGTAAAGAGATTCACCCTAGCATTTTTATGTTGCCTGCTCTCGTGGCGACATGCGGTGATTCTGAGTGAAGTTGTCTAGGCCTTCTTGGGATTTTTGTGTCGGCTCGATCTAGTAACACCGGGATGGGGTTCTAGTATCATTATTTATGTTATGTATTAAACCGATTTAAACTTTGTATTGAGTATGTTGAACTCAGTTTTATTTCATTCTTGTGTTATTTTACGGATTATTGTAAACACTAAAGCAGTTTTGAGGGTTTTAACCCACGTGGCGATGATATGCATTTCACGCACTAGATGCGTTTGAATTTTAAATGTGCCTTGATGATGTTTTTATAAAATGTAGCACTCTCCTTGAGGTGCGTGGAAAAGTTTTTGAAAAAAAAAACTCTGATTTTTATTAGTGTAATTAGTACTTAGTATAAGGGGGTGTTACATTAGTCATGTGACATCCGGGGCAGACGAGGGCGGGGAGTGATCGCCGGTGCCCAAAAAGGTGGCATGGCAAAGAGCGGCTCCTGGCAGCTTCAAAGCGAAGGGGCGCGTGAATGAACCGAATACGCATCGGAATGAGAGGGATCCTGAGGCTGTGCATGTATGGGACTGTACAGTTGAAAGAAGGCTTAAAAGAATTGATTTGGACTACCTATACCAACAAGATGCATCTTCTTTTCGGGAGCTCATCCCATAAGAACTCCATAGTTAAGCGTGCTAGGCTTGGAGTAGTAGTGGGATAGGTGACCTTCAGGAAGTTTCGGAAAACATGCAAGTGAGGACAAAGCATCTTTGAAAAGACTCGTGTTGGTTCGTAGGGGCGATCAGCGATTCTTGAAGCGATGCAGGATGTTACAAATGGTATCGAGCAGCGAGACCTCTCTCGACTGGTGTGGTTCGGGGGCGAACCAATCGGGCCCAGTGGGCATGTGACATCCGGGCGGAGCGAGGCGGGAGTGATCGCGGTGCCCAAAAAGGTGGCATGGCAAAGAGCGGCTCTGGCGGCTTCAAAGCGAAGGCGCGTGAATGAACCGAATACGCATCGGAATGAGAGGATCACGAGGTATTTGTGCGCGGTATGGGATCTGACTGAGTTGAAAGAAGGCTTAAAAGAATTGATTTGGACTACCTATACCAACAAGATGCATCTTCTTTTGGGAGCTCATCCCATAAGAACTCCATAGTTAAGCGTGCTAGGCTTGGAGTAGTAGTGGGATGGGTGACCTTCAGAGAAGTTTTCGGAAAGCATGCAAGTGAGGACAAAGCATGCGAAAAGACTCGTGTTGGTTCGTGAGGCGATCAGCGGTTCTTGAAGCGATGCGGGATGTTACAGATGTAGTCCTCTATCCCCAAATCACGGTGATGTCAATGTCGTCGTGGTTGAGTTTGATGAAGACGCGAAGGGAACCATGGACAAAGGCTTGTCAGAAGTTGGAGAGTCGTCGAAGATAGGGTAGTCCTTACCGACGTTGAAGTGGTTGATTATGTGGCATATACATGCATGTTAAAGCATCTAGATTGTCGATTTAACTTTGATTTGGCCCACTAGTGCAGAAAAGACTTTTAGTATCGGTTATTTTGCACTTTTAGTATCGGTTATCTGTCGATACTAATTCGACCGATACTAAATGTATGACATTTAGTATCGGTTAAATAACCGATACTAAATGTCACTTTTAGCATCGGTTATTCAAAAACCGATACTAAATGACGTTTTTGGTGATTTTATGTCTTGAAAACGCGTACTATTAGTATCGGTTATTTAAATAACCGATACTAAATGTCACTTTTAGCATCGGTTATTTAAATAAGCGATACTAAATGTCACTAAAGCATTGTGTTTCTTTGTCTAAAAATGACATTTAGTATCGGTTATTTAAATAACCGATACTAAATGTCAGTTTTAGCATCGGTTATTTAAATAACCGATACTAAATGTCACTAAAGCATTGTGTTTGTTGTCTAAAAAATGACATTTAGTATCGGTTATTTAAATAACCGATACTAAATGTCACTTTTAGCATCTGTTATTTAAATAACCGATACTAAATGTCTATTTTTTAAAAGAAAAATTAATTGGCTAATTTGATCATTACTATGGCAACATAAATAAAGTTGAAAAATAAAATTTCACCAATGACAAATACTACTCATCATGCACCAACTAATATCAACAGTTTATGGAAAGTTACAATCCAATAACAATATTTATCAGCAGAAGCATCACACTTGATCATATTTACAATCTTTTGAATGAGACAACAATTTTCTTTTAAGTTTTGTTCAAAAGGATAGTGAAAATACATTGTTACTTATATCACAAGAGACCACACAAACGAGGCCTTGAACAGAATTGCCTCCCATTAGCTTTAACAATGGCCATAACCCCAGCAGTTATTCCAGCACATAGTACAGATGCCATATACTGTTGTGCATTGCGGCCCGCTATAACATAAACAAGAAAAATTTAAAATAAAAAATGAAAATATAAGAAAAGAAAGCATCAAGGATAAGAACCTTTTATTCATATGGAAGAAATAGATAAATAAAAATACCTTCTTTGAAGAGTGAAGGTGGTTCTTTGTCAAACCACCAATTATCAATGCCGATGCCACGAGGAGATATTGCATGTTTCTGATTTTCTATAAAACTTGTCAATTCCACATATAAATTGTTTCTTAAGCTATTTTGAAAGATTTAATGTAATGCGATCATCTATGTCCACAAAAGTAATTTAAATTTATGTGTGCCTAAATATAATGTAATAAACTTTGTTATGCACTCAAATTAGAACTAGCTCCTTAGGTTGAAGCTACTTACGATTAAAGGTTGAAGCTAATGGAAAAGGGAGAAGAAAGCGTTTCTTACGGCGGTATAGTGACCGCTTATTAGATCCAGGGCATCTGTAAAAGACATAAAACTTATTAAACATTTTAGGATCGAGTGCACGTTATTTAAATGAGTGGAAAGAAAAAAGAACATGAGTGAACTACGCTGTCGAATCCCATCATGGAAGTTATTTAAGTAATAGCGAAAGTGCACTCATCCCATCTTTAATTTTTCCAGTTATTGTTTGTTTTCCATATCTGCACCATAAATCGAAAATTTACCACTATCATAAAAGGAAAGATAGCTTGGTCCGTGATCTAAGGCCTAAGGGACACCGAAGGAGTTTGAAGCGAGAAGTTCAGGGTACAGAAGGAAAAATAGAAACATGATTACCCAAAAGTTCATACCTAACTAAGTCCCCTTTAAGAGCATTAGTACCAGCATACTCAAGGCTTATCTCATCACCTTGCTCTGCCCACACTAGATAAAATTATTGAGTTAAAAATAAGCAGGGCTATAATTAATAAACAAGAATGGAAGAAATTAACCAGAAATTTCATACATATTCTAAATTTTCCATATTCCTCGTCAAAATTCGAAATGCACTCGGAGGAAGTAAGTACTCCAATCCTTTGCAATTGTAGATTTAATGACTTATGGGCCATAAAACACTACAAAACAAGCATCAAGACAGTCTTAGTAACGTAATCTCTAGCCAAATAGTTGTGTCAGACAAGGATTAAGAAAATAACAGGTTATAAATCAAATTATGCTTTATCGCGAACACGAGTAACATTTGTTCTATCAAGAGAATCAATGCGGTTTGATCGATAATTCCTCTCTGCTCCTCTAGTATATCTCCTTTATATCTATCAAGAAGTATCTCGCAATTGAAAACAAAGAATGATTAAAAATCGAATTATAGATTGCCATCATATACGGATTGTGGCAACTAGCTACTATATATTTGTATGTAGTAAATACTTGTTTTTATTTTCTTTACCTTTGTTTTTCAAAATCCTCTGAAACTTGATCATAGAGGATTTTCAAATTATCAAAGTTTGAGCTCCCACAGTGTTGATGGAAATCAAAATGCACATATCTGCAATAGTTCATGAGTCGTAACACGTAAAAGAGAAAAAAATGAAAGAAAGCAATAGTACATGAGTCGTAACTCGTAAAACAAAAAAATGAAAGAAAGCAATCATAACAAACACTGATACAGTTTAAGATATAACAACCAAAGGAGACTCCATAACACAAGGTTGTAAAACAAGAGTATGGGAAAAAAAGTCTATATTATCACCTCGCATTTTGTTGATTTTGCATTTCAAAGAAACATATCTTTGAACTTAGTCGACCTTCATCACCATGCTACAACAGTAAAATTAACAATGAATTGCTCAGAATAGTAAACACAAATTAACAAACACTCGTAAACTATCTTCTAGGGTCAGACAACTGTAAAAATAATTCATCAGCCCATGGAGCTAGGTAACTAAGTGATGACAGTAAATTCAACCCCCAACAACAACAAAATTTTATTATAAGCTTTATTGGCTTTAGAACAAATACCTTAGTTGAGGTTAAACAACCATAATGGAGAGCTTGAGAATTGGAGTAACATTTAAGGGTTTTTATTCTAAAGTTAACCTTCACAACATTTCAATAATTATAAATACCAAGGTTCGGATGCTATTGAACATACATGCTATTGTCGAATAAGAAATCTTTAGATGGAAGCAATGCGAGAAATTTAGATGTAATAGTTTGTGTACCTCACGTAAGTCCACGACTAGTTCACGTTGCAAGTTTTGCAATCTAGTCTCATTCAAAATTTGGTCCCGAGAAGCTCCATCTTTGACTCTTTTACACCGCCCTAGTATCGTATATGCAAAGATAGCCTAACAAGCAACTTCAAGTAGCGATCAATCGCATACGCACGGCCATAACAATCCCATTTAACGCAAGGCCGGCAAACTTCAACCACTTCCAAAGCGAGTTCAGTCGATTTAATGCACCATAACCAGTTCCATATGCCAAAGCTCCAATGACCCCGCTCTCCATGCCCAGAGTTTTTGTTCAGCAAAGCGAGAGACAACGGTGAAAGCAACTTTCCACTAGTGATGCAACTAACTCCTCCCTAAATATACTTTTACTTGTAATGCTATTAAGATCATCATTCACTCTGGCATCCTCAAATAGGAAGCAATATCGATTCCGGCAAGAGGTTCGACCTCTTGGACGCTTTCCTTGGCAAATAGGTCCACGCAAAGAAGTCGTTTCTATAAGATACAGAACATCTAATGTATATCCTCCAATTATCACACAAGATACGTAACAAAACATGTTTGAAGCACAAGACTGCACTAACGACAATAAATCAAAGTAATAACAAACAAGTAATATAAAGTTAAGAAACCGGATCAAAAGTCACGCAAATTTGAAGGCTCACTTCACCCATTAGCATGAGGAATACGAATAAGATTGGTAAAATTCGATTCCACTCACAATTCAAAGATCAAGATCCAACTTCACAATTTAAGAAATGCATAACCTAATGAAGAAAAGAAATACACTAATCAAGGTTTCAAATCTCACAACCCGGATCAATATTGTGAAAATTGTGGGTAAGTGAGTGATGTGATGAGACCACACTTGTGGTTGCAATTTGGTCAGGACTAAAAAAACCATGACAATGAGGATTCCAATTTAAAACCTTGAAACCGATATGTAATTCATGGATTTAAATGAGACTAGGTCTAGGGGCACTACATGCATGTTAAGATCAAGGAGATGAAGATTGAAAACAACAAAGCCCTAACAATACTCTCTCTGCGCAGAGGAAAATTCCCGCCTATCCCACAATGTGAGAATGGCAATAATGGATGCGATGCCCATTCCGTCTTCCCTCCGGGCACATCGGCTAGATACTGACATATTAATCCCCACTTCATAAATCAATGTCGGTTCCAACGAATAAGTGATTTTCAACCTCGAAATCAAAACGAATCGGTCATTTTCGTTTGTTAAACAAGAAAAACAAAAACAAAAACATTGATTCTCAAAGATGTTTACCTAAGATTTCTTTGGGTTTGAAGATGAAAACTTAGGGTTTGAATATTTCTTTTGATCGAGTAACGGCGACGACGAGAGAGTAACGGCGGCGGCGGCGAGAGAGCAACGGCAATGGCGAAGCGAGCAACGGCAACGCCGAGCAAAGAACGGTGGATGATGATGGTTGTCTCTTCAGCGTTCTTCTCCTTTCTTTGTGAGGCTAGGGTTTTTGCATTTGTGAGTGCGAGAGGAAGAGAGATAGGATCGAACTTAGGGAAACATTGTGAGGAAGATGGAGAGAGTTGAGAGTGAGATTTGAGAAAGAGAGTTGAGAGCAAGCTTCTGAGAATGAGAGTTTAGAGGAGCCAGAGTTGAGAACGTGAGAGAGTGTTTGTGAGTGTTCGTGAGTGAGAGAGTGAATCAGAGAGAACGCCTCTTGGAGGAAAATTAAACGTGACCTGTAGTACCGGGTATCCAAAAGACCGATACTAAATGTGTTAAATTAGATGACATTTATTATCGGTTGACTAAAAACCCGATACTAAATGTGTTAGAGACACACATTTAGTATCGGTTGTTTAAACAACCGATACTAAATGTAAGCGTGTAAATTGAAAACTTCAATTTAATTTCAAAATTGTCATCCAGCGTCTACATTTAGTATCATTTGTTTAAAAACAACCGATACTAAATGGTCTTTGTCTAAAGTCGATTTTGCACTAGTGATGGTTTTTATGTTTTTAAGAGTTGTTTTATATATGTGTGTGTGTGTGTTGGCTTTTCCCTGTATAAGAAGCGCACATTCAGAAAATAGGAACTCAAATACTCTTGTACATTCGAATATACTAAGATATGAGAATGAAGACTACATTCAAATTCACTAACAATCATTTTCTTTTTGTACAAATATTTTATTTGTAATTTCAAATTCAAATGAATTTAAATTAAAAAGTTATGATCAAAACAAGGTTATTTTCGAAGCCTTTGTTTGTTTATAGTTATTAATTTAATTTCTTTTTTGTAAAAAAAATGTTTGCTTTATTACTTATTGGTTCCGGCCATTGTAGCCATCAAGTGCGCTTTCAATGAAACACTTATTGATGTACTCTCTCTGTTCTTATTTACTTGTCGTTTATTGGCTTTTTACACATACCAATGAGACCAATAAATTTTGTTATTTTTGATACAATTAATTATCTTTTACCTATAATACCCTTAGTAATTTATTAACTCGTTTAATCCATTTCTCTCTTTGGAATAAATTCTTAAGGGCGTTATTGATAAAACAATAATAAATGTTGTATCGGACTTTGAAAATTACAAGTAAATAGAAACAAAAAATTTCTACAAAAGCGACAAGTAATAAGGTACGGAGGGAGTACAATATAATATTTTTTGAGATTAACATATAGTATAATATTTTATGAAAATAATAAATATGTTCTCCAGTCAAACAAAAATTAATATCTTCTCAGGTCAAACCAAAATAAATACGTTCTTATCTAAATAACTCATTAGTGTGAGAAAACGTAGGGAGTAATTGAGCTATATATCAAATGGCTATATAAACCCTCTTCTTGAGTTCAATCTTCTTATGCATTATTCTACATGCTACAAGCATCTTTAAAACGATGCTATATGTTCATCCGTTTTATTTGAGAGTTATTGTGCGTTTCATTTTCTTTCGCTTATTTTTCATCCTCTTCCACTTTAAAAGACCCCCTTCACTTGTGAGTAATTTCTACCATCATATCAAATCAACAAACCACCAAAGAATTATTATTTTGCAATGGGAGGAGGTACTTCTTAATTAATTTATATTCATATGATTACCATCTAATTTTGATTTTTCATCTATCTAACTTATATTTGTGCTCACATTTTATAATATCTTCATTTGAATTAAACAATATCTATATAACTAGTTTTGCAATGTGTATTTTCGTTATGATTTAGAACATGAAAAACTTTTTTTTCCTGTAGATAATCATCTCTTACAAACAAAAAAAACAAATTCTTTCACCATGCATGCATTAAATCCTCACACTAACTTGTCATTGTCTTTATAAGATATATGATAAAAACATTTTCTCTGCAAAAGTGTTTTTAAATTTTATCTTAAATGATACTTGTAATATTTACTTTTAACTATTTGTTAATAAGCAACAAGAGTAGTTCTGTTATATAGCCTACTTGAATATGAACATGAATTCAGTTCGACAAATTTCAATTCTTTTTAGAAAAAATACATCTTTGATGCTCTGATCTTTTAATTTGTTTTTATGTATTTACCAGATGATAATGAGTGCGTAGATTTGCAATGGACAGAACAAGTGTTTCTATATCATTGAGTCCAGATGCAAGGAAGACGAGAGTGACATACGTCTACCAATGGTAGCAAGTACAATGTGATGTCGATGCAGTCCTCTATCTCAAATCACAGTGATGTCAATGTCGTCGTGGTTGAGTTTGACGAAGACGCCGATGGAGCCACTGACAAAGGCTTGTCAGAAGTTGGAGAGTCGTCGAAGATAGGGTAATCCTTACCGACGTTGAAGTGGTTGATTATGTGGCATATACATGCATGTTAAAGCATCTAGATTGTCGATTTAACTTGGATTTGGTTTTTATGTTTTTAAGAGTTGTTTTATATGTGTGTGTGTGTGTGTTGGCTTTAATTTCCCTGTATAAGAAGCACACATTCAGAAAAAAGGAACTCAAATACTCTTGTACATTCGAATATACTAAGATATGAATGAAGACTACATTCAAATTCACTAACAATCATTTTCTTTTTGTACAAATATTTTATTTGTAATTTCAAATTAATTTAAATTAAAAAGTTATGATCAAAACAAGGTTATTTTCGAACCCTTTGCTTGTGGTAAAACAGGGTGTGCTTACCCATCACCATGGCCCTTAGAAGGGACCAAATAATTTATGTATAAGAAAGATGGATGGCCTTTGCCCACCATGCACCGTGTCGACCCAATGAACAATGACGTCAACTCATTAAATGTATTACTATAATAATAAAACTTTTTTGTTTTAGATGGAATTATTATTATATAACTATTAATATTTCATTAAACATAATTCATTATTATAGTTATTAATTTAATTTCTTTTTTGTAAAAAAAATGTTTGCTTTATTACTTATTGGTTCCGGCCATTGTAGCCATCAATTGCGCTTTCAATGAAACACTTATTGACGTACTCTCTCTGTTCTTATTTACTTGTCGTTTATTGGCTTTTTACACATACCAATGAGACCAATAAATTTTGTTACTTTTGATACAATTAATTATCTTTTACCTATAATACCCTTAGTAATTTATTAACTCGTTTAATCTATTTCTCTCTTTGGAATAAATTCTTAAGGGCGTTATTGACAAAACAATAATAAATGTTGTATCGGACTTTGAAAATTACAAGTAAATAGAAACAAAAAATTTCTACAAAAGCGACAAGTAATAAGGTACGGAGGGAGTACAATATAATATTTTTTGAGATTAACATATAATATAATATAATATTTTATAAAAATAATAAATATGTTCTCCAGTCAAACAAAAATTAATATCTTCTCAAGTCAAACCAAAATAAATACGTTCTTATCTAAATAACTCATTAGTGTGAGAAAACGTAGGGAGTAATTGAGCTATCAAATGGCTATATAAACCCTCTTCTTGAGTTCAATCTTCTTATGCATTATTCTACATGCTACAAGCATCTTTAAAACGATGCTATATGTTCATCCATTTTATTTGAGAGTTATTGTGCGTTTCATTTTCTATCGCTTATTTTTCTTCCTCTTCCACTTTAAAAGACCCCCTTCACTTGTGAGTAATTTCTACCATCATATCAAATCAACAAACCACCAAAGGATTATTATTTTGCAATGGGAGGAGGTACTTCTTAATTACTTTATATTCATATGATTTCCATCTAATTTTGATTTTTCATCTATCTAACTTATATTTGTGCTCACATTTTATAATATCTTCATTTGCAATGTGTATTTTCGTTATGATTTAGAACATGAAAAACTTTTTTCCGGTAGATAATCATCTTTTACAAACAAAAAAAAAACAAATTCTTTCACCATGCATGCATTAAATCTTCACACTAACTTGTCATTGTCTATATAAGATATATGATAAAAACATTTTCTCACCAAAAGTGTTTTTAAATTTTATTTTAATTGATACTTGTAATATTTACTTTTAACTATTTGTTAATAAGCGACAAGAGTAGTTCTGTTATATAGCCTACTTGAATATGAACATGAATTCAGTTCGACAAATTTCAATTCTTTTTAGAAAAAATACATCTTTGATGCTCTGATCTTTTAATTTGTTTTTATGTATTTACTAGATGGTAATGAGTGCGTAGATTTGTAATGGACAGAACAAGTGTTTCTATATCATTGAGTCCAGATGCAAGGAAGACGAGAGTGACATACGTCTACCGATGGGAGCAAGTACAATGTGATGTCGATGTAGTCCTCTATCCCAAATCACGGTGATGTCAATGTCGTCGTGGTTGAGTTTGACGAAGACGCCGATGGAGCCACTGACAAGGGCTTGTCAGAAGTTGGAGAGTCGTCGAAGATAGGGTAGTCCTTACCGACGTTGAAGTGGTTGATTATGTGGCATATACATGCATGTTAAAGCATCTAGATTGTCGATTTAACTTGGATTTGGTTTTTATGTTTTTAAGAGTTGTTTTATATATGTGTGTGTGTGTTGGCTTTTCCTTGTATAAGAAGCACACATTCAGAAAATAGGAACTCAAATACTCTTGTACATTCGAATATACTAAGATATGAGAATGAAGACTACATTCAAATTCACTAACAATCATTTTCTTTTTATACAAATATTTTATTTGTAATTTCAAATTCAAATGAATTTAAATTAAAAAGTTATGATCAAAACAAGGTTATTTTCGAAGCCTTTGCTTGTGGTAAAACTGGGTGTGCTTACCCATCACCACGGCCCTTAGAAGGGACCAAATAATTTATGTATAAGAAAGATGGATGGCCTTTGCCCACCAAGCATCGTGTCGACCCAATGAACAATGACGTCAACTCATTAAATGTATTACTATAATAATAAAACTTTTTTGTTTTAGATGGAATTATTATTATATAACTATTAATATTTCCTTAAACATAATTCATTATTATAGTTATTAATTTAATTTCTTTTTTGTAAAAAAAATGTTTGCTTTATTACTTATTGGTTCCGGCCATTGTAGCCATCAAGTGCGCTTTCAATGAAACACTTATTGACGTACTCTCTCTGTTCTTATTTACTTGTCGTTTATTTGCTTTTTACATATACCAATGAGACCAATAAATTTTGTTACTTTTGATACAATTAATTATCTTTTACCTATAATTAATACCCTTATGATGGAAACCAGAATTCTTTACTAATAACAGTAAGAATAGAATAATATAAACAGAGAATTGAGAAGAGAAACTGCAAATTCAATATGAAATAGAGTAAGAATTACAAGGGTTCTAGAGCACTTGCTCTCTCTCGTAAGTATAACTTCCGGCGTAAACTTCCATAATACTTTCCAACATAACCAACTAAAATTCAAATACCTACTTATATTCAAACTCAAACCCAAACCAATAACTAACTATTAAATTCAAATAACACATACAATAATAATGACTAATTTATTTTCTTCTTTCTTCTCTCATAGACACGCCAAATTACGGGCTTGCCCCTATTTGGTGCACTATCACTGCCGTCTCCATGAGAATCAGTCTTGTCCTCAAGGCTGAAGGTAGGGAACTGTGTACCAATGAAATCTTTATCTTCCCAAGTAGCTTCCTCGGGTGGCTTGTCACTCCAATGGATTAAGACTTGAGGAATGGACTCACCATGGCGAACTATCACTCGATGATCTAAGGCTGCCTCTAGTTTCCACACGAATGCTTCTGAAACTTCCAAGCTTGCCAGAAGAATTGAATGGACAGCAGCATCTCCGATAGCCTTCTTGAGTAAGGAAACATGGAAAACTGGGTGTATTCTTGATGTAGGTGGCAATTCCAACCGGTAGGCAACAACTCCAACACGTTCAAGTACTTTAAATGGTCCAAAGTATCGTGGGGACAGTTTTGGGCAGATTCTGGCTGCTACTGATTGCTGAACATGTGGTCGCAATTTTAAGAAAACTAAGTCCCCAACTTCAAAAGAGCGCTCTTGGCGGTGTTTGTCTGCTTGTGTTTTCATCCTATCACGAGCACGGGCAAGGTGGCGCTCGGCTTGCCTCAAACACTCATCCCGATCACCAAATCCCTTTAGACGCCTCTACTTTAACCTCACCCGAAAGGTAATTAGTGATGACCGGAGGAGGACGTCCATAAACCGTCTCAAAAGGATTTGTACCGGTGGAAGCATGAAATGTTGTGTTGTACCAATACTCAGCCCATGGGATCCACATGGCCCAAGTTTTGGGCTGATCAGCAATGAAACAACGGAGGAGCGTTTCCAAGCAAATGGTTGACAACTCGCTTTGGCCATCCGTTTGTGGATGGTATGCAGTGCTCATCTTTAAGTATGTCCCTTGCTGTTTGAAGAGTTCTTGCCAGAAGTTGCTTACAAAAATGGGATCTCTATCACTGACAATAGACTCTGGAATCCCATGTAACCTTACCACTTCCTTGATGAAAGTCTCAGCCAATGATCTTGCTGAATACGGACGCTTGAGAAGGATGAAGTGGCTATATTTCGACAGCCGATCTACCACTACGAAAATAGCTTCAAAACCCTTAGACTTTGGGAGTCCGGTTATGAAATCCATAGAAATATCAGCCCAAATTTGACTTGGTATTGGAAGTGGTTGTAGGAGACCACCGGGAGTTGAAGCTGCATATTTGTTGCTTTGACAAACTGCACATTATTGTGCAAATTCTTGGATGTCCTTCTTCATGCCTTCCCAATAAAGGTTAGCAGCTAAACGACGGTAAGTTCGGTAGAAACCGGAGTGTCCGCCTAGAGGAGTGCTGTGAAATTCCTTAAGAAGGGTAGGAATGAAGGTAGAAGTTGCTGCCATGACCAGCCTACCATTATACAAGAGAATTCCCTTTTGAATTTCAAAGCCCAGCCTTGCTGTCTCCCCTCTCTGTAATGCTGTAATGATACTCTGTAATGCTGGATCTTGTTGTACTTCTTCTTTGACAGCCTTATAATCTATCCATTCGGGATAGGAAATCATAGAGTGGAATGTAGAAATGTCCTTTGAAGACTTATTGATGTCCGTAGCATCATACTGACGTGACAGAGCATCCGCTCCCTTGTTTTCCAAGCCAGGTTTGTAGATGATGTCAAACTGATACCCCAAAAGCTTAGCCACCCAATTTTGTTGATCCTAGTTGTCACACGTTGCTGCATTAACTGTTTAAGACTCTTTTGATCCGTACAAACTGTGAATTTGGTGCCCATCAAGTAAGGACGCCAATGTTGTATTGCTAGTGCTCGCCATCAATTCCTTTTCATAAAAGCGATTTGTTCAAGTTTCACATCCTTTGAGTCCTCTATTTGAAAAATGCAATTGGCTTCTTATCTTGAATTAAGATTGCGCCCAATCCATTACCGGAAGCATCACTTTCAATAAAGAATTCCTTGGTAAAATCTGGTAATGCTAAAACAGGGGCTGTTGTGACCCTCTGCTTAAGAGCCTCAAAAGCTTCTTGCTCCTTATCGCCACACTTGAACCCATCTTTCTTTGTTAAATCTGTCAGCGGCCTGGCAACCTTGCCATAGTCACGTATAAACTTCCTATAGTATCATGTTAACCCCAGAAAGCCTCTCACCCCTTTGACATTCTTAGGTACCTGCCATTCCAACACACTGCTGACTTTTGAAGGATCCATAGAGACTCCATCATAGGAAATTACATGACCCAAATATTCAACAGTCAATTGACCAAAAGAACACTTCTTTTGGTTGGATACCAATTGGTGCTCCGCTAACACATTCAAAACTAATTGCACATGATCAAGGTGGTCTTGCCAAGACATACTATACACCAGAATGTCGTCAAAGAATACCAAGACATACTTTCTCAACATTGGTTTGAAAACTTTGTTCATTAAAGCTTGGAAAGTAGATGGTGCATTCATTAAACCGAAAGGCATCACCAAGAATTCATAATGGCCTTCATGTGTACGAAAGGCCGATTTATGAACATCTTCTTGCTTTATACGCACTTGATGATAACCAGATTTAAGATCAATTTTTGAAAAGTATCTAGAACCATGAAGTTCATCTACTAACTCATCAATGACTGGAATGGGAAATTTATCCGGAATAGTTACCTTATTCAAAGCACGGTAGTCCACGCACATCCTCCATGACCCGTCCTTCTTCCTTACCATGATTACAGGACTTGAGAAAGCACTCTGGCTTGGTCTGATCACCCCGGACAGCAACAACTCTTTCACCTGTTTTTCAATTTCTGACTTATGATGGTGTGGGTAACGATAGGGGCGAACATTGACCGGACCCTGGCCTTCAATCAAGTGTATAGCATGCTCTTGCTGCCTCTCGGGAGGGAGGCCTTGTGGTTCTTTGAAGACGGTTGCAAAGTTGTCCAGTAAGGTTTGCATCTGCATTTGTTGATTGTGTGTCACCACCCCTTGTTGTTTGTCACAACGCAACTGAGCAAAATGGTTGTCATCCACATAAGACTGCAATGGGGCACATGCTCTAGTGCGTACCCCCCGTATCTCAATCCATTCTCCTTGATAGTCAAAACGCATTTTCTTCTCAACCAAGTCTATGTAAGTACATCCAATCTGTGACAACCATGCCATTCCCAAGACCAAATCATAACCGCCCAAGTCAAAGAGCACAGTATCAATCTTCCAATGGACACCTCGAACATAAATGCTGATTCCATGACACTCTCCATGAGTTCGAGCCGTAAATCCATCTCCCAGTTTAATGGGCCTAGAAGGAGTATCCGCAATACGCAAACCCAACATCATTGCTAAACGCCGTGACATGAAATTCTTGTTGGCTCCACTGTCAACCAACATCTTTAAGGGCACAGGTCCTACATTTCCTTGCAATATGATTGAATCAAGTTTGTCTTGATAATAATCAGTTTGCCTATCAAAAGTCAAAACAAGGTATTGAGTTGCCATTCTTCAGGTCCAATTTCCTCCTCTTCATCATTCATTACCCCGATTTCATCTTCCCCTTCAGATTCGTCTTGACCACCATAACACGTAAAGCTTTGTCTGGACATTGATGCCGAGGATGGAAAGCGCCTCCACATTTGAAACAAAGGCCTTTCTGGCGCCTCTCTGCAATTTCTTGAGAGGACAGATGTCTAACACCTCTGTCACGATTAAAACCACTTGCAGCACCTGCTGTTGGTACTGCAGTTCCACGCACAGGCTACTTCCCAGAAAAACGACTACCACCGTTTCCTCCTTGAAAAGCATCGCGACCAGCATGGTTGTTCTTCACCATCACCCAATCGCTGTTGCGACTGGTATTCTGCTGAACAAATTTTCCACCAGAAGCGGGTCGGGTATATGACCCGATTGCTCTTTGTGAAATCCAATCCTTTTTGTCTTCTCCCAGTTCGCGCTCTACTACTCTGGCGACATTCATCAATTTTGCCCTATACATCGATCCCATAGCAAGCATGCTACGAACCTTTCCCCTGATTCTTTCGTTCAAACCGTGAACAAAATATCCCAAATACTGGTCATTTGGTAACCGTGGCAGTTGCGCTACTAATCTTTCGAAATCCTCAATATATTCTTCTATCGTTCCTTCCTGTTGAAGTGCAGAGAGTTGTTCAAACACATTCCCATCACTCACTCCTCCATACCTTTCAAGGAGTGCATCCTTCAATTTTTCCCACGTCAGAAGTTCATTCTCCTCCAGTAATCCTTTGAAGAAATGAATGGTTGGACCATCCATGCACAATTGGGCCAAATTCACTTTGATTTCTGGTCTTGTATTCTGAACATTGAAATAAACCTCTGCCCTAGCAATCCAGCCAGCGGGATCATCTCCGTTAAACATCGGTAATTCAACCTTCTTCACAGAAAGACGAAATTCATCCAAGGCTTCCCCGTGTAATTCAGAATCGTTCTTTTTAGTGCCAATTGACTCATTGTTGCGTGATGATTCACCCACATTCTTCTCCTTACTCAAACTAAGAAGAGAAATTATCTTCTCTTTATTCTCCTTAGTTTGATTTTGCATCTCCTTTAGAGAAACATCCAAAGTAGCGATTTTCTCTTCAAGGGCAGCCATCTTTGTCTCTGTTTTCTTCGGTGGCATCCGGCAGGTCGGACCAAATTGATGGAAACCAGAATTCTTTACTAATAATGAAGAAGAAAGTAATAATATAAACAAAGAATTGAGAAGAGAAACCGCAAATTCAATATGAAATAGAGTAAGAATTACAAGGGTTGTAGAGCACTTGCCTCCTCTCGTAAGTATAACTTCTGGCCAGAAACTTCCATAATACTTTCCAACATAACCAACTAAAATTCAAATACCTACTTATATTCAAACTCAAACCCAAACCAATAACTAACTATTAAATAACTAACTATTAAATTCAAATAACACATACAATAATAATGACTAAATTATTTTCTTCTTTCTTCTCTCATAGACACGCCAAATTACGGGCTTGCCCCTATTTGGTACACTATCACCTTAGTAATTTATTAACTTGTTTAATCTATTTCTCTCTTTGGAATAAATTCTTAAGGGCGTTATTGACAAAACAATAATAAATGTTGTATTGGACTTTGAAAATTACAAGTAAATAGAAACAAAAATTTCTACAAAAGCGACAAGTAATAAGGTACGGAGGAGTACAATATAATATTTTTGAGATTAACATATAGTATAATATTTTATGAAAATAATAAATATGTTCTCGATCAAACAAAAATTAATATCTTCTCAAGTCAAACCAAAATAAATACGTTCTTATCTAAATAACTCATTAGTGTGAGAAAACGTAGGAGTAATTGAGCTATCAAATGGCTATATAAACCCTCTTCTTGAGTTCAATCTTCTTATGCATTATTCTACATGCTACAAGCATCTTTAAAACGATGCTAAATGTTCATCCGTTTTATTTGAGAGTTATTGTGCGTTTCATTTTCTATCGCTTATTTTTCTTCCTCTTCCACTTTAAAAGACCCCCTTCACTTGTGAGTAATTTCTACCATCATATCAAATCAACAAACCACCAAAGGATTATTATTTTGCAATGGGAGGAGGTACTTCTTAATTACTTTATATTCATATGATTAACATCTAATTTTGATTTTTCATCTATCTAACTTATATTTGTGCTCACATTTTATAATATCTTCATTTGAATTAAACAATATCTATATAACTAGTTTTGCAATGTGTATTTTCGTTATGATTTAGAAGATGAAAAACTTTTTTTTCTAGTAGATAATCATCTTTTACAAACAAAAAAAAACAAATTCTTTCACCATGCATGCATTAAATCTTCACACTAACTTGTCATTGTCTATATAAGATATATGATAAAAACATTTTCTCACCAAAAGTGTTTTTAAATTTTATCTTAATTGATACTTGTAATATTTACTTTTAACTATTTGTTTATAAGCTACAAGAGTAGTTCTTTTATATAGCCTACTTGAATATGAACATGAATTCAGTTTGACAAATTTCAATTCTTTTTAGAAAAAATACATCTTTGATGCTCTGATCTTTTAATTTGTTTTTATGTATTTACGGATGGTAATGAGTGCGTAGATTTGCAATGGACGAACAAGTGTTTCTATATCATTGAGTCCAGATGCAAGGAAGACGAGAGTGACATACGTCTACCGATGGTAGCAAGTACAATGTGATGTCGATGTAGTCCTCTATCCCAAATCACGGTGATGTCAATGTCGTCGTGGTTGAGTTTGATGAAGACGCCGATGGAACCACTGACAAAGGCTTGTCAGAAGTTGGAGAGTCGTCGAAGATAGGGTAGTCCTTACCGACGTTGAAGTGGTTGATTATGTGGCATATACATGCATGTTAAAGCATCTAGATTGTCGATTTAACTTGGATTTGGTTTTTAAGTTTTTAAGTGTTGTTTTATATATGTGTGTGTGTGTGTTGGCTTTTCCCTGTATAAGAAGCACACATTCAGAAAATAGGAACTCAAATACTCTTGTACATTCGAATATACTGATATGAGAATGAAGACTACATTCAAATTCACTAACAATCATTTTCTTTTTGTACAAATATTTTATTTGTAATTTCAAATTCAAATGAATTTAAATTAAAAAGTTATGATCAAAACAAGGTTATTTTCAAGCCTTTGCTTGTGGTAAAGCGTGTGTGCTTACCCATCACCATGGCCCTTAGAAGGGACCAAATAATTTATGTATAAGAAAGATGGATGGCCTTTGTCCACCATGCACCGTGTCGACCCAATGAACAATGACGTCAACTCATTAAATGTATTACTATAATAATAAAACTTTTTTGTTTTAGATGGAATTATTATTATATAACTATTAATATTTCATTAAACATAATTCATTATTATAGTTATTAATTTAATTTCTTTTTTGTAAAAAAAATGTTTGCTTTATTACTTATTGGTTCCGGCCATTGTAGCCATCAAGTGCGCTTTCAATGAAACACTTATTGACGTACTCTCTTTGTTCTTATTTACTTGTCGTTTATTGGCTTTTTACACATACCAATGAGACCAATAAATTTTGTTACTTTTGATACAATTAATTATCTTTTACCTATAATACCCTTAGTAATTTATTAACTCGTTTAATCTATTTCTCTCTTTGGAATAAATTCTTAAGGGCGTTATTGACAAAACAATAATAAATGTTGTATTGGACTTTGAAAATTACAAGTAAATAGAAACAAAAATTTTCTACAAAAGCGACAAGTAATAAGGTACGGAGGGAGTACAATATAATATTTTTTGAGATTAACATATAGTATAATATTTTATGAAAATAATAAATATGTTCTCCAGTCAAACAAAAATTAATATCTTCTCAAGTCAAACCAAAATAAATACGTTCTTATCTAAATAACTCATTAGTGTGAGAAAACGTAGGGAGTAATTGAGCTATCAAATGGCTATATAAACCCTCTTCTTGAGTTCAATCTTCTTATGCATTATTCTACATGCTACAAGCATCTTTAAAAGCGATGCTAAATGTTCATCCGTTTTATTTGAGAGTTATTGTGCGTTTCATTTTCTATCGCTTATTTTTCTTCCTCTTCCACTTTAAAAGACCCCCTTCACTTGTGAGTAATTTCTACCATCATATCAAATCAACAAACCACCAAAGGATTATTATTTTGCAATGGGAGGAGGTACTTCTTAATTACTTTATATTCATATGATTAACATCTAATTTTGATTTTTCATCTATCTAACTTATATTTGTGCTCACATTTTATAATATCTTCATTTGAATTAAACAATATCTATATAACTAGTTTTGCAATGTGTATTTTCGTTATGATTTAGAAGATGAAAAACTTTTTTTTCTAGTAGATAATCATCTTTTACAAACAAAAAAAAACAAATTCTTTCACCATGCATGCATTAAATCTTCACACTAACTTGTCATTGTCTATATAAGATATATGATAAAAACATTTTCTCACCAAAAGTGTTTTTAAATTTTATCTTAATTGATACTTGTAATATTTACTTTTAACTATTTGTTTATAAGCTACAAGAGTAGTTCTGTTATATAGCCTACTTGAATATGAACATCAATTCAGTTTGACAAATTTCAATTCTTTTTAGAAAAATACATCTTTGATGCTCTGATCTTTTAATTTGTTTTTATGTATTTACCAGATGGTAATGAGTGCGTAGATTTGCAATGGACAGAACAAGTGTTTCTATATCATTGAGTCCAGATGCAAGGAAGACGAGAGTGACATACGTCTACCGATGGTAGCAAGTACAATGTGATGTCGATGTAGTCCTCTATCCCAAATCACGGTGATGTCAATGTCGTCGTGGTTGAGTTTGATGAAGACGCCGATGGAACCACTGACAAAGGCTTGTCAGAAGTTGGAGAGTCGTCGAAGATAGGTAGTCCTTACGACGCGTTGAAGTGGTTGATTATGTGGCATATACATGCATGTTAAAGCATCTAGATTGTCGATTTAACTTGGATTTGGTTTTTATGTTTTTAAGAGTTGTTTTATATGTGTGTGTGTGTGTGTGTGTGTGTGTGTGTGTGTGTGTGTGTGTGTGTTGGCTTTTCCCTGTATAAGAAGCACACTTTCATAAAATAGGAACTCAAATACTCTTGTACATTCGAATATACTAAGATTTGAGAATGAAGACTACATTCAAATTCACTAACAATCATTTTCTTTTTGTACAATTATTTTATTTTTAATTTCAAATTCAAATGAATTTAAATTAAAAAGTTATGATCAAAACAAGGTTATTTTCGAAGCCTTTGCTTGTGGTAAAACTGGGTGTGCTTACCCATCACCATGGCCCTTAGAAGGGACCAAATAATTTATGTATAAGAAAGATGGATGGCCTTTGCCCACCATGCACCGTGTCGACCCAATGAACAATGACGTCAACTCATTAAATGTATTACTATAATAATAAAACTTTTTTGTTTTAGATGGAATTATTATTATATAACTGTTAATATTTCATTAAACATAATTCATTATTAATAGTTATTAATTTAATTTCTTTTTTGTAAAAAAAATGTTTGCTTTATTACTTATTGGTTCCGGCCATTGTAGCCATAAAGTGCGCTTTCAATGAAACACTTATTGACGTACTCTCTCTGTTCTTATTTACTTGTCGTTTATTGGCTTTTTACACATACCAATGAGACCAATAAATTTTGTTACTTTTGATACAATTAATTATCTTTTTCCTATAATACCCTTAGTAATTTATTAACTCGTTTAATCTATTTCTCTCTTTGGAATAAATTCTTAAGGGCGTTATTGACAAAACAATAATAAATGTTGTATCGGACTTTGAAAATTACAAGTAAATAGAAACAAAAATTTCTACAAAAGCGACAAGTAATAAGGTACGGAGGAGTACAATATAATATTTTTGAGATTAACATATAGTATAATATTTTATGAAAATAATAAATATGTTCTCCGATTAAACAAAAATTAATATCTTCTCAAGTCAACCCAAAATAAATACGTTCTTATCTAAATAACTCATTAGTGTGAGAAAACGTAGGGAGTAATTGAGCTATCAAATGGCTATATAAACCCTCTTCTTGAGTTCAATCTTCTTATGCATTATTCTACATGCTACAAGCATCTTTAAAGCGATGCTATATGTTCATCCGTTTTATTTGAGAGTTATTGTGCGTTTCATTTTCTATCGCTTATTTTTCTTCCTCTTCCACTTTAAAAGACCCCTTCACTTGTGAGTAATTTCTACCATCATATCAAATCAACAAACCACCAAAGGATTATTATTTTGCAATGGGAGGAGGTACTTCTTAATTACTTTATATTCATATGATTACCATCTAATTTTGATTTTTCATCTATCTAACTTATATTTGTGCTCACATTTTATAATATCTTCATTTGAATTAAACAATATCTATATAACCGTTTTGCAATGTGTATTTTCGTTATGATTTAGAACATGAAAAACTTTTTTCCGATAGATAATCATCTTTTACAAACAAAAAAATCAAATTCTTTCACCATGCATGCATTAAATCTTCACACTAACTTGTCATTGTCTATATAAGATATATGATAAAAACATTTTCTCACCAAAAGTGTTTTTAAATTTTATCTTAATTGATACTTGTAATATTTACTTTTAACTATTTGTTTATAAGCTACAAGAGTAGTTACATTATATAGCCTACTTGAATATGAACATGAATTGATTCGACAAATTTCAATTCTTTTTAGAAAAATACATCTTTGATGCTCTGATCTTTTAATTTGTTTTTATGTATTTTCCAGATGGTAATGAGTGCGTAGATTTGCAATGGACAGAACAAGTGTTTCTATATCATTGAGTCCAGATGCAAGGAAGACGAGAGTGACATACGTCTACCGATGGTAGCAAGTACAATGTGATGTCGATGTAGTCCTCTTTCCCAAATCACGGTGATGTCAATGTCGTCGTGGTTGAGTTTGATGAAGACGCCGATGGAGCCACTGACAAAGGCTTGTCAGAAGTTGGAGATTCGTCGAAGATAGGGTAGTCCTTACCGACGTTGAAGTGGTTGATTATGTGGCATATACATGCATGTCAAAGCATCTAGATTGTCGATTTAACTTGGATTTGGTTTTTATGGTTTTAAGAGTTGTTTTATATATATGTGTGTGTGTGTGTGTGTGTGTGTGTGTGTGTGTGTGTGTGTGTGTGTGTTGGCTTTTCCCTGTATAAGAAGCATACATTCAGAAAATAGGAACTCAAATACTCTTGTACATTCGAATATACTGATATGAGAATGAAGAATACATTCAAATTCACTAACAATCATTTTCTTTTTGTACAAATATTTTATTTGTAATTTCAAATTCAAATGAATTTAAATTAAAAAGTTATGATCAAAACAAGGTTATTTTGAAGCCTTTGCTTGTGGTAAAGCGGGTGTGCTTACCCATCACCATGGCCCTTAGAAGGGACCAAATAATTTATGTATAAGAAAGATGGATGGCCTTTGCCCACCATGCACCGTGTCGACCCAATGAACAATGACGTCAACTCATTAAATGTATTACTATAATAATAAAACTTTTTTGTTTTAGATGGAATTATTATTATATAACTATTAATTATTTCATTAAACATAATTCATTATTATAGTTATTAATTTAATTTCTTTTTTGTAAAAAAAATGTTTGCTTTATTACTTACTAGTAGGATACCCGTGCATACGCACGGGTGCTGCCATATTCTTTTTATGAACGAACTTAGACATAATTTAAATAGTCTGGAAACACCTCGTGAAAAAAAGACAAATTTAAAGTAGTTAAAAAAGGAGTCTCAAATAAAAAATTAGATAAATATTAAAATCTAAAAATGTAAAAGTATCATTTAAAAACAATCTGTGCATTTATCCCGTGTTCTTTATATTCGTGTCAGTGTTGTTATCCCGTGGTATTTTATATATCAGTGCAGCCATCTCGTGTTTTTACATACATCATTGCAATTATCCCGTGTTTTTTTATATTTCAATAAAGTTATCACGTATTTTTTAATATATCAGTGAAGTTATCTCATAGTTTCAATTGATTATTTTTAGTTGATTAATAAATTATAGTAGACAGTAACGGATAAATGGTAGATTATCAAATATTTCGTCAGTGAAGTGTTCTTTATGTATCAGTGTAGTTATTTCATAGTTTCAATTGATTATTATAGTTGATTAATACATTATAGTAGATAGTAAGAGATAGATTATCAAATATATCAGTGCAATTATCCCGTGTTTTTTTATATATCAGTACAATTATGCCGTGTTTTTTATATATCAGTACAGTTATCCCGTGTTTTAAATATTAATCAGTAGTTGAAATAGTCATTAAGTCTTCCTTCTTTTTATATATTAATATCCTGTTTTTTTATATATCAGTAAAGTTATCCCGTGTTTTTATATATTGGTGAAGTTATCACGTAGTTTAAATTGATTATTTTAGTTTTTTAGTAGATTTGATTTGATTTGAATTTCGAATTTTTTTTAAAAAAAAAAGAGGGGAAAGTTAAAAAAAATTAGAGTGAGAAGAAAGTGCATTGGCAGAATAAATTTGAAAAAAAATGTGATAGTAAATTACAATGTAGTCCTTAGTTAGATGAGTTGTCAAATAAATAGGGAAACTTGTTTGAGTAATTTAAGTATGGTTTGTTTGTATAAATAGATATTAGATTAGTTGATAGTGGGTAAAGAAAGTTGGTGAGTTTGATTTGAATTTTGAAAGAAAAAAAGTAAGAGAAAGTAGGAAAAAAGTGGGAGTGATAAGAAAATGAATTGAGAGAAGAAATTTGATAAAAGTATGATAAATTGTAAATTACAATGTTGTCATTAGTCAGATGAATTGTCAAGTAAATAGGGAGGCTTGTTTGAGTAATTTAAATGTGGTTTGTTTGTATAAATAGATTAAGTGTGGTTTGTTTGTATAAATAGATATTAGGTTACATAGTAAATAGGAGTAAATTGTATATTATTTAATATTAATTTACTTATATTAGATTATATAGTGGATTAAAAAAATTGGAAAAAGAAATATTTTTAAATAAAGGGTGTGGGGGCCACTACTAATAGATGTGTGGGAAGTAAAAAATATTGGGCTAATGTGAGATTGAAAGAGAGTGAGTGAGAAAAGAAGAGAAAGTAGAATTAAAAAATGATAAATAAAATAATTGTGGTGATGTGTCAAAAAAAAGTAAGATGTCTAAAATTTTAATTTGGTAAGTTGTTTGTTTGTATAAATAGATATTAGATTAGATAAGATTAGATTAATATATTAATCCCATGTTTTTTTATATATCAGTGCAGTTATCTCATAGTTTCAATTGATTATTTTAGTTTATAAGTACATTATAGTAGATAGTAAAAGATAGATAGAAGATTATCAAATATATTAGTGCAGTTATCCCATATTTTTTTATATATCAATATAGTTATCCCGTTTTTTTATGTATCAGTACAGTTATCCCGTGTTTTAAATATTAATCAGTAGTTAAAATAGTCATTAAGTTTTCCTTTTTTTGATATGTTAATATCGTGTTTTTTTTATATAATAGTGAAGTTATCCCGTGTTTTTATATATTGGTGCAGTTATCTCGTAGTTTAGATTGATTATTTTAGTTTATTAGTAGATTTGATTTGATTTGAATTTTGAAATTTGAAAAAGAAAAAAAAAGAGGGGGAAACTTAAAAAATGGAGTGAGAAGAAAGTACATTGGGAGAAGAAATTTGAGAAAGAATGTGATAGTAAATTACAATGTTGCTCTTAGTTAGATTAGTTGTCAAATAAATAGGGAAACTTGTTTGAGTAATTTAAGTATGGTTTGTTTGTAGATTATTTAATATTAATTTAATTATATTAGATTATATAGTGAATTAAAAAAATTGAGAAAAGAAATATTTTTTAATAAAGGGTGTGGGGGCCACTAATAATGTGTAAGAAGTAAGAAATATTGAGAAATGTGAGAATGAAAGAAAGTGAGTGAGAAAGGAAGAGAAAGTAGAATTAAAAAAATGATAAATAAAATAAAAGTGGTGATGTGTCAAAAAAGTAAGATGTCTAAAATTGTAATTTGGTAAGTTGTTTGTTTGTATAAATAGATATTAGATTAGATTGGTTCCGGCCATTGTAGCCATCAAGTGCGCTTTCGATGAAACACTTATTGACGTACTCTCTCTGTTCTTATTTACTTGTCGTTTATTGGCTTTTTACACATACCAATGAGACCAATAAATTTTGTTACTTTTGATACAATTAATTTTCTTTTACCTGTAATACCCTTGGTAATTTATTAACTCATTTAATCTATTTCTCTCTCTGCAATAAATACTTAAGGGCATTATTGACAAAACAATAATAAATATTGTATTGGACTTTGAAAATGACAAGTAAATAGAAACCAAATTTTTCTACAAAAGCGATAAGTAATAAGGAACGGATGGAGTACAATATAATATTTTTTGAGATTAGTGTATAGTATAATATTTTATGAAAATAACAAATATGTTCTCCAATCAAACAAAAATTAATATCTTCTCAAGTCAAACAAAAATAAATATGTTCTCATCTAAATAACTTAATAGTGTGAGAAAATGGAGGGAGTAATTGAGCTATCAAATGGCTATATAAACCCTCTTCTTGAGTTTAAACTTTTTATGCAATATTCTCCATGCTACATGCATCTTTAAAAAGATGCTATATGTTCATCCGCTATATTTGAGAGTTATTATGGCTTTCATTTTCTATCGCTTATTTTTCTTCCTCTTCCAATTAAAAAGACCTCCTTCACTAGTGAGTAATTTATACCATCATATCAAATCAACAAACCACCAAAGGATTAGAAAGAATACATCTTTTATGTTCTGATCTTTTAATTTGTTTTTATGTATTTACAAGATGGCAATGAGTGCTTAGATTTGCAATGGACATAAGAAGTGCTTCTATATCATGTAGTCCAGATGCAAGAAAGATGACAGTGACATACGTCTACCGATGTTAGCAAGGACAATATGGTGGTGATGTAATCCTCTTTCCCAATTCACAGTGATGTCAATGTCGTCGTGGTTGAGTTTGACGAAGACTCTGATGGAGCCATTGACAAAGGCTTCTCAGAAGTTGGAGAGTCGTCGAAGATAGGGTAGTCCTTACTAATGTTGAAGTGGTTGATGATGTGGCATATACATGCATGTTAAAGCTTCTAGATTGTCGATTTGGCTTGGATTTGGTTTTCAATTTTCGTTTTGTAACAAATTATATTTTTAAGAAGCAGACATTTAGAAAATAGAAATTCAAATACTCTTGTACATTCGAATATACTAAGATATGAGAATGAAGACTACATTCAAATTCACTAACAATTATTTTCTTTTTGTACAAATATTTTATTTGTAAATTCAAATGAATTTAAAAAAAATTATAATCAAAACAAGGTTATTTTTGAAGCTTTTGCTTGTGGTAAAACTGGGTGACCATGGCCCTTAGAAGGGACCAAAGAATTTATGTATAAGAAAGATGGATGTCCTTTCCCACCATGCACCGAGTCGACCTAATGAACAATGTCGTGAACTTATTAAATGTATTACTATGATAATAAAACTTTTTGTTTTAGATGGAATTATCATTATAAAATTATTAATTATTTCATTAAACATAATTCATTAATATAGTTATTAAATATTTTCTTTTTTGTAAAAAAAAAAATGTTTGTCTTTTTACTTTTTGGTTTTGGCCATTGTAGCCACCAAGTTCGCTTTCAACGAAACACTTATTGACGTACTCCCTCTTTTCTTATTTACTTGTCGTTTTTTGGCTTTTTACACATATTAATGAGACCAATAAATTTTGCTACTTTTTTATCTGATTAATTATCTTTTACCTATAATACCCTTAGTAATTTATCATCTCATTTAATCTTTTGATAAAGGGTGCGCCACTAAAGGGTGCACCCTTTCTTAACAATCTTGGTAGTTCGATATCCAATTAATTTAATTCTTATGTCTACCAAAGAAAAGAACATGCTACCACTATAATAGAAGGCTCAGCTTCAACAAGTTAGCGTATAAAGATGAACCTTTATTTTAGCATCGCAAGCAAAACAAGTGTTTTATGTCACTGATCCAGTTGATATCAATTGGTGCATTCTTTTATTAACAAACAAAAAATTATTGGTGAATTACATTAGTGATCAAGCACACGAATATGTTGATATTAAGGATGACCCTTTATTTGTGACATCACAACTAATAATAGAGGAAAATACTTCTAAAGATGATATTTTGTATGTTAGATAGGATCATAACGATGGTATTACGTTTCGTCAAAAACAAAGTACCAATAAGCGAAAAGCAAAATATCATGCAAATAAACAAGTAGCTAGTAACATTAGATTGAGGAAAAGGAAAAGGTAATATATCATGCATGTTTCTTTTTTATTCATGATTATAAAATAACATTTAGCCTAATAACAATGATTATATTTTGTTGCAAGTGAGATCAATTCCCACAGTGATGATAGTGCACATGACAGTGGTCATGAGTGAACGTCAGCCCCAAAAGAAGTTCACTCATTGTGGAATGACAGTTAAGAAGAATATCATCAATCGGGGAAACAAAGGGCTTCCTAAACTTACAGTAAGATACTTACTAATCAACTAACTTTGTTACATGCTTTTAACTGTTTGTTATCTAATTTACACAAGTAATAATGCTTTTAACTATTTATTTAATTGGGTTATTTAAGGCTTACAACATTTTAATTAAGTCAAGTAATTAATTTAGAAGTTTTATTTCATTTAGGAGATGTTTAAGTAATGGAGAAGGTGAGAGTAGAGGCCCATGATCCATTGAAAGTCCATATGCATGCCTTAAATGATGTTGTCGAAGGGGAGACATTCATTTCAACAAAATATCAAAGAAAAGTCAAAGAGTAAAGTAAGAGAGAGAGAGAGAGAGAGAGAGAAAGGTGCGAAGTTTAGAGAGAAGAAGAGGAATTTTGGCGTGGAAGAGCTCAAATTCAAGGAGGAGGAGCTGATTGTTGATAGATCGTGAAGTCTTGATGGTGAGAGTACTACTTCTTCAATCTATTGAGGTAAGGGGGCTCTCTTTCACCTATAATATTTTATATATGATGAGTGTTATGTGTGAGTTAGATCCTAGAAATGATGTTTGAGCTGTTTGTGTGCTTGATGTGTGTTTGATGTTGTGTTTGCTTCACTTTGGTGAAGTTGTGATGGGTTGTTGATGAGTCATATGAGAGACCTAGGAGAGGAATGGGAGCTGAGGAACCCTCAGTCCCAGTGAGTTATTGTTGGTGTTGTCACCTTCGTTGAGTATCTTGGGGTGTGTTGGACTAGTTTTGAAGGAATACATGTGTAGTAGTTGTGCTTAAGTTTGATCATAGTGTGAGAACCAAAGAAAATAAGGAAGAGGCAGGCTAGGCGCATAGAGAGACATAGGAGCCGAGGTGTAGTTGCCTAACCATAAGTGTGTCAAAGCATAAGTGTTGAGCGTAAGTGTCAAAGCGTAGGTGACAGATCGTAAGTGACGAAGTGTGTGACGAAGTATAGGTGACGAAGTGTAAGTGTGTCTGAGTCTAAGTGTAGGTGTCGACTTGTAGTTGCCAAGGTGTAGCGTGGGTATACCGAGGTGTGGCTGCCGAAGTGTAGCGCATATATATAGACTTAAGCGTAGTTGCTGAAGTGCAGTTGTTGAGGTATAGTGCATAATTACCGAGGTGTGAATGTACCAAAGTGTAAGTGTTAAATGGTAGGTGTATCAAAGCATAATGTGTCGAAGTGTAGTGAACCGAGGTGCAGTGTAGTGTACCGAGGTGAGGTGTGGTGTGCCGAGGTGCATAGTGAGTGTGCCGAGGTGCTGTTTTGACGCCAGTATGGCGCAGGTTGCTGTCAGGCGCAACTCTGGGTGTTGTTTAGCGCCGAGTGTGTCTAAGTGGCTGAATGGTGAAGCCAGTTTGGTCCTTAGGTGACGTTTTAGTCCTTATGTGACGTTGTGGTCCTCGTAGTGACTGTTTAGTCCACTGCTTGTGGTGTCGAGGTGACCGGTGAGTATGATGTTAGCCATAGGGCTATTGACTTGTGTAGTGGTGTTAGCCATAGCGCTATTGATGATGTCTAGGTGAAATAGACATCGGTGTAAACGACGGTGTCAATTCATACATGATATGATTGTTGTAGTGATGCATTGTTCATAGAGTCACATGCTTCATATGCATCAGAACGACAGAGACAGGCTTCGGCCTCGATATCGTTGACTTTCGGTCTTCATATCATTAACGACGGAGACGCCCGAAAGGCAAAATAACGACGGTGGTGGTACCACATGCATTATACCCTTGGTGTTGGGTTGAATTCATGCATACATTCACGTGAATGGTGATGTTTATTGATTGATTAGGAGTCGAGGTGTTATGACTCAATGAAGTGTGTTTATTGATTGAGTCGAGGTGTTCTAGTTGTTTTTTTCTTCTCTAACATGATATTTTTCATATACCCTATCATATGTGTTTAGAGACTCACCCTTCTGCTTTTATGTTGCTTCTTATGTCGGCAACGTGCAGGTGTTCCCAAGTGAAGGTTTTTCCTTACTCAGTCTTGTCATGGCGTCTTGCTCTGATATATGTAGCACTGAGGGGGACGAGTAGCCTAGTGGTTGCTTTTATTTTGAGTTGTTGAATTGTAAACCTTGGTGATGTATTTTGCATATGTTTTATTCTACTGCGTAATGACTATGGGGACTGTTATGTCCTTGAACCGATGTGGTTGGGACTTTGACCCTTTGGCCGAGGTGCTATATATATATATATATATCTTATTGTTTATTGCTGATTTTGCGCCATTGATGCTTGTTTGGTTTTTCATGAAGTAAATGTAGCACTCTCTTGTGAGTGGTTTTCAAAAAACTCTGATTTTAAAATTTAAATAGTAGTTTAATTAGAAGGGGGTGTTACATTTTGTGGTTAGAAGCTCGACAAAACACATATGGTGTCATTTGTGACATACGTGGCTGACGAGGGCGGGGAGTGATCGCCGGTGCCCAAAAAGGTGGCATGGCAAAGAGCAGCTCCTGGCAGCTTCAAAGCGAAGGGGCCCGTGAATGAACCGAATACACACCGGAATGAGATGGATCCCGAGGGTACGTGCGGGTATGGGGACCGCATGATTGAAGGAAGGCTTAAAAGAATTGATTTGGACTACCTATACCAACAAGGTGCATCTTCTTTTCGGGAGCCCATCCCATAAGAACTCTATAGTTAAGCATGCTTGGCTTGGAGTAGTAATGGGATGGGTGACCTTCTGGGAAGTTTCCAGGAAAGTATGCAAGTGAGGACAAAGCATGCTGAAAAGACTCGTGTTGGTACGCGTAAGGCGATCGCGATTTGGAAGCGATGCAGGATGTTACAAATGGTATCAGAGCAGCAGACCTCTCTTAGTACGGCGTTGTTCGGGGACGAACCTAGCGGAAGCTGGTGGGCATGTGACATCCGTGGCTGACGAGGGCGGGGAGTGATCGCCGGTGCCCAAAATGGTGGCACGGCAAAAAGCGGCTCTTGGCAGCTTCAAAGCGAAGGGGCGCGTGAATGAACCGAATACGCACCGGAATGAGAGGATCCCGAGGTCAGGCAAGTATGGGATATGCATGGTTGAAAGAAGGCTTAAAAGAATTGATTTGGACTACCTATACCAACAAGGTGCATCTTCTCTTCGGGAGCCCATCCCATAAGAACTCTATAGTTAAACGTGCTTGGCTTGGAGTAGTAATGGGATGGGTGACCTTCTGGGAAGTTTCCCGGAAAGTATGAAAGTGAGGACAAAGCATGCTGAAAAGACTCGTGTTGGTACGTAAAGGCGATCGGCGCTCGAAGCGATGCAGGATGTTACATCATTGACGACCCAAAAACGAGAGAGGTGTCTCAAATAATTGTAAGTATGATAAAATTAAAAAGAATTGTACTGTTTATATTACTTATAATGTCTATTAATAATGTCTAATAATTTTTGTGAATCAGGAATCCATATCACAATCAGTACCGATTATTGATTGTGATTGTCCGAATGACATCCTTGGTCGTGCATCAGCAACTAGAGAGTATTTAGGACGTCTACGGGGTTTGGGATTTGGCATTTCTCCAACCACATTTTGAAGTTCAAAGAGGCAAAAAAAAAGAGGAACGAGAAAGTAGAGAAAGAAGGTTGGAAGTCATGGTATTGATGCTACACAAAGAACTTCAGGGATAGTTGCAATATTGCGTCCAAGGATTAATGATATACCATCTCATAACCTTGGATAGCTTTAGGGATAGTTGCAATATTGCGCCCAATGAGGTAATTATCGTTGGACCGTCTTTTTATTTTTTTACATTTTACATTAACTTATAGGTATTAATATTTGGTTATCATTTAATTTAGGTTAACAATTGTTATTGTTAATAATTTATAGGCTAAATAGCACTTTTGGTCCTTTATCCTTGCTCTAGGTACATGTTTTAGTAATGGTATTCCTTTGAATTGTTATTGTTAATTTGATTTGTTTGCCATTGGATGGGTTGGATGTTATCCTTGGTATGGGTGGTTAGTGGGTAACCATGTTCATATTAATTGCTTTTAGTTGTTTGTGATTCTTTGTTTGTATTGGTGAAGTATGTGTGATTGGAAGGGTTTTAACGACGTCAAAAGAGTGGGAGTCATGACGACGCTTTGTACTCTAGACTGCGTTAAAAGTCCTTCAATGTGAAATGTGTAAATTTGGAAAAGACGTAGTTTTGTGACCTTAACTAATTGGATGCGTGAGTAGGAGGGACTGATCACCCCAATAACTCATCCCAATGAAAGAGGCGACAATAACTCGTGGTTATTATACATTTTGGATATGTACAAATTTTAACTTGATTAAATGAGTGGTGTGTGCAAGTTTGGTTGACTCTTAAATTTTTAGATAAATAGGTGCTTTAAGGATGATTGTGTTTTGAATTTGGGGGTTGATAGTTGGGAGCAGGAATGAGATTTAGGGAATTGGTGTATTCGTATAATTGGTGAGATTTTCGAGGACGAAAATATTCTAAGTGGGGGAGAGTTGTAACGCCCAAAAATAATTCAATTATTTATTTAGTTGAGTTATTTAAGGCTTACAACATTTTGCTAAGTCAAAGGATTAATTTGGAGTTTTATGGTATTTAGGAGGTATTTGATTTAAATGAGGAGTGGTGGTTAGTAAAAAGTAAGCGGTAATTTAATTAAAAGAGGGAGTAGTGCAAGTAGTGGAGGAGGTGAGAATAGAGGCCCGTTATCCATTAGAGGCCCATGATCCATTTGGAAGTCCATATGCATGCTTTAAGTGATGTTTGAAGGGGAGACATTCACTTTCAACAAAATATCAAAGAAAAGTCAAAGAGGAAAGTAAGAGAGAGAGAGTGGTAGGTGAGATAGCTTCTAGAGATAGGAAGAGAAATCTTGGTGTGGAAGAGCTCAAAATCAAGAAAGAGGAGCTGATTGTTGGGGGATCTTGAAGCTTTGATAGAAAGAGTACTTAGTCTTCAACATATTGAGGTAAGGGGGCTCTCTTTCATCTATAATAGAGTATATGATGAGTGTTATGTGTGAGTTAGACTCTAGAATGATGTTTGAGCTGTTTATGTTGTTTGTTGTGTGATTGTTGTTGTGTTTGTTTCACTTTGGTGAAGTTGTGATGTGTTATTGATGAGTTGGTCATATGAGAGACTTAGGAGAGAAATGGGAGCTGAGGAACCCTCAGTCCCAGAGCGTTATTGTTGGTGTTGGGCCTTGTTGAGTACTTTGATGTGTGTTGAACAATTTCAAATGAATAGGTGTTGTCTTAGTTGTGTTTAAGCTGGATCAGAGTAAGAGAATCAAAGAGAAGAGGGAAGATGAAGATTAGGTGCCTAGTGCGCCATTTGGAGTGAAGTACAGTTACCTAACTGTAGATACGTTGAAGTAGATGGGAGTTAACGTGTAGGCGACAAGGGGTAGTAGCCGAGAAGCATAAGTGTGTCAGCGTAGGCGCGCGTCGTAGTATATGTGCGTCGAAGTAGGAGTGTGCCGAGAAGAGTGGGTTTGTTGAAGTGTAGTATGTGTGCGTCGTAGATTGCGTGTGTCAACGTATGTAAGTGCTGAGGTAGTATAGCCGAGGTAGTGTAGTACCGAGGTGGGTAATGGTTAAGTGAAGAAATGCGACAAGGTGATTGATGGTCAAGTGAGGTAGTGTAGCCGAGGTAGTGTAGTAGCCGAGGTGAAGTGTTGGGCTTAGGTGTGGAGTGCCTAAGTTTAGTAACCGAGGTGAAGTGTTGTGCTTAGATGTGGAGTGCCTAAGTGTAGTAGCCGAGGTGAAGTGTTGTGCTTAAGTGTGGTGTGCTTAAGTGTAGTGTAACTGAGGTGAGTGATGATGAAGTGAGGAGATGTAGAGTATATATATGCTGAAGTGAAGTTGATGAAGTGAGGTGTATATAAGCCTAAGTTTAACCGAGTGTAGTTGTAGAGGTGAATGATGATGAGGTGTTGTTCCTAGGTGTAACCGAGGTAGTGGTAGAGGTGAATGATGATGAGGTGTTGTTCCTAAGTGTAGTGTCAAGGTGTAGAGTAAGTGTGCCTAATTGTAGTTGCCGAGGTGAGGTGTTGCGCTTAAGTGTGGTGTGTTTAAGTGTAGAGTAACCGAGGTGGTGTTGTAGAGGTACAGTGTGGTGCGCCAAAGTGCAGTGTAGTGTGACGAAGGGTAGTGTATGTGTGCCGAGGTGCAGAGTGAGTGTGCCGAGGTGCAGAGTGAGTGTGCCGAGGTACCGTTCTGATGCCAGTGTAGCGCAGGATGCTACCAGGTGCAGTTTTGAGTGTTGTTTGACGCCGAGTGCGTCTAAGTTGCTGAATGGTGAAGCCGGTTTAGTCCTTAGGTGATGTTTTGGTCCCTAGGTGACGGTGAGGTTGATGATAGCCTTAGCGCTAGTGAACGAGGAGTGAGGTTAGCCATAGAGCTATGACCGGTGTGTTCATGTTGTCTAGGTGAAATAGTCGATGGTGTGTTGATGTTGTCTAGGTGAAATAGACGACGGTGTGATGATGTCTAGGTGAAATTAGACGATGGTGTAATGATGGATATTGGGGGCTTCGGCCTGCATATCAAAGTGACGGTGTTAGTGCATTCATAAAGTGATTGTTTGTGGGTGATGCATACCATTAAAGCGGAGAGCGAGATCGCATGCATACTATTAAGCCGGAGACGGTATCATTAAGCTGGAGTCGATGCCTTATGCATTGTATCATTAAGCCGGAGTCGATATCTTTGCATTGTTCCATTAAGCCGGAGTCGGAATCCGATGTGTTGTTCCATTTAGCCGGAGTCGGAATCATATGTATTGTTCTATTAAGCCGGAGTCGGAATCATATGTATTGTACCATTAAGCCGGAGACGGTACCATATGCATTATACCCTTGGTGAATGTGTTGCATTCATTGCATATATTCATGCGTTTGGTGTTGTGTCTTATTGACTATGAGAGGATGCGTTATAATTTGAGGTTGTGTGTCTGGTTGTTGAGCTGAGGTGTTCTGTAACGCCCCAACTTTAATTAAGTGATTATTTAACTAATTTAATTAAGTAATATTCTAGTTGTCCATGTTAAAATAATAATAAGGTAATTAATTAAATTAAGGAGTGGGGTGTAGTAAATAAATGGAGAGTATTTTAGTTAAATTGGGAGGATGTGTGTAAGTACCTAAGGTGTGTAAATAAGGGGCCCAAGCCCACTAAATAGGCCCAAATTCATGACTTAAACTAGGGATAGGGTTTTAGTCTCATTAGAACAAAGAAAAGAAAAAAAATAGAAGAGAGGGAAAAGGGAGGAGGCGCACGGCTGCTGAAGCTTGAGGGAGGGAGGGAAATTTCATCTTCTTGCTTGTGGTAAGTAGTATAGGGTACCAATCTTTCCCATTTTTCTTCCTCTATCATTTAGTGTAAGATTCATACACTAATCTTGTTCCTTTTTCTCTTTTCCATGGATGGGTTTGAAGCTCAAGTGTAGGAGAAAAGCTATTAATTGGTGGTTCTTGGGTTGTTGGTGGAGGGTTTCTTGGGTTGTCAATTTTGAGGTATGGGGCTCTCTACCATAGTTAATAATTTATAAACCATGAAATCATAGGGATTATGTGTTAGGAGTAGTTGTTTAAATTGATTCATGAAGTATTTGAGTGATTGGGTGATTGTTTGATTTTATGTGATTGAATTGAAATGTTGTTCTTGATTGTTGGTGTTAAGGTGAGTTACATGAATTTAATGCAATATGATGTGTAATAGGTGTTAATTAATATGGAGATGATTGGTTGTTAAATTGATATAATTGAATAGGAGGAATATTGGTGCTTGTTAGGTGTTTGATAGATTGTTTGAATTAGAGTTGAGTAGGAGTGTGTATGTTGATGATGAGCTTTACTTGTTTATGGTTTTTGTGTGTTTTCTGGACACTGTTTCGGTTTTTCTCAACTGGTACTGTTTGGTTGATCCAAATATTGTGTGGCTAATTTTTTTTGAAAATAGACTTAAGGCCGGTCGTTTTGGCACTGGTTTCGTTCAATTCGGAGTCGTGTAGCTCAAGTTATGAGTCTCTAAAGTTAGGTCAAATTTCTGGAGTCAAACTGGGAGTAGGTTCAGTTTTTGCAGGTTTTGTGTGCTCAATTGAACTCCGTTTTGAGTGATTCTCATTTCATTGAAAAATAGACTTAATTCTCTACGAAATAGGCACTGATTTTACTGAATTTCATTAAGAAATGAGAAAGAAAATTTGGTTGCAAGTTGGGTAAAGCGTTCTGTTCGATTTTGGTACCTCAGTGTAGTGTTTTGAAAAACTGTACCAACTGGACACTTATTTTGAAAAACTAAAATCATAGGTAGAAACTACACTCAGAGGGCTTTCCAATGAGTGGTCTTTTGTAATTTTTCGATGTCGTTTACTATTTTAAACAATTCGCCGAAGTAGAAGTACTGCTGTGGGAATCCAGCACTTTGTGTGGGTGTTGCCAATGTTACCCAAAGTGTCAAAAAATACTGTTTTGGTCCCTCTGAACTTTCTAGCCCCCGAGGTGTCAAACTAGTCCCTGGGTGTTAAATTAATCCTTATGGCGTCAGATTAGCCCCTAGGTGTCAAATTGGTCCTTGAGGTGTCAAATTAGTCCTTAGGTGCCAAAATGGTCCCTGAGTGTTGAAAGGGTCCTTAGGAGGTGATTTGGTCCTTAGGTGTGGGTTTAGCCCCTGGTGTTGACTTTGGTCCGTGGAGTGGCTTAGTCCTTTGGTGTAGAATTAGTCTTGGTGATCTTTTAGTCCCTATAGAATTACTATTTATGGTGTGGTGTATTATTGGTGAATAAATTTTGGTGAGTTGGGGTCTATGACCTTTCTTTGGTGTTGGTGAGCCCACAAGGCTATTGGTGAGCATGCTATTGCATTATTTTGGTGATTTGGTGTTTCTGGTGCATAGTCATGGTGTCGCATATCATATGCATATTTTTGGTGAATAGGCCTCGACCTCTTAAATTATTGGTGAATGCCCTCAAGGCTATTTTGGTGATGGATCCACATGCATATGCTCGTGGAGTATTGGGTTGCATTTCATACATTACATACATGTTCTTGTGACTGATTGGGTGTTTATAAACTAATGGTGTATTTGACTGAACTGTATTTCTGGTGTAACCGTATATCTGGTGTATCTGTGTAATGGTGTATTTGAATTGACTGTATCTCTGGTGTGCCTATTCTACTGTGTTTCCTGTTTTATCTATTATTTTCTATGAAATGAGACTCACCCTACTGCGTCGTGTTGCTTCGTATGTCGGCAACTGCGCAGTGTGTGGATCGAAGGTGACTAGAGATCCTTCTTCTAGTATGGTCGAGTCGGCTCTGATACGTAGCACCAGGGGGGTGTTTAGTTTGTTATTTCTTTTATATTTGAACTAAGATGTTAAGTTATTATTTTCCACTGCTGTAATACTTATTCCCGGAGTTAATTGGTGCTATGTATCCTATATGTTGGAGTTTTATTTTAATTAATACTTTGGAGTTTGATTTTGGTGTTTAAATGTGGCACCCTCGAGTGGTCGCACTAAAAGTTTTTCCGCACTCTGATTTTCAAAATTAATTAAATAGTAGTTATGGTAGAAGGGGGTGTTACATGTTCTAACTTGATGTGGTGTGTTTGTTTACTAAGTCGAGGTGTTTTTAGTTGTCTTCTCTAATATAATATTTATCATACACCCTATTATATGTGTTTAGAGACTCACCCTTCTGTTTTTATGTTGCTTCTTATGTCTGCAACGTGCAGGTGTGCCCGAGTGAAGGTCTGTCCTTACTCAGTATAGCAATGGCGTCATTGCTCTGATATGTAGCACTGGGGGCCGAGTAGTATAGTGGTCGTTTTGATTTAGTTATTGCACTGTAACTGGATGTTGTTATGAAACATGTTTTATCCCGCTGTGATGTAAACTAAAACATTGATTTTGTGGGCTCGTCCCTTTGGCCGAGGTGCTATATATCATACTTTCGCTTGTGTAATGCGTCATTGATGTTTAGTTGGTTTTCATGAAGCAAATGTAGCGCTCTCTTGTGAGTGGTTTTGAAAACTCTGATTTTAAAAATTAAATAGTAGTTAGTTAGTAAGGGGGTGTTACATTAGTGGTATCAGAGCAAAAGTTCGGTCTGTCTGACCAAGTTGTTGAGTCTTGAGTTTCCTAATCCTCGAGTCTTGTGGCTCGTTCTGAATTGATCTTGTTTGAGTGATTAGTGAGATGGCTGGAAGAGCTGGGAGGAATGACGATGCCATTGCTGCTGCGTTGGAGGCGATGGCGAATGCTGTGGGAAATCAGCAAGCTGTCGGGGATGTTGGAGCTCGAAGATTAGCTACCTTTCAGAGGGAGAACCCTCCTACTTTCAAGGGGAGGTATGACCCCGATGGAGCTCTTGCATGGTTGAAGGAGATTTAGAGAATTTTTCGTGTTATGGATTGTACGACTGCTCAGAAGGTGAGGTATGGTACTCACATGTTAGCCGAGGAGGCCGACGATTGGTGGCTTGAGGTTCTTGAGAGGTTGGAAGATGCTGGTGAAGGGATCACGTGGGACGTCTTCAAGAGGGAATTTATGAGGAAGTATTACCCTGAAGATGTTCGGGGCAAGAAAGAGATGGAATTTCTAGAATTGAAGCAGGGGGACAAGTCGGTGGCCGAGTATGCGGCGAAGTTTGTAGAGTTGGTGAAGTTCTACCTTCACTACAATGGTGCTACTGCTGAATTCTCTAAGTGTATCAAGTTTGAAAATGGTCTGAGGCCTGAAATCAAGAAGGCAATTGGGTACCAAAAGATCAAAGTGTTTTCCGAGTTGGTTGACAGTTGCAGAATTTTTTAGGAGGATAGCAACGCGCATTCTAGGGTGATGAAGGACAGGAGGGATCAGTCTCAACATCGTTGTAAGCCTTATGAAGTTTCTGAAGGCAAGGGCAAGTCAAAAGTTGGTTCGGGTCAGAGGCCTAGTGGGGGAGATGCTCCTGCTAGCGTAGTGTGTTTCAAGTGCGGATTGCCTGGTCACAGGAGGAGTGAGTGCAAGATTGGTGAGAAGAGGTGTTACCGGTGTGGCAAGGAGGGTCACCTAGCTGCTGATTGTGAACGCAAGGACGTGACTTGTTTCAACTATGGTGAGACAGGTCACATTAGCACCAAGTGTTCTAGGCCGAAGAGAGAGAAAAGTGGTGGAAAGGTGTTTGCTCTCGCAGGATCCGAGGTGGTTTATGAGAGGAGAGGTACATGTTTTAGTAATTGTATTCCTTTGAATTGTTATTGTTAATTTGATTTGTTTGCCATTGGATGGGTTGGATGTTATCCTTGGTATGGGGTGGTTAGTGGGTAACCATGTTCATATTAATTGCTTTTAGTTGTTTGTGACTGTTGTTTGTATTGGTGAAGTATGTGTGATTGGAAGGGTTTTAACGACGTCAAAAGAGTGGGAGTCGTGACGACGACGCCGTACTCTGAAGCTGCGTAAAAAGTCCTTCAATGTGAAATGTGTAAATTTGGAAAAGACGTAGTTTTGTGACCTTAACTAATTGGATGCATGAGTAGGAGGGTGATCACCCCAATAACTCATCCCAATGAAAGAGCGACAATAACTCGTGGTTATTATACATTTTTGATATGTACAAATTTTAACTTGATTAAATGAGTGGTGTGTGCAAGTTTGGTTTACTCTTAAATTTTTAGATAATAGGTTCTTTAAGGATGATTGTGTTTTGAATTTGGGGGTTGATAGTTGGGAGCAGGAATAAGATTGAGGGAATTGGTGTATTCGTATAATTGGTGAGATTTTCGAGGACGAAAATATTCTATGTGGGGGGAGAGTCGTAACGCCTCAAAAATAATTCAATTATTTATTTAGTTGAGTTATTTAAGACTTACAACATTTTGCTAAGTCAAAAGATTAATTTGGAGTTTTATGGTATTTAGGAGGTATTTGATTTAAATGAGGAGTGGTGGTTAGTAAAAAGTAAGTGGTAATTTAATTAAAAGAGGGAGTAGTGCAAGTAGTGGAGGAGGTAAGAATAGAGGCCCATGATCCATTAGAGGCCCATGATCCATTTTGAAATCCATATGCATGCTTTAAGTGATGTTGTCGAAGGGCATACATTCACTTTCAACAAAATATCAAAGAAAAGTCAAAGAGGAAAGTAAGAGAGAGAGAGAGAGAGAGAGAGAGAGAGAGAGAGAGAGTGGTAGGTGAGATAGCTTCTAGAGAGAGGAAGAGAAATCTTGGCGTGGGAGAGCTCAAAATCAAGAAAGAGGAGCTGATTGTTGGGGGATCTTGAAGCTTTGATAGAAAGAGTACTTAGTCTTCAACATATTGAGGTAAGTGGGCTCTCTTTCATCTATAATAGAGTATATGATGAGTGTTATGTGTGAGTTAGACTCTAGAATGATGTTTGAGTTGTTTGTGCTGTTTGTTGTGTGATTGTTGTTGTGTTTGTTTCACTTTGGTGAAGTTGTGATGTGTTATTGATGAGTTGGTCATATGAGAGACTTATGAGAGAAATGGGAGCTGAGGAACCCTCAGTCCCAGAGCGTTATTGTTGGTGTTGGGCCTTGTTGAGTACTTTGATGTGTGTTGAACAATTTCAAATGAATAGGTGTTGTCTTAGTTGTGTTTAAGCTGGATCAAAGTAAGAGATTCAAAGAGAAGATGGAAGATGAAGATTAGGTGCCTAGTGCGCCATTTGGAGCGAAGTACAGTTGCCTAACTGTAGATACGTTGAAGTAGATGGGAGTTAACTTGTAGGCGACAGGCGGGTAGTAGCCGAGAAGCATAAGTGTGTGTCGTCAGAGCGCGCGTCGTAGTATATGTGCGTCGAAGTAGGAGTGTGCCGAGAAGAGTGGGTGTGTTGAAGTGTAGTATGTGTGCGTCGTAGATTGCGTGTGTCAACGTATGTAAGTGCCGAGGTAGTATAGCCGAGGTAGTGTAGTACCGTGGTGGGTAATGGTTAAGTGAGGAAGTGTGACAAGGTGATTGATGGTCAAGTGAGGTAGTGTAGCCGAGGTAGTGTAGTAGCCGAGGTGAAGTGTTGGGCTTAGGTGTGGAGTGCCTAAGTTTAGTAACCGAGGTGAAGTGTTGTGCTTAGATGTGGAGTGCCTAAGTGTAGTAGCCGAGGTGAAGTGTTGTGCTTAAGTGTGGTGTGCTTAAGTGTAGTGTAACTGAGGTGAGTGATGATGAAGTGAGGAGATGTAGAGTATATATATGCTGAAGTGAAGTTGATGAAGTGAGGTGTATATAAGCCTAAGTGTAACCGAGTGTAGTTGTAGAGGTGAATGATGATGAGGTGTTGTTCCTAGGTGTAACTGAGGTAGTGGTAGAGGTGAATGATGATGAGGTGTTTTTCCTAAGTGTAATCGAGGTAGAAACCGAGGTGAATGATGATGAGGTGTAGTTACCTAAGTGAAGTGTCAAGGTGTAGAGTAAGTCTGCCAAAGTGTAGTTGCCGAGGTGAGGTGTTGCACTTAAGTGTGGTGTGTTCAAGTGTAGAGTAACGGAGGTGGTGTTGTAGAGGTACAGTGTGGTGCGCCAAAGTGCAGTGTAGTGTGACGAAGGGTAGTGTATGTGTGCCGAGGTGCAGAGTGAGTGTGCCGAGGTGCCGTTCTGATGCCAGTGTAGCGCAGGATGCTACCAGGCACAGTTTTGAGTGTTGTTTGATGCCGAGTGCGTCTAAGTTTCTGAATGGTGAAGCCAGTTTAGTCCTTAGGTGATGTTTTGGTCCCTAGGTGACGGTGAGGTTGATGATAGCCTTAGCACTAGTGAACGATGAGTGAGGTTAGCCATAGAGCTATGACCGGTGTGTTGATGTTGTCTAGGTGAAATAGACGATGGTGTGTTGATGTTGTCTAGGTGAAATAGACGACGGTGTGATGATGTCTAGGTGAAATTAGACGATGGTGTAATGATGGATATTGGGGGCTTCAGCCTGCATATCAAAGTGACGGTGTAGTGACGGTGTTAGTGCATTCATAAAGTGATTGTTTGTGGGTGATGCATACCATTAAGCCGGAGACGGTATTGCATGCATACTATTAAGCCGGAGACGGTATCATTAAGCTGGAGTCGATGCCTTATGCATTGTATCATTAAGCCGAAGTCGATATCATTAAGCCGGAGTCGGAATCCCATGTGTTGTTCCATTAAGCCGGAGTCGGAATCATATGTATTGTTCTATTAAGCCGTAGTCGGAATCATATGTATTGTACCATTAAGCCGGAGACGATACCATATGCATTATACCCTTGGTGATTGGGTTGCATTCATTGCATATATTCATGCGTTTGGTGTTGTGTCTTATTGACTATGAGAGGATGTGTTATAATTTGAGGTTGTGTGTCTGGTTGTTGAGCTGAGGTGTTCTAACTTGATGTGGTGTGTTTGTTTACTAAGTTGAGGTGTTTTTAGTTGTCTTCTCTAATATAATATATATCATACACCCTATTATATGTGTTTAGAGACTCACCCTTCTGCTTTTATGTTGCTTCTTATGTCGGCAACGTGCAGGTGTGCCCGAGTGAAGGTCCGTCCTTACTTAGTATAGCTATGGCGTCATTGCTCTGATATGTAGCACTGGGGGGCCGAGTAGTATAGTGGTCGTTTTGATTTAGTTATTGCACTGTAACTGGATGTTGTTATGAAACATGTTTTATCCCGCTGTGATGTAAACTAAAACATTGATTTTGTGGGCTCATCCCTTTGGCCGAGGTACTATATATCATACTTTCGCTTGTGTAATGCGTCATTGATGTTTAGTTGGTTTTCATGAAGCAAATGTAGCGCTCTCTTGTGAGTGGTTTTGAAAACTCTGATTTTAAAAATTAAATAGTAGTTAGTTAGTAAGGGGGTGTTACATTAGTGGTATCAGAGCAAAAGTTTGGTGTGTCCGACCAAGTTGTTGAGTCTTGAGTTTCCTAATCCTCGAGTCTTGTGGCTCGTTCTGAATTGATCTTGTTTGAGTGATTAGTGAGATGGCTGGAAGAGCTGGGAGGAATGACGATGCCATTGCTGCTGCGTTAGAGGCGATGGCGAATGCTGTGGGAAATCAGCAAGCTGTCGGGGATGTTGGAGCTCGGAGATTAGCTACCTTTCCGAGGGAGAACCCTCCTACTTTCAAGGGGAGGTATGACCCCGATGGAGCTCTTGCATTGTTGAAGGAGATTGAGAGAATTTTTCGTGTTATGGATTGTACGACTGCTCAGAAGGTGAGGTATGGTACTCACATGTTAGCCGAGGAGGCCGACGATTGGTGGCTTGAAGTTCTTGAGAGGTTGGAAGATGCTGGTGAAGGGATCACGTGGGACGTCTTCAAGAGGGAATTTATGAGGAAGTATTACCCTGAAGATGTTCGGGGCAAGAAAGAGATGAAATTTCTAGAATTGAAGCAGGGGGACAAGTCGGTGGCCGAGTATGCGGCGAAGTTTGTAGAGTTGGTTAAGTTCTACCCTCACTACAATGGTGCTACTGCTGAATTCTAAGTGTATCAAGTTTGAAAATGGCCTGAGGCCTGAAATCAAGAAGGCAATTGGGTACCAAAAGATCAGAGTGTTTGCCGAGTTGGTTGACAGTTGCAGAATTTTTGAGGAGGATAGCAATGTGCATTCTAGGGTGATAAAGGACAGGAGGGATCAGTCTCAACATCGTGGTAAGCCTTATGAAGTTTCTGAAGGCAAGGGCAAGTCAAAAGTTGGTTCGGGTCAGAGGCCTAGTGGGGGAGATGCTCCTGCTAGCGTAGTGTGTTTCAAGTGCGGGTTGCCTGGTCACAGGAGGAGTGAGTGCAAGATTGGTGAGAAGAGGTGTTACCGGTGTGGCAAGGAGGGTCACCTAGCTGCTGATTGTGAACGCAAGGACGTGACTTGTTTCAACTGTGGTGAGACAGGTCACATTAGCACCAAGTGTTCTAGGTCGAAGAGAGAGAAGAGTGGTGGAAAGGTGTTTGCTCTCGCAGGATCCGAGGTGGTTTATGAGAGGAGAGGTACATGTTTTAGTAATGGTATTCCTTTGAATTGTTATTGTTAATTTGATTTGTTTGCCATTGGATGGGTTGGATGTTATCCTTGGTATGGACTGGTTAGTGGGTAACCATGTTCATATTAATTACTTTTAGTTGTTTGTGACTGCTTTTTGTATTGGTGAAGTATGTGTGATTGGAAGGGTTTTAACGACGTCAAAAGAGTGGGACTCATGACGACGCCTTCGTACTCTAGACTGCGTTAAAAGTCCTTCAATGTGAAAGTGTAAATTTGGAAAAGACGTAGTTTTGTGACCTTAACTAATTGGATGTGTGAGTGATGAATCCCCATCACATGATGGTTTTTAGTATGAAAAAGAGGATTTTATGTGAAGATTTTAATGAATGTAGGGAAAATGGCAACACGAAAAGAGTAAATTGGGCTAGTTGAAATTGATTTGCTTTGCAGTGTTTACGCTTGGTTTTTGTGGTGTTTTTGTGCCCCAGGACTAGGTGAAAGGAAGAACGAAGAAATGCAAGCAAGCGGACGAAAAAGTGCCAAGGAATGAGCTTATACTGCTGAAGTCGCGAAGTGAGCGCTGGAGCGCGCGATGAGGCGCCAAAGAGTGCAGGAAATAAAAGTCTGCCCATTCGCGCTCCACTCGCATGGCGCGCCGGTGAGGCGCGAGTTCATCATGAGCGTCCTCCAATCGATTGCGCTTAAGTGGCGCCGAGCGCGCAATGAGGCGGCGCGATCGGCTGAAAAACACGATAAAACACGCAAAAGCTGCGTTTTTGAGGGATCTTCTGACTTTTGGACGAATTGGAACCCTAGCACACCAGAGAGAGTTGGTTGCAGCTGCTGACCATCGAAGAATCAAGCCTTGGGAACAAGAATTGAGACTTCGAATGTCATCATCATCATCATCGTTATTCTCTTGTAATTCCCTCTTTCCCTTATCTTTGATCATGTGTAACTAAACCCCAATGTTAGGGATGGATAAATTTTGATGTAGTGTTATTGTTGCTGATTTAAGTTGATGTTATTCATGTTCTTTCCTCATTTGTGAATTGATTTTCTGGGCTTAAACATTTCTATGGTTGGAAAATTGTAGAATTCATCTTTATTCAATGATCAAATGGGAATTTTATCGTTTGAATGTTTGAATGTCAATTCCTTCAATTTGTAGCTTAGGAATAATCTATGAATTGATGTATGTTGCGAATCCTTGTGGTTATTGCTTGTTGTTAGTAGACGTGCTTAAGGAATTAGGGCTTTTATTAATGAACAAAGGATTATTCACCTAAGGGATTAGGGCTTGGTTAGGATTGTGGATTCAATAGCAAAGGAGAGAAAGATTATCTTTTGGAAATAAATCGGTGACAATAGCATGAAATTGAAAGGCGTTCATCCCTAGCATCTTCTCATTATATTCTTCTCAAGCGTGTTTAGTTTCTCGTAATAGTTAATTGTCTTACCTTCGAGCTTCAGAGCTCAACCATATCTACCAAACTCTATTTAAATTTGGTTCACATTAGTCGTTGTTAGCGTAATTAGTAATTGAATTCGATCCCTGAGGACGATATCCGGTTTTTACCGATTTTATTACTTGAACGATTTGGTACACTTGCCAATATCTTAACAGTGAGTACGAGGGACTAATCACCCCAGTAACTCATCCCAATGAAAGAGGCGACAATAACTCGTGGTTATTATACCTTTTGGATATGTACAAATTTTAACTTGGTTAAATGAGTGGTGTGTGCAAGTTTGGTTGACTCTTAAATTTTTAGATAAATAGGTGCTTTAAGGATGATTGTGTTTTGAATTTGGGGGTTGATAGTTGGGAGCAGGAATAAGATTGAGGGAATTGGTGTATTCGTATAATTGGTGAGATTTTCGAGGACGAAAATATTCTAAGTGTGGGAGAGTTGTAACGCCCCAAAAATAATTCAATTATTTATTTAGTTGAGTTATTTAAGGCTTACAACATTTTGCTAAGTCAAAGGATTAATTTGGAGTTTTATGGTGTTTAGGAGGTATTTGATTTAAATGAGGATGATTGTTAGAAAAAAGTAAGTGGTAATTTAATTAAAAGAGGGAGTAGTGCAAGTAGTGGAGGAGGTGAGAATAGAGGCCCATGATCCATTAGAGGCCCATGACCCATTTGGAAGTCCATATTCATGCTTTAAGTGATGTTGTCGAAGGGGAGACATTCACTTTCAACAAAATATCAAAGAAAAGTCAAAGAGGAAAGTAAGAGAGAGAGAGTGGTAGGTGAGATAGCTTCTAGAGAGAGGAAGAGAAATCTTGGCGTGGAAGAGCTCAAAATCAAGAAAGAGGAGCTGATTGTTGGGGGATCTTGAAGATTTGATAGAAATAGTACTTAGTCTTCAACAGATTGAGGTAAGGGGGCTCTCTTTCATCTATAATAGAGTATATGATGAGTGTTATGTGTGAGTTAGACTCTAGAATCGATGTTTGAGCTGTTTGTGTTGTTTGTTGTGTGATTGTTGTTGTGTTTGTTTCACTTTGGTGAAGTTTTGATGTGTTATTGATGAGTTGGTCATATGAGAGACTTAGGAGAAAAATGGGAGCTGAGGAACCCTCAGTCCCAGAGCGTTATTGTTGGTGTTGGGCCTTGTTGAGTACTTTGATGTGTGTTGAACAATTTCAAATGAATAGGTGTTGTCTTAGTTGTGTTTAAATTTGGATCGAGTAAGAGAATCAAAGAGAAGAGGAAGATGAAGATTAGGTGCCTAGTGCGCCATTTTGGAGTGAATCTGATTTACTAAGCGTAGATACGTTGAAGTAGATGGGAGTTAACGTGTAGGCGACAAGGGGTAGTAGCCGAGAAGCATAAGTGTGTCAGCGTAGGCGCGCGTCGTAGTATATGTGCGTCGAAGTAGGAGTGTGCCGAGAAGAGTGGGTGTGTTGAAGTGTTGTATGTGTGTGTCGTAGATTGCGTGTGTCAACGTATGTAAGTGCCGAGGTAGTATAGCCGAGTTAGTGTAGTACTGGGGTGGGTAATGGTTAAGTGAGGAGCGACAAGGTGATTGATGGTCAAGTGAGGTAGTGTAGCCGAGGTGAAGTGTTGGGCTTAGGTGTGGAGTGCCTAAGTTTAGTAACCGAGGTGAAGTGTTGTGCTTAGATCTGGAGTGCCTAAGTGTAGTAGCCGAGGTGAAGTGTTGTGCTTAAGTGTGGTGTGCTTAAGTGTAGTGTAACTGAGGTGAGTGATGATGAAGTGAGGTGATGTAGAGTATATGTTGCGCCCCGAAAAATCCGGTTTGGACTTTTCAGTTTGACAACGTGAAAATAGTAGAGCCGCCACCAATATTTATTTAGGAAAACATTGAAAAAACCTTTTTTAGGAAAGCGGGTGGTCTTTCGAAAACTTAGAGATGTAGGTTCGGGGGTCGGTTGTGCATGGGGAAGGTATTAGCACCCCACACGCCCTTTCTACCGAAAGGGAACCATTAACTTGATGTGGTTTTGAAATGTTTGATTTGAAATAAATCGTTCTACTTCTTTTCTTTTCTTTTCTTTTGAGAAATTGTTTTATTAAAAAAAACAGGGAACAAGAAATATTTTTGGTATCTTTGAAAAGCTGAACAAAACAAAGATTTTTTGAAAAGGGTGCTTGACGGGACATGAACCCGGCCCCACGCACTTCACGGGATGGGGATCAAAGCTACGTAGTTCTTGGTTTTACGGTTTTTGAAAGTGTGCTTGACGGGACATGAACCCGGTCCTACGTACCCTCATCGGCTGAGGGATCAAAGCTACGTAGTTCTCGTTTTGCGTCTGAAAATGGCTTAGGGGTTTAAGTTTTGGAGTTTTTGAAATAAGACTCGAGTGTTCTCGAACACCAAACAAGCAAAGGCTTCGAGTGGCATTCAATACTAACTCGAAAGAAAAAAGAGAGTTGGAACCGGTAATCAAACAAGCAATGGCTTCGAGTGATTACAAGTGACAACGTTGTATTATTCCTTTTGAAAACGGTTGTGAGCCTCAATGATGATTATCACTAATAGTCCGTGTTATTTTGGGAATTTGAATTTGTTTTTGTTGTTTAATTAATGTGTGGGAGCTTTCATAATAGTCAAACAAGCAAAGGCTTCGAGTGACTATCACTAATAACTCCTCATTAGCGATCAAACAAGCAACGGCTTCGAGTGATGGCTAATGATTTGTTTAGAAAAACGCCTTAGGGTTTTTATTTGAAAACATTTAAATTTGGGTTTGAAAAGAAGTAGAACATTACAAATCCTTTTTCAAGTCAAAACCGAGACAACAATGAGAGCATAAGCAAAGCAAACATAAAGAGTATTTACAAGTTGCCATGAACAATTGAATACATGAGTAGGCGAGCATGTGGATGCATGAATATACAATTATAGAATGTAAGGCATAACATTATTGAATGCATGATTAGGCAAGTATATGAATGCATGAGCATACAATTGTGGAATGCAAGGCATAACATTATTGAATGCATGATTAGGCAAGTGTATGAATGCATGATTATACAATAATGAATGCAAGACATGAAATTAATATATGCATGAGCATTTAAGAGAGTATTAAAATGCAAGAGATATAAGCTCATATGAGTGCATGAATGATGAGATGCAAAAATGTAAAAATGTTTTGGGTATTTTTGCAAATAGACATGTAGTAAAACTTTTAGTAAAAAGTTAATGAGTGGTAAAGTAAAAATGCATGAGGTGAATGGTAATTATTTAATGAGATAGTAAAGTAAAAAGTAAAAATGTTTTTTTACTTTTTTAGTAAAATGCTAATGAGTGGTAAAGTAAAAATGAAAATGAGTGGTAAAAAGGTTAAAAACATATTAACACAATTATACTCATTTATACAAGATCAACAACACATGTTAAGCACAAAAGTGAGCATCAAAGAGGCTCTATGGCCGAAACCATACATGAACATAAACAACAAGTTTTTTCATGCCAAAACTCATAGCCAACACATAGAACAAAACCATGCAAATTAAACACATCAAGCATTTATTTACAAAAAAAATCAAAGAGTAAAAGGAAGGCAAACAAAAACCCTAACTCTTAAGGCCTAAAACCGAACCTCCTGCATCCCTCAAGATCAAAACAAAATTCAAACTTGCAAGTTATGACATGAACAATAAGATGCATATATCACATGAAAATTCTTTATTCATGAAAAGGTGACAAAATGAGTGTGAAAAATGCAAAAACATGGTTGAAAACACAAGAACCCTCTCATCAAGGCCAAGGGTTCACTTCAAACACCCAAGGCTCCCAAAGTCCTTGACATAGTGTTTGAAATGAACCCTCTAAGCCTCTTTGAGAGAGGAAAGAGGAGTAGGAGAAAGTTTCACATGCTAAAAATTAAAAATGCAAGGGATTAGTTGTCTTACCTCAAGGATCAACTAGAAAAAGGAAAGGAGAATGCAAAAGGGGAAGCAAGATCAAAACTTGAAGGAAAACTCCAAGAAAATCTTCAAACCACAAGCTTTTGATGATGCAAAAATGAACTAGAGTAGGAGAATATGGAGATGTATGGAGTAGTAATGGATTTTTAAGATGAAAATGAAGAAAGAAATCAAGAAAATATGGTGGATGAGTGAGGAGAGGCTACGACCTTGTGAGGGAGGAGAGGAGGAGGTATGCTAGCTAGGGTAAAATAAGAGTGTGTGTATGAGAGGCTCTCTTGCTTTTGGGTTTTTATATGGGGTAAAAACTTAAAGGGTAATTAGGGTAATGTGCTTCTTGCAAACCAATAGGATTTGAGATAAATTTTGAATCAATGGTTAAGATGCAATGTCACATGGATTGAGGGTAATTAAAAGCACAAAATGAGGAGAGAGAGAGGAGCTGAAATGTGCAGCATAAGGAGTGGGGTGAAGGATAAGCTCATTTACAAAATTGTATTTTTCCATAAAGCTTATTACACAAGTGCCATTTTGATTCAAATGAAGGGTGGGGATTGTATTTCACATTTAAATGGAAGGCCATGATTTAGTACAATTTGAAAACAATAAAAATAAATGAAAATGGGGTGTATATGGCTGATATGCGCAGCTATGGAGAGTGGGAGAGTGAGTGGAATTGCAAATTGTACTATTGTACTATTCTTAACTTTTCAAAATTCAAAAGAATATAAAATATTCCATTCTAGATCATTCTTCTAAATTCATGCCATTTTGGGCCATATCCCATGATTCAATGATTGGGCTCTGAATTTTATGATCTCACCAATCCCAAAATTGATTTATTTACCCCACCTCAAAGGAAATGACCATTTTACCCTTCTATCCAAAAACTAGGTTTTTTAGGCCAAAAGGGTTTAATACTTGTGCACAAAAACAAACACAATTAGGCACAAATATTCCTCAAACAAATTATTGATGATTGTTCAATGATTTGGGACGAAACACCGTTTTTATTGTGAAATGACCAAAATGCCCTTTCCCCTTAAAAAAACCCTAGTTTTTTTGCCCGAAACACATTTCCACTTCAAAAATGATTTTTCACCCTAGTAGTGACCTCTAATACCTCAAAAAGGCATGTTGAATGACTTGTCCTGAGAAATTGTCCCTTATTTGCAAAATGACCAAAATACCCTTTTGCACTGAAAAACCCTAATTTGTCTAAGAAATGCATTCTAACTCAAAAAATGATTTTAGAAACTTTGAAATGATTTTTTAGAAAACTAGATGCAATGCATGATGCTCTCTCCTCCTCTATTTATTTATTTTTTTGGGGAAAATTAGGGTTTTGACCTAAGCCAGACAAAATTGGGGTATGACAGCTGCCCCTCTTTATCTGGATTTTAACAAGGAATATGAATTGGCCGAAACATATTCCGAGGCAAAATAGAGATAAAGAATTCAGAAATTATACCGATTTTGTCTACTTAGGGAAAAACCCGAATTTTCTTCTTCTTCTTTTTTTTTTGGGTGAATGGGTGCCAGCCAGAAATGACTGTAACGAATGAAGTGCTAACCCTTAGTAAGCTAACAAAAACAGGAAATAAATTGGTGCCCACCCTCAGGCGGCAAAAGCAAGAAGTAAATTGGTTCCAACCCTCGGGTGGCATAAACAGCAAGAAATAAAGCGGTAAATAAAACAGTAAAGAAGGTAATAGTAAAGAAGGAGCGCTTGCGGCTCTGAGGGAACGCTTGGGCTCTGAAGGAACACTTGGGCTCTGAAGGAACATTGGGCTCTGAAGGAACACTTGGGCTCTGAAGGGGGCCTACTCGAGCGGCCTGAGGCTCAATATCAACTCGTGGGATTGATACATTTTACCTTGATGGACTTACGCTGTGCTTTATACCGACACAGCTAGTCTGAAGGACTCGACGTCTGGGGGGCCGATCCGTCATGCTCCGTGATGACTTGGCGAAATGAAGGACACGAGGTCTGAAGGGCCGATCCGTCATGCTCCGTGATGACTTGGCGAGATGAGGGTCTAGTTCAAAGTCGCTGCATGGACTGTTGATTTGAACTAAACTGAAGAACCCTAGAGTCTGATGATTCGTCGGTGCTCGATAACGACGGATCCGAAGGGGCGATTGGTCCCGAGGGGCGACGCGGGGTCTGAAGGATTCGCAAATCCTATTGATTGACTGATTGAGAGGGCCAATGCTGGCGTATTGAATTGAGGTACCTGCATACGTCAGTTGATGCAGGGGATGATGCATGTGGCATGGGTGCATGTTATGCAAAGGCATGTTATGCAGGGGCATGTTATGTGAGTGCATGCAATGCTTATGATTTTGGTGTGATGATGCATGTGATAGACTCCTTTCTTTTGTTATTTTTGTTTGATTCTTTTCCGACCAGCTTTCTGTTTTCTGGTTATTTATTTTTCATGTTTTTTTTTTCGATCAGCTTTCTTTTTTCTGACCGTTCATTTTTGCTTTTTGACAAAGGCTTATTCTTTTACTGGTTCAACCGACTCCCGATACTCCTGGCACGAGACTGAGAGGCCAATGGAAACTGCAGGGCTCATGAATCAAACGCAAGTTTGTTTTATGGTTTGCCATCCGGAATGGTTTATGAGTGCAACTTTCTTTGCAAGATTAATTTTCTTTGGGAAATTGCTTGTTTCCCGTGACTTTTAAAGATTTCACAATGATTTGTAATGCTCTATGATGTATCCACATGTTTTACAGTTCAGGATCGCCATCATCATAAAACGCTTATTTTGAGCAGAAAAAGCAGAAATATCAACAAACAAGACATGAGAAAAGTTGAGCTTTATTGATGTGGAAGCCGATCGTACAGAACGTTACGACGACTGTTTAGTACATTTGAAAGTTTTAAACTACAAAAAGACACGAAAACAAAAGAGAAGCTAATTTCTGACTGTCCGTCTCTGTGGAGCAGTGCCGACATCTGTGTCCTTGACCTTGATCACTCCCTCATTCAAGTCTTCGGGGGAGTTGTATGCCTTTATTTACTTTTCATGCCCAAGTTTTCTGACCCTAATTTTTTCCTGGATCGCCCTTTGCGGGTTTTCAATCCACCGGGTCGCTCTGATTTTGCCTAGGCCGCCCTTTCGGGTTTTCAACCTAGCGAGCTAATTCTTGCTTGGCTCGTCTTTCTCTTTTTTCGCTTATTTCTTTCAGGCATAATACTTCTTCACTGAGTCTGAATTGACTGGGTTCTTGAGATCTTCTCCATCCATGTTGGTGAGTATCAGCGCTCCTCTAGAAAAGGCTTTCTTGACTACATACGGGCCATCATAAGTGGGCGTCCATTTCCCTCGGGGGTCACTCTGAATAGGCAGAATCTTCTTGATTACTAAATCTCCCTCATTGAATTCACGTGGCCGGACTTTCTTGTCGAAGGCAGTTTTCATCCTCTGCTGATATAGTTGCCCATGACACAAAGCTGCAATTCTTTTCTCTTCAATGAGATTTAATTGGTCCAGACGGGCCTGTACCCACTCTGCTTCTTCCAACTTGGTTTCCATTAATACCCGCAGGGAAGGTATTTCAACCTCAATGGGAAGTACTGCTTCTGACCCGTATACCAGGGAAAAGGGGGTTGCCCCAGTCGATGTACGCACCGAGGTACGATAGCCATGCAAGGCGAAAGGGAGCATTTTATGCCAGTCTTTGTAGGTTACCACCATTTTCTGCACTATTTTCTTGATATTTTTGTTGGCTGCTTCAACTGCCCCATTCATCTTTGGGCGGTAGGGAGAGGAATTATGATGCTGAATTTTGAATTCTTTGCATAGGTCCTTCATCATTTTTTGTTTTAGGTTCTTCGCCGTTATCCGTGATGATCTTGTAGGGAAGACCATATCGGCAAATCGAGATCTTTCTTCACAAATTTGGCAACCATCGAATCGGGTTATCTTTGGAGTACGGCGGCTTCAACCCATTTTGTGAAATAGTCAATGGCGACCATGATGAAACGATGCCCATTTGATGCTTTGGGTTCAATTGGACCTATGACGTCCATGCCCCACATTGAGAACGGCCAAGATGCAGTCAGAACGCTTAGTTTGGCAGGCGGCACATGGATATGATCAGCATAGATCTGGCATTTGTGGCACTTTCTTACAAAGCTATAACAGTCTGATTCCATCTGGAGCCAGTAATAACCCGCCCTTAAGATTTTTCTAGCCATGGTGTGCCCGCTGGAATGGGTTCCGAACGAGCCTTCATGCACATCTCTCATGATTCTCTCAGCTTCTTCTTTGGCAACACACCTCAGGAGAACCATATCATAGTTTCTTTTGTAGAGAACTTCACCACTCAAGAAGAAATTCCTTGACAACCTTCTGAGAGTTCTCCTATCATTCTCTGATGCCCTCGGTGGGTATTCTCGGTTAGCGATGTACTGCTTGATGTCATGGTACCAAGGCTTCTCGTCGGGCTCTTCATCTATTCTTTGTCGCGAAGAGTGATGCGCAGCGAGCCGATCTTTGAATTCGATATTGGTCAAGCTCTTGTCACGATTAACATTGAACATAGAAAGCAGTGTTGCCACGCGTCGCCAACCGGTTTTCACCTCGAGGATATGCTTGAAGGTGATCTCGTCAAAGGACTTCATCAACTCTTGCGGTAATCACAATAAGGAATCAGTTTGGGATCTCTGGTCTCCCAATCGCCTCTTACTTGATGAATAACCAGGGCTGAGTCCCCATACACATCTAGCCTTTTAACATTCCAATCTAGGGCTGCTTGAACACCTAGGATGCACGCTTTCATACTCGCTATGTTATTTGTGACATAGAAGCTCGATCTTCTGCAATGTGACGAGAATGAAAGCGGTTGTCGGGAGATATCAACACAAAGACACGCCCGTGCCCCCATACATTTGACGCACCGTCGAATATCATTCTCCATCTTTCACTTTCATGGGACTTCCCCTCGTCGAACAGTGCCATGATGTCTTCATCGGGAAAATCATGCCGCATTGGCTGGTAGTCCGGAATCGGCTGACATGCCAAATATTCAGCGAGTGCGCTACCTTTAACTGCCTTTTGTGTGACATACAGGATATCGTATTCTGATAATTGCATCTGCCACCGGGCAATTCGTCCTGTGAGAGCTGGCTTCTCAAATATGTACTTGATTGGATCCATTTTTGACACCAACCAAGTTGTGTGACTCAAAGATGTCTTGCGCCTTAAGCGATGAGCGCCCAAACTAAAGCACTAACAGTCTTTTCCAAAGATAGAATATCTTGTCTCACGATCGGTGAACTTTTTGCTTAGATAGTATATGGCATGCTCCTTTTTCCCGGATTCATCGTGCTGCCCCAACACACAGCCCATTGAGTTTTCTAGCACTGTAAGGTATAAGATGAGAGGCATGCCTGACACAGGTGGCATTAAGACTTGTGGATTCTGCAAGTACACCTTGATTTTCTCGAAGGCAGCTTGACACTGATCATTCCACTTCAACTCTTGACTTTTGCATAGCAATTTGAAGATTGGCTCACAAGTAGCAGTCAGCTGGAAGATGAATCGAGAGATGTAATTCAACCTTCCGAGGAAACCACGGACTTCTTTCTCTGTTTTGGGTACCGGCATCTTGAGGATGGCTTTTACTTTGTCTGGATCCACCTCAATTCCCTTTTGGCTGACAATGAAGCCTAACAACTTCCCTGATCTCACCCCAAACGTGCACTTGGCTGGGTTTAACTTGAGTTTATATTTCCTCAACCGTTCAAAGAGCTTCTGCAGATTGACAATATGCTCCTCGTCGGTTTTAGATTTTGCGATCATGTCATCAACATAAACCTCAATCTCTTTATGCATCATATCATGGAATAAAGTAACCATGGCCCTCTGATAGGTTGCGCCAGCATTCTTCAATCCGAATGGAATGACCTTATAACAGAATGTTCTCCAAGGTGTTATGAAAGTTGTCTTTTCCATGTCCTCAGGGTCCATTTTGATCTGATTATATCCCGAATATCCATCCATGAAGGAGAATAACGAGTGTTGAGTCATCATGCCCACTAAGACATCAATGTGAGGCAAAGGAAAATCGTCCTTAGGGCTAGCAGTTCGGATCTCTGTGTAATCAACGCACATTCTGACCTTCCCATCCTTTTTGGGAACTGGGACAATATTGGCAACCCACTGCGGGTATTTGGCCACTGCTAGGAACCCTGCATCAAATTGCTTCTTCACTTCATCTCTGATTTTGAGGGACATTTCTGGTTTCATCCTTCTCAATTTCTGTTTGACAGGTGGGCATCAGGGCTTGGATCGGTAGCTTGTGTACCACAATGTCGGTGTCCAACCCGGGCATATCTTGGTATGACCATGCAAACACATCCACGTAATCGCGCAACAGCTGAACCAACTTTATGCGATCTTCGTCATTCATGGTGGTACCCACTTTGACCTCTTTCTTATTCTCAGTTGTACCCAGGTTGATCACTTCAGTAGATTCTTCGTGCGGCTGAATTACCCTTTCTTCTTGTTTCATTAACCTCAAAAGTTCGAGGAGAGTTCCCGGTCTTCTTCAACATCCCCTCGGCTGATTGATGGGGTGATCAAAGTCAAAAGGTGGACTATCGACACCTTTGTCATTTTCAGAGACTATTCTTTGTGGATCCGCATTTTTGCCGGGCGAAAGAAGCGAGAATGAAAAGCGAAACAAGCAGACAAACAAATAATAAAGCGAGAAAAGACTCATGCAATGAAGAGAAAATGATCTTTATTGATTGGGAAATTCAAAACAAACGTTTTTATTGATGATGATGATTTTGAAAATAAAAACACGTGTTCCCTAACAACTGGTCATATGGCCTTGGGCGAGCCACGTGGTTGCATTACAAATGATTACTTTAAATTAAAAGTCACGGGAGAATCAAGTGACCTTCCAATTCTTTAATTCTTCACCGATACATAGCAACGACGAACTGCACTCGCCCCACCCTCTTCGACTCGTAACCATCCTTGATGACAAAGCAATTTGGTCGGGATCCCACAAACCAAAGACTCACAAAACTCGATTGATGTCGCAAATTGGGATCCCTCGGGGCCATGGGTCTTCGCCTCTGGATTTGGCTAACCATCCGCGCTTTCGTTAAATCCCGCCATTTTCCTCCTTTCCTCCTCACTTGGAGTATATCCCAGCCCGCAACGGTCTTTGTTTTTCTTCAGTTGGATGGGAGCTAGAATCCCTTGACCAGACTTTCCCAAGCCAGAACCAAACTTGTATCCTTGGGCTAACATAATTTTGGCAACCATCTCCTCCTCTTTGGTTCTCCCAAATACTGCATTGGCGATCTCCAAGGACTGAAAGGCTGTTTCCAAAGACTCTTCAGCGGCTTCCACATATTTGAATTCTGATGGCTTATTAACCAGAGTCTCTTCTTCACCAAACACTACCACAACCTTGTCATCAATCATGAATTTGACCCGTTGGTGTAGAGAAGAAGGGATTGCCCCAGCCATGTGGATCCAGGGTCTTCCTAGCAGACAGCTATATGAAGATGTGATGTCCATGATTTGGAAATTGATACAGAAAACATCAGGACCAATCTGGATGGGAAATTCCATCTCTCCTAGCACTTCCTTTTTGGATCCATCAAATGCTCGCACTAGCGTCGAACTTGGCTTCATGTAGGAGCAATCAACATCTAGCTTGTCCATAGTTGACTTGGCATTACATTCGGTGAAGACCCATTGTCAATCAAGACTCGCCAAAGACATAGTCCCCACTCTTTCATCGAGATATGAAGAGCTTGATTGTGTTCTTTTCCGCTCGAAGGTAACTCATCATCAAGAAATGTTAGGTGATTTGCAACCACCACATTCCGACAATTCCATCAAATTGATTCACCGAGATGTCCTCTCGCAACATGAGCCTCACCGAGAACTTTCATCGAGTACGTTTACGTGTGCTTCCGAATCGAGCAATGGTGATAGCATGGATATCTTTGATGGCATCTGTTTCTGCTGATCAACCACTCTATAATCACTTTGCCGAATGATCTTCAGGAATTCATTTGCCTCTTTTTCCATTACCTTTTCTGGAGCAACCTCTGACTCCTTGTCCTTTTCTTTACAGCCCCTTTGTTCAGCCTCTCTAGATGTTTCTGCCCGGAGGGTTTCTGGAGCATACACCCTTCCGCTTCTTGTGATCCCACTTGATCCCGCTATGTTGGTTACAGTGGTAGCGCTAGGAGAGCATTCTGCTGTATATTTCCAGGGGACTGCCTTATTTGACTCATAACGAAATGGAGCTGGTACTTCAATCACTATTGGCTGAGCATTTGCCCGCACCAATCTAGGATTGAAATTGTAAGGAATTTCAATGGGCTTTCTAATTCCTCTATCATTGTCGGGGTATAGCGTCCACACCTCTTCAGATTCAAAACTATCCATGATGACAGCCACTTGGCTGTGTTGCTCATCTTCTTCATCCCATCCCGTAGGCTGGATATCTTCTATTCGGATTCGAGCACTCTCTGGAGCATCATATCTGACCAATTAATCAAACTTTCCACTAGGCTCTCCTAGGGTATCCCAACATCCCTCCTTTGTCATGGTGACAACCACTTGGTTGTGCTGCTCATCCTCTTCATCCCATCTCGTAGGCTAGATATCTTCTATTCGGATTCGAGCACTTTCAGGAGCATCATATCTGACCAAGTAATCAAACTTTCCACTAGGCTCCCCTAGGGTATCCCAACATTCATTTTTTGTAGGCACTACTGTTATGTCCTCAATGATTTCTTCTTTGCATGAGGAGGGGACTGGGTCTTCAGTGACTTTTGGTCGAGCCCTGACTTGAACCATTCTTGGATCAGGACCGCGCAGAACTTCAACTGTCTTTTTAGTCTTCCTACCACTGTCAGAATATAGAGTTAACACTTCATCTTCCATACCATGAGTTCCTACCTGGACCACATACCGATCCATCAAGTCCTGCAGGATCATCTTGAAGCTTTCACAATCTCCCACACACAAAGAGTCAGCACACCCTTCTTCGTGGCAACACCCTTTTTTAACAACCTCAGCCCGGCATAACTCAGCGTAAATGACACTTAGAGGAGTCTTGATCTCGTGCACTTTCTTTACCAATCACCCACCAGAACTTTCTATAGCGTTGGTAGCTGGCCTCTGATGACCCGGCAATGGGTTGGTTGTTGTATTCGGGCTGTTCTGCTTGAATGAGATCCAACTAGCGTCTATCAGATCTTGCACCACATGCTTACGAATATTCCCATATGCCTGATCAAAGGAGTCTCTCTCAATCGGGCCCATAAGAGCTGCACATTGTCTCAAACTTCCGATGTCAACCTTCTTCACAATTGGGAAGCGAGAAGTGAGTGAAGTCATGCCGTTCGATTCCATTCTGATGCACCTATGACAAGACGGTACATTATTCGGTGATCCCCGGCAAGCAAATGCAAATGAAATGTAGTGTGAATGCAAATGTTTACAACATTTAGTTTTAATGAATTTGGCATGATGCGATTATGATATGAATGATGCATGTGGAGATGATAAAAGTGATGCGTATGGACGGAGGTTCAAAAGTTTAGGAGACACACCGCATGCCGCCTCACACAATGGTTTATTTGGAAAAGGAAAATATTTTGTATTTTCTTGGAAAGTTTTTGAAAAAGCTCCTTTTTGAAGAAGACATGCCCTAAATTACCATGCAGCACACAATTCGTATGCCCTCGTGTCCTACAAAGGTGGGAATCTTAAGTTCTAGGGAAACTTCAAAGGTTCCTCCCATGTAGCTCTAATTCACACCCTCACAATGGCTTATCGAAGCTATAGAATCCTCATGCTGATACCCACAAATGTAGAATGCTACCAAGTGTGAGGCGTCATGAGAAAGCATACTCCGATTGATACTTTCATGAGTATCAGACAGACAAAGGTCTTGAATGACAGTCACTAATCGCCTCCACTCTCCTAAGTGTTTGTTGGATCCGGGTATAGGAGCCCACTCATAGTACACAAATCATAAGGTGTGAAAGTGTGTGATCGAGGACATACTTCCTAAAATCTACCCATCCCCACCTGCAAGGAAAACCAAAACAGTCCAGACAAAAAGGTCGTCTACCCTAGGGTTCAACATGCATACATCATTTCAATATACAAACCATCCTAATAAGTCAACAGTAATTACACGCATTGTTTACCTCAAGAAAGGGAGCTAAGAAGAAGGGGACATAATAGAATAGAATGGGGGAAATGCATGCTTTACCTCAAGAAAAAGGAGCGAAGAAGAGGGGACATGGGAATTGAGGAATGCATGCATAAACATAACCATAGGCATACAAAAGAAGAGAAAAGAAAAAGAAAAGGAAGAGATAGAACATAGTTTCAAATCAAACAATTTAAACCACATCAAATTAATTAGGCTTGACCCTCATCTCTCTTTAGATAAATAAATAAAGAAAGAAAGTCCCCAGTGGAGTCGCCAGCTGTTGCGCCCCGAAAAATCCGGTTTGGACTTTTCAGTTTGACAACGTGAAAATAGTAGAGCCGCCACCAATATTTATTTAGGAAAACATTGAAAAAACCTTTTTTTAGGAAAGCGGGTGGTCTTTCGAAAACTTAGAGATGTAGGTTCGGGGGTCGGTTGCGCATGGGGAAGGTATTAGCACCCCACACGCCCTTTCTACCGAAAGTGAACGATTAACTTGATGTGGTTTTGAAATGTTTGATTTGAAATAAATCGTTCTACTTCTTTTCTTTTCTTTTCTTTTGAGAAATTGTTTTATTAAAAAAAACAGGGAACAAGAAATATTTTTGGTATCTTTGAAAAGCTGAACAAAACAACGATTTTTTGAAAAGGGTGCTTGACGGGACATGAACCCGGTCCTACGTACCCTCACTGGGATGGGGGATCAAAGCTACGTAGTTCTTGGTTTTACGGTTTTTTGAAAGTGTGCTTGACGGGACATGAACCCGGTCCTACGCATACCTCACCTACCGTGAGGATCAAAGCTACGTAGTTCTCGTTTTGCGTTTGAAAACGGCTTAGGGGTTTAAGTTTTGGAGTTTTTGAAATAAGACTCGAGTGTTCTCGAACACCAAACAAGCAAAGGCTTCGAGTGGCATTCAATACTAACTCGAAAGAAAAAAGAGAGTTGGAACCGGTAATCAAACAAGCAATGGCTTCGAGTGATTACAAGTGACAACGTTGTATTATTCCTTTTGAAAACGGTTGTGAGCCTCAATGATGATTATCACTAATAGCCCGTGTTATTTTGGGAATTTGAATTTGTTTTTGTTGTTTAATTAATGTGTGGGAGCTTTCATAATAGTCAAACAAGCAAAGGCTTCGAGTGACTATCACTAATAACTCCTCATTAGCGATCAAACAAGCAACGGCTTCGAGTGATGGCTAATGATTTGTTTAGAAAAACGCCTTAGGGTTTTTATTTGAAAACATTTAAATTTGGGTTTGAAAAGAAGTAGAACATTACAAATCCTTTTTCAAGTCAAAACCGAGACAACAATGAGAGCATAAGCAAAGCAAACATAAAGAGTATTTACAAGTTGTCATGAACAATTGAATACATGAGTGGGTGAGCATGTGGATGCATGAATATACAATTATAGAATGTAAGGCATAACATTATTGAATGCATGATTAGGCAAGTATATGAACGCATGAGCATACAATTGTGGAATGCAAGGCATAGCATTATTGAATGCATGATTAGGCAAGTGTATGAATGCATGATTATACAATAATGAATGCAAGACATGAAATTAATGTATGCATGAGCATTTAAGAGAGTATTAAAATGCAAGAGATATAAGCTCATATGAGTGCATGAATGATGAGATGCAAAAATGTAAAAATGTTTTGGGTATTTTGCAAATAGACATGTAGTAAAACTTTTAGTAAAAAGTTAATGAGTGGTAAAGTAAAAATGCATGAGGTGAATGGTAATTATTTAATGAGATAGTAAAGTAAAAAGTAAAAATGTTTTTTTACTTTTTTAGTAAAATGCTAATGAGTGGTAAAGTAAAAATGAAAATGAGTGGTAAAAAGGTTAAAAACATATTAACACAATTATACTCATTTATACAAGATCAACAACACATGTTAAGCACAAAAGTGAGCATCAAAGAGGCTCTATGGCCGAAACCATACATGAACATAAACAACAAGTTTTTTCATGCCAAAACTCATAGCCAACACATAGAACAAAACCATGCAAATTAAACACATCAAGCATTTATTTACAAAAAAAATCAAAGAGTAAAAGGAAGGCAAACAAAAACCCTAACTCTTAAGGCCTAAAACCGAACCTCCTGCATCCCTCAAGATCAAAACAAAATTCAAACTTGCAAGTTATGACATGAACAATAAGATGCATATATCACATGAAAATTCTTTATTCATGAAAAGGTGACAAAATGAGTGTGAAAAATGCAAAAACATGGTTGAAAACACAAGAACCCTCTCATCAAGGCCAAGGGTTCACTTCAAACACCCAAGGCTCCCAAAGTCCTTGACATAGTGTTTGAAATGAACCCTCTAAGCCTCTTTGAGAGAGGAAAGAGGAGTAGGAGAAAGTTTCACATGCTAAAAATTAAAAATGCAAGGGATTAGTTGTCTTACCTCAAGGATCAACTAGAAAAAGGAAAGGAGAATGCAAAAGGGGAAGCAAGATCAAAACTTGAAGGAAAACTCCAAGAAAATCTTCAAACCACAAGCTTTTGATGATGCAAAAATGAACTAGAGTAGGAGAATATGGAGATGTATGGAGTAGTAATGGATTTTTAAGATGAAAATGAAGAAAGAAATCAAGAAAATATGGTGGATGAGTGAGGAGAGGCTACGACCTTGTGAGGGAGGAGAGGAGGAGGTATGCTAGCTAGGGTAAAATAAGAGTGTGTGTATGAGAGGCTCTCTTGCTTTTGGTTTTTATATGGGGTAAAACTTAAAGGGTAATTAGGGTAATGTGCTTCTTGCAAACCAATAGGATTTGAGATAAATTTTGAATCAATGGTTAAGATGCAATGTCACATGGATTGAGGGTAATTAAAAGCACAAAATGAGGAGAGAGAGAGGAGCTGAAATGTGCAGCATAAGGAGTGGGGTGAAGGATAAGCTCATTTACAAAATTGTATTTTTCTATAAAGCTTATTACACAAGTGCCATTTTGATTCAAATGAAGGGTGGGGATTGTATTTCACATTTAAATGGAAGGCCATGATTTAGTACAATTTGAAAACAATAAAAATAAATGAAAATGGGGTGTATATGGCTGATATGCGCAGCTATGGAGAGTGGGAGAGTGAGTGGAATTGCAAATTGTACTATTGTACTATTCTTAACTTTTCAAAATTCAAAAGAATATAAAATATTCCATTCTAGATCATTCTTCTAAATTCATGCCATTTTGGGCCATATCCCATGATTCAATGATTGGGCTCTGAATTTTATGATCTCACCAATCCCAAAATTGATTTATTTACCCCACCTCAAAGGAAATGACCATTTTACCCTTCTATCCAAAAACTAGGTTTTTTAGGCCAAAAGGGTTTAATACTTGTGCACAAAAACAAACACAATTAGGCACAAATATTCCTCAAACAAATTATTGATGATTGTTCAATGATTTGGGACGAAACACCGTTTTTATTGTGAAATGACCAAAATGCCCTTTCCCCTTAAAAAACCCTAGTTTTTTTGCCCGAAACACATTTCCACTTCAAAAAAGATTTTTCACCCTAGGAGTGACCTCTAATACCTCAAAAAGGCATGTTGAATGACTTGTCCTGAGAAATTGTCCCTTATTTGCAAAATGACCAAAATACCCTTTTGCACTGAAAAACCCTAATTTGTCTAAGAAATGCATTCTAACTCAAAAAATGATTTTAGAAACTTTGAAATGATTTTTTAAAACTAGATGCAATGCATGATGCTCTCTTCTCCTCTATTTATTTATTTTTTTGGGGAAAATTAGGGTTTTGACCTAAGCCGGACAAAATTGGGGTATGACAGTATATATATGCTGAAGTGAAGTTGATGAAGTGAGGTGTATATAAGCCTAAGTGTAACCGAGTGTAGTTGTAGAGGTGAATGATGATGAGGTGTTGTTCCTAGGTGTAACCGAGGTAGTGGTAGAGGTGAATGATGATGAGGTGTTGTTCCTAAGTGTAACCGATGTGAATGATGATGAGGTGTAGTTACCTAAGTGAAGTGTCAAGGTGTAGAGTAAGTGTGCCTAAGTGTAGTTGCCGAGGTGAGGTGTTGCACTTAAGTGTGGTGTGTTCAAGTGTAGAGTAACGGAGGTGGTGTTGTAGAGGTATAGTGTGGTGCCCTAAAGTGCAGTGTAGTGTGACGAAGGGTAGTGTATGTGTGCCAAGGTGCAGAGTGAGTGTGCCGAGATGCAGAGTGAGTGTGCCGAGGTGTCGTTCTGATGCCAGGCACAGTTTTGAGTGCTGTTTGACGTCGAGTGCGTCTAAGTTGCTGAATGGTGAAGCCGGTTTGGTCCTTAGGTGATGTTTTGGTCCCTAGGTGACGGTGAGGTTGATGATAGCCTTAGCGCTAGTGAACGATGAGTGAGGTTAGCCATATAGCTATGACCGGTGTGTTGATGTTGTCTAGGTGAAATAGACGATGGTGTGTTGATGTTGTCTAGGTGAAATAGACGCGGCGGTGGTGATGATGTCTAGGTGAAATTAGACCGCGATGGTGTAATGATGGATATTGGGGGCTTCGGCCTGCATATCAAAGTGACGGTGTAGTGACGGTGTTAGTGCATTCATAAAGTGATTGTTTGTGGGTGTTGCATACCATTAAGCCGGAGACGATACTACATGCATACTATTAAGCCGGCGACGGTATCATTAAGCTGGAGTCGATGCCTTATGCATTGTATCATTAAGCCGGAGTCGATATCTTTGCATTGTTCCTTTAAGCCGGAGTCGGAATCCCATGTGTTGTTCCATTAAGCCGGAGTCGGAATCATATGTATTGTTCTATTAAGCCGGAGTCGGAATCATATGTATTGTACCATTAAGCCGGAGACGGTACCATATGCATTATACCCTTGGTGATTGGGTTGCATTCATTGCATATATTCATACGTTTGGTGTTGTGTCTTATTGACTATGAGAGGATGCGTTATAATTTGAGGTTGTGTGTCTGGTTGTTGAGCTGAGGTGTTCTAACTTGATGTGGTGTGTTTGTTTACTAGCCGAGGTGTTTTTAGTTGTCTTCTCTAATATAATATATATCATACACCCTATTATATGTGTTTAGAGACTCACCCTTCTGCTTTTATGTTGCTTGCTTATGTCCGACAGCGCGTGTGTGTGCCCGAGTGAAGGTCTGTCCTTACTCAGTATAGCTATGGCGTCATTGCTCTGATATGTAGCACTGGGGGGCCGAGTAGTATAATGGTCGTTTTGATTTAGTTATTGCACTGTAACTGGATGTTGTTATGAAACATGTTTTATCCCGCTGTGATGTAAACTAAAACATTGATTTTGTGGGCTCGTCCCTTTGGCCGAGGTGCTATATATCATACTTTCGCTTGTGTAATGCGTCATTGATGTTTAGTTGGTTTTCATGAAGCAGATGTAGCGCTCCCTTGTGAGTGGTTTTGAAAACTCTGATTTTGAAAATTAAATAGTAGTTAGTTAGTAAGGGGGTGTTACACCTCTGATTGTCAGAGCCGCTAATACCAACGGGGGAGCTTTTTTTGTGAGCGCTCATATTCCATAATAATTAGATGCGCTTGTTGTGCGGTCCTGTAGATTGGTTGGCAACAGGAGCGCCAGATTTAGGAGAGCATCTTCAAGCGTGAGGAGATCATTGATGTTACATGATGAAGACAATACTGATGATCAGGCAGAGGCCAATAACACACTGGAATTGGGCTTGCAACTTGGTTTAGCTGCCCATGACTTGGTGAAATCTTCAAGCGAATTGGTTAATCTTAGAAGGAGCAGCAGACTAAGGAAAGAGACCATGGTGGGTAAGGTTCAGAAATGACCTTTTGGCCAGGTTGGTGTGTTGTAATTCCTCTATAATGTTAAATATGATTTTTTGGAACCTTAGAGGTGTAGGGGGCTGTGGTAAATCTACTGTACTCCATAATCTGGTCCTTGATAGGTGCCCAGCTCTTATGGGTATAGTAGAAACCAAGTACTCTTCACTCAATCATCGTAGAATACGCACTTGGTGGAAGGATGACAACTTTGGATGGGAGGATGTCCCAACTAACAGCGGAAGTGGTGGGCTGATCTTAATCTGGGATCAGAGGTCTTTCAATAATTTAAGGTGTACCAAAGGTGATAGGTGGATTTGGGCTCAAGGCAAATTGAGTGAGAAAAAATTTACAGTTTCAATCGTTCTGATTTATGCCCCAAATGATAGTCATGGAAGAATCAACCTCTAGAACGAGCTAAGGTCAATAAAGTCTGCATCTTCCACCCCCTTGCTAATCATGGGAGACATCAACAAAGTTCTGCGACCGAAGGAACATAAATGTCACTCTAATGTCACTCCTAGTATGGAAGACTTTAAAGAGTGGATGGAAATGTTTAAAAGACTTGAAGTTGGTGGGATTAGATAGATCGATTTCAGACCATTGTCCCTTGATGATTGAATGTGAGGTAGAAGATTGGGGACCAAAGCCTTTTCGGAGCCTGGATGTCTTGTTCTCCAACATGAGTTTCAAGAAGCTGGTGGAGACAGATTGGAAAAACCTGCTAGAACTACCCTTTCATGAAAAACTTAAGCGGCTAAAAATGCCAATGAGGAATTGGAACAATCAGGTCTTTGGCAACCTGGACCTGAAAGTCAAGTGTTTGGAATCAGAAGCTAGTAATTTGGACATGTTGAGTGAGGAGCGAACCCTTGATGAGGTTGAGGTAGCAAGAGGTAATGCCCTTAGATCACAGCTGGGCAATTGGCTCCTACGCAAAGAACAATATTGGATGCAATTGGCATGCTCAAAAGTTATAAAAGGAAAGGATAAGAACACAAAGTACTTTCACACCATAGCTTCATTCAAAAAGAGTAGAAAATTAATAAAATCCTTAAGAGTGGAGTCCGGTGTGATAACGCAGCCCCGTGTAATAAAAGAGGAGTTCTTAAAGTATTTCAAGAACCTTTACTCAAGGGATAAGTCGGTGTGCCTTAAGCTAGCATATTATGTAGGTTATCGACTATCTGAGGATGAGGCACAAGGGTTGGAGATATTACCGTCTATGGAGGAGATCAAGAGTGCAGTTTGGGCTTGTTACTTCGCAAAAGCACCGGGGTACAATGGCTTCAACTTTGGGTTCCTTAAAAAGATGTGGGATGAAGTCAAATGAGACCTCACTAGATCAGTCTTGACCTTCTTTGAAAATGGAACAATGCCTAAATCCATTAATTCTACATGAATGGCTTTAATACCTAAGATTGAGGGTCCTCTATGTTATCAGAGTACAGACTGGTAAGCATGGTAGGGAGCATCTACAAAGTCATTTCGAAGATACTGGCTACAAGGCTAAAAAGAGTCCTACCTGCACTTGTAGGTGAAACCCAAGATCGAGGGTACCACGCCTGTTACAATTCGGGTACAATTCATACCTCTCCACCAAAATCTAGTCTATTTAGAGGACTGTTATGCCAATCCTCCAAATTAATTTGTCGCTTAGAGTCTACTTTACAAACAAACCAGCCCCAAGTCATAGTTTTTACCTGCTGTACCATTTGAGCTATATTTGGTAACCCCCTAATGTGCCTTATTTTGCGCCATTTATTGTGCTGGAATTTAACCGAATTCATCATCAAGTGGTCCCATTTGTTGCTACATCGTTCCACTGTTATACCGCACCAATCGCCAACCTTCTGCCACAATTCTTCAGTTACGCAACAATTAAAAAATAGGTACCTCCTCGTCTTCCCCGAAGCACAACACGCAGGACTGGCCTTGGTTCTCATCCAACACTCCTCTGTTATGAAGTGCGACACGCATAGGCAATCCATTCTGAAACACTTCACGCAAGCACCTGTAATTTATATGGAACAAATGTGTTCCATAACCTATTCAGCACCACTTTCTCGCGCTCATCATCAACAATTTCACTGTGTCCAACCACCAAATGCTCATAAGCTGTCTTGACTTTGTAATTCAATGATTTATCCCATAATCAGACCCATTTATCCTCTTTAGATCTGTCTGGACTTATCGGCCTCAAGGTCTCTTCCATTAGTTGAACTTCTAATAGCTCCTCGGTGTCAAGCTGCCATTGCCATCTCATTTTCCATTTGCAGTCGTAGCTTCCTAACCCATATGTCTCCCACCATTAACATCTCAATCTGATTGCGCCTTTCTCTATACTTGATCATATTGTGGAAAAATCTTGCATCACCATCACCCTTTTGGATCCAATCCATTCTTGCCTTTTGGGCCAAAAGATTTTCTTTGTGGCGCAATAACTTCCAATATTCAGAATTCAACTTACTCCACTTATCTCCATCCCAACTATTCTCATCCACATCCTCCTCTTCCATGGTATTCAAGTCCCTAACTAAACCTTCTATAGTAATATCTAAGGTACCATACACTTCTCTATTCCACACCTTCAACTTCTCTTTCAAGTACTTAAGTTTCTCTTTAACACTATAAGTCATCCACCCCTCAACTTTTCACTCTCTCCATTTCTCTTCAATAAAACTCTTCCCATCCTCATGCTTTAACCACCCATTAATAAATTTGAAAGGATTTGGACCCCAATTTTTGTCGGAAGTAACCAAACATATTGGGCAGTGATCCGAAGCTTCTCTATCCCCTATCAATTGAGTCTTCACCTTCCATAGATCCGTTAAGACATGTGATGTTGGGTAATCATTATCATCATCTTCAACCTCAAGAATAAACTCAGGAAAAAAAACATATTCTTGAATATAGTTGGTTAAATATATATTATTCAGATCGTTGAATATAGATGGTTAAGTATACCAGATCATTGAATATAGTTGGTTAAATATACAAAATTACTAACTTATTATTGAGCTTCAGTTTGGGTGTGGATGTGTTGTACGTTTTTTATGCCCAAATCTATTTTTTTTTTTGTTTTTTTTTATTTCAAGTCATTTGGAGGGTTGGTGTTTTTGAGGATTCTGCAAACCCAGAAAAATCCCCAAATTTGAGATGAATTAGGGTTCAAACCCAGAAAATCTGAAACTAGCATCGTTAAAGTATTTTAATGGCTTCTTGATATCATTCACTAGTGAGACAGACTTTCAGCGTTAGTAAAGGTTTTTTATTAGTGTATTTCTAACATTGATATCGTGAATTGGAGAGCTTATACCAGGAGCTACAGAAAAGTGAACTCGTGAAAAAAAAAAAAGTAATATATAAGTCCAAGTTACTGGGCTGCTAACTTATATTGTTAGGAGTTTGAAGGAATATTCTGGGAGAAGAACTAGAGCCACTTAACAATTCTGGATTTTTTTGTGAGCAGTGGGGAGAGGGTGGGGCGGTAATGAGAGAGGGTTGGGTGATGAAGAAGATGAAGATAAATTTTGAGTTTTTTAAGTACAAAAAAATAAATTTTGAGTTTTTTTCAAAATTAATAAACATGATTCAGATTATTAATTGTTGGCCACATAGACATAAGTAAGTGACACATAGACACCGTAATAGACACGTCAACACCGTTTATGCAATCTGGGCTTTTTTGTAATGGAAATATTAAAAAGGACGGTGTAGATGTTTTCTAACTTAAAAGACTAAATTGGTACCAATAAAACATAAAGGACTAATTCGTTACAAATAAATAACTTAAAAGACCCTTGGTGTAATTTAGCCTCTCTCTCTCTCTCTCTCTCTCTCTCTCTCTCTCTCTCTCTCTCTCTCTCTCTCTCTCTCTCTCTCTCTCTCTCTCTCTCTCTCTCTCTCTCTCTCTCTCTCTCTCTCTCTCTCTCTCTCTCTCTCTCTCTCTCTCTCTCTCTCTCTATATATATATATATATATATCATTGAATACTTGTTGAAGAAGTACATGAGATAAGCATTGTGATCGGCATCAGTGGCGTCCCCCGATGTTTTGGCGTTCCAATGGAGGAGATTCGAGAAAGCGGGGTCGTGTTCGTAGCTAGACCAAGTCCTCGACGGGAAAATTGGGCCCGGCGTGGACCTTTTTACCACCTTTTAGAAGCATGAGGATGGTCACCACGTCAAGTAAGGTTGGGGTCGGCATCCCTATGGAAACAAAAATACATTAAGAGACGTGGTGGACTAGAACCCCATGAGTGGGAAAAGAGTATCAAAGTTGTGGGAGATTTGCACGGTAGATAGCATAACTATGTCTTAAATACCCCAGGCCTTCCAAATGTCACCCTTCGCCTCGACTATTCTCATGGCCAATTCTTTTTAGCCGGAAGATAACTCCGACTAACCTCTGATTCGTGTAACTTGGCCTCCGTAGTGTACCACTCGCACATAAATGGCATGATGTCTAGGGTTTACTTGGGGTCGAAGCGTTTTTCAAAGGTACTAGTAGTATACCCGTTCATACGCACGGGTGTTATCGCGTTATTTTTATTAATAGACTTAGACATAATTTAATTCATCTGAACATTACCCTGTGAAAATCAAATTAATTTAAAGTAGATAAACAAAAGGTTTCAAATTGTAATTCAGTTAGTCTGGACATTACCCCGTGAATATTTACCAGCGATACGTAATATTTCCCGTAAAGATTAGAAAACAAAATTGCATTAAAGTTTCCAAAATTTCAAATTGCAATATTTCCCGTAGATATTAAATAAAACTTATTGATAGAGAAAAGTTATATATTAAAATGAAATTAAAGTATATATATTGTGAAAAGTAGAAAATGAGATAAAGTTAGAGAAAAAAAGAGATGAGAGAGTGAAAAGTTTGGAAAAAGTGAGAGAGAGAGAGAGAGAGAGTGAGTGAAAAAGTTTGCACAAGTATGTGAGATAGTTAAAATGTTTGAAAAAGTAAAAAAAGTGAAATTACATAAATATCCTAAAATGTCTTAGTTGGGAAAAGGGTAAAATTTATATTTTGATAGTATGTTAATGATATAGATAGATAGTAAATGAAAAAATTGATGAACATTAAGAGTGAATGAGCGTCTGGTGACTAGAGTTCCAACATTGAAAAAGATGCTAAAAGACACACCAAGTTACGAGAAGGTGATAACTCTATTTTATACAGAGTTATTCATACAATTAAATATAGATTATTGCTTAATTTCAAGTAAATTATTATGTAAAAATAGCTTATAAGTAAAGAAACAACATTTCAAGGATTCAAATGGATTACAACAATGAACTAAGCAATTTTCATAGGTCTTGGTATGTTTGATGTTTTTGCTTAGTGCAGCTACACTAGGAGTACCTGCACTACCTGCACTTGGAGTACATGCACTTCTAGCATCCAATGTTGCACCAGCAAATTGCACCAAATCATCCAAGGACCAATTTGATGCACCAACACTTGACATTTTACGTCATGATTGGTCATGAGGAGAAAACCCACTTGCATAATTCGGCGCCTACTATTGGAGACTTGCTTTAAGGGAGTCATTCATTCAAGGCCACTTGGCACTTCACCATTGGACCACCCCATGTGATATGATGTGAAAGACCAACTTGCTCATGAATGGTCTGTAAATTAACTATGGTTAGCTGATCTCAGTTACCTTTGGCGCAAAGGAAACCCTCCAAGGGAGGAAAGCTCATTGCCTATAAATAGAAGACCATCTCTTCACTTCAAGATCATCCAAGCTTTTAAGGATCACTTATTTTCTTTATATTTGTAATTTAGGTGTAGTTTTTAGATAGTTTCTGAATTGTAAGAAGGTAGGGAACTGCTTGACAACCTCTTCCCTCACTTCTACTTGGAGGAAACTCGTGTAAGGCATTAGTATTGTACTTCAACTTGGAATCTCATCCAAAAGATCTCTCCTTTGTGTAATCTCTATCCTTTTGAGTTCTTTTGTAATATTACTCATTTGATTATGCTCCTTACAGATTCTCTCTATTATATAATGAGTAATATGAGCTCAATTCCTTTAGTTGAGATGTTGTAGCCTTGTAATGATCTTCTAAGCAAGTAAATGTGGTTTATGTAGTGTGTGCACTTTAACTCTTGTGTAATACTTCTTTCAAAGCTTATTTTGTATTTGATCACTTTAAAATAAGTAGACTTGTAACAGCAGACATGGGTTACATTTAAGAAATCAAAAGTTGATAGGAATAAGTGTTTGTAACAACTTCCTTGTTAAACTAGTTTTGATAAGGAAATGATTGTTAAAACCATGTTAAGTCCTAGACATAGGATAACATAGTTCTTAGGGTGAAACAGTGGATGCTTAAGAGACAGGAGTGAACCTATTTAGCATGCCTAGACATAGGAAGTGTTGGACTATATGATAACCTTAGAGGGGGGTGAAAAAGGTTATATGCTAAAAATGAAATCTTTTTTGTTTTCGAAAATTAACGATGCTAGTTTAAATCGAATGCGAAAAATAGGATTTAAACTATATGCAACAACCAAGCAACCAAGTATAAACGATTACAAGTAAAAACTAGGATCCAATCACTCAAGCAATATAACAATATGTAGTTGAGAGAGATGAGAGATTTGCGTTCTTTTTAGATTTGTAGGTATGAAACGTGAAAACCCCAATCCTATTTATAGAGTTTGTGAAAATATGACCGTTGAAACAATTTTTGACACTTGACAATCGATTATCAATAAGCACATAATCGATTGTTGTCTCTTAAAAACATAGTGTGATAATCGATTATGTGCTTTAAGAAAACAAGGTCATGATCGATTACGTGCTTAAAAAACAGGTCGATAATAGATTACACTTCTGTCATAATCTATTATCACACACTTCTTTATAAGTGAGTAATCAATTATGCTCTTTTAAAACTCACCTTCATAATCGATTATACTTTTCCACCTTCATAGGTGGATAATCGATTATTGGCTTATAAAAACACAACCTCATAATCGATTATGTGCTTATAGAAGAAACAGCTTAATAATCGATTATGTGCTTTTAAAACATATATTCATAATCGATTGTTTGCCTCCAAGATCAAGTTCATAATCGATTATTTGCATTAAAAATCAATTTCATAAATCAAGAAGACAGGTTGATAATATATTATCATAATCTGTTATTGGCCTGTGCCTAACATATTAGCATGCTTTTATAAAAAAAGATTTTACTAAGTTGAAAAGAGTTCAAATCTATTTTAGCAAAACACTTCTATTTTAAAAGATCATCTCTCAACTACAAAAGTCATAAAGATTAAGTGACGGGATCTTACACGCGTCCTATGCAAAGCAATGTAACAATAAGTCTCGAATGCGTCAGTAGCTTCTTCTCCGAGCTGCTACACAGGAAGCTTAAGAGACATAGGATAACATAGTTCTGAGGGTGAAACAGTGGATGCTTAAGAGACAGGAGTGAACCTATTTAGCATGCCTAGACATAGGAAGCTTGTAATGAAACTCTGAAGAAAGTGACTGAAAGGCACATGCTGATGCAGCTGCACCTATTGTACCTACACTGCCTACACCATTAAAACTCATAGAAGTGATTTACTTGGTGAAAACATCTCAACTACTTTATCTCACAGATTCCTTAAACATCTTTACTGTTTATATTGTTTTAATTCAACTTTCATACTCCAACCAACTGTGAGTAGTGTAGACACACTAAGTGTACACTCTAAACTTTACAAAGCTTTACATAATCCCTGTAGGTTTGACCTTTTCATATCATTATATTACTTGTGTGACTATGTATACTTGCATACTATTTTCCACACCAAGTTTTTGGTGCCGTTGCCGGGGATTATAGTAAAATTTTGTTGTTTAGATTGTTAATTTAGTGTTTTATTATTACTAGTATTCTATTTTCTGTGCAGGAACTCTTAGTGCAGATGCACTAGCCTATGCCCAGGAATAGAACACCAAAATTTGATTGTGATCCAGAAATTGAGAGAAGATTTAGGAGATTGCTAAGACAACAAAGCTGCAGAAACATGTCTGAAGAACAGAATTCAAGGCCAGCCTCAGTGAGAAGAGGATCTGGTTCTCAACAACAACCTGAAGTTGAAGCAGATCCCCGAAAACAGTTCATTCAAATGGGATCAATAGGTATGATTAATGATAGGGATAGGCCTGTGAGGGACTATGACTATGCCCAATTTGATCATCAACATATGCAAACTAGTATAGCTAGACCTCATATTGATGTTGTGCATTTTGAATTTAAACCTATGATGTTCCAAATGTTACAAACAATAGGTCAATTTGGTGGTTCTCCTCATGAGGACCCACATGAGCATTTAAAGCAATTTCTTGAAGTTTGTAGTAACTTTATCATTCCTGGTGTTAGTGAGGATGCATTTAGACTTAAGTTATTTCCATATTCATTGAAAGATAGAGCTAAATAATGGTTAAATTCTTTGGAGCTCAATTCTATTCATACATGGCATGAAATGGCAGAAAAATTCTTAGGTAATATTTTCCTCCAATAAAAAAAATGCTAGGATGAGACATGATATTTCATCTTTTAGACAAAAAGAATTTGAATCTTTGTTTGAAGCAAGGGAAAGGTGGAAAGAACTCTTAAGAAAATGTCCACATCATGGTTTACTTGTCATTATACAGCTGGAGGCCTTTTATAATGGTCTAGAACCCCAAACTAGAGTGATGCTTGATGCATCATCTGGTGGTGTTCTTTTAAATATGTCTTATAATGAAGCATGTGATCTCATTGACAAAATTGCTACAAATAGTTCTCGTTGGCCTACTGAGAGGGTGAGTGCCCAAAAGAAAACCTCTAGGGTACATGAGATAAGTGACATATCAACCCTATCTGCTCAAGTAGCCTCTTTAACTAACATGTTCAAAAATTTCACTTCAACTAGTGCACCTAGTGCAGCTACACCTAAGGAAACCAAATATGGAGCCCCTATCTATTTTACAATTTTTGTCCAAACTCCAAATTAATTTCACTCTCATTCTTCAATCTTCTTCTATTGAATCATCTCTCTTTGATTTACCTTTTCTCTTTAGTAGACTTTTTTCACTTTTTGATTTTTTTTTTCAAAGTATCTTTATATTATTTTTTTTTTCATTTTTTTTCTTAGGAGGAAAAGGTAAGTACATGAAAATTTCCATTTTGTTTCCTTTGTAGGAAGATATTCTTGTAAGCACATGATTCACTCATTTTTGTAACAATTAGGCTCAAATGGGGCAACTAAGGGATAAATTCAACAAACAACTCTGTGGCTAGAAAAATACCTAAATTCCCCAAATCTTTTTACATGATGCAAATCAATTTTCGCCTTGAAATGGTCAAAAGACAAATTCTAGAATGTAGCAAATTGGGAAACACACTCATAGAAAGAAAAAGGGGTAAAAATTTATGATTTAGTATCAATCCCCTTATGAAGGCTCAGACCTCACATTTAGAAGCTAGTTCACAAAAAGTACTCAAGAGGAACAAATGCTAATTATCAGCTTCCTAAGAACATCCTCACAGTTACAATTAAGCACAAGTCTGTCAAGTAAATTAATTATGGGATCCTCTAAAGGCAAAATCTCTAATTTTTTTTTTTTTTTAGAAAAAATGCTATCAACATATGTAGTGGGTATGTGCATTAATAGAGATCAAGTGACAAAATAAAGTTCCCTCCCCCACACTAGCATGAAGCATAGCCCTCAATGCAAAATATCATATTGGCACAAAAATAAATAAATGAGAGAGAGAGAGAGTAAGAGTGACTTCCCTGATAGAGCTTGCACACTCAGCTAATTCCTAAAAAACGAAAAGAAAAAAAATGAGGGAAAGTAAAACACAGGTTGCCTCCTGCGAAGCGCTTGTTTAACGTCCCGAGCCTGACGATAGTAGAGTCAATCCTTGAGGGCAGTGACATAGCTCACTTGGAGCAGCCCTTCCTCAAAATGCTTCACACGCTGACCATTGACTTTAAAAGTGGTACAATCTTCATGAGATACCTCAACCACTCCATAGGGAAAAACTTGAGTAACAGTATAGGGTCCATACCACCTAGAGCACAACTTTCCTGGAAAAAGATGCAAACGTGAGTTATAAATTAAAACCTTCTCACCAACATGGAACTCACGCTGCTGAATGCGCTTATCATGCCACTTTTTAGTCCTCTCCTTATAAAACTTGGCATTCTCATAAGCCCCAAGCCGGAGCTCATCCAACTCATCTAGCTGCAGCAACCTATTTTCACCTGTAAGTTGAGCATCAAAGTTTAGAAATTTTAAAGCCCAAAGTGCTTTATGCTCTAATTCAATAGGCAAATGACATGCTTTTCCAAAAACGAGACGGTAAGGAGACATCCCAATGCCTCATGTAAAGATTCTTGCTCGACTTGAGCAAAGCTAATTATTGCACCTCGGATCTTAGTAGTCTTACCTGGGGGAAAATATTTGGTCAAGAATTTTTGCTTCAGTTGTTCCCAACTCGTAATGGACTCAGCAGGTTGAGAGTCTAGCCAAGCAGATGCCTTGTCAGCCAAGGACCATGGAAACAATCTCACTCTAATAGCATCAGGGATGACACCATTGCAAATTACTGAGTCTGCCACCCTCAAAAAGTTTCTTAGATGAGTGTGTGGATCTTCCGTTGGTGTACCAATGGACATAGTGGAGTTCTGAACCATTTTAATCAAGCTTGGTTTGAGCTCAAAATTGGTGGCTTGCATGATTGAGTTGACTATGCTTGTAGTGATATTCATTGTCGGAGTGAAGTACTCTCGAAGAGTTCTTCTTGGATTGGCGTACCATCACTCTTGTCTCTTTCCTTATCCTTCGAGCAGTTCTTTCAATTTCTGGATCAAAAACCAAAATAGGCTCCTGGGAGCGGGTGAGCATGCACAAGTAATAATAATAAAACTAAAACTAACAAATAAAATTAAACTAAAAATATTTTTTTTATAAAATTAAAATAAAACAAAGTAGAAAAAGAAATAAAAAAAGTCTAAAGCAATAAAAAATCTCTTTTGTTTAATATTATTAAATTAATCCCCGGCAACGGCGCCAAAAACTTGTTGTGTCAAAGACACACCTAGAGCAAGTGTACTCTATCGCGAAAGTAGTATAAAACATATCATCTCCACAAGGATTAGTTATTATTTAGACGAACAAATGTTTGGTGATTGTAAAAACTAAAATAACAAGAAGTAAAAAGCACGAATTTAAATTGTAAAGTTTGATCAATGAAGAGAAGTCTAGGGTCACGGTTTCACTTGCAAGGTTCGATTCCTCTGTGTCTAATCATACCTGAATCCCCTTATTTTATTCAATTACCAATCCTTTTACTAAAGCTATTAACCCCTTTGGTCATTCGCGATTAATATTCTTTTCCCTAAATTAATCGTAGTTTGGTCATGCTAGAATTTAGATATCGTAATTGCTATCCTCCTCTGGTATTTATAATTACTAGCAATGTAGCTTAGGGTTCCGTGAGATACTGAGAGTGAATCTTTTCCTTTTGGGCCTTGTGATTTTCAATTCAATAGTGGACCTTATTTCCATTCAACTCCTACTGCTTTGAGCGACCCTTCTTTTCCTTTGCTTTAAAAGTGCCTCTTTCTAATGCAAGCCAATATATATATATATATATATATATATATATATATATATATATATATATATATGTGTGTGTGTGTGTGCGTGTGTGTGTGTTTTTTCATACTTCTGCAAAATGTAGAGCAAATTAAGTCAATAATTTGTATAATTAGTAATAATTGCTATAAAATTGACTCACAAACATCTCTAAAAATGCACTAAATTGGAGTTTATCAGTAGTCCACATAGCCTAACGGCTATATTTCCCAACTAACCTCTCCACTAACTCACATAAACCGCTCACATACCCTCAGTTACCATTCCCTCTTAACACTCACCAAAATCGATCAAATCCTCTCTTACAAACTCCCCTAATTGCGAAACAACCATCTTCAACCTTTCACCCAAAACTACCCAAAACTTTCAATTTCCTTGCTCAACAATGGCGAAAAAGCATGCAGCAACCAAAACCTCTGGAAAAGCGTCATCAAATGCAGGAACACCAACAAAGGCACTCTCAAAGAAATCAAATGCACCTGCATCTATGGCCATCATCAAAGGGCATGAGCATTTTTGGAATATGAAATTCCTTTCAGAGCGTAGATTCAACTTTGCTAAAGCTCATCACTCCTTCTTGTCTTGCATTGGGATAGGTTTGTGCAACAAAGGGCCTATTCTTTTATCTGGAGCAACTAGTGCGTGAATTCTATGCAGGTATTCAAAATACCAAAAGAGGTACTATTTTCTATTCCCTTGTTAGAGGTAGAAAGGTGTTCTTTGACCCTGATAGGATTAACCAGCAATTTCATTTAACATACCATGGAAGTGACTTTGAGGACAAAATGGACACTTATAGGAAAAAGGAAATGACTTTGATTAAGAATAGGATAGCAATAGAAGAGTCTGAATTGGAAAAATTCACACACTCAGAGTTTAAGCTTAGAAGTGGGTACTTAATTCCTGAACTAGGTAACTGCCATTTATTTGTTGATGCATCAATCATCCCCACACCACATCAACATTATCTAAGGAAAGATTGATCCTTTTGGATACAATCTTAACTGAAGATAATGTTGATATAGGGAGGTTGATCACTAGAGAAATCCTAGACTGTTCTACTAAGACACAGGGATTTCTATATTTCCCTTGCTTAATTATTAAGTTGTGTCATCAGCAAGGAGTCATTGCTACTGAGGTTGAGAAAATGCAGAGAAAAACACCACCCAGTGGCTTATCTGTTGAATTGAAAGAGAGAACAAGGCCTGTTAAAATGAAAAATAATGCAGGACAAGAGCAGGAAGTGCAGGAACACTTGATGCAGAAACTCCAAGCAATATGGAAGTTCCAAAAGAGCAACATGATTGGTTGCAAATGAAGCTCAATGAAATCAACCCTGAATCACAATTGGAGACCCCAATTTTCCCTAATTGGGTGTTGGAGACTCATGAGGAAGAAGAAAACGAGGTAGAGGAATAAGAGGTAGTTGAGAAGGATAGAAGGTCAAAGAGGAAAAGAGAATCTAAGAAAGATCCAAAGGGGAAGAAACCAAAGGGACAAGAGGAGCTTTAGTTACTTAGTGAAGAAGATACTGAGGAGGATGAGGAGGCAAGGCAGGCAGTAAAGAATATTGACTAAAATGTGGATGAAGATGAATCTGAATCAATGGAGGAAAGTGAAAATGAAGATGATGGAAGTGCAACTATGGAGGAAGTGGCCACGAAGAAGTATGAAATGAAAACAAGAAAGAGAACAACAACCCAACCCCAACCACAATCACCCCCATCTTTGAAACAATCCAACATCCCTTCACCACCACAAAAATCCCCCACCATTCACCAATCACCCCCTCACACTTCACCTCAACTCCATAAATCACAAACACCTTCACCATACAATCGATCATCACCTCCACCTGAACCACAACCAACCCCTCCACTAGCAAAAAGTCCACAAACAGAAACACAACCCCAATTCACTATAGAAGCCACCCCATTTCCAACACAATCTCCACAAGAAAAATCTCCCACCCCTATACCAGAACCAATTCTTGAGCCTACTAACACTGTTTTAGAAAAAAGAAAAATTGTAGGACATTCAAGAAGAGCCTAATAAAGATGGTAGCAAAGAAAGTTCCAAAGAGGAGGTGCAAGGAGAGCCAAAGCAACAAGCATCTAGTGTACCTGCACCAGATGCAGGAGCATCAAAGAAGCAATCTAAAGTCATGGCAACCAGCCCTGCAGCAACGATATCTGCAGTTTTGAAGGCTTTGGCAGAGAAAAAGGAGAAGCTGGCATACACTACTAAAGTCATCAATCCACCTCCTTCAAAAGGAGTGTGGACGATTAGCTCTCTCTATGGTGTGCAGGGATCAGAACAAGCTGGTGCAAAAGAAAGAATTCAAAAGGAGAGGCCCAAAGAAGGAGGATCAGAAGCTGAAAAGGTGATAGAGAAACAGCCACAACAAAATGAGCAATCCATTGAACAAGTCTCAGTGCAAAGTAGTGTGCCTACCTGCACAAGCTGCACCAGGAGTACCTGCACAAGCTACATCACAGAACGCGAAATGCTCAAGCAATCGTTGAATACCCTGGTGTCCCTACTACTGTGGCTGCTACCAAACCAAAGCCAAAGAAGGTGAAGTCCAAGCATGTACCTGCTGTGAGGGCTAGTGCTCGTCTCAAGAATCCAAAAAAAGAGTTAAAGAAACCTTTTAATGTTGTTTTTAGTATTATTATATGCCTACGTGTTTTGTTTTGTGTTTTAAGACTTATGTGTTAAAGTTTCAACTTATTTTTAACTACCTTTTTGTAATCATTTTCCCTTTTTTGAACTCCATGTTTTGCCTACTCAACTTAGAGCAAAGTGAGGACAAAGACTCATCTTTAAGTTGGGGGGGGGAGAGTAGTTATATGCTATGAACAATGTGATATGTACTATGTTTTGTACTCAGTACTGTTATATGTCAAGTATATGCTATATGTGTTTAAGTAAATTACTTGGTGTTAAAGAAATGTGTTACTATTATGTGAATATGCAGTATTCGTTGTGTTCTAAATTTTAGATGTACTTAACAAAGCATGTGAAAGTATGATAATTTGTTTCAATGATAAGTGAGTACTAATGTATTAGACTTAAATGATTTTGAAGCATGATCATCTCCTAGTTTTTTCTCAATTTTTTTTTAAAAGTGTATCACATGAGCCAAATTTTATTGATGAAAAGGAAAAAGAAAAGCCTTGTTTTCTAGAAATGACCGGTTTTATAATTTCTTTGACAAATCAAAGCGGAGTTTTTGAAAAGAACCATGCTAGACAAGAAGCTATCTAAAGCGGAGTTTTTGAAAAGAACCATGCTAGACATAGATATAGCTGATTACTTTTGAATCAAAATTTGCATTAAACATAAAATTTTCACACATTAAATGTATGCTAAAAAAATTCATTCATTCAAATTTTCAAAATGAATTAATTTCCAATGCCGTTAAGTTTTCTATTTAATCAAAATTGGGAATGTAATTGTTTTGTTGATAGATTTCAGTTGAGCTTAGTATTATTTTGGTTCCGGGGAATACAAAATTATCATCTAATGTGTAGATGATATGATGGAACTCTTTTAACTATTATATATTTGTTGTTAAGATTTAAGTAGATGTTAAGATTATTTTCAATCATAAAAAATAAGTTTACCACGATATTTTGGGGCTTCTTAGAATAAATGCAGTATTAATAAAATATGCCTACGTACAATAGTTTTTGTCAAAAATATTTAACCTGAATTGTTTTATTAAAAATATTTTTTTATTTCTATTTAATCATATTATACCAAAAATGTTTATTATTTAACGTTGAATATCTAATGCTAAAACATGAAAGGTTAAATATTTTTCTTAGACAATTAAATAGTTTTGTTTGTATCTTATTTATTCCAAAGTAGTACACTGATACACACTCAATACATGTCGTTAAATGTATTGCATTAATTGTTTGGATCAATGCTAATCACACTCAAATTGTCCCAACGCTTTCAATGAAAGACAAATCTCTCATCGTGCTTAGGATTAAATTTTGTACCGACCAACTCTGATAATACAATTTTGTACCCAAAAATGTATTACTATGATAATAAAACTTCTTGTTTTTGATGGAATTATTATTATAAAACTATTAATTATTTCATAAAACTTAATTCATTAATATAGTGTTTAAATATTTTATTTTTTTGTAAAAAAAATGATTGCTTTTTTACTTTTTGGTTCCGGCCATTGTAGCCACCAAGTGGACTTTCAACGAAACACTTATTCACGTACTCTCTCTGTTCTTATTTACTTGTCGTTTTTTGGCTTTTTACACATACCAATGAGACCAATAAATTTTGTTCCTTTTGATACAATTAATTCTCTTTTACTAATAATACCTTTAGTAATTTATCATCTCATTTAATCTATTTCTCTCTCTACAATAAATATTTAAGGGCATTATTGACAAAAAAATAGAAACAAAAATTTTCTACAAAAGCGACACTTAATTAGGAACGGAGGGAGTACACTATAACATTTTTTGAGATTAATGTATAGTATAATATTTTATGTAAATAATAAATATGTTCTCCAGTTAAACAAAAATTAATATCTTCTCGAGTCAAACAAAAATAAATACGTTCTCATCTAAATAACTCAATAGTGTGAGAAAACGGAGGGAGTAATTGAGCTATCAAATGGCTATATATAAACCCTCTTCTTGAGTTCAATCTTCTTATGCAATATTCTCCATGCTACATGCATCTTTTAAAAGATGTTATATGTTCATCCGTTATATTTGACAGTTATTGTGGATTTCATTTTCTATCGCTTATTTTTCTTCCTCTTCCACTTAATAAGACCTCCTTCACTAGTGAGTAATTTCTACCATCATATCAAATCAACAAACCACCAAAGGATTATTATTTTCAATGGGAGGAGGTGATTCTTAATTTCTTTATATTCATTTGATTACCATCTAATTTTGATTTTTCAACTATCTAACTTAATTATATTTGTGCTCACATTTTATAATATCTTCATTTGAATTAAACAATATCTATTTAACTAGTTTTGCAATGTGTGTTTTTGTTATAATTTAAAACATGAAAAACATTTTTTTCCGTATATAATCATCTTTTACAAACCAAAAAAATTCTTTCTCCATGCATTAAATCTTCACACTAACTTGTCATTGTCTATATAAGATATATGATAAAAACATTTTCTCACCAAAAATGTTTTTAAATTTTATCTTAATTGATACTTGTAATATTTACTTTTAGTTATTTGTTAATAACTGACAAGAGTAGTTCTGTTATATTGTTATATAGCCTACTTGAATATGAAGATGAATTCAGTTCGACAAATTTCAATTCTTTTTAGAAAGAATGCATCTTTTATGTTCTGATCTTTTAATTTGTTTTTATGTATTTACCAGATGGCAATGAGTGCGTAGATTTGCTATGGACAGAAGAAGTGCTTCTATATCATTGAGTCCAAAAGCAAGAAAGATGAGAGTGACATACGTCTACAGATGGTAGCAATGACAATATGGTGGCGATGTAATCCTCTATCCAAAATCACAGTGATGTCAATGTCGTCGTGGTTGAGTTTGACGAAGACTCCGATGGAACCACTGACAAAGGCTTGTCAGAATTTGGAGAGTCATCGAAAATAGGGTAGTCTTTACTGACGTTGAAGTGGTTGATGAAGTGGCATATACATGCATGTTTAAGCATCTAGATTGTCGATTTGGCTTGGATTTGGTTTTCAATTTTCGTTTCGTAACCAATTATGTTTTTAAGAGTTCTTATATGTGTGTGTGTGTATGTATGTATATATATATATATATATATATATATATATATATATATATGTGTGTGTGTGTGTGTGTGTGTGTTTGTGTGTGTTGTCTTTTCCCTGTATGAGAAGCACACATTCAGAAAATAGGAATTCAAATACTTTTGTACATTCGAATATACTAAGATATGAGAATCAAGACTACATTCAAATTCACTAAGAATCATTATCTTTTTCTACAAATATTTTATTTGTAATTTCAAATGAATTTAAAAAAATTATAATCAAAGCAAGATTATTTTCGAAGCCTTTGCTTGTGGTAAAACTGGGTGTGCTTACCGACCACCATGGCCGTTAGAAGGGACAAAAGAATTTATGTATCAGAAAGATGGATGGCCTTTGCCCACCAGAAGTTTCCCAAAGAGGTCATCCAACGTGCCAATATTAACTGATAATTTAATAATGGCATTAAATGTAATGACAATAAGTAGTTCAATTGAATTTAAATAATTCAAAAAGGTGAGAACTAAAATTTGATAAAAAGAAATGAATACTTTTAAATATTATTTGTGCTATAATTAATGAAGTTAAGAGTACTAAAAATAGGTTTTACACATTGAGTCTATTTTATAAAAAATTAGGGTACTTTTTATTCTGATTTATTAAAAGAAATCTTCTACTTAATTTGTCAAGTACAAGATATTATTAATTTCACTTTAAACTAATATTAATTGGTTTCATCAAGCCATGGAGATATTCATGAAAACCCTAACAAGTAATACGATAACCCTTGATGCATGTAATCCCCCAAAGTGATTGAAGAGAGGTGAGGTGTGCCTAACATAAGGGCAAAATAGACCATTCCACTCCAAAAACCTTCACTCCCACTAAAACACCCAGCTGAAAACTTCCTCATAATTAGTTTCCGTTAAGTTTGAAAAAGAAAGGGAAGGGAGCGGAGAGAAAGAAAGTTTTCGAGAGATCAGAGAGAGAGACAGAGAGTGAAGGGAAGAGTGAGGGAAAACTTCAATCCTTCGACACACCTTTCCATTCTTTCAAAACTAGCTAGCTGGTCCATTTTTCTTTTCATCATTCCTTCCACCATCTTTGAAAATTCCCAAGGTTTGGGGGTGATTGGAGTTGAAATTTTTCTGGGTTGCATGACATTCTAAGAGGCAATTCTGAGGGTATTTCAGAACCTACATAGTCATTTTAAAGTATCAAGAAGAAGATTAGGAGTTGGGATTCGAATTTGGGGAAGTTTGTGGGTGAGCTTAGGAGCTTGTTGGTGCTCAAAGTTCAAAGTTCTTGTGTGTTTATTATTGTGCAACTGATTTTGAGGTGAGTTCTTAGCCCATAGTTGTTGTTTCTTTGATTTCTCTATCCAAGCATATTTTTGTTCTGAGATTCTTGTAATGCATGTGCTAGATGAGTTTGGAGTTGTGAGCTGTTAAGTAAATACAACCTTGCATGTTTGAATGTGTTAATGAAAATCAATTTTAACTAAGTTTGTATACATTTTAAGTTTATTGATGATTGGAGCCTTGTTTTGGTTGTGTGATGTTTCAGAAATTAAATCTCTATTGCATGTGGCTTCTATGGGGGTTTAAGGATTTTGGGTGTTTTGGGACTTAAAGTGCTGAAAATGATTGTATGTGTTCTTGCATGCTGACCTTGATGTATGGTAATGTATTGATGTTTGATTACCTTACATGTGTTGTTTGAGAACCTTATGTTGCTGGAATTGACTGGTGTTGAGTTCACAGTGGAATGGGTTAACCTTAGGATCGGAATCAAATGAAGGAATTTTTTTTTTTGAGAAAAACAGAGTATTGGTAACCTGCAGAGGGAGCCAGGTCCGTGCGCCCCAAGGCCCGGACCGTGCGCCAAATTGTGTAAGTTTTTGTCTTTTGGCTCGCAAAACAGGCCTGGTGCGCTCGAGTCCCGGTTTGTGCCAACCCTTCTGTCCCCATTTTTAAAAACCTTCAAACTCTATTCCTTTTGATTCCAAACCTTCTAATCCCTTCCTTACCCCTTCACTAGTGCAAAAATGACTTTAGACAGCACCATTTAGCATCGGTTGTTTAAACATCCGATGCTAAATGTAGACGCGGTGGCAATTTTGAAATTAAATTGAAGTTTTCAATTTTCACGCTTACATTTAGTATTGGTTGTTTAAACAACTGATGCTAAATGTGTGTCTCTAACACATTTAGTATCAGGTTTTTAAACAACCTATACTAAAGGTGACGTCTAATTTTAACGCGTCCTCTAGTCTCACTCTCTCACTCACGACTCTCTACAACACAACGCTCTCTCTCTCTCGACTCTCGTTACCTTTCTCTCTCTCGTTCTCTCTCGCCGTTCTCACTCTCTCGTCGTTCTCTCGTCGCTCTCTCGTTCTATCGCCGTCTCCATTCTCTCGTCTGCCTGCTCGCTTTTCGCCTTCCTCACTCACTCACGCCTCTCTCACAAAACCCTAAGGTACTCTACTATGTTCTTCCATTTCTAAAGATTGATTTTTTGTCTTTCATTTTTACTGCTCTCTTGGTTCGTTCTCTCTCTCTCTATCGGTTTGTTCTCTCACTAACTCTCTCTGCTTCTCAGTTGATAGGGTTTGTGGTGTTAGGGTTTTGTTACATATGTTTTCTCAGTTAATTTTGTGTATTCCATTTATTGTATGTTAGTGTGTTGTCGTTTTACTTCCGTGTTCAAATTCGATTTTGTAACCACAATATATATATATATATATTCAAATTAAATTTGATAAAATTCACTCTTCTATTATATATGTGAGATAAGAAATGGAACGTGTGAAGTTTGTTAAGATCAAGCTTGGTGATCTTGAATTCATCCATTGTTGATTCACTGTAACAGAGTTCAAGAAGAAGAAGAAAAGGAACTCGAGAAAGAGAAAGGGAAACTTCTGTATATTCTATATTGAAAAGTTATGTATTACTTCTGTGTTAGTCATTCTAATGCAATTAATTACTATGATTTTGAACAGCCAAGACTTGCTGTTTTTCGGTGCATTAGAGAAATGCTCAGTTTGCAACGGAAATTTGGAGTTTGATGGAAGACGTTATTATTCCTGTAGAGGGTTCTACAGTGAATGGGCTAGTTGCACTTTTAGCACCAGAGACCCTCCAAGGAAAGAGGAACCTATTCAGCTACCAGATTCTGTTCAGAATTCTCCTATTTCAGAAGTGATATTCTCTTATTTTTACCCCTTTCTTTTATGCACCTCTCTCTCTTGCATTACTAATCAACTAACCTTCATATCTTTTAGCATCTACTGTACTACTGAGTTTTGTTGATTGAATTTATTTTTGGCTATTTAGCAATATTGGAAAAAAAACTATTGAAAAGCATGGAGGGAAGGTGGCAAATTCTATTATATTGGTAATCTGATACAACTTGCTTTTCTCATCCTTGTACTAAGTTTCTTTTCTCATCCTTCTGTTTATTAATTGTTATAACCTGGCTTGATAAATTTTTCAGGAGAAACTTGTTTGGTGGCTTCACCTGCTGAACGAGAACGTGGTGGCACATCTAAACTTGCAGAAGCCATGTGAGTGCAGCAAAAGATTTATAAACACTTCTGTCTTTTAATTTTATTCTGATATGTATATGTATGTCTAAGCAACTATGAACCTATCTTATAAGGAAAGGGGCATACCTGTGGTTAGGGAGGCATGGTTAACAGACAGTATAGAAAAACAAGAACCACAACCTTTGAATTTGTCTCTGATCTTTCTGTGGATGGCAAGGGAATCCCATGGGACAAACAAGATCCTGGGGAAGAGGCTATTGAATCACTCTCAGCAGAAGTACATTACCTACTTTTTCATACTACTATTTTTATTGTTATTATTTGTGTTTGATGATATTTGGTGTGTGGTAACAGCTCAAGCTTTATGGGAAGAGAGGAGTGTATAAAGATACAAAATTGCAGGAACAAGGTGGAGAGATATTTGAGAGAGATGGGATATTGTACAACTGTGCCTTCTCTATTTGTGATCAAGGGAGAAAACTTAATGAGTAATAATAATATATCAAGGATCATATATTGCAATTTTAGTCCATCTTGACATTTATTTATAAGGAAACTATATCTAACTAGTTCTGTTCATTTGTTGCAGCTACTGTGTCATGCAACTGATTGTTGTCCCAGAGACTCGTTTGCATCTCTATTTCAAAAAAGGAAGAGTACTGGGGGATGATCCAAATCCAGAGGAGAGACTAGAAGAGTTTGATAATGTTGACAATGCTATGAAAGAGTTTGTGAGGCTCTTTGAAGAAATAACATGAAATGAATTTGAATCATGGGAAAAAGAGAAGAAGTTCCAGAAGAAGCCTTTGAAATTTTACCCCATTGACATGGTACATATATATATATATATATATATATATATATATATATATATATATATATATATATATATATAGATATATTCCTCACTCAAATGATTAAATGTACCATGTCACTTATGATTTAGCTTTATGGCATTGAATAGGATGATGGAGTTGAAGTTAGACATGGGGCACTGGGTCTTAGGCAACTAGGGATAGCATCAACACACTGTAAACTTGAGCCTATGGTTGCAAATTTTATGAAGGTTATGTGCAGCCAAGAGATCTATAAGTATGTACAATAACTGAAAACTATAATGTCTGAAACTTATTTGAACTTTCACAATAAGTATCTCTAAGTATGAAATTTATTTTAGGTATGCATTGATGGAGATGGGTTATGACTCTCCAGACCTTCCAATAGGAATGGTTACAAATCTTCACCTGAAAAGATGTAAGTACATGAAAACTTCCTTTTTTATTATTTATCTAATGTAATTTAGAAAAGCTGATAATAAAATACTTATTATCAGGTGAGGAAGTTCTATTAGAATTCATTGACAAAGTGAAATCATTGAAAGAGACAGGACCTAAGGCTGAAGTTGTTTGGTCTGATTTTAGCCAGAGATGGTTCACTCTGATGCACTCCACAAGGCCTTTCATTTTTAGAGATTATCAAGAGATTGCAGATCATGTAAGTCCAATTAGTCCTCAATCTTCAAAAAGAATAAAATAGCTCTTTTGATTGAGGTTTTGATGCTAATTTGTTGTTTGTTCATTCTTTCATAGGTTTTGTTCTTCTTCCTTCTTCCAGCTCTGCTAAGTCGAAATGTAGTAACCAAAGGCTTAGGAGAGTATTTTTGTTTGTGTCAATGGATTGGCATTACAGGAGGTTACTGTAAAGAAGTTTCTAGACCAAGATTTCTCTGGTGATGCACTAGCTGAGTTCAAATGTGAAGTAAGCGACTATTTCTATATGCGCATGTATAATGCATTAACAAGTAGGAATTTTGTGTGTGTTTTCTAATCTTCTGAGTAGTTTTTGTGCAGACCACACTTGTGCACTTAAATTGAAATAATTGATTCAGGTCTGTGTTTGGATTTACTCCTTATTTTGTGTTTTACTCAGGCTGCGTTTTAGGGATTAAGAACTTCTTTTTGTTATTAATAAAGCCACACCCCTTTGATGTTTGTTGGTTTGTCTAAAAGAAAATGTAAGTTTGCTTCCCTACAGCTTCTGTTTCACTTCCTATTTCTTTTTGACTAATTAATTAATATGCAAGACAGAGATTGATGTATGTTCTGCATGTTTTTTTAGAGTTTTCATAGAGGCAAGAGAGTAAAAAGGAATGGAACAGAAGATGATAAATCAAAGGAAGTAGTTCATCTTAGGACCTTACCTTACCTTACCTTAGTTTGACGTTTTTCATAAATTGTATTGTGAGATATTAATTTCAATGGAATTTGAAGAATTTTTATGATTTTATTATGTGTTGTTGTTTGGAAATATTTTTGTATATCAGGATATTATAAATTGGTCAATTGATAGACCTTTAGCATCGGTTATGTAAAATGACCGTTGCTAAAAGTCACCAAACCTGGACCTTTAGCATCGGTTATGTATGATGACCGTTGCTAAAAGTCACCAAAAATGGACTTTTAGCATCGGTTATTAAGGATGACCGTTGCTAAAAGTCACCAAGATAGACTTTTAGCATCGGTTATTAAGGATGACCGTTGCTAAAAGTCACCAAGATAGACGTTTAGCAACGGTTATTAAGGATGACCGTTGCTAAAAGTCACCAAGATGGACCTTTAGCATCGGTTATTTAAATAACCGATACTAATAGTATGTTTTCAAGACATAAAAAACACCAAAAAAACATCATTTAGCATCGGGTTTTTGAAAATCCGATGCTAAAAGTCACATTGGTTATTTAACCGATACTAAATGTCTGACATTTAGTATCGGTCGAATTAGCATCGACAGATAACCGATGCTAAATGTGCAAAATAACCGATGCTAAAAGTCTTTTCTGCACGAATGAGATAAATATCATTTATATTTGTGATGGAAATTGAGTAATTTCCCGTATGGTTTATAAGTGAACCTTGTAGTATTGTATCGAGTGAGCAATGAACCTAAGTGTCCAGTAAAAGCATAAAACACCAAGGGGATGACGATCCCAGAATAAGTTGACTCAGTAATAGATATTATTGGGTGGGTTCACCGGAGAAATCGCGTAGTGCTTGTCTGGGGTTTTGCTGAGATAAGAGAAAGGATAATAATAATAATAATAATAATAATAATAATAATAATAATAATAATAATAATAATAATATTAATAATAATAATAATAATAATAATAATAATAACAACAATAATAATAATAATATAGCGAGAGTTTAGTTGTGAGGGGTCTCGAAAGAACTCACTGAGATTTTATCTGACTGGTTGTAATGTGGTGTTTTACAAATAAACAGGGAAATTCCAAGCAAACTAAGAAGACGTAGCCGCTGTTCTGGGTCACAAATTTTAGAAGGATCCTTTCTGATCGAGCAGTATGTTTGCTTAGCTTGCTCTAGGGTTAATTACGTAACCAAGTTTAATGTTGGTACTTTAACTTTTGATTTGTTATCGAAGTTTATGTATTACTTTTAAGAATTCTACTTTTGAGATATTAAACACTAGAATGTATGAATGACTTATGTTAGTACCTTGTTGTCATTTGGCTATCCTTTTGAGAATCTTTGTTAGTTTGAAGGATATTTTGATGAATTATTCATCGAGTTAAGTATATTATATTCACTTAAGTAGGATTAGTACTCTGATGTATGTTATTTATAGAAGTCTCAGTATTTCTTTCAAGGTTAAAATACTAGGATGTTACATTAGAGGTGTTTTTTTTAAAAAGCAAAAGGTCGTATGTGTGTGTGTGTGTGTGTGTCTATATATATATATATTCAAAACTAGGACACAATCGGTGTCCTAACCCAAAAAGATTATTTTCGACTAATACATAGTACACCCCTCGACCTACCCAAAAACCACTGCCAAGAGAGGGATTTAACCCGATGGAGTACTGACTCATAATTTGGATGTTTAGATTGAAAAATATAACCATTTAACATATCCCAGAGAAGCCACAGGACAGAGTGCCAAATCATACTTAGACCCCACTTCTCCCTTGGCCCACAAACCAAAAGTGCAGAAAGCAGAGAAAAGATGGAAGAGATCAGGAGGAATTGGTAATTGCCACCCACGCCATCGAAAAACCGCATACCAAACCAACTGGGCAAAATGACACCGCGTGAACAGATGCAAAGATGATTCCACTAGAGCCCCACAGAGATCTCAAGATGCACAAGACTGATCCAAGATGACCCTTCGACGAACCAGATTAGAGCGAGTAGGAACTCTATCCAAATGAAGCTGCCAAGAGAAGGAAATAACCTTCGGATGGCCAAGGCTTCGCCACAGCATCCCCAATATCTCCATTTGGTCATCAGAAAAGCCCACCATTGCAAAAGAAACCTCCATGATCCTCTCACATCCTGATCGAACTGAGAACCCCCCCGCCCACTCGCGGTAATATCACATTGCCACACCCACTGATCCTCCTCCAGTTTAAGGGAGGCCAGAAGAAGAAGCTCTCAAAGGTCCCTCTCAAGTGACTCCTCCCACACAAACAACTGACGCTGCCATGGAATACTCCAAGCCCAACTACCAAAATCTCCAACACGTCCCTCCTGTTGATTCGAACTATGAATAATCTTGGGAACAACCTTTTGAGGGGCTTTGATCCCACCCACGAGTCATGCAAAAAAGTGTCAACTCCCCATTCCCCCTTTTTGGCGATCCTATCTCCAAACCAGTCACCATCAATACCCCATGTCGAACCAGTCAAAACAATGTCTTACCACCACACTAATGCAAGCTGATAACCCTCGAGGTAGAAGCGACACAATCGACAATGTGAAAACCAAGATTCAAAACAAGGAAGGAATTCTACCACATAGAATAAGTGAAACATAGACACCGTAATAGACACGACAACACCATTTATGCCATTTGGGCTGTTTTGTAACGGAAATATTATAAAGCACTGTGTAGACGTTGTCTAACTTAAAAGACTAAATTGGTACCAAAAAACATAAAGGACCAATATGTTACAAATAAATAACTTAAAAGACCCTTTTGTGTAATATAGCCTATATATATATATATATATATATATATATATATATATATATATATATCAATGAATACTTGTTGAAGAAGTACATGAGATAAGGATTGTGCTCGGCATCGATGAGTGTCCCCGATGTTTTGGCATTCCAATGGTGGAGATTCGAGAAAGCGGGGTCGTGTTCGTAGCTAGACCAAGTCCTCGACGGAAAAATTGGGCCCGGTGTGGACCTTTTTACCACCCTTTAGAAGCCCGAGGATGGTCGCCACGTCAAGTAAGGTTGGGGTCGGCATCCCCATGGAAACAAAAATACATTAAGAGACATGGTGGACTAGAACCCCATGAACGGGAAAAGAGTATCAAAGTTGTGGGAGATCTCCATGGTAGATAGCATAACTATGTCATAAATACCCCTGTGCCTTCCAAATGTCACCCTTCTCCTCGACTATTCTCATGGCCAATTCTTTTGTAGCGTAAGATAACTCCAACCAACCTCGATTCATGTAACTTGGCCTCCGTAGTGTTCCACTCACACATAAATGGAGCGCTGTCTAGGGTTTGCTTAGGGTTGAAGCATTTTTCAAAGGTATGAAAAACTTGATCGGCATTAAGAGTGAATGAGCGTCGAGTGACTGGAGTTCGAAGATTGGAAAAGATGCTAAAAGACACACCAAGTTACGTAAGGTGGCCACTTTGTCCAAAGGAAGAAGCAATATTTTTGCGAGTCACATTTTTGGTTATCTCGAGTGTGAAGACATTTTTATTAATAGCTAACGGGCATAATGATTAAACGGTAAATGAAACATCGCCACATTGGATCGGTTGGCGCTAAATTTGTCGTTCCACATCTAATAGATAATGTAATTGTTAGTTTAGCAATCATTATGACGCTAACTCTTTAGTTCATCTAATATTATATTGATATTTTTTATTAATGCTGCTAAATTTTACTGCATTCTATTTGCAACAAAACTATTCAGCGAAATTTTGAAGAATAATTATGTCAACCACATTGAATTTTGAAGAATTCAGTATTTCCAATGAGCTCAGTTAAGTCTTTTGGCGATCCTATCTCCAAACCAGTCACCATCAATACCCATGTCGAACCAGTCAAAACAATGTCTTACCACCACACTAATGCAAGCTGATAACCCTCGAGGTAGAAGCGACACAATCGACAATGTGAAAACCAAGATTCAAAACAAGGAAGGAATTCTACCACATAGAATAAGTGAAACATAGACACCGTAATAGACACGACAACACCATTTATGCCATTTGGGCTGTTTTGTAACGGAAATATTATAAAGCACTGTGTAGACGTTGTCTAACTTAAAAGACTAAATTGGTACCAAAAAACATAAAGGACCAATATGTTACAAATAAATAACTTAAAAGACCCTTTTGTGTAATATAGCCTATATATATATATATATATATATATATATATATATATATATATATATATATATATATATATATATATATATATATATATATATCAATGAATACTTGTTGAAGAAGTACATGAGATAAGGATTGTGCTCGGCATCAGTAGTGTCCCCCGATGTTTTGGCATTCCAATGGTGGAGATTCGAGAAAGCGGGGTCGTGTTCGTAGCTAGACCAAGTCCTCGACGGAAAAATTGGGCCCGGTGTGGACCTTTTACCACCCTTTAGAAGCCCGAGGATGGTCGCCACGTCAAGTAAGGTTGGGGTCGGCATCCCCATGGAAACAAAAATACATTAAGAGACATGGTGGACTAGAACCCCATGAGCGGGAAAAGAGTATCAAAGTTGTGGGAGATCTCCATGGTAGATAGCATAACTATGTCATAAATACCCTGTGCCTTCCAAATGTCACCCTTCTCCTCGACTATTCTCATGGCCAATTCTTTGTAGCAGAAGATAACTCCAACCAACCTCTCGATTCATGTAACTTGGCCTCCGTAGTGTTCCACTCACACATAAATGGAGCATTTGTCTAGGGTTTGCTTAGGGTTGAAGCATTTTTCAAAGGTATGAAAAACTTGATCAGCATTAAGAGTGAATGAGCGTCGAGTGACTGGAGTTCCAGCATTGGAAAAGATGCTAAAAGACACACCAAGTTACCAGAAGGCTGGCCACTTTGTCCAAAGGAAGAAGCAATATTTTTGCCGGAGTCACATTTTTGGTTATCTGAGTGTGAAGACATTTTTATTAATAGCTAACGGGCATAATTATTAAACGGTAAATGAAACATCGCCACATTGGATCGGTTGGCGCTAAATTTGTCGTTCCACATCTAATAGATAATGTAATTGTTAGTTTAGCAATCATTATGACGCTAACTCTTTAGTTCATCTAATATTATATTGATATTTTTTATTAATGCTGCTAAATTTTACTGCATTCTATTTGCAACAAAACTATTCAGCGAAATTTTGAAGAATAATTATGTCAACCACATTGAATTTTGAAGAATTCAGTATTTCCAATGAGCTCAGTTAAGTCTTTTGGGATGTAGTATAATATGGGTTCTAAAGTGGTATAAAAGCTCTAGATTTATGTTAAACTACAAAAAAAGGTATAAAATGTTAATGATATAAAAAGGTATAAAAAGATATAAAAATGTATAATAATGTATGTTTAGTTGTTCTATAGTCTCCAAGATTAGGAGCAACGCCAAATTTCGACACATAGTAAACATCCTTCATCTAGTTCTTTATCAAATATGTGGACCAGTTGTTTCTTGAGAACGGCATGTATTCTATTTCTCCAAAATAACAAAGACAAATGTTGCACAAATCAAAACATGATTAAGTTGATTGACATTTATCTGATTGTAATACAAAAGAAGAATAAAAATTCTATAACATCAAATTACTATTGTGTTTTAAATGAAGCATGCATGAATTATATCTGAATTCAAGCTCGTAGCACACAAGCAGCAAGACCCTATAAGAATTTCCCATTTTGGACCATCTTGATTTAAACAAAAATGCATTACTGTGGGACCAGGAAAATCAAATTATTTAGCAATTAATAAATAATAACATGACACGTGTAATGCCATTTATTGAGGTTTATTCTCGATTGTTAATGATTTAGATTTAGATTTAGATAGATTGTTAATGATTTAGATTTAGATAGATATAGATATAGATGATTACTTTTGAATAAAAATTTGCATTGAACAAAAAATTTTCACACATTAATTGTATGCTAAAAAAATTCATTCATTCAAATTTTCAAAATGAATTAATTTCCAATGCCATTAATTTTTCTATGTAACTGAAGTTGTGAATGTAATACAAAAGAAGAATAAAAATTCTATAACATCAAATTACTATTGTGTTTTAAATGAAGCATGCATGAATTATATCTGAATTCAAGCTCGTAGCACACAAGCAGCCAGACCCTATAAGAATTTCCCATTTTGGACCATCTTGATTTAAACAGAAATGCATTACTGTGGGACCAGGAAAATCAAATTATTTAGCAAATACATAATAAGATGATTACTTTTGAATCAAAATTTGCATTAAACAGAAAATTTTCACACATTAATTGTATGCCAAAAAATTCATTCATTCAAATTTTCAAAATGAATAAATTTCCAATGCCATTAATTTTTTATGTAACTGTTGTGAATGTAATTATTTTGTTGTTAGATTTCAGTTGAGCTTAGAATTATTTTGGTTCTTGGGAATACAAAATTATCATCTAATGTGTAGGTTATATGATGCAACTCTTTTAACCGTTATATTTCTGTTTTTACGAATTCAGTAGATGTTAAGATTATTTTCAATCGTAAAAAATAAGTTTACCACAATATTTTGGGGTTTCTTAGAATAAATACAGTATTAATAAAATTTGACTACAATAGTTTTGGTCAAAAATATTTAACCAGAGTTGTTTTATTAAAAATGCTTTTTTATTTCTATTTAATGATATTATAAAAAAAATGTTTATTATTTAACGTTGAATATCTAATGCTAAAACATGAAAGGTAAAATATTTTTCTTAGACAATTAAATAGTTTTGTTTGTATCTTATTTATTCCAAAGTAGTACACCGATACACACTCAATAAATGTTCAGACCATTGCTAATCACACACAAATTGTCCCAACGCTTTCAATGAAAGCACATCTCTCATCGTGTTTAGGATTAAATTTTGTACCGACCAACTCCGAATTTTACATCTACGGAAATTGAACCCGAGAGTGACATACATTTATATCATTAAGTCCGGATGCAAGAAAGATAGCAAAGTGACATACGTCTACCAATGGTAGCAAGGACAATATGGTGGCGATGTAATCCTCTATCCCAATTCACGGTGATGTCAATGTCGTCGTGGTTGAGTTTGACGAAGACTCCAATGGATCCACTGACAAAGGCTTCTCAAAAATTGGAGAGTCATCAAAAATAGGGTAGTCCTTACTGACATCGAAGTGGTTGATGATGTCGCATATGCATGCATGTTAAAGCATCTAGATTGTCGATTTGGCTTGGCTTGGCTTGGAAAAGCGGATGATCTTTTGAAAACTCAGAGATGTAGGTTCGGGGGTCGGTTACGCATGGGGAAGGTATTAGCACCCCACACGTCCTTTCTACCGAAAGGGAACCATTAACTTGATGTGTGGTTTAGGAAAAGTTGATTTGAAATGATTTTTGTTCTACTTCTTTTCTTTTCTTTTCTTTTTATTTCATTTGAGAAATTGTTTTAATAAAAACGGGGGAAAAGAATATTTTTGGTATCTTTGAAAAGCGGAACAAAACAAAGATTTTTCAAAAGGGTGCTTGACGGGATATGAACCCGGTCCTACGTACCCTCACTGGAATGAGGGCTCAAAGCTACGTAGTTCTCGGATTTTGGTTTTGAAAAGTGTGTTTGTGTTTTATCTTATTTAATATTCCGGAGTTTTTTGAAATAAGACTCAAGTGTTCACGAATACCAAACAAGCAAGGGCTTCGAGTGGCGTTCATTACTAACTTGAAAGAAAAGAGTTGAAACCGGTAACCAGTCAAGCAAAGGCTTCGAGTGATCACAAGTAACAACGTTTTATTTTCCTTTTTTTGAAATTGTTTTGAAAAAAAGGCGGGCATCGATGATAATTATCACTAATAGCTCATGTTGTTTTTGAAATTTGAATTAGTTTGTGTTTGATTAAGGTGTGGGAGCTTCCATAATAGTCAAACAAGCAGAGGCTTCGAGTGACTACCACTAATAACTCCTCATTAGCGATCAAACAAGCAAAGGCTTCGAGTGATGACTAATGATTTATTTAAGAAAATTCCTTAGGGTTTTCACTTGGAAAAGCATTTGATTTTGATTTGAAAACTAGTTTAGAAAAGAGCTTGATTTGGAAAAAGATTTTGGAAAACAAGTAGAACACTTCAATCAACTCCAAATCCATAGCCAAATGCAAAATGAATGAATGAAGTTCAAACATATTCGCTAATCAAGCAATCATGAACATGTTGATCATCAACTAAGATTAAGCATGTCAATACAATCAAGAGACTTAATTGTCAAAGGTGCAAGATAAAGTTCTCAAAACAATTGTGCGTGTGTGTGAGAATTGCTACGGGACGGACAACAATCTCAAAGAGGGGTGCATTTATCTTAATGACTCTATGCTACAACAAGTAAGTAGGCTTACGTCTTCATATAAGAGTACATGCATGGGGGAGGAATTGCACACGATTAAATCAAGACATTCAAATGGCATCATGAACAAGAGAATCCTATTGATTATAGACATAGAATGATTTAGGTTAGATTAATGAACATGCAAGCAATGATGTGCATGATTAGGTACGTAAATGCATGGATATGTAATTGTCAAAACTAGTTACAAGTTGCAAGGAGAATGGTCACACAAATGAGACATTGATCATTTACAAAAGGGTAGTTCATTGAATCAATTTAAGAATAAAAAAAACACAAGAGTTAAATTCTTTTTGGCAATCCTTGACACTTATTAACAATACACAAATGCATAAGCGTCTAGTCATTTTACCAAATACTCAAAACCAAAATGTATACAAGAGTTGAATCATTTTAAAGTAATCCTCAACGTTTAAAATTATGCTTGAAAGGATGTGTTGAATCCTCTTACCAATCATCAACATTTAAACAAATTAATGACTTAAAACAAACATCACATTTGCAAGACTCAAAATGACCAAAAGGAAGTATTCACAAGCTATCACAAACAATTGGCAAGCAAGGAATCATAAACTCACATTTTGCTCATTGAAAATTTAAAGAGAGTTGAATCACTTGAAGGGATCCTCGTCACTTACAAGAAATGGCGCCCAAGGCACAAGTGAGAGTCATGTCACTCATCATCAACATTGTAAACAAATAAATTCAACATTGTAAACAAATAAATTCAACAAAGGCACAAGTGTGAGTCATCTTTCCAATCATCAACATATCAATCACTTGCAAGCCAGATTCCATCGAAACAACTTGAGAAAACATTTTTTAAGCACAATTGGAAGCCAAATAGCCAAGAAACAACAAAACCCTAGTTATTTCTCGTGATTTGCGAAGCCAACACATATGCCAAACAACAAATTTATTCATCAAACTCACATAATCAAGCAAGCAAATGACACAATCAAGGTATAGATACATTTATTTGCATGATTCAACTATCAAAACAAACAAAAAAAATCATCATCAAACCAATTTATTTGATCATATGCGAAACATAGAGCAAGCCAAACAACATAGATCAATTTTTTGCAAGGATTCACATGATTAAGCAAGGAAGTGCTACAAAATCATATAAACCCTAATTTCTTCCTAACATGCGAAGTGAAAATAGCCATAAACAACAATTTTATTCATGAAAATGCAAGCAAACAAGAAATATGCACAAGCACACAATTTATTCCAAGTGAGAGATGCATTTCAAACACCCAAACCTCCCTAAGTGTTTGTCAAAATGCTTGAAACACACCTCTCATTCAACAACAACAATCAATTCAACATTAAACAATAAAATGCAAAGATGATGATGAATATGCGAAATTAACCTATGATCTACATTTTTTATGCTAAAATTTTGAAAATGATGCAAGGTTTTAGGGATTACCTTAGCTCTAAACTAGAAAGTGCGATGAGAAGATGAAACTAGACACAAATCAACAAAACTCCAATGTTCTTCAAAGAAATACCCACTTGATGATGATGCTTGAACTTTGAATGAGAAATGGAAGGAGTATGTGAAAGAGGGATGCAAATGAGGTGGAGTGATGGTGTTTGGGTGGAAGGAAATAAAAAATGAATGGAGGAGAGGGGAAGGAGGCTACGGCCTTGAGAGGGAAGGAGGAAAGGTTTTTTGTGTGCTAGGGTTTTAGTGTAGGAAGGTGAGAAGCAAAAAGGAAAAAAGTTTTTTCATGTGTGGGAATGAGAGGGTATTTATAGAGTTGTTTTAGGTCTAGGGGTAATTAGGTCATTGTTCTTTACTAGGTGCTCTAGGATTGGGTTTTAAATTTAAATGAAGGGCTAGGATTGGAGATCACTTGGATTGTGGGTAGTGAGAAAACACAAAAATGAGAGTGAGGGGGTGGCGACATCAAGGAGAGAGAGAGGGAGAATTTGTGTGAAAAAAAACTTGTCTTATTTTGGGAATGGAAGCTTATATGTGGTGTGGGGTAGAAATAGGGTTAAGGGTATAATTGAGATGGAGTGTTACCAAAGAGGAAAGTTTGTATTTTCTTGTGAAGAGGTGAGTGTAAATGGGTGGGGTAATTTACAAAAGAGGGCAGAGAGAGAGAGAGAGAGGGGGCGAAAATGAGAGTAGGAAGGAGGGAAAAAAAACTTGTTTTTGGTCTTTTGTCTTATTGGAGACACTTCCCTTTTTTTGAGTTTTGAATTTTTGGGCATGGAAGTGAAGGTGCACCTATTAAAAAAGTGTCACATATTTTTGAGCACCATAAAATATTCCCCCTAATTATTCTAGACAATAAAAATTGTCATTTAGTAATTGGGGAATATTTAATGGTCTTTTTTGGTTTTTTATGCACTAAAAATGCGGAAAATGCATTTTTAATTATTTTGGACTAGAGTTTTCTTTCCAAAAATTACCCTTGGTAGAGTAACATGTATGCCACATCCTTGACCTGGTCTTGGTCCGAAAACAATTAATTTGCTTTTATTTAAATGCCCAAAAATGCAAAAATATGCACTATTTTATTTTCTAAAGTTCCTAAAAATTAAGGAAAATGTTTTTGGGTGCCAAAAATTAATAATGATCAATAAATGACCTTTTTGAAAATAAAGACACGTGCAAATGACCAGGGCACATGGCAGCTCACGCAGTTACGACCGGCGCACGTGTGTAATTCAAATAAAAATGCGAAATAGGGGACGAACACACGTAAATGCACCAATTCACTGTTTTCCATACATTGTGAATTACCGTATTGCTCTATTTTTTTTCTGAAAAAATGTTTTTGCATTGGGCGGACAAAATTGGGGTATTACAGCTGCCCCTCTTTATTTCACATTTTGCCAAGAAATATGAATTGGTCTTTTCATATTTGCTGGTAAAACAGAAATAAAGATATAGAAATAATACTAATTTTGTCCGCTTCAGAAAATGTTCAAATTTTCTTTTTGTTATTTTCCTTTTGAGAAAGGGGGTTAACACTTGTCGCATTAACGGGAAAGTAGTATATTGGGAAGGTAAATTGGGGAAAAGCGGTAAATTGGGAATTCTGTAAATTGGGTATTCGGAGGTTGCCTAAAACCTTCTAACAGACTCTGGTCGAGTCCGAGCTCATGGGGTGGCCTTTTCGAGCGGCCGATCAACATCAGGTCCGGAACTGATTTGATCAATGGATTTACGCTATGCCTTAGGTTGACACAACTAATCCGAAGGACTTAACGAAGTCGGATGGATCCATCGCGCGCTCGTACACGATGTTGTGACCTATGGAAGGAGTTCACTAACTCGGTGGGAGTTTACTAACTCTGTGTCGATGGAGTTTACTAACTCGGGGTTGATGAAGTTCATTAACTCGGTGCTGATGGTGATTTTCTAAAAATGAGATTTTTGGGACTCTCTGGTCCGCAGTAACTTTTCTCTTGGATGGTGCATGAAATGCATGCACCTGGGCATTTGGATGCTCATGAATGCAATGATTGATTTATGCGAATTTGAAAGTGTAATGCACTACTTGTTTGATTCCATGGAGTGACAAATGGTATGGATGATATGAGAGTGATGAATGATATGAAGATGTTGTGTTCTTTTTATGTTCCGTCTTCTGTAATTTTCTTCTTTTTTGTTTTTTTGTTTATTCTGTTTGTTTTCTTTAAGCAACTTTCTTTTTTCTGCCTATTTGTTGTTTTTTTCTTTTTGTTTATTCTGTTTGTTTTCTTTAAGCAGCTTTCTTTTTTCTGCTTATTTGTTTTTCTTCGGCACTCTTTTTTGGCTGGTTAAGTCGATCGCGAACGGAGGTCATTCGGGGACGATGATCACGCGAGGATTGCGCCGTTGGTTAAATCATGTTGCTTCGCCGCAATTTTATTCACTTGTGAAATCATTTTTTCTGTATTTTTCAAAGATTTCGTAATGATCATGTAATGCTATGAATGTGCACATGTTTTGCAATTCAATTTCATCAATCATAAAAGTTATTATTTTGAAAGAAACTGAATAGATGAAAGCAGAGACACGAAAAGCACATATATGAAAGAAAAGTTGGACTTTTATTGATATAGAAATTGGACGTGCAGAAAGTCACGACAATTGAAAGTACATAGCAATCTTTCTTTTAAACTAAGAAATACAAGAAAAAGGAACAAATCCCGTGATTTCGTCTCTGAAGTAACGGTGCCCACCGTCCATACTCATAACCCTGATCACCCCCTTATCCGAACCTTTAGGAATGCTGATTGCCTTTTCTTTTCTCAAGCCCAAGTTTTTTGACCCTAATTTTTTCCTGGATCGCCCTTTGCGGGTTTTCAATCACCGGGTCGCTCTGATTTTGCCTAGGCCGCCCTTTGCGGGTTTTCAACCTAGCGAGCTGATTTTTCCTTGGCTTATCTTTCTCTTTTTTTTGTCTATTTTTCTAGGCATAATACTTTTTGACCACATTTGAGTTCACTGCTATAAATACTTAAGGGAATTATTGACAAAACAATAATAAACGTTGTATTGGACTTTGAAAATGACAAGTAAATAGAAACAAAAAATTTCTACAAAAGCGACAACTAATAAGTAACGGAGGGAGTACAATATAATATTTTTTGAGATTAATGTATAGTATAATATTTTATGAAAATAATAAATATGTTCTCCAGTCAAACAAAAATTAATATCTCCTCGAGTCAAACAAAAATAAATACGTTCCAATCTAAATAACTCAATAGTGTGAGAAAACAGAGGGAGTAATTGAGCTATTAAATGGCTATATAAACCCTCTTCTTGAGTTTAAATTTCTTATGCAATATTCTCCAAGCTACATGCATCTTTAAAAATTAAGATGCTATATGTTCATCAGCTATATTTGAGAGTTATTGTGGCTTTCATTTTCTATCGCTTATTTTTCTTCCTCTTCCACTTAAAAAGATCTCCTTCACTTGTGAGTAATTTCTACCATCATATCAAATCAACAAACCACCAAAGGATTATTATTTTCAACGGGAGGAGGTAATTCTTAATTTCTTTATATTCATATGATTACCATCTAATTTTGATTTTTCATCTATCTAACTTATATTTGTGCTCACATTTTCTAATATCTTCAATTGAATTAAACAATATCTATATACTAGTTTTGCAATGGGTGTTTTCGTTATGATTTAGAACATGAAAAACTTTTTTTCCCGTAGATAATCATATTTTACAAACAAAAAAAAAATCTTTCTCCATGCATTAAATCTTCACACTAACTTGTCACTGTCTATATAAGATATATGATAAAAACATTTTCTCACCGAAAGTGTTTTTAAATTTTATCTTAATTGATACTTGTAATATTTACTTTTAATTATTTGTTAATAAGTGACAAGAGTAGTTCTATTATATAGACTACTTGAATATGATCATGAATTCAGTTCGACAAATTTCAATTCTTTTTAGAAAGAATACATCTTTTATGTTCTGATCTTTTTATTTGTTTTTATGTATTTACCAGATGGCAATGAGTGCATAGATTTGCAATGGACATAAGGAGTGCTTCTATATCATGTAGTCCAGATGCAAGAAAGATGATAGTGGCATACGTCTACCGATGGTAGCAAGGACAATATGGTTGCAATGTAATTAATCCTCTATCGCAATTCACGGTGATGTCAATGTCGTCGTGGTTGAGTTTGACGAAGACTCTGATGGAGCCACTGACAAAGGCTTTTCGGAAATTGGAGAGTCATCAAAAACAGGGTAGTCCTTACTGACGTTGAAGTGGTTGATGATGTGGCATATACATGCATGTTAAAGCATCTAGATTGTCGATTTGGCTTGGATTTGGTTTTCAATTTTCGTTTCGTAACAAATTATGTTCTTAAGAGTTGTTATATATGTGTGTGTGTGTGTGTGTGTGTGTGTGTTGTCTTTTCCCTGTACGAGAAGCACACATTCAGAAAATAAGAACTCAAATACTCTTGTACATTCGAATATACTAAGATATGAGAATCAAGACTACATTCAAATTCACTAACAATCATTTTCTTTTTGTACAGATATTTTATTTGTAATTTCAAATGAATTTTATTTTTTTTAATCAAAACAAGGTTATTTTCGAAGCCTTTGCTTGTAGTAAAACTGGGTGTGCTTACTGACCACCATGGCCCTTAGAAGGACCAAAGAATTTGTGTATAAGAAAGATGGATGGCCTTTTCCCACCATGCACCGAGTCGACCCAATGAAAATGACGTCAACTTATTAAATGTATAAAACTATTAATTATTTCACTAAACACAATTCTTAATATAGTTATTAAATATTTTTTTTGTAAAAAAAAATGTCTGCTTTTTTAGTTATTGGTTCCGGCCATTGTAGCCACCAAGTGCGCTTTCAACGAAACACTTATTGACGTACTCCCTCTGTTCTTATTTACTTGTCGTTTATTGGTTTTTTACACATACTAAGGAGAGCAATAAATTTTGTTACTTTTGATACAATTAATTCTCTTTTACCTATAATACCCTTAGTAATTTAATACCTCATTTAATCTATTTCTCTCTCTGCAATAAATACTTAAGGGCATTATTGACAAAACAATAATAAATGTTGTATTGGACTTTGAAAATGATAAGTAAATAGAAACAAAAATTTTCTACAAAAGTGACAAGTAATAAGGAACGGAGGGAGTACAATATAATATTTTTTGAGATTAATGTATAGTATAATATTTTGTGAAAATAATAAATATGTTCTCCATTCAAACAAAAATTAATATCTTCTCAAGTCAAACAAAAATAAATACGTTCTCATCTAAATAACTCAATTGTGTGAGAAAACGGAGGGAGTAATTGAGCTATCAAATGGCTATATAAACTCCCGTCTTGAGTTTAAATTTCTTATGCAATATTCTCAAAGCTACATGCATCTTTAAAAAGATTCTATATGTTCATCCGCTATATTTGAGAGTTATTGTGGCTTTTATTTTGGATCGCTTATTTTTCTTCATCTTCCACTTAAAAAGACCTCCTTCACTAGTGAGTAATTTCTAACTTCATATCAAATCAACAAACCACTAAAGGATTATTATTTTCAACGGGAGGAGGTACTTCTTAATTACTTTATATTCATATGATTACCATCTAATTTTGATTTTTCATCTATCTAACTTATATTTGTGCTCACATTTTATAATATCTTTATTTGAATTAAACAATATTTATATAACTAGTTTTGCAATGTGTGTTTTCGTGATGATTTAGAATTAACATGAAAAACTTTTTTTCCCGTAGACATTGTTTCAAATTCACCAAGTCTCTTCCTTTTGGTCAAGACATCTTTCATGAACTTTGAATAGTTAGGCATTTGTTGGAGAGCCTCAACCAAAGGAACATTAATGTGAAGTTGTTTCAACACCTCTAAGAACTTGCCAAATTGCTTGTCTTGCCGTACCTTCTTCAATCTCTAAGGAAATGGTGGAGGTGGCACATCTTGATCAAGCACAGGTGGTGGCACTGGTGTTGCATCAGATGCTGCAGAATCTTTTCATTTTTTTCATTTTTCTCATTTTTTCAGAATCTTTTTCTTTTCTTTTATCATCACCACCACCTGTAGCAAGTGATGGCCCATTCAAATCCTTTCCACTCCTCAGAGATATAGCCTTGCATGTCTCCTTCCCCTTAGAAGATGAAGCTTCAGTAGTAGATGGCAATGCCCCACTAGGTCTCTGGGTTAGAGCAGTAGCTATTTGACCAAATTGGTTCTCTAAGTTCTTGATTGCAGCTCCTTGTGTCTGATATTGAGTCTTTGTTTCATTCATGAAAGCCTTAAGCATGGCCTCCATGAAGTTATCAGTTGCAGGAGCAGCTTGCTTTGATTGAGCAGGGAATCCTGGTGGCACAACAAGTGCTGGAGTAGTTGTTGCGGCAGGTGTTGCTGCTGCATATTTGCTCCACCTGAAATTAGGATGATTCTTCCACCCAGAATTGTAAGTATTAAGTATGGATTATTACCCTTGTTGTACCCAACATAGTTGACTGAGGTAGGATTTGCAGGACACTCATCATAAAGATGACCTCCTCCACAATAAACACAACTTGGAGAAGAACCACATGGAGCTGGTTCAATTGCTGCTACAATTGCTTCAGTTGTTGCTGCAGCAGGTATTGCTGCAGCAGTAGGTGCACTCATATTTTTGATCATATTGGAGAGGGAAGCCACTAGAGCAGACAAGGCAGTGATCTCACTCACTTCATGTATACCGGCCACCTTCTTTTGATCACTTGACCAAACTGTAGGCCATTAGTAGCTATTTACAGCAATATTCTCAATTAGGTTGTAAGCATCATTGCAAGATCCATTGAGTAGAACTCCTCCAGATGAGGCATCAAGCATGAACCTAGTTTGAGATTCCAAACCATTGTAGAATGTCTCCATTTGGATTTTTTTAGATAGGCAATTGTTAGTGGGGGTGGGGGGAATGTTAGTTTCCGAGACTTGAACCAGAGACCTCCTTCTTGCACTCATTTGGTGCACTCCTTCGGTATCCCTTAGCTCGCCAACTGAGCTACTTAATTGGGATTGTCTCCATTTGGATAATGATAGGAATACCATGGAGAGGGAATTTTCTCAACAGTTCTTTGTATCTTTCCCATGCTTCAAACAAGGTTTCAAATTCAGTTTGCTTGAAAGATGTAATTTCATTTCTCATCCTGGCGTTCTTTATTGGAGGAAAATATTTTGTCATAAACTTTTCAGCCATCTCATTCCAAGTAACAATAGAGTTAGGCTCTAGGGAGTTAAGCCAGGACTTAGCTCTATCCTTCAAGGAATAAGGGAACAATTTCACCTTAAAAGCATCATCTGTAGTAACCGGTGAGAATGAAATTACTGCAAACCTCGACAAATTGTTTCAAATGCAAATGTGGATCTTCAAGGGGACCACCACCAAATTGCCCAATTGTTTGAAGCATTTGGAACATCATAGGCTTAAATTCAAAGTGAGTTGTAGAAATTTCTGGCCTCACTGTGCCTGTTTCATAGTTTGAGGGTCAAAAACTGCATAGTCCCTCATAGGTCTATCCCTATCATTAGCCATGCCTATAATGCCCATTTCAAGAAACTGTCTTCTATAACCTCCATCACCATCACCTTGGATTGTAGGAGGCGGTGAAGGTGGTCGAGTAGGATCACCATGAAATTCAATAAGTCCTGGAGTACTGTGAATTCTTCTCAATCTTTTAAAATGTCTTTCTATCTCTGGGTGCAACTGAAATTCTTGTGTGTTATGTCTAGGCCTGTGCATATGCTGTAGCAATCTAATGTTGTAGAAACATAAACAATACAAACAGAATTAGTAACAAAAGGCACTAAGTTGCTAACTAATTAAACAGTCAATTAAACTTTAATTCCCCGGTAACAGCGCCATAGACTTGTTGTGTAAAATGGTATAGTGCAAGTGTACACTGTCCAAACAAATAATATAGAGTAAGTGAGATCGTTCTCATGAGGAATTATGCTTAATTTTGAGAGTTTAATTTGGCTAACAAATTAGTGATAAAGTAAATGACACACAAGTATTTGAGTAACATAAACAAAAGTAAAAATTAACGGGTAATGGAAATCAGTGATGAGAACAAGCTGAGATGCATTCACTTCAGTAACTTCATTAAAATGCACTTAAGTGTACGTTCAATGCTGCAGCATTAGGTGCTGCAGCAATAAGACGTATTTTCTCAAATACTTCACACTAGGTTTTCCTCGCAAGAGTTTATCTCTAAACCCTAAAGGAATACCTCCTAGGCTGATTGAGCACCGGTAGTATTCACCTTATGAGTTTTTCCCTCCTATCTCTAGGGTTTAAGCAAGAAACATTAAAATCTCTTTTAATGAACACTACCCATATCACCTTGTGAGATAAATTTATAAACCATCTCAGAATTTATAAATGCGATTTAGAATAGACGGCCAATCCTACTCTAAAATGGAAAGTGTCACACACAAGGTACATTGCATAACATTGAACATACTTCGTTAATCATATAATAATTCAACTACATCAGATCCAGCATCTCAACTATGAGTATTTAGCTCATATTGAGCTTACAAAACATGGAAAATAACTTAAACAAAATAGTAGGTCATATTACAAATTTCAAGGTAAGAATGTATGCTACTAAGGGAGAACAGTATAAGCACTCCAAGGATGGCAATGGAGGACTGATCTAGCTTGTCCACCAAGAAAATGTAACTCCAGTGATGTTGCAGCAATAGTCTCAGCAATGATCAATTTGGTAATGTAAAAGTGAGCTTGCACGCAAAGAGGGGAAGCTATCTCTAAACTTCCTTCCTGACGACAGAGCATACCCAATGGGGAATGAAAAATATCCTTAAATAGTGTCCTAGGTACACAACCCTAGAAATGACCTAATGGAGGCGCATTTCTCTAGGGTAAAGGGAAATTATGACCTCTTGCTAATTTCAATTAAATGAAATTAGCCAAATTGTGGATGTTACATAAATTAATTAAGTACATATTCAACTTGGTATGATCCTCGAATACACTCTGCATTTTGAATAGAAATAATCAATGAAATACACATAGTTGCTCGTAGATACGTAGCTATCTGCGAGGGTTTTTTAAGCCTTATGAATATACCAAAACAATGAGACTTGATATTTGAACTCCCAAAGCTCCAATTCTGTCCCCCAAGACTAATCCTTAAGTTGTTTTGTTTGGAAGATTAACAACGCTAAATGTGGGAACATTTTAATCATATTGAAGTCAACATTGCATTATCGTCCCGTGAATCCTCCCAACATAGAATTATGCAATATTAATGTCGCCCAAAGTCTTCAACCTGACATAAATTTTAGTGGATAATTTTTCTCTTGTACACATTCATTATTTCCTCCAGCTCAAAACCAATCACTAAATGTTTGCCATTACACTTAACCAAGTTAAGTTGCGGCCAAGTTATACTTGGAATATTTTCCAGATCTAGAAATCTTATATTTGCCGAATTTAGGCTGAATACACCTTTGTTGGCCTTGTCGGTGATAACATATATAGTGTTATGCAAAACCACAAAGTCCACCACCTTCCATGGATCCTCTTTGAATGAATATGTAATCCAACTAGAATTTCGAGATTGATAGACATGCAAACCGTCAAAAGTTTTACATGTAACCACAATTAGGCCTCTACCAATGTCTTCATCAATCAAACTCACTCGTGACGATGATGACACCACTGTCAGTTGGGCTAGCAGCCTGCATCATTCTAAGAAGTTAGAGGCTTCACTAGGGTTAACAAAATAATTTTAAAAGAGTGGAACATAAAATGCATTTTTTTTTTCTGAAAATAAAAAAAAAAATGAAACTTTTTGGATTTAATTAAATCATGGCATTCCAATAGGTTATATCCTAACTTGTTTTGCAGGTCAATTTCATCCAATATTTGAAATATAATTATTATTCTTGTCATCTATTAACTAATAATAAATATTAAAAATGTTAAGTGTGACGATTTAATATGCATGAAGAAACTAAGGAGATTTTTTAGTAAAAAAGGATTATTATTTGTGCAAAAACTTAGGCCCCGTTCCGGGTCGTTGTAAGTTTTTGGTTTTTGGTTTTTGGTTTTGAAAGTTAAATCATGTACCAAAATCACTATATATTTATTTTTCGATTCAAATCACGATATTGTAAAATTTGGGCTCGAGTAAAACTTATATAGATGAAAAATTAAGATTAAACCATATAAATTATTAACAATTCAGCCAATTCACCTGAAGATGTCACCAATTCAGCCAGAAGATTCTTGATCTATATGGTGCTTGAACCTGTGGATGCCTACGTGGTGCATGAATAGGTGCAAGCCTATATCATCTGGTGATTTGTTGATTTGATAAGATGATAGACAAATATCACTATTGAAGGAGGTCTTCCTAGTGGAAGAGAGAATGTCTTGGAGGGGGAAATTATGTGAAAAAATATAGAGGTCGCAATAACCCTCAAATATAACATTTTTTAAGAAAGAATGAACATGATATTGCATGGACAACATTACATAAAATTTTTGATTTCAAGAAGCATATATATTTATATAGCAATTTGATAGCTCAAATACTCCATTTAAACATATTATAATATTTAAAATGTTATATTTTCTTTTGACTCAATAAATGTTTGTTAATGATTTCAATAAATATTATATTTATTATAATATTTAAAAAGTGAGATTTTCTTTGACTCAATTTTTTTATTAAATATTTTAAATAATATTATATTTCATATTAATTTGATAGTAAAAAGTTGAAAGCATTCAAAAAGTTTAAATTATAATATTTATTGAAACCGTTAATAAACATTTATTGAGTCAAAATATCATAACATTTTAAATATTGTAATAAATCTAAACATCATAAGTGTCAGCCTCGACACTTATGACGCCACGTGCAGTTAACTTAGAGCAAAGATAAATGAACAAAAGTGTTATTTAGCCTAAAATATATCATTTATTGAAATCTTTAATAAACATTTTTTGAGTCAAAGAAATATAACTTCTTAAATATTATAATAAATATAATATTCATTGAAATCATTAATAATTAGTCAAAAGAAATATAACAATTTGAATATTTTTAAAAATATGTTAAATGTTTTAAATTCATTGTCAATCTTTTATTTATCAAATTGATATAAAATATAAGATTTATTGAAATATTTAATAAACATTTTTTGAGTCAAAGAAATATAACTATAACATTCATTGAAATCATTAATAATGAGTCAAAAAAAAATTAACAATTTAAATATTTTAGGAAATATATTAAATGTTTCAAATTCATTGTCAATTTTTTTATCAAATTTATATAAAACATAAGATTTATTGAAATCTTTAATAAACATTTTTTGTGTCAAAGATATATAAATTTTTAAATATTATAATAAATATAACATTCATTGAAATTATTAATAAACATTTATTGAGTAAAAAGAAAGTATAACAATTTAAATATTTTAAGAAATAGGTTCGATATTTGAGCTATCAAATTGTTATATAAATATGCTTATTGAAATCAAACTTTTTATCTAATATTGTCCATGCAATATCGATCATGTTCATTCTTTCTAAAAAAATGTTATATGTTCATTTTCTTATATTTGAGGCTTACTGCGGCCTATAAATTTTTTTACAAAGTTTTCTCCCTCAGACATCTCTTCCACCGGGAAAGACCTCTATCAATAGTGATATTTGTCTATCATCTTATCAAATCAACAAATCACCAAATGAAGGCCGAACGCAATGTCGTTATTCCTGAGCCGCAAAGAGCCACACATGCGAGGAAGGGTACCAAAGATTATGTTGATGAGCGTTCAAGGAAGACTGAGGTAGATATACAACTTGATTTGTATTATATATTGTTGTTTTGTTAAAATGGAGCGCTAATTATGCTATGTTTTGTGGTTATATATGCAAAACAGGAGGAACATATTGCGATGATGGTTGTATGGTTCGAGGCCCTTGGCTTCATTTATGAAGTTTGGGGTCGATCAATTTGACACCAACGGAATTTCTAGCATTCGACCTCCTCTCCTCCTTCATTAGAGGAGAGAAAAAGCTCGAGCGGTGGTGCGAGCTCAGTCAAAGAGCATTTGCAGACTCAAGGGCAGACTATCAAGGCCTGTAATCAGACTATATATCAGAAGTATGTAGGGAGACTTCTTGAGGCCGGCGCGTCAGCAGCAGAAGCTGTAACAAGTTGTGCAATTCAAAAAGTTGAAAGCATTCAAAAAGTTTAAATTATAATATTTATTGAAACTGTTAATAAACATTTATTGAGTCAAAAAATCATAACATTTTAAATATTGTAATAAATCTAAACATCATAAGTGTCAGCTGTAACACCCTCATATTTCTATCTAGTAGAAATACTAAAGTGTACCTAATGGCATACATCAGAGTATAAAAATTCCTGTCTCAAATATTGATTTGACCAAAAACTCTCGAATCCAAATCAAAGAGTCGTAACATAATATAGTCAGAAGTTCAATATCCCAAAACAAGATAACAGCGGAAACGATTTACATAACTCAAATACAAGTTCAAGTTATAAATCGAAAACAAAAATACAAGGGAAAACCATAATCTAATAATAGAAGACTACGTCTTCCATTTCCTTCTCGAGCACGCCATCCACCCGTGCCACAAAGGATCTTCTTTCCCTGTTTCTCTGAAAAACAACAACATTTGTAGGGTGAGACAACTTGTCTCAGTGAGTCTTACCGTGACCCCTTACCTATCACTCGGTCCATTTAAAAAACCATAATTAGTAATTCAAAAAGAATTACAATATATAATCAATTACTCGTGACTTGTCACCAACAACTTAAAGAAGCTTGAGTGACAAAATCACAATATACACATTTAAAAGTTTTATCAATTCTAGTACATCACCAACAACACATAAGGAAGCATGGGTGAACCCCAAAATAGCCAATAAGTGTACAACTCTTAAAGGCGGATAGGTATAATTTTAACATGGGGGCCTAGGACCAGGGCGCATGACTTCCCTCTCCTAGTATACTTAACGCATGGAGGTCGTCACCTCAATTCGATATTTCTTATATATCGTGAAACGTGGACCGGTTTAGAGGAGCATAATCATCCCGAGCCAATTATAAATTAAGAAATGGAACATTTTGTTCAATTCACTTTCCAAAACATATGTCCTCACACGTATACTAATTACGGTTTTATAGAATATGAATCGTTTCCGAACTTTCCATCAAAATTCCAGTTTGATATGTCAAAAAAAAACTCCAATAAAATTACTTATTTGAGTAGTACATTTCATAAGCTTCGCAACGCATTTTAAAGCACTTAAATCGGACTCTCGGATCAAAAGTTATGAGCGAAACAATTTTCGAAATTTTTTGGAAACACAGGCTGCGCGAAAACCTGCGCGGGAGCCAGTTCCGCGCCAGTTTCCGCGTCACAAGTCAGTGGCACCGTAGCACCTGCGCGAAACGCGCGCTGGGCAGCATTTCCGCGCCAGTTTCCGCGCCACTGGGCAACCAAAGTGATTTTTCGCGTCAAATTAAAACCGTTTTCGCATCTAAGTCAATCCGATTCATTCCAAGATCACAAACAACCATTTGTCATACAGAAACACTAAATTTAATAGTCCAATACCAACCAAAGATCAACAATAGTAAACAAAAGTCAATAATTTAAAACTTAATTATCGAATCCTCAAATTTCGGTATTGTTTTCGACTCTAGATTTTATTACGAAATCAAGGAACCACATATAATGACATTCCAACAATCAAAATTAAATTGAAAACCCTAAACGTGAGTAAAACTCACCTCTCGTGATGAAAATCACGCAATACCGAAATGTCGGAATGTGCTCACGAACGAGAAAACACACGAACAATCCCCGTATCCTCGAACTCATGCAAACCGAATAACTCCGAAGTCGAAACCCATAAGCTTAATCTACATAACCGCACGATCGTTCCTCGCATAAACTTTACGCTCCGATGACAATCGAATCCGCTCCCAATCCTTTGAACCTTTTGATTCTTCACAAACCCCAAATTGGACCTCAATATTTGCGCAATCCACCTTAAACTCGCTCCCAAACACCATTCAAAGCTTTCCTTTGAGCTTGAACAACAAAAACCTCCATTTTCCACTTACATTCAAAAATGGCAAAGTGAGAGAGTGTGAGTTGATGATGATGATTTTGGTACCAAATCGAAGAGGATGATGAGGAGCTCATTTTTGGTGAAGGAAGAATTGTGTTTTGATGAGTTTAAAGCTCCCATTTTTCCTCTTCTTCCTCCTTACCCATTTCTTCTCTTCTTCTTCTTCCTTCCTCTTCTCTCTCACGCTCTCTCTCTCTAACTTTCCCCTTTTTAATTTTTTTCTTTCTTTCTCCTTTCTCATCCGTGTTATCTCTCTCTCTCTCTCTCTCTCTCTCTCTCTCTCTCTCTCTCTATATCTCTCTTTTTATTTCTTCACACAAGTGTGGAATGAGAGAGCATTTGGATATGTTTGGTGTCTTAGAGCTCATTTAATGTGAGTGGTATAAATACTAAAATACCCCTAGTGTTCTAATTTCCACTCAATTATGTATTTAAATTATATACTCAAGCAATTATAAATTGCTTCCGCGACAACTTCACATCCGTGACTTGATTTATTACCTACTCGAGTAATAAATCACTCGTTAATTTCTTAATTCGAAATTAACGAAATTAGGGATGTTACAATCACCCCAACTTGAAAAAATTTGTCCTCAAAATTGAACAAACATACCTTCCAGAAACCAAATACGGATACTCCGTCCGCATATCATCATCCAATCCGCATGAAACCTTTACGGCCGACGAACCATTCCCCATCTACTTTAGCAATTGGAATTGTTCGCATCCGAAGTGTCTTCTCTCTACATTCTAGGATATGACTTGGATTGGAAAGATATTTCCTCAATTGGAATACGTGAAACACATCACGTAGATTGGACAATACAAAAGGTAAAGCTATACAGCACCCCCAATAGCACAATACGCTCGATGATTTGGAAAGATCCAATATACCGAAGACGATGTTCTACTGTAACAATGATTGATGAAACTCTTACAATACGGGGTCACTAGATTTAACTCTAGTGGTCTACTCCTTTTGACAACATATTTCTGTTGAACAACTCTGAGCTATCTTCCATTCTCACTATATACACAATAGTTTCCAATTTAAAGTCATGAGTCAAACAGTGCTCCTCATGAAACTTCAATTGCCTGGATTCATAAACTACAACTTACTGATGTTGCTTAAGAACACACCCTAAACCCTACTCCTAGGCGTCATTGTAACTCTGAAACCTCAGGAACGGATCCTGAAAAATTAGGATGGAAACATAAATTAGCTTCTCTTGCAACTCTAGAAAACATTCTCCACAATCAGAATCTCATTCACACGGCTGACCCTTACAAGTTAACCGAGGGAGTGGAATAACTAACTGCGAGGATTCTCAGATGAATCTACGATGAAAAGCAGTTCCCAATTCAATACAACTTCAACTTTGTTGGGGTTTATTGCCCCTCCTCAATGGGATATCACAATTCCCAGAACTTCACTTCAAACCTCTAGAAATCACACTTCTGTGGTTTAGCGCACCACTTCTTCCCAGTTCCACACTTGTATATCCAGTGGTTGCAACAGTCCAGCAGTCTTTTGATGCTAAGAGAATTCCATTTGAAATTTACATGGTTACCAAATAAAGAAAATTCTAGGAGAACAGTTTCGTCCACTTGGATTCCATCAACCATAGCGATACAAGGATCTACCGATCTTAAATATCAAAATATTCATTAAATTAGGGACTAACTCATTAATCATTAATGGTAGTAACGATAAGAGTTACTAATGCAGTTATGAACCAACAATCTCACGCATTACAGGTCAAAACCCTTTGACCTTGTTTTATTTAATAGAAACGACATAGAGCTGAACCAGTTACCTTCCATGCAAAACAACACTTCTTGACTGATTCCTTTTTGAATACCATCTATATCAGTTACATTATATATAGCCAAAACCTTATTACAATATCGCAGATATTTCTCGTACTCTCCTCCATATTTACAGCCTCGTACAGTTTCTGCTTATCAATATTATATACTTCAGCAGCCTCATCATCATTGTCCTCAGAATCATCATTTAAGGCGTCGACCTTAACCTTCCTGTACTTTTCCTACAGCGGTTTCCACTTCCCCATACAGCTTATAGGAACTTGATTAACATCTTTTTATTCCATTCCCGAAAACTCGTTTCCCATCAAGCTATGTAATGGACATGGCCGCCGATAACTGGATGACACTCATGACCCGTTATTTGATTCTAAGAAATGACCGCAGTAAGGAAAAATAAAATATCACATGTGAGGGAAAATATACTCAAGCTGATTAAGCAAATCGCCTATTCTTGGCAATGAATACTTATTACTAATAATAACTTTGTTCAACTGGAGGTAATCCCTACACGACCTCCTGCTCTCGTCTTTCTTTTCAACAAGTAACACAGGAGCACCCCAACTTGTAGTAAACTGGGGAACATCACCTTTTGGTTTTATTTGGTACAGTACTATTAGAACTTCGGGTTAAACTCTATCACTACAGTGTTCATAACTGACTCACAAGTGGGTAAAGGTTATGTAAAAGTTTCTTGAAAAGTTTGAATATGAAATAATTTTCTTACTTACCCATAGGAGTTTATTTCTTCGCTAACCCGAGATACTAATAAAACGTATCTTCATCTCGCGACTCAGTCTTTGAATTTAATTACTAAATTCGGATGGTCTCACGCAGATGTATGGCTTTTCAGAACCTATAAGTCAACCGACTTTCCAAAACCAACCATTCTCTTGAACTGAGTCTACTATTCACTCACTTAAGTATGAGAAGATCTAAACAATAAAGATCTCTCGCTTGATACATAACTGCTTTTCTAGCTATGTAGGACTTACTAGAAAATTTTGAAGTTCGTTCTATCATACTACATTATTGACTACTCTAAGCGGAAAGTTCATATTTGGATTAATCACGGAGTTGAGCTAGTTATGATAACATCAAAGAAATAATCAAAATAGAAGGATTCTTTCACTAAATCAAACGGGCACAAGAAAATGCTTCCAGCGTTGATTCCGAGAACAATTCTCATTATTCTACTCATTCCTTTGGTCCCACAATTTTCCAAACTCCACAATTTTCCAAACATAACCATAACTCCTAGAGTCACCATTTGGTAAGGAACGTGTCTTGCCTAACGAGAAGTCAAGTGTTTAACACTTAGTTGATTCGGTCTTCCTATAGGAAAACACCTCTTCCAATACTTTAAGTAATTGAAAGTTCTACTCTTGTAGTATACTAGTAAAATGCCTCATTGTTGTTGGCTTTTGAAAACTCCATTGACTGCTGAGGGTATAGATATTTCTGACCATTTCTGAGAAATAAATCTCTTGGAAACTACAATGATTATCATCATAAACTAGTGTTTAGGTATCTAATCCTAACGACTGGAAGTTCTCCTTCCACTTCCCAGGCCTCAATTGAAGTTATGGCCTACAACCACTTAGGGTAAGGTAGAAGTACATTTCATCATACAACTGGAAACAAGGTTCACAAACTACTTAAATGTGTAGACATTTTTGTTAGCTTTCCAACGCATCCCGGAACATAAAAATCGGAGTTCCGGATTAAAAGTTATAAATAAAACAAGTTGGAGAACTGACGAAAATTTCTCACAGACCAAGATTGGCTTGCTCATAATCCCAAGGTAATAATAAGGTTATTTCGGTTACCATAACCTACTGATCTCATCTTGAATGGGAATTGGTTCACGACCCGCAATCGAAACTAATTTAATCAACATTAGGTGATTCTGCTTGCCGATACTGAGATTGCACTACAGCTTACTAGATCGGATTCATGGCATTTCGAAATGTGGCTTGGAGGAAAAGAACCTGATCAATACTTGCAGTTATCTGAAAGAATGTCTCTAACTGTGACATAAGTTGGGGTTTACTTTAACCATAAGGTAAGGTTATCGTAAAACCGTATTTCGGTAACTGATAGACTAACTAATCAATGGTCAGGATTTCGAGGTTTCAATTAATTTTAACAGATCTTACGATACTGGCTTTATTACTGCCCAAAGGCTTTCCTTAATTGTAGTTCTCTGTAGAACCTACAATAGCTTCCACTGCAATTCTACAATTGCACCGAGTTCATTGACTGAACAGTCGCCCTTAGTTTCCTCGAACCAACTTGGCTGCCCATTGCTTGCTTCAGAACACCATCTGTAGCCCTCTGCTTCCGCTACGTGCTCTGATAAACCGAGAAGGCCAGAATTCCTATGGTTTAGGGTTTGTACATTTTTGGGGCTGAGGCAAATAATTGTCATCATTCTCAGTAACTCATATGAAACATTGAGTGGATCCTGGCTCAATACTTCACATAATATCTTTGAAAGGTTCGACATTTAATTGTCTAAGTCCCCTAGATGACTATCTAACCTTTTGACCACAAGGTCTCTACGTCCGACGAGTCGAACCGCTCGATACCAAAATGTAACACCCTCATATTTCTATCTAGTAGAAATACTAAAGTGTACCTAATGGCATACATCAGAGTATAAAAATTCCTGTCTCAGATATTGATTTGACCAAAAACTCTCGAATCCAAATCAAAGAGTCGTAACATAATATAGTCAGAAGTTCAATATCCCAAAACAAGATAACAGCGGAAACGATTTACATAACTCAAATACAAGTTCAAGTTATAAATCGAAAACAAAAATACAAGGGAAAACCATAATCTAATAATAGAAGACTACGTCTTCCATTTCCTTCTCGAGCACGCCATCCACCCGTGCCATAAAGGATCTTCTTTCCCTGTTTCTCTGAAAAACAACAACATTTGTAGGGTGAGACAACTTGTCTCAGTGAGTCTTACCGTGACCCCTTACCTATCACTCGGTCCATTTATAAAACCATAATTAGTAATTCAAAAAGAATTACAATATATAATCAATTACTCGTGACTTGTCACCAACAACTTAAAGAAGCTCGAGTGACAAAATCACAATATACACATTTAAAAGTTTTATCAATTCTAGTACATCACCAACAACACATAAGGAAGCATGGGTGAACCCCAAAATAGCCAATAAGTGTACAACTCTTAAAGGCGGATAGCTATAATTTTAACATGGGGGCTCTAGGACCGGGCGCATGACTTCCTCTCCTAGTATACTAAACGCATGGAGGTCGTCACCTCAATTCGATATTTCTTATATATCGTGAAACGTGGACCGGTTTAGAGGAACATAATCATCCCGAGCCAATTATAAATTAAGAAATGGAACATTTTGTTCAATTCACTTTCCAAAACATATGTCCTCACACGTATACTAATTACGGTTTTATAGAATATGAATCGTTTCCGAACTTTCCATCAAAATTCCAGTTTGATATGTCAAACAAAACTCCAATCAAATTACTTATTTGAATAGTACATTTCATAAGCTTCATAACGCATTTTAAAGCACTTAAATCGGACTCCGGATCAAAAGTTATGAGCGAAACAATTTTAAAAATTTTGGGAAAACACAGTCGCGCGAAAACTCGCGCGGAGCCAATTCCGCGCCAGTTTCCGCGTCACAAGTCGCTGGCACCAGAGCACCTGCGCGAACGCGCTTGGCTGGGCAGCATTTCCGCGCCAGTTTCCGCGCCACTGGGCAACCAAAGTGATTTTCGCGTCAAATTAAAACCATTTTCGCATCTAAGTCAATCCGATTCATTCCAAGATCACAAACAACCATTTGTCATACAGAAACACTAAATTTAATAGTCCAATACCAACCAAAGATCAACAATAGTAAACAAAAGTCAATAATTTAAAACTTAGTTATCGAATCCTCAAATTTGGTATTGTTTTCGACTCTAGATTTTATTACGAAATCAAGGAACCACATATGACAGCATTCCAACAATCAAAATTAAATTGAAAACCCTAAACGTGAGTAAAACTCTCCTCTCGTGATGAAAATCACGCAATACCGAAATGTCGGAATGTGCTCACGAACGAGAATAAACACGAACAATCCCTGTATCCTCAAACTCAAACCGAATAACTCCGAAGTCGAAACCCATAAGCTTAATCTACATAACCGCACGATCGTTCCTCGCATAAACTTTACGCTCCGACGACAATCGAATCCGCTCCCAATCCTTTGAACCTTTTGATTCTTCATAAACCCCAAATTGGACATCAATATTTGCGCAATCCACCTTAAACTCGCTCCCAAACACCATTCAAAGCTTTCCTTTGAGCTTGAACAACAAAAACCTCTATTTTCCACTTACATTCAAAAATGGCAAAGTGAGAGAGTGTGAGTTGATGATGATGATTTTGGTACCAAATCGAAGAGGATGATGAGGAGATCATTTTTGGTGAAGGAAGAATTGTGTTTTGATGAGTTTAAAGCTCCCATTTTTCCTCTTCTTCCTCCTTACCCATTTCTTCTCTTCTTCTTCTTCTTCCTTCCTCTTCTCTCTCACGTCTTCTCTCTCTCTCTCTAACTTTCCCCTTTTTAATTTTTTTCTTTCTCCTTTCTCATCCGTGTTATCTCTCTCTCTCTCTCTATATATATATATATAGAGCATTTGGATATTTTTGGTGTCTTAGAGCTCATTTAATGTGAGTGGTATAAATACTAAAATACCCCTAGTGTTCTAATTTCCACTCAATTATGTATTTAAATTATATACTCAAGCAATTATAAATTGCTTCCGCGACAACTTCACATTCGTGACTTGATTTATTACCTGCTCGAGTAATAAATCACTAGTTAATTTCTTAATTCGAAATTAACGAAATTAGGGATGTTACATCAGCCTCGACACTTATGACGCCACATGCAGTTAACTTAGAGCAAAGATAAAGGAACAAAAGTGTTATTTAGCCTTAAATATATCATTTATTGAAATCTTTAATAAACATTTTTTGAGTCAAAGAAATATAACTTTTTAAATATTATAATAAATATAATATTCATTGAAATCATTAATAATTAGTCAAAAGAAATATAACAATTTGAATATTTTTAAAAATATGTTAAATGTTTTAAATTCATTGTCAATCTTTTATTTATCAAATTGATATCATATATAAGATTTATTGAAATATTTAATAAACATTTTTTGAGTCAAAGAAATATAACTATAACATTCATTGAAATCATTAATAATGAGTCAAAAAAAAAATTAACAATTTAAATATTTTAGGAAATATATTAAATGTTTTAAATTCATTGTCAATTTTTTTATCAAATTTATATAAAACATAAGATTTATTGAAATCTTTAATAAACATTTTTTGTGTCAAAGATATATAAATTTTTAAATATTATAATAAGTATAACATTCATTGAAATTATTAATAAACATTTATTGAGTCAAAAGAAAGTATAACAATTTAAAAATTTTAAGAAATAGGTTTGATATTTGAGCTATCAAATTGTTATATAAATATGCTTATTGAAATCAAACTTTTTATCTAATATTGTCCATGCAATATCGATCATGTTCATTCTTTCTAAAAAAATGTTATATGTTCATTTTCTTATATTTGAGGCTTACTGCGGCCTATAATTTTTTTTACAAAGTTTTCTCCCTCAAACATCTCTTCCACTGAGAAAGACCTCTATCAATAGTGATATTTGTCTATCATCTTATCAAATCACCAAATGAAGGCCGAACGCAATGTCGTTATTCCTGAGCCGCCACTAGTGCAGAAAAGGCTTTTTGTATCGGTTGTTTTGCACTTTTAGTATCGGTTATCTGTCGATACTAATTCGATCGATACTAAATGTCTGACATTTAGTATCGGTTAAATAACCGATACTAAATGTCACTTTTAGTATCGGATTTTCAAAAAACCGATACTAAATGACGTTTTTTTGGTGATTTTTATGTCTTGAAAACGTACATTTAGTATCGGTTATTTAAATAACCGATACTAAATGTCACTTTTAGTATCGGTTATTTAAATAACCGATACTAAATGTCTTTTCAACATTGTGTTTACTCTCTAAAAATTGACATTTAGTATCGGTTATTTAAAAAACCGATACTAAATGTCACTTTAACATTGTGTTTGCTGTCTAAAAAATGACATTTAGTATCGGTTTTTAAATAACCGATATAAAAGTGACATTTAGTATCGGTTATTTAAATAACCGATACTAAAAGTCTATTTTCTTAAAAAAAAAGGTTCTCAGTTCACATTTTACCACACACTACATATAGTAGTGTGTGGTAAAATGTGAACTGAGAACCAAAACTAACATCAAACAACTAAAATTGAACATGAAATTCATAAAATGAGTCAATTAATCATTCATTCAAACTCACATTTTGCAAATAAGCAGTACATGATAACAATAAAATAGATACAACAACAAATATAATCAAGCACAAATTTCATGAACAACAATTTCATATAAGCAATCAAATTTACAGTTCCAAAATGGAACAACAGTGTGAAATTTGTAAGAAATAATTTTCCAACAGTGGAAGTTTCTTCAAAATTAAAAGTCTGCTGCACTTTGGGGTATCCTGCACTGCTGTTGCATCTGTGATGTGCACCAACTGCTGGAGACATGTAACTATTTGAAAGGTTGTGGAGCTGTCTAAGCCAGTTGATATTTCATCCATAAAAAGTGCTTTTGTGGGACCTACAATCATCTCTCCTGCCATATGATTTGGAAGAAATTTAAAAAGCATGCTATGCAGTGAGAATAAAATATTTAGTATATTTGCAGTCTATCCAGAAGCCTGCTAGCCTTTAATTTTCACAGCTCTATGCATTTTCAGCAAAGAGAAGTTTTCACAAGGAGATTATTGAGTCCTGAATTTTTCTATTTGGAAACAAAATGACAAAGAAAACACTATTTATCTTTTAAGATACCTGTAGTTAGCCTTTTCTTCTGTCCACCCGAAATGCCTCTATCAAGTGCATCTCCAACCATTGTGTCAGCACAGATATCCAATCCGAGTATCTAGAATATAAAAAGTTTCAATTCACGTGTTAGAAATATAGAAACATATTAAGTTAGCCAATTAGTAACTGTGTGCTCTTCTTACTCAGCCCTGCTTGAAGAAGATGTACCTTTAAAACATATTCTGTTTGAAGATTTTCGCTTTGTCCTTCAACTGCAATTGCCTGCAAAAGTCTGTGTTATTTTCGTTGTCAACGGTTGCTTTCTAATTATGGCATACAAGTTGTCCTTCCTACAATTACCTTCATATAGGTATCAATATCTGGGTCAGGAAAGATTCATTGTTCTATTTCTCTTTTGGTGATTTCAACCATTATTTCTGCAATTCAAAAGATATGTATAAATAATGCCTACTGTTATTGTGTTAGTTATGATTTTGTGGATATTCTAATATTGATTAAGCAAGAAATCTTACCAGCTCTGGTTCCAATACCCTGACAGCGTGCCGAGAAGTCAATTGTTTCCCTCACTGTCATTTCAGGAATGTGCAGGTCATACTGGCTTATGTAAGCTGATGATTTTTGAGGAACAAATTCATCAAGCTTGCGACCATTGTAAGAGATTTCTCCAGAAACCTGAAGATATGTAAAAAAGTAGGAATCAGGGGGATTGTAGTATAGGAAAATTCAGCTTGCTCAATGCCTTGCATCAATTTTTAAAGGCTTTTAGAATTCCTATCAAGAGAAACATCCATTTTGCTAATAGGCATATTCTTATTTGGTTTGAGTTATGCTCAAAAAGTTACTTGAACTCAATGGCTTTGTCCATTGATTACATTCTACTCCCTCTTGTTCTATTTATAAGAAAAACATATAGTTTAGGTTTATTGAATAACTAATGTATCTGGTTTATTAAATATAGACCAGATACGTTATTCAATGAACTTAAAACGGTATCTTTTTCTTATAAATAGGACTAGAGTAGTATATGACTTGGTTTAAAATACTGACCTCGAGAGATTGTTCTAGTTTTCCAGCCAGTGCCATTAGCAAGGTCGTCTTTCCACAGCCAGGTGGACCAAGAAGTAGAGTAAGCCTGCAGTCAAAACCGACTTTGATAACTTAACAATTAGCAATTTCATCCTTCTTTATTGTAATCTTCATCATTTTGTTGTTTTGACCAAACTACCTATCAGTGTCAGTGTGTCTTAATGGAGCATTTACTATTTGTGAATTTCAAGGAACTGAATTCTGAAAGGCTTTGCAATTGCTTGTGCTTGAGCATATATTCATGTGCATATGAATATATCTTTTGTTTTGTCGGTGACTTGCTAAAATGTTTGTCTCGTGTTTAAAAGTGACATACATGTATAACATATTTACTTACCTTGATGGCTTTATGATTCCGCTGACATGATTCAGAATGCTCATTTTAGTTTCTTGAGAATTACATGATATCGTCTTCATGAAACCCTGTTTGAGTGACAAAATAGCCCTCATTTCCATGCACAGATACAGATACAAATGCAAACATTTATTTGCTTTTTTTGGAATAAGATACAAGGTTCCTAATATTTACATTGCTATAATTCACTCATTTTGTATAATTCTTTGTGGCCTGTTTATGTTCAAGGAGAAGGCATACTTACTGAAAATAAGCTAGAAAAAGTGTTCCATAGAGTAGGGAGTGGCTTCCCTTGAACAACCTCACATTCTGCTTCTACATGAAGGTTCTTGTACCTGACCTCCACAGTAGGTAACTTCACATTGACTCTGAAAACAACCAATATATCAACTGTTGGGGAAAAAATAATGCACTTACATTAACTGCTAACTCCTCCCTCCTCCCTCATTCCTTCTTTTAACTGACTTACATAAAGTGACTCTTGAGTAATTTAACTGTAAATAGAAAATTTGGGGGAAACAAAAAAAGAAGTTTCAAAATTTCCAAATATTGTAAAACAAACTTGAAGTGAAACAATAAGGACCATAGAAAACGAGGCTTCATCAATCAAAATGAAAACAAGTAAAAGCCATCCAATTTTAGAATTGGATACTATCAAATTAAGCTTCTAGTTTCAGTTTTGTACTGATTTATTACTCAGTTAGGAGTTTATTAGGAAGTTAATCATGTTAGCTCTTAGTCAGCTCTTTTATCAAACACTACATATGCTTGTATTTCTGTACAGTGGAATTCAATTTCTTGAAAATGGAAATTCAATTTCCCCAATTGCTTTAACAAAAAAGCTATTATTGTTTATAATTAATCATAAAAAGAACTAATTTTACAGCATGATCTAATCAAAACAAATACCTGTCCATCCTTTCTCTAAGTCTCTGAAGCTGGTCATAAAAGAAGAATTCAACAAAAAACCAAACTGACCTTATAATTATAGATTGATTAACTTCATCTGGAAATCAAAGCAAGAGTACAGTAAGTTCTTGCTTAAAACAAATGGAAGAGGTCTTAATCTCTAAAAATTTCATCCATATATGTTCACCCAAATCAAAAGCTTTGATTTTAACAAACTGACCTTAGCATAATAGTCTTTCCAGACTCTACGAGCAATCTGATGAGCACCCAAATCAAAAGCTTTAAACTTGATCTTCCCAATGCTCAATTCTTCCGAAGTGGGATGTTGGGTCTGTTGATGCTGAACTAATCTCTGCAATTACAAAAAAGATTTGATTTTAACAAACAATTCAAAAAGGGTAAAAAAGATCAAATTGGTGTGAACGAACGAACCTCACTTTGAGCATGTGAAGGAGGGCGAGCGAGCGGTAACGATGATGGTTTTTTCTTCAGGGTTCTTTGCGTTTTTGATTTGTGAGGCTAGGGTTTCGTATTTGAGAGTGCCACAGGAAGAGGGTTTCGTAACATTGTGAGAAGAGGAGAATACAAACCAGGTGCCACGAAGAGGAGGCTGTGCTAAAAAGAAGGCCGTTCTGGAACTCACGAACTTCACCCATCGTCTTCACGCAAGCTTGCTTAAAACTTAGGGTTTTGAAGCTCTTTGCACGGCGAGGAAGGCGATGGTGACGGCGACGACGAGAGCTGAGAACGGAGACGGTGAAAGGGGAAAGATGAAAGGGGAACGGAGCTGGCAACGACGAGAGAGTGAGAGAGCATCGTGAGAGAGTGAGATCTGTGAGAGATCGAGCATCGTGAGAGAGTGAGATCTGTGAGAGATCGAGCATCGTGAGAGAGCATCGTCAGAGACAGAGAGACTTAGGGGAAAGGGAGAGAACGCGTGTTTCTATTTGGAAAAAAATTAAACGTGGCTTTTAGTATCGGGTGTTTAGAAACCTGATACTAAATGTGCTTGAGATGCACATTTAGTATCGGTTTTTTAAACAACCGATACTAAATGTAGACGCGAAAATTGAAAACTTCCATTTAATTTCAAAATTGCCACCGCGCCTACATTTAGTATCGGCTGTTTATATAACCGATACTAAATGGTGCTTCCTAAAGTCAATTTTGCACTAGTGCGCACAGAGCCACACATGTGAGGAAGGGTACCAAAGATTATGTTGATGAGCGTTCATGGAAGACTGAGGTAGACATACAACTTGATTTGTATTATATATTGTTGTTTTGTTAAAATGGAGCGCTAATTATGCTATGTTTTGTGGTTATATATGCAAAACAGGAGGAACATATTGCGATGATGGTTGTATGGTTCGAGGCCCTTGGCTTTATTTATGAAGTTTGGGGTCGATCAATATGACACCAACGGAATTTCTAGCATTCGACCTCCTCTCCTCCTTCATTTGAGGAGAGAAAAAGCTCAGGCAGCTGGTGTAGGCTCAGGTGTAGCAGCTGCAGACTCAAGGGCAGACTATCAAGGCCTGTAATCAGACTATATATCAGAAGTATGTAGGGAGACTTCTTGAGGCCGGCGCGTCAGCAGCAGAAGCTGTTAAGGTTTTATAATAGCATGCGGTCTACTGGGTCTAGGTCATCTAAGTCTGAGGGGTCTGATGATGCTGATGCCCCTAGTAGGATTTTTTTTTATTAATTTGACATTCAGTATTATGTTTTAACATTTCATACTAGTTTATGTTTATATGGATTTTATTATTCTCGAAATATTTTGTTTATTTTATTTATTTATTTTATATTTCGGTATTTATTAATAACAATATAATACTAAACACAAAAAGAGTTATTAATACCCACATAGCTAGGCCTGTTCATAGTTCAGTTCACAAGCAAAACTGCACCAAGCTGGACTGAACTGTTTAAACAGTTCAGCCGATCTGAACTGTGTTAATAGTTCGCCGAACTGAACTGTCTTAATAGTTCAATTCGGCAGTTCGAGTTCGAACTGAACTGTTTCATATATCACACAAAATAATATATAAACTCTTTATTATTACTTGAAAGAGAGCAATTTACTAAGTTTAAACATATGAAATACTCTATATAAAATAGAGTTATCACACCCCCAAACTTAAACCATTGCTTGTCCTCAAGTAATGACAAAGACAAACTTACTAAACTAGAATTCTAGAAGATAGATCAGTTTGATATTTTTGAATTTTTATGAGGAGTTCCCTATGAACTTCATTTTTTCAGCAATCTTTCTTGTGCCTTTATTTCTTTAAAACTACCAAAACTATTCAAACTCTTTTGTGTGTGTGTGAACCCACTGAGTTGAGATTGGTTCCAAGACTAAGTGAAAAACTTCCTCCTAGCCTTTGGAATGATTGGTTTATCTTTGGTCACACCAAAATATTTTTCAAAAGAGTGATTAGACTCACAAAATTTTCTCAAGTGTTGGGGAGTTTTATGTACAACAAAAGGGTTGGTTGAATTTTTCAAAGCTTTTGAGCCAATGCACTTTTCTATTTTTTGTGTGGATCTTTTTTTTGTGCAGATGCATCACTTCTTTGAAGTGCTTTGTGCATTAATTTTTTCTGCATTTTGCTTTTCTTTAGTGCAGTTGCATTGATGTTTCTGCACTGATGATGTTTTTTCTTTTGATAGCTCATATTGCCTTCCTCACTGACCTCTAGATGCAATTGCACTTTGGCATAGGTTCAGTTTTTTTGAACTATCCTCCAGATACATTTATTCCTGCATGGCACAGGTCTTTGACCTCCAGATGCATTCATGTACTTAAGCACAGGTATAGTTTCAAATGATTCAGGACATTATGGCTTTGATCTATGATCTTTTGTCCACATTTTTGTATTCTTTTTGTGCATTGTTTACTCTTTACACTTTTCTAATTCAGCCTTTGTTTTCATAAAACACCCCCAAACTTAATTCTTTAAGCTCTTCTATCTTTTTAGTAAAACTTTGTTTTGACCTAAGCTTACCAAAAATTCCCCTTGCATCAAATTGATCTTTAAATAGCAAGGTTCTTTTCACAAACTCAGTTTTGAAGTGTTGAAGTAAAAATAATTTTGGTTATTTTCTAAGAAATAAGGCTTTTTTTTCTCTTTTTCATCATTAAAATTCCATCCATAGGGTTTTCACCATATTTTTTGAAAAACTGATCCATTCTACTAAAATACTTTTAACAATAATAGTATTCTTCATACTTTCCACTATTTCCAAAAGAAATTCTTTGGAAGATAATTTCATGTATTTAGATACTGCTTTGTTAAGTACATCTAATATTTAAGGGGTAGCAGTGTCCACACTGCTAATTTTAAACACACAACATACTAGATAAATTCCCCCCAAACTTAAGGGGTAGCAGTGTCCACACTGCTAATTTTATCAGAAAATACAAACCAAAGTTTTTCAAAATAGGGGAGAGGGATTAATAACAACCAGAGAATAGTTTTTAGATAGAAACAACACAAGCTATTGTGGTAGGTGAAAACTTGTAAATGATACTCATTTCTTGGCTCTACTCCTGGTTCTGGTTCTTTGCCTGGTAGGAGGAGTGTGTTTCACCTTCTGCTTCTTTGTTTTGGATGGCTTGGTTGGTGTTTCTTCTATAGGTGCAGATGCACCTTCTCCCTCTGGTGTAGTTGCATGAACTAAGTCTGGGACTGATGCAGGTGCATCAGTGCTGACTGCATCAGGTTGCTTCCTCTTTGGTGTCAATTTTGCTTGCCTGCCTACAGGTTTCTTGAAGAACTTCTGAGTGTTGTGCAATGCATCTCTCTTCTGTTGAGCCATTTGTTCCAGAACAAGCTTGATTGTTTCCTCATCATGTTGTGTTGTTGCCTACTGTGATGCAGCAGCATGTTATGCAGGAGCATCACTCTGCATCACTTCAGATTGAGCTATAGGCTCTTTTGCAGATGATTCTTCTTCTCCTTTGTCTTTGTCGAGTCCTTCTTCTTCTCTTTCCTGCACAAACTCTTTCTCAAAAGCAGAAATAACATTAGCAGTAATGTTACTTGGGTCAGAAGGTACTTGTTGCTCTGTTGGCATAACAGGGGTTGGTTCAGAGATGGTTTGTTCAGTGTGAGGTGTTTTCTCAGGTTCATTTGTTGGAGAGGGTGGTGGACGGGTTGTTTGTGGTGGTGACTGGACTAGTGGATCATTTAGGGAGGGTAATGGTGATTTTGGGTGGGAAGATGATTCTTGGTTTGGTGAGATAATTGGTGATGTGATAGGTGAAGTATGAGTGGTTTCTTGTGGTGTTGGTTTGGCATATTTCTGTCTAGATATCTCTTCTAGAATCACACCTCTAGCGTGTTCCTCTTCTTCACCATCAACTTCATCATCACTCTCTTCCTCCTCTTCTTCCACTTCTTTATCCATTTCTTTCTCTAATTCCTCATCCTCAGTGTCTGAATCATACAATTCTTCAATTTCAGGTTCTATCACTACCTTCTTCTTTCCTTTTGCTTGTTTCCTAGTCACCTTTTTCTTGGTACTAGGCTCCTCCTCCTTCTCCTCTTCTTTCTCTTCTTCCTCAGCTTCTTTCTCTTCCTCTTCTTCTCCTTCAGTCTTGAGTACCCAGCTTGGAAATTCAGGGGCATTCACTTGGCCCACAATATTAAACATTTTGTCAAAGACAAGTTGTAACCAATCATGTTGATCATTCAAAATTTTCCAGATTGCAAGTTGCTTTTGCATATGATGCTCTTGCATTGCAAGTGTAGGGCCTCTTACTTTTCTCAATCTCTCTTTCATTCGAACGCAATGTCGTTATTCCTGTGTCGCACAGGGCCACACATGTGAGGAAGGGTACCAAAGATTATGTTGATGAGCGCTCAAGGAAGACTGAGGTAGATATACAACTTGATTTGTATTATATATTGTTGTTTTGTTAAAATGGAGCGCTAATTATGCTATGTTTTGTGGTTATATATGCAAAACCGGAGGAACATATTGCGATGATGGTTGTATGGTTCAAGGCCCTTGGCTTTATTTATAAAGTTTGGGGTCGATCAATTTGACACCAACGGAATTTCTAGCATTCGACCTCCTCTCCTCCTTCATTTGAGGAGAGAAAAAGCTCAGGCAGCTGGGGTAGGCTCAGGTGCAGCAACTGCAGACTCAAGGGCAGACTATCAAAGCCTGTAATCAGACTATATATCAGAAGTATGTAGGGAGACTTCTTGAGGCTGGCGCGTCAGCAGCAGAAGCTGTTAAGGTTTTATAATAGCATGCGGTCTACTGGGTCTAGGTCATCTAAGTCTGAGGGGTCTGACATTCAGTATTATGTTTTAACATTTCATACTAGTTTATGTTTATTCGGATTTTATTATTCTCAAAATATTTAGTTCATTTTATTTATTTATTTTATATTTCGGTATTTATTAATAACAATATAATACTAAACACAAAAAGTTATTAATACCCACATAGCTAGGTTCATTAATAGTTCGGTTCACAAGCAAAATCGCACTAAATTGGATCAACTGTTTAACAGATTCAAATTAATCGAATCATGTTAATAGTTCGCCGAATCGAATCGAATCGTTTTAATAGTTCGATTCGCGCTTCAGTTCGAATCGAATCATTTCATTCTCGACTATTTTTTCCGAATTGTTAAGCTCGAACTGCCCGAACTATTAAGCCCGAACTTCCCAAACTGTTATCCGAACTGCCCGAACTGTTTTGTTGTTAAAAAATAATAGTGTTTTGCACTTTTTATTGTTTTATCTGAACTTTTGGTACTCGAACCGAACCGAACTATTAACCAAACGTTGTAACATAGTAATATATATATATACAATATAACCAAGTCTAGAACTGTTACAACTTGCAATATAGTGTCAATTGTCAAAGATAATTTAACAGAATCCTTAGAACTGTATTCTTTGTAGGGAGTGAAGGTATGCCCCCTCTCCCTGTCACTGTTGCAGCACCACAAGCATTTGCAAAATCAAGAACCTTCCTCAACATTTTCTCATCCTGAAAATTCATATAATATGTAGTTAGACATATATATTACTGCACAACAAGTCAACAAAGACACAACACAATGATTAAGAGACCGAAAGAATTATATGTATCATCAATGAAATGAAGTCAACTTTTGTGGGCTATAATTACACAATAATTATCTGTAAAAAATTGAAATTACGACCTTCAGATCAAATAGAAAATTACTGAAGTCAACTTTTGAAGGTCGTAATTATTACTAGCTCATTTACAGAGAAAATTAACTTTTGAAGGTCGTCATATCATCAATGAAATGAGAGAAAATTAATTATTATTGGTTCATTTACAGTTTATTTTATTCGGATGTAGTAGTGTACAGTCTAAGTTGAACCTTGAACTGTTAGACCGAAGATGAACTTGGAAAGTAAAATACTACTAACAGTTCGGTTCAATGCGTGAATCGAATCGAATTTAATAGTTCGATTAGCGAATCTTTTTAACAAAGATAAGATTCGATTCGAATTACATTAAAAGTTCAGCCAGAATAGCGATTCGATTCGATTTAGTTCGGCGATTCATTTAGTTGATTCGTAGATTCATTTGAAAAATTTCTACACATAGCTAGGGATCCATTCCCTCACTAATCCAGGGCATGTGTCTTTCAAATTTAGACACATGTCATTCAGAACTAGCAACTGATTCAAAATTCCCTCGCTAAATCCCTCACTAATTTGCGACAAATTCAAAATTAAATTATGTCGCTACTATTTGGCGACGAGCGATTTAGCGATGAGCTATTCCTCATAAACCGGTCATAGCGATTTAAAAAAGTGTTGTTAGCGACGGAATTTTCCTAGCAAGTGCTTCTTTCTTAAAAATTTATATGGTTTAATTTTAATTTTTCATCTGTATAAGTTGTATTTGGGCCCAAATTTTATAATATCGTGATTCGAATCAAACAATATACATTTAGTGATTTTGGCACATGCCTGTGCTTCGTTTCCATAGCGTTTGTTTTGGAGTTAGGAAATTTTACCCCTAGTCACCCCTTTTGAGCCTTGGAGTTGTGTTTCTATATATCTTTATCAATCAGAAATTTTTTACCTGGGGAAAGGTATTATTTCAGTGAGTTTTGCTAAGTATTCAATTTTCAAGACGATGCTTCTATCCAAACACTTATTATCCTTTGATTAGCCAATTTAACCATTGTTTCCTTACACTCGAAATATATCCACTCCGAAGAATAATGCATATAAGTGGTCATTGCAAGCCGAAAAAGAGAGATTCCCTTACATAGATTAAGGAGATAAGGAAAATACAAAGTGTGATGAAATTACGAAAAAAGAGCACGTTGTAAATTAGAGATCATCATACTATTCGACAAAGAAAAAGAAATCTCATATGACCATCAGTTTGAAAAAAAATTACATGTAATTCTCAATATGACTCATTATAAACATGTTGAAAATAGGAATGGAGAAAGTCATAATAAGGAAGGGGTTACATATGAATTTGAGCCTTATATGATTGTTCTCAAAAACCTGTACGCCTAGCCATGTTACAAGCCTTAAAAGTGCTTATTGAAGCTTGGTTTTCTTGGAATATTAAGGCTTTGTTTGACAAAAATTAGCAGATAATGGATCAACTAGCGGTGGAGGAGCTTATAGTGGATAGCAGATAACGGATAAACTAGCTGATGGAGTATTTGGTAAAATTAGCGGTTGAACTAGCTGATAAATTTAAAATGACATAAAAAGACATGTTTAATTCATAGTTAAATTTATTTAATCAATATAAAATATATTAAAATAAGTATAAATTATTTTTCTATAAATTTTTAATAATTAAAATAATTACTAAAATATTTAGGAAATAAATTTTTTAGAATTATATTTTAATAGTCTAATATATTAATTTAAAAGTCTAATTTAAAATACAATTAAAATAAAAACTAAGATATGATAAAAATAAATATATCATCTAGCATTTGCATTAACAGTAGCCTTGCTACCTTTTTTTAAAGGCAATTTTTTTTCTCACCCCCCTCAACATCAATCCCACCCCCATAATTACCCAAACGGACAAAAATACCCCTGAAAATTTACAAAAATCACATTTCACATTTCACATTTCACATTTCACATTTCATAATTTCGAAAAAGTAAGTAAATTCGGTTGGGCATGCTTCTGAGCGTCAGAGGCCAGTAGTAGCAGTACTCCTTCTCCAGACACTTTACAGCGGCTCAGAGCTGCTGGGCATGCTTCTGAGCGTCAGAGGCGCCAGAGAGCCCGCGCCAGAGTGATAGAGATGGTTGAGCCTGAGCCTCAGCCTTAGCCCCGGTATGAGCAGCCCTACCGTGACCACCCAGATTATGAGTACAATATGCGGCACCAACAGGAGCACCCAGAGCTGTATCATGACGTTCTTGCTGACGGTTGGGAGGCTTTGGAGGAGCAGGAGGATGAGGGACAGCGTCAGGAGGAGGAGGAGGAGGAGGTTCAGGAGGAGGAGGTTCAGACGGAGGTTCAGCCTGCCGCAGCTGTGGATCACACACCATTATATATACACTGGGATACGCACTGCGCGTACTGGATAGATAGAGGCGAGGTAATATTTTAATTCTTTATTTTAATTTTACTTAACAACAATTAATTACTTATTTTTAATAACGTATGGTTTAATTTTAATTTTTTCAGCCTCTGAAACTAAAGGTTGTATCTCACGCCCAGAAGTTTCCTAGAATTAGACCTGCCGAGCACCACCCACAGGTAGAGCACTGGTTGTGTCAAGCTAAGCTTTCGGAGTTGGACATCACACCTCTGGGGGTAATCAACCATGAGTTGATATCTGCTTTTGTGGAGAGGTGGCATCCTGAGACCTGCTCATTCCACATGCCCTTTGGGGAGATGACGGTCACCCTGGACGATGTGGCCGTGCTGCTCCACTTGCCGCTGGATGGCACCCCATTGGACCACATGCCAGATTTTGATTCTATTCAGGCTCTTCACTTGGCTGTGGACTCTTTGGGCATGGATCGAGACTCATCGTCATCCAGAGCTTAGGGATAATAGGGGCGATTCGAGGATCTCCTGTGTAGAGGACTCCTACAGATAGAACATGGCACGGGGTGCTTATGAGCAGGCTGCACGGTGCTACATGCTCTTCTTGTTAGGCACCACCATTCTGGCTGACAAGACTCACACATTAGTGCCAGTGAGGTGGATGTATCTGCTTCAGGATCTTCAGCAGTGTGGCTAGTGGTCTTATGGTATAGCCGCTCTCGATTACCTCTACACCCACCGGTGTAAAGCGGTCTTTTATTCGACCAAGCAGTTCGGCGGATACGCGACACTGCTCCAGGTAATCATTTATTTTATTTTTTAATTTAAAGCTTTTAATTAAATTACTCATATATTAATAACTGATTAATTCTTGATTTAATTATTTCAGTGCTGGATCTACGAGCACTTTCCCACCGTCGTTGGTCGGAAAGTGTTAGCTAGGACGTATCAGCCACGTGTCACTAGCTGGGGGAACAAGAAGCTGGATAAAGTAAAGTTGGTGGACTTTAGGCAGCGGATAGATGCTCTGCAGCTGGAGGATTTCATCCTCACCCCTTATGCAGATCACAGGCAGTATGTTCCTTTGTCGAACATATCTGTTTATAGAGGTTGGTTGCTTTGGGGCGATGACGCTGTTCCCTACATATGCGCAGATGCAGTGCGTTGGCGATTCGGGCATCTCTGAGGTCCTCTTCCACCCATTTCGGGTAATCCTCCTCTCGCAGACAGATCATACAGGGGTTCTTGATGTATCGATTCGCGCAGACTTTTGGCGGGCTAGTAGAGATGCAAAGATACCACGGCGAGTGCGATCTCGATTACCTACCTGGTAGTACGATCGGGTAACTAAGTCTGCGTCTTACTCCGGTGCGAGCCACAGCCAGAGAGCTACCAGACCCACCATATCATCGAGGGGAGAGCTGTTGTCCCCAGAGACATATGAGGAGAGGGTGCAGAGAGCAGCTGCATTGATTGCCCGGGATGCCCTAGATGTCGCCCGTTCACCTACTTCATGTGCTTATTTTCAGTCATTGTTAAACATTTTGGACCCATAGTTGTATTTGTACATTATATTTTTTTTATGTTGGTCATTTTATATATTTTGACGTATTGTTATTTAAATCGTAAACCGTTCCTATCATATTTCCAAAATAAAACGCGTTTAAATATTATTTTAATATACAAACTTTAAAAAAAATTAAAACTTAAAAATTTCGGAATTACCTTTTTTAGAGGTAATTCCGAAAATTTTCATGTTTTATGAACCGGAATTACCTTTTTAAGAGGTAATTCCGAAATTTTAATTTTTTTTTGAACCGGAATTACCTTATTTTGAGGTAATTCCGAAAATTTTAATTTTTTTTTAAAAGGCAGGGGTAGTATTGGGTTTTTTTGAAATATGGGGGTGAGATAGAGAAGGAGGGGGGTGAGAAAAAAACAGCCTTTTTTAAATCATGGACAATTTATTTTTTTCATTTCAACCGGATACAATTTATATTTTTCATTTCATTTAATCCTAATACAAAGAGATTATACAGATATCCTATGGGGCTACGACTTATGCTATTAAGGAAATAAAGGTATTTTCGGCAATTTTTTGATTTGATAAAATTGAATGCTAATAAGATTTTAGGCATTTTATGTGTTAAATTGAAATGCACAAGTTAATGCCAAGGTTTTAGGCATCTTTTGTTTTAAATTGAAATGACTATTATACTCATTTAGTAATAATTACTAAACTAGTTTAGTACTAGAAATCAGACTACACACACACACACACACACACACACACACACACACACACACACACACACACACACACACATATATATATAGTCGAGCACTCCTAGAACCGACGGCCACAGTTACCTAATTGGGGAGGCTGGTACTTCAACATGTAAGTCGGTTATTGCTTCCAACCTTACAGGCGTCCCTTTTCCGAACTGCGTGTCAGCCATCGGATGGCTCCTGACACTACAACAGAATTAGTATATAGGCAGCGCTTTTTTTCATCCATGGGCAGCGCTTTTGAGCGCTGCTGAACGTGGCGCTGGTATTCCACTCCAACAATGGGCGCGCTTCCTAAAAAGCGCGCCCATTGCCCAAACACGTCCTCAAATAGGCGCGCTTCCTAAAAAGCGCGCCCATTGCCCAAACACGTCCTCAAATAGGCGCGCTTCCTAAAAGCGCCCATTGCCCAAATCGCCTTTCTATAGGCGCGCTTCCTTAAAAGCGCGCCATTGTTTAATTTTTTTAATTTTTTCAGCTTTTGTGTATTTTCCATTTTATATTTGCAACAAAAAAATTAAATCATACATCCAAAATATTTTTAATAGTGATATCTATGAATTTGTTGTATTTAAACTCGAATTAAATCATACATCATAAAAAAATTAAATCATACATCCAAAATACATCCAAAAATTAAATCATACATCCAAAATTAAATCATACATCCAAAATTAAATCATACATCCAAAATAACAAAACATGAATTTGCCAAAGTTTTCTTGTATGTTCATGTGTTTCACCTAAATCCATCTCAGGCTAAAGAATTACTCTACTCTAGTGCTTGCTGGTTACCACTTGGTGCCTATGGGAGGCCCAATCACATAAGCATCACCATCATTGAACCCTACAGTAAACATTTTTGGATTTTTTGGATCTGCAGCTATACAAGTTGGATAAACGCTTACACTTCTGGGAATGTTAGATCTGGCTGGTCCCACCTCTTCCTAGAACAACTTTGAGTATTTTCTCGTGTAGCATTATACACAAAATGACTTTTCAGAGTCTCGAGACAACTGCAAACACAGGCACCATGGATCCTGCATATATTCTCGGACAACAATTAAATTATTATTAGTAAAAACTAACAAAGTTCAGTAAAGAAAAATGAAATTCCAGTGTCATGTTTGGACATTTCCATTCAATTTCTTATATTAGTCACAGTTCACCCAGCCTATGCTAGTACAAAGCTGGGTGCTAGTTTCACAATCCACGAAAGTAAAAGACAGAGTATAACTTTTGAATGCATTCCCCATAAGAAAGAGGACAAAAGTAAGAAGGCAAAAGTAAATAAATTAAAATTTTATAACTCAGTTTCAGCACAATTTGAAAACAACGAATGTTAGTGTATACATACATATTCAAGGAATTCTGTTTGTAAAATATAGGGGCCACATCCACATAGTCAAGGAATTCCAGCTTCACCTGCTGTAAGTTGCATTTCCTCCGAAATCGGTTTCTATTCCAATCCCTGAATATTATCAATTTTTGATTGGTTCGATGATAGGAACCAACTGATTTATTGCGGAAATAGGAAAAATACAATGAATTCCTAGAGTATTCAATAGACTCTAGACTCTCCTAATGTCAAAAGGCCGCAATTCCTTACAAATGATCACATATCCCTCATCTCTAATCCCTCATCTCTATTTATAGGGAACATGCCTTATTGTGCTTAACTAATTCTGACACATTCCCTTACTAACCCTTTAACCAACTATAACTAACTCTTAACCAACCGTAACCAACTTTGTAACAGTAACAATAACAATCCTATCATTTGAATTGGTGTAACAATGCAGACTGGGACTCCTTTAAGCATAGAGACACCTCCCAAATCATCTGGAAATACTGATCAGGGTCTGATCAAGAAATTGAAAGGGTTTGACGGACTTGCGATGTCAATAGGCAATGGTCATGCTGAGAGTGCAGAGCCTGGATCTGAAAACAGGCTTTCACATAGGTTTGTCGATAAGAACCCATTGGCTCGTTCGTAGAACCACTTCCCTGAGGTTAAGAATGCATTCCCCATAAGAAAGAGGACAAAAGTAAGAAGGCAAAAGTAAATAAATTAAAATTTTCTAACTTTCGGTTTCAAGACAATTTGAAAACAACGAATGTTAGTGTATACATACATATTTGCAAAACAAAAATGAAATAAAGAAGAAACAGAGTATATGAGCATTTAACACACTAAAAGATAGTCCTACTACCTCCACCAAACCAGGAACCAAGTTGTCCAAAATATCGCATAATACCGATCCATCCTCAAGCATGCCCTTAATTCTTCCTCCAAGTTTCTAAAGGCGATTAAAGTTAGGAAGCACAGCATTTATCCAATTCACCAGAGATGCAAATTGGCTACCAAATCTGAAACCATATTAAAATCCAAAGATTTTGGTGGATAAGGAATGCAAACAAACCATCTTAAAAGACAGATGCCAATAGTTACTTCTACTACCTTCTTCTCTTTGGTTCACACTTCCTCGAGGAAACACATTAAGGTTATCGGTTCCGCTTCCCTCGCCTCTTGTTCCAAAGATCGCATGCTCGTTTTGGTTACCCCTTTCCCTTCAATTAAGTATACCTACATTGTCAATCGACTCACGCCAAAATTGAAAATTTGAACAAGCACACTGCATTAGTATCCAAAACATGCTTAACAACAACTTATCTAAAATCACGTATCAAGAACATCCGAGAATGTAATGACTACAATATTAGGCTCTATCGCTCGTAAAAATAATAATTAATCAAAGATACTAATTTTGAAATAAGCTACATTAAACAAAAAACAATTAGTCTAAAAGAATATTGGTGGCAATCCGCAAATAATAAGATTAAAAGGTATTGCGGTTCAAACTAATTTCTCGAAACTACAATTTGGGAAAGCAAATGGAGAAAATCGAATTGAGGAAAAATAATAATAATAATAATAAATTAAAAGTATCAAATAAACAAACTACAAATCGTGACTACATTATCATTTAACACGAATTATTATTTATGAACTAAACACGCAATGAAAGAATAAATAAAAGAAGAAGAAAGAGTAAGTAGATCGACGCAAACCTTTAGCGGAGAAGCAATGTGTGAGGAAGGAGAAGGCTAGGTTTGGAAAAAATAGATGAAATCAAGCAATGAAACGATGATGAGTTAGGTGAGAAAATGGAAAATGCTGAGTAAAAGTTGGAAATGCAACGGTAATGGAAGAACACTACTGTTACGTGTGAAGCAATGTGTGAAGTGAACATCTCCACAAGCACCATCGTCATCGCTGCTCTCCTTCTTTCTCTTTCTTCGTCACTTTCTTTTTCCCAATTTTTCGTGACTATAATCTTTTGTTGCCAATTCTTTAAGAGTGGGGAAGAGAGGGAGAGGGGGAAGACAGAGTAAGAGTGGGGAAGAGAGGGAGAGGGGGAAGAGACGTGAGGGAGAGGGAGAGGGAGAGGGAGAGTAAGAGACGGAGTGTGAGAGAAGACGTGAGGGAAGATAGAAGGTCTGTGAGAGAGAAAAAGAAACTCAGCGCTTTTTAAAAAGCGGCGGGTATTGGGAGAACGTGTGACCCAATACATCGGCGTTTTTAAAAACGCCGGGTATATGGGATAACGTGTGCCCCAATACCCAGCGCTTTTTTAAAAACGCTGCGTATTGGGAGAACGCGTGACCTCAATACCAGCGCTTTTTTAAAAAGCTACCGGGTATGGCTAGTGCGTTTAAAGGCGATGGGCGCATTTTTTAAAAAGCTACTGGGTATGTGTTAGTTTGTTTTGGCCATCCGTGGCGTTTTTACTTTAAAACGCGCGCTTATAGGCGCTCTTTTTGACAAATCTGGCGTAGTGTGAGTCACCATATGTCTTGATGACGTGCTACAAGCAGGTCGGGTCAGGGATGGATGCAGGTTATAATGCCCCCACTTAGGTCAATATTTTTAGTCTATATATGCTTAATAAATTTGGTTTGCCCCCGTAAAAAAACAAATGTCACCCCCATAAGATAGTTTTTATAAACAAATACGTGTAAGAAGTTATAAGAGATAAAAGAGTAAATATATTTTTATATATTTTCTCTATTTATTCTTTTAATTTTGACTTCTCTTCTAACACCGAACATACAAATTGACACTAAATACATTAAATTTTGGGATTAAGTTTTGGCTTAAATACGTTGTTACCCCCTGTAAATAAGGGGTGTTTTGCTTTTACCCCCTGCAAAATTATTTTTTTTAAAAAACCCCTTGCAAAATCAACTTTTTTGGTTTTAGTCTTTCTGTTAGATGGACATTACAAAAACGTCTATGTAGCATTTTTAAATACGTTTTTACCCCCTGCAAATAGGGGGTGTTTTGCTTTAACCCCCTGCAAAAAAATCTAAATCACATTTTTTTTCCTTAGCACCCACCCAACCTCATATCAACTTTTCCATCTTCAACACAAACCAACGCTTCCATATCAAACCAGAACTCATCTTCTCATCTTCTTCGTCTCTCTCTCTCTCTCTCTCTCTCTCTCTCTCTCTCTCTCTCACAGAACCAGCAAACCATGAACATAACATGTAATTAACTTTTATTGCGATTCTGATTTTAGTGTTTGTTTCAAGTTTTATGGATTGTTGTTAATGGATTTTTCTTCATCTCAAAATCAAGGTTTTATGGGTTTAATAAATGTGTGTGGTTTAATTAAACTATGTGTTGGTTCTGTGAGAAAGAGAAAATGAGTTCTATTTTGAGATTTGGAATGAGAAGAAATAATGGTGGTGAAGAACGAGAGAGAGAGAGAAGAAGTTTGAGGTTTGGACCATTTTGTTCTGTTGAATATTAGGGATTAGATTGTGAAAGTAAGAGTTGAATGGAGAAGAATATAGTGATAAGAAGTGAGAGATGAAGATGAGATGAGGTGGGGGAGAGAGGATAATAGAAAATTTTGTAGGGGGTAAAAGCAAAACACCCCATATTTGCAGGGGGTAAAAACGTATTTAAAACTGCCACATAGACGATTTTTGTAACGTCCATCTAACAGAAGGACTAAAACCAAAAAATTTGATTTTGCAAGGGGTTTTTTAAAAAAAAAATTTGTAGGGGATAAAAGCAAAACACCCCATATTTACAGGGGGGTAAAAACATATTTAAGTCTTAAGTTTCTTCTTTCACGAAACTATGTATTTTGTTAAAATTTATAAAACTTTTCTTATATAAAAATATTATGGACTAAAATTTTGCCCCACCAACAAAAATTCCTGAATCCGTCACTGGGTCGGGTACCTTATTATTAGCTCAGTCCTACTTTGGTAATTCAACCCCAATTCAATTTTCAACTCCGAGAAACTTTCGAATAAATAGTACAATTTTCAAATCATATTAGTACATTGGGCTGAAGTCACTTGCTAAGCAAGCAAGCAAAGCCGTCAGTGAGAGAGTGTAGAAGCGCGAGTTTGAGTTTCAAAACAAGCAAACACACATGCGAAATTGCTAATCAACAAATTAACAATTCAAATTCGATGAGTATCAACACAACAACAAGGCGTTCCTCCGTCCATTCCGAAGGTGATCGACCTCGAATCCATCAATTCATACGACGGCGTTTCATCTCAACCCCCGGTCATCGACCTTTCGATACCGAAGGCGATGACGACGTTAGGATTCTCAATTTCATACCGCCAAAAACTCCTTTCTCGCAAATGCAAAAGAAACAACTTTGAAAAAGAGAGTCCTCAAAAGCAAACACGCGCCGTTCATCCGCTAAATCGCACCGACACCAAAAGCGCAGAAAAGACGCATTCTTTATCGGCGGTTGTTCTCACGCTTATTGCGTGGATTGCGCGTTGCGATGTACGTTGGTTCAAAGCTTCAAGAAAACGTGATCAACATTCGGTGTCCCGCTTTTACGGATGCGTGGATTATTGGAAGCGGAGGATTGCTGTTCGATTCTTCCACCGAGGTGTTTGATCGGGGGGAAAGCGTCCCGTGAAGTGGTGATCGAGGAGTCGGAGAAGTTTTATTGTTCAGTATGGAGATTGCTCTAGCCGATGATCGACGATGGAACGGAGGCGGTGAGAAAATCGCAGATGTCCGAATTGCAAGAAGATGTTGTGTGGGAAATGTAAGGTGGTGTGGCATGAGGAATAGAGTGTGAGGAGTTTGTAAACCGAATGAGGATGAGAGGAGAAGGAAGGTTTGATGTTGATGGGACTTGCTAAGACGCAGAAGTGGAAGAGATGCCCCAATTGCAGAATTTATGTTGCCAAGTCCGTGGGATGCAAAGCTAATGAGATCTTGAGTTTGCTTTTTAATCTTTACTTATATTCTATAAACCTAGGTAATGAGGTGCGTGTTTCCTTGTTCCTATTCAATTTTAATTTTAATTTTGATCGTACCTTGACCAATGAAGTGTTGAAGTTGTTGTCTGTTGACTGGACCGGTCGTTGAATAGGAGAAAGGACCGGTCTAGGCTTCACGCTGAGCACCTCGGGTGTTATCTGCAAAGACACTCCGACGATCAAGTAAGGGGTCGCTCGGGCAGATAACACAAGGTAAGAGAACGTACCTGATGCCATGTGCGAATGACATATATATACTGTAGAGTGCCGACCGTTAGCGAAGATTTCGGCCGGTTGCGAGAATCATGGTCCAAGCGCGCGTGTTTGGGCGATTTACGTTTGCTTTGGTCGGGCCGACGCCCAATCTTTGCTGGCGTTCTTGTAATTCACGATACACCGAAACAAATTTAGAATTCTTAAATAGAAAAGAATGAGGTGCATTGAGTGATTGAATTTCCTCAAACTTCTGTGTCCGAGTTCAAACCTGTTGGAGGATTTTTTTTGTTTTGCTACTTTAGTTGCAGCAGTTGCATGCAAACAAATCACCCATTTTCAAAAAATTATGGACTACCAATTGCACGTAAATATTGGATTTTTTTGCTAATTTTTGCTTGTTGACTTGCAGGACTTGTATTAACACTCGAGGGGAGGTGCAACTATTGGAAGCCCAGCTTCTGATGGCCCAACCCAATGATGTTTTGAAGTGCTGCCAAACAAAATTGTTTGGTGGGTCTTGCGCACCCAGGACCCGACCCAAACAATAACACGCGGATCTTTGGCGACCCGAAATACTTATTCTTTGTGTTGCTCTCTTCTCGCTCAGAATTGCAAGAACTCTCTTCTCTCTTCTTGTTTCTCCGGCCTCTCTCTCTCTCTCCGAAACCCTAGAGAGCCTCTGCTCTCACCGGAGCTTTTCTGGTGATTGAAGCGACGGTTCTCTCTGGTTTCACCGTCAATGATGATCTTTGCTGATGATGAACAAAACCCACGGTGGTTTTGTTCTGAAGCTTGAGCTGAGACCGATGTTCTGACTTCTCACCTTCGCGATCTTGCAAACCCTAGTTTGCACAGATCTGGTTGAATCCTTTTAACCTGACTTGTGAATCTTCTTCGCTAAGGTAGATTCACCATTCCTTTACAGTTCTGTTGATTTGATTTGCTTGATTTCAGAAACCCTAATCTGAAACCCTAATTTCTGGTTTGTATGATTCTTGCAGGTACTTGAAGATTGACAGTGATTCTCACCACGCTTAGGTAATGAATCACCCTTGACTCTTCTATCTTTACCTTTTCTGCACTATAATCTTGCAAACCCTAATTTTGGTTGTCACTGTTTCTGCTTGCATGAACCACTGAGTTGTGATTATGCAATATTACCCAGTTCTTGATGCTATCTCTCTCAGAACGCAGCAAGTACCCACAAAGGTAAATTTTCAGATTCCTTGTTCTGATTCTTCTCCTTCTTCAAAATTGGTTTAGTCACAAAAACAATTTCTAACCTATCTTTCTTCTGTTGTATGCAAGGTATGATCATCCTTGATCACTCACACACTCAAAGACTCAGGCTGAAGAATTGGAGCTTACGGTTTAGAACAGGGAGTAGTAAGGAAAAATACAATAGAATACTCAATGTAAAACTGAAAACTGTTTATTGAATTATTGTATTGTATGTACATTGTATTTACACTTAACTGTATTTATATACACTAGGCACATAGTGACGGACATGTCAGTTAGAGGTTGTTAGGTAGAGCTAACAGCCTCTAACTGAATAAACCGTTTAGGATAGGGTTTGTAACAAACTTCTAACCACCTGTTTTTTAAGTTGATTGTTTGATGTGGTAATTATTTATTTAAGTCCCAACGGCTATTTTTTAAGGTATTAGTTTAGGGTTTTTTTTATTACCCAAAACCAACACCCCCATAATATAGATACCCTACATTATAGGATACACAAACCAAAACACTTAGGCTAAGAATTACAAGTAGAAAACCTTAACCTAAAACTACTAAGCTAGAGAAATAGGACTTAGATCATCAGGACAGACCCCTGGTACTAGTCTTTAGATAGAAATCAGCTTGAGACAAGCCCCCAAGCAATAGCTTTTAGTGATTGTGTAACACCCCTTTTCTACCCCTTAGTTTACACGTCATTATCAGAGTAATTTCATTTTCAAAAATATAAATTTATTGGATAGAAAGGAAATGCCACATCGTCATAAGCAAAAACTCATCGTCTGCACCATCAAAGCTTGTGCAACAACGCAATCGTCACAAAACTTAAATTTCAAAATAATCTTATCACAGCGGAAATAAACGATGACTCACTAGTCCACTCAAACACGTCTCATAATCATCAACATAAATAATTCATACAGTTAATTGATTCATTAACAAATTCGACTACGCCCCCTAGGTGCTACAGTATCAGAGAGCGACTCGACAACCTCCCAACAACTACTAAAGAAGGCAGCAGTACCTTCACTCGCGGTTACCTGCAGCGTTGCCACAATAGAGCAACATTCCAAGCAGAAAGGGTGAGTCTTCAAACAACATAAGAGCATAAATAATAATCAATATATTAGAGGACAATATCTATAACTACCACAGCACACTTAACGTCGCATTACAACCCTCACAGAACAACATCGGCAACCAACATCAAAATCACATCACAAACAACTACATCGTTTAAATGCACATATATGAAAATGCAACCCACGTCGCCGGGCATATGCATGAGGTATCGTCGCTTATCGTCGCTCTGAGCATAGCTCCGGCCGCAGCCCATATCGTCACCAAATGCAGTATGACATGTATGAGACCCTATGCATCACTCATCAAATCAATCAACATAAATCAACACTTACACATCACAACACAACTTTCCCCAACGTCGCTTTTGGCCATAACCGCCCCAAAATGTCATTGTCATCGCTTTTTATATCATCCTCATAAACATCATCATCATCGTCGCAATTGTATCATCATCATGAACATCATTATTATCACACAACCATCACACCATCATCATAAACTTCATCATTTAAAGAGTGGAAAACCTCACAATTTATTTGTAGAAAACATCTCGTTTTAAGTTAGAAGACATCCCCTTTTGATTTAGAAATCATCGCATTTTAACTCGCATACAACGTTATAAACGACACCTTTACAACATAAAGACAACCTCTCATTTTTGTAAAACGGCAACCCATTTACTTAATAAATACAGCAGCCCCTATATATGATTAAAACAAAGAAGACAAAGCAAAGACTTTTACAAACAGAAAAGAAAGCAGATCCACTCTTATTTTCAAAAACAAGACAAAGAACTTGAACAATGTAAGACAACACACTATTCATTTTAGAAAAAGCAGATAAATGACTTGAAACATCACAAACAAAGACACTATTTATTTTAAAATACAATTGTAACTTTGATTTCTTTGAAAACATCAGCTCCAATTATCAACTCTACGAACCGTTATCAATTCAATTCTATTCAATTCAATTTAATCATCACTATATATTTTAGAAAATACACGCTTTTCCTTTAGAAACTACCAAATTAAACCACAAATACAAAATTCATCCACAAATTATCGATAATCTCACAATTCATTAAATTCTCTTAACACTTCACGCTTTATCCAATTCATCTCAATTCTTCACAATTCATCAAGTTCATCCATAAATCATTCAATTCTTCAACCACTCATTAGACAACAAACATTAACGAATCATCAACAAAGAAACATCAATAAATCCTCGACAACAAGCGCCACAACTCATCTTAAATTAAGAACAACACCAAAAATTCAACAAAATAATTAAACATAATAACTAATACCTCCTAGGTGTCATAGGACTACCCTCCCATATATCTCGACCATTATATAAACCCTTATAATGCGAGACTCCTTACCTCGAATACATAAGCTCCGTAGAAGACGATGAGAGCAGCGACGAGTAACTCACAAAGAACACGACGATCTCCTCTTCTCTTTCTCTCCCTTCCCTTTGCGCCAACTCCTTCTCCTCCTCTCTCTCTCTCTCTCTTTTTTTCCTAGCCGTCTCTCTCCTCTCTCCCTCTCGCACGCTCCTCTCTTCCTTTCTTCTTTTCTTTTCTTTCTCTCCAAGTTTCTAATAACTAACCCTTTTTAATTTGATTTTTAATTCCCAACCATATGCTACTTTTCCTCCTAGTTTTCCTCCCTCCTATAACCACTTTGGTTTTCCCTAGAAACCTGCTTTTAATAATAACAATAATAATATTAATAATAATAATAATAATAATAATCATCATCATCTTATATTAAGTATTTATAACATCAATTTTAGTCCTTCTCAACATGGTCCCTATGTCAAAAACTCTCCAATTTGGTCCACTACCCTATCAAATCAACTCCAAATAATTTCTAATAAAATTTGGGGTGTTACAACTCTCCCCCACTTAGAATATTTTCGTCCTCTAAAATTTGACATCAAAACCATGAAAACAATATTGAATCTAGTTATAACTATACAATTAGATGAAGACAATTTATCTAATACCAAGCAACAAAATTATCATTGTGGTTAGAACATTACCACACTTTAGTAACGAGGAAGCAACTTAGAATAACAAACATAGCAATTAAAGAAAACACTTGAGCAAATCACACACAAATTCAGATAACACAACACAAGCAAGACAGCACACAACTCACGGCCATTTCAAATTTAATCAACGCAACATAAATTATAATTAGAAACGAGTACCGGGACTCGAGAGTTAATAGACTCGACGACTCGACAACTTGGTCGGACAGACCGAATCGCTCGATACCACTAATGTAACACCCTTTTCTACCCCTTAGTTTACACGTCATTATCGGAGAATTTCATTTTCAAAAATATAAATTTATTGGATAGAAAGGAAATGCCACATCGTCATAAGCAAAAACTCATCGTCTGCACCATCAAAGCTTGTGCAACAACGCAATCGTCACAAAACTTAAATTTCAAAATAATCTTATCACAGCGGAAATAAACGATGACTCACTAGTCCACTCAAACACGTCTCATAATCATCAACATAAATAATTCATACAGTTAATTGATTCATTAACAAATTCGACTACGCCCCCTAGGTGCTACAGTATCAGAGAGCGACTCGACAACCTCCCAACAACTACTAAAGAAGGCAGCAGAACCTTCACTCGCGGTTACCTGCAGCGTTGCCACAATAGAGCAACATTCCAAGCAGAAAGGGTGAGTCTTCAAACAGCATAAGAGCATAAATAATAATCAATATATTAGAGGACAATATCTATAACTACCACAGCACACTTAACGTCGCATTACAACCCTCACAGAACAACATCGGCAACCAACATCAAAATCACATCACAAACAACTACATCGTTTAAATGCACATATATGAAAATGCAACCCACGTCGCCGGGCATATGCATGAGGTACCATCGTCGCAAAATACAATCGTCGCTTATCGTCGCTTTGAGCATAGCTCCGGCCGCAGCCCATATCGTCGCCAAATGCAGTATGACATGTATGAGACCCTATGCATCACTCATCAAATCAATCAACATAAATCAACACTTACACATCACAACACAACTTTCCCCAACGTCGCTTTTGGCCATAACCGCCCCAAAATGTCATTGTCATCGCTTTTTATATCATCCTCATAAACATCATCATCATCGTCGCAATTGTATCATCATCATGAACATCATTATTATCACACAACCATCACACCATCATCATAAACTTCATCATTTAAAGAGTGGAAAACCTCACAATTTATTTGTAGAAAACATCTCGTTTTAAGTTAGAAGACATCCCCTTTTGATTTAGAAATCATCGCATTTTAACTCGCATACAACGTTATAAACGACACCTTTACAACATAAAGACAACCTCTCATTTTTGTAAAACGGCAACCCATTTACTTAATAAATACAGCAGCCCCTATATATGATTAAAACAAAGAAGACAAAGATCACTTTTACAAACAGAAAAGAAACGATCCACTCTTATTTTCAAAAACAAGACAGCAACTTGAACAATGTAAGACAACACACTATTCATTTTAGAAAAACAGAACAGCGACTTGAAACACTGTCAAACAGCACACTATTTATTTTAAAATACAATTGTAACTTTGATTTCTTTGAAAACATCAGCTCCAATTATCAACTCTACGAACCGTTATCAATTCAATTCTATTCAATTCAATTTAATCATCACTATATATTTTAGAAAATACACGCTTTTCCTTTAGAAACTACCAAATTAAACCACAAATACAAAATTCATCCACAAATTATCGACAATCTCACAATTCATTAAATTCTCTTAACACTTCACAGTTTATCCAATTCATCTCAATTCTTCACAATTCATCAAGTTCATCCATAAATCATTCAATTCTTCAACCACTCATTAGACAACAAACATTAACGAATCATCAACAAAGAAACATCAATAAATCCTCGACAACAAGCGCCACAACTCATCTTAAATTCGCAACAACACCAAAAATTCAACAAAATAATTAAACATAATAACTAATACCTCCTAGGTGTCATAGGACTACCCTCCCATATAACGACCATTATATAAACCCTTATAATGCGAGACTCCTCACCTCGAATACGTAAGCTCAGTAGAAGACGATGAGAGCACCGACGAGTAACTACAAAGAACACGACGATCTCCTCTTCTCTTTCTCTCCCTTCCTTTGCGCGCCAACTCCTCTCTCCTCTCTCTCTCTCTCTCTTTTTTTCCTAGCCGTCTCTCCCTCTCCCTCTCGCACGCTCCCTCTCTTCCTTTCTTCTTTTCTTTTCTTTCTCTCCAAGTTTCTAATAACTAACCCTTTTTAATTTGATTTTTAATTCCCAACCATATGCTACTTTTCCTCCTAGTTTTCCTCCCTCCTATAACCACTTTGGTTTTCCCTAGAAACCTGCTTTTAATAATAACAATAATAATATTAATAATAATAATAATAATAATCATCATCATCTTATATTAAGTATTTATAACATCAATTTTAGTCCTTCTCAACATGGTCCCTATGTCAAAAACTCTCCAATTTGGTCCACTACCCTATCAAATCAACTCCAAATAATTTCTAATAAAATTTGGGGTGTTACAACTCTCCCCCACTTAGAATATTTTCGTCCTCGAAAATTTGACATCAAAACCATGAAAACAATATTGAATCTAGTTATAACTATACAATTAGATGAAGACAATTTATCTAACAGTCAAGCAACAAAATTATCATTGTGGTTAGAACATTACCACACTTTAGTAACGAGGAAGCAACTTAGAATAACAAACATAGCAATTAAAGAAAACACTTGAGCAAATACACACAAATTCGCATAACACAACACAAGCAAGACAGCACACAACTCACAGGCCATTTCAACTAATCACGCGCAACATAAATTATAATTAGAAACGAGTACCAGGACTCGAGAGTTAATAGACTCGACGACTCGACAACTTGGTCTGATTGCATCGAATCGCTCGATACCACTAATGTAACACCCTTTTCTACCCCTTAGTTTACACGTCATTATCGAGTAATTTCATTTTCAAAAATATAAATTTATTGGATAGAAAGGAAATGCCACATCGTCATAAGCAAAAACTCATCGTCTCGCACCATCAAAGCTTGTGCAACAACGCAATCGTCACAAAACTTAAATTTCAAAATAATCTTATCACAATGAAATAAACGATGACTCACTAGTCCACTCAAACACGCCTCATAATCATCAACATAAATAATTCATACGCTTAATTGATTCATTAACAAATTCGACTACGCCCCTAGGTGCTACAAAGATCGCAGAGCGACTCGACAACCTCCCAACAACTACTAAAGAAGGCAAAGCAGATTCTTCACTCGCGGTTACTGCAGCTGCCACAATAGAGCAACATTCCAAGCAGAAAGGGTGAGTCTTCAAACAAAGATAAGAGCATAAATAATAATCAATATATTAGAGGACAATATCTATAACTACCACAAAGACACTTAACGCCGCATTACAACCCTCACGTAACAACATCGGCAACCAACATCAAAATCACATCACAAACAACTACATCGTTTAAATGCACATATATGAAAATGCAACCCACGCGTAGGGCATATGCATGAGGTACCATCGTCGCATAAAATACAATCGCCGCTTATCGCCGCTTTGAGCATAGGTCCGCCGCAGCCCATATCGCCGCCAAATGCAAGATGACATGTATGAGACCCTATGCATCACTCATCAAATCAATCAACATAAATCAACACTTACACATCACAACACAACTTTCCCAACGCCGCTTTTGGCCATAACCGCCTAAAATGTCATTGTCATCGCTTTTTATATCATCCTCATAAACATCATCATCATCGCCGCAATTGTATCATCATCATGAACATCATTATTATCACACAACCATCACACCATCATCATAAACTTCATCATTTAAAGAGAGGAAAACCTCACAATTTATTTGTAGAAAACATCTCGCTTTAAGTTAGAAGACATCCCCTTTGATTTAGAAATCATCGCATTTTAACTCGCATACAACGTTATAAACGACACCTTTACAACATAAAGACAACCTCTCATTTTTGTAAAACGGCAACCCATTTACTTAATAAATACAAAGAATTTCTATATATGATTAAAACAACAAGACAAAGATCACTTTTACAACAGTAAAAAGAACGATCCACTCTTATTTTCAAAAACAAGACAAAGAACTTGAACAATGTAAGACAACACACTATTCATTTTAGAAAAAGTAATAAATGACTTGAAACATCACAAACAAAGACACTATTTATTTTAAAATACAATTGTAACTTTGATTTCTTTGAAAACATCAGCTCCAATTATCAACTCTACGAACCGTTATCAATTCAATTCTATTCAATTCAATTTAATCATCACTATATATTTTAGAAAATACACGCTTTTCCTTTAGAAACTACCAAATTAAACCACAAATACAAAATTCATCCACAAATTATCGACAATCTCACAATTCATTAAATTCTCTTAACACTTCACAGTTTATCCAATTCATCTCAATTCTTCACAATTCATCAAGTTCATCCATAAATCATTCAATTCTTCAACCACTCATTAGACAACAAACATTAACGAATCATCAACAGCAAACATCAATAAATCCTCGACAACAAGCGTCACAACTCATCTTAAATTCGCAACAACACCAAAAATTCAACAAAATAATTAAACATAATAACTAATACCTCCTAGGTGTCATAGGACTACCCTCCCATATACCATTACCATTATATAAACCCTATATAATGCGAGACTCCCTTACCTCGAATACGTAAGCTCGTAGAAGACGATGAGAGCACCGACGAGTAACTACAAAGAACACGACGATCTCTCTCTTCTCTTTCTCTCCCTTCCCTTTGCGCCAACTCCTTCTCCTCCTCTCTCTCTCTTTTTTTCCTAGCCGTCTCTCTCCTCTCCCTCTCGCACGCTCCCTCTCTTCCTTTCTTCTTTTCTTTTCTTTCTCTCCAAGTTTCTAATAACTAACCCTTTTTAATTTGATTTTTAATTCCCAACCATATGCTACTTTTCCTCCTAGTTTTCCTCCCTCCTATAACCACTTTGGTTTTCCCTAGAAACCTGCTTTTAATAATAACAATAATAATATTAATAATAATAATAATAATAATCATCATCATCTTATATTAAGTATTTATAACATCAATTTTAGTCCTTCTCAACATGGTCCCTATGTCAAAAACTCTCCAATTTGGTCCACTACCCTATCAAATCAACTCCAAATAATTTCTAATAAAATTTGGGGTGTTACAGATTGCCTCCTAGTTTAGAAGGCAACCAAGCCTATTTCTCTTCTTAGTTTCACAAAGGCTTCTCCTTTGAGAGCCTTAGTGAATAAGTCAGCCAATTGTTCTTTGGTAGAACAATATTCCACACTTAGCTTGCCATTTGTCACTTGCTCCCGTATGTAGTGGAACTTAGCTTGAATGTGTTTGGTCCTTCCATGTGAGCTAGGATTCTTTGCCAGACTTAGAGCAGATTTGTTGTCAATCCTTAGGATAGGAGGTTGACTTAGATTGACCTGCAACTCAGAAATTAGAGAATCTAGCCATGCTGCTTGGGTAGCAGCTGCACACCCAGCAATGTACTCTGCCTCACAAGAGGACAGAGCTACTACACTTTGCTTCTTTGAGCTCCAAGATATTGGTGCTCCTTGAAACTTAAAGAGGTACCCTGAGGTACTTCTTCTGTCAATGTGATATCCACACCAATCAGAATCAGTGAAACCCTCTAGGATAACTTTGTTAGTTTCTGATTTAGTAGGAAAGAAAATACCAAAGTTAAGTGTACCTTTGATATACCTTAGTATTCTTTTGGTAGCATTTAGATGAATTTGCCTAGGTTCATTCATAAACCTAGACACACCATACTGTGGTGCGTAATATCCGGTCCGTTGTGACACGTATATCTTAGAGAGCCTATCATTTGTCTGTATAGTGTAGCATTCACCTTAGTACCAACCTCATCAGTCTCTTTACCCAAAATACCTTCTGCTGGGTTGACTGCAGAATTACATTCTGCCAAGTCAAATCTGGCCAATACCTCTTTAGCATATTTGAGTTGATGTAGGATGATACCTTCTGATATTCTTAGGAATTCCATTCCTAGGAAGTAGGATAGCTTGCCCAAATCTGTCATTTCAAATTCCCTCTTCATAGAGTCTTTGAACTTTTCAATCTCCTTAGCACAACTACCAGTAACTAATAGATCATCTACATATAGGCATACTAATAGAAGATAGGACTGTAGACTGCCTTTGACATACAGGCCATATTCATTAGCACACTTAGTAAACCCATTTTTAGTGAAGAATGTGTCTATACGTTTGTTCCAAGCTCTAGGAGCTTGTTTCAACCCATATAGAGTCTTGTGCAGTAGGAACACCATTTCCTCCTTGCTTTTTATTTCAAAACCTGGTGGCTGCTTGATGAACACTGTTTCTTCAAGTGGCCCATTTAGAAATGCAGATTTCACATCCATGTGATATAGTTCCCACCCTTTGTTACAAGCTAGGGCAGTAACTAGTCTTATTGTTTCATGTCTTGCCACTGGGGAAAAGACTTCAGTGAAGTCTATTCCTTCTTTCTGTTGAAATCCTCTAGCCACTAATCTGGCTTTGTGTTTCACAATTGTCCCTTTAGGGTCTAGCTTAAGTTTGTACACCCATTTTACACTGATGGCCCTTTTACCCTTAGGTAGATGAGTAAGAGTCCACGTACCATTCTTTTCAATAGACTTGAGCTCTTCCTGCATGGCTTTCTTCCACTGCACATCCTTAAGTGCCTCTAAGTAATCCATAGGCTCAGCATCAGCTAGCATTGCATAGTGTAGCAGGTCACCCTCTTCATTTACTTCTAGATCAGTAACTAACTCATAATCTGCCAGCCTTCTAGGTAGATTTCTAACCCTTTGGCCCCTAGCAACTTGTTGAATAGGAGTAGGATTAGGAGTTTCAGGCTCCTCATCTTGAGGAGGTTGATCTGCTTGCTGTTGCATGTTGTCTTGGTCACTGTCAGAGGTGTCTTCATCATCTTGGTGAAGTACTTCTTGTGTAGTAGTAGCCTCTTCAGAGTCATTGGGATGTTCTGAGTTCTGTTGCTCAGAATCATTCCAATTCCAAACCTCATCCTCTAGAACTATCACATCTCTAGAAATTTCTACCTTGTTGTTTTTAGGATTAAACAACCTGTAGGCTCCTGTAGGATGATAGCCAACCAGTATAAGGGGTTTAGACTTGTCTTCTAGCTTCTTTCTTTTCTGGTCTGGGATATGTGAGTAACATAGAGAACCAAAGATCCTTAGATGAGCCACACTTGGCTTGTCTCCACACCAAACCTCTTCTGGAACCTTTCCTTCTAGTCTCTTGGTAGGACACCTATTTAGGATGTAAGCTGCAGTTGAGACAGCTTCACCCCAAAAAGTGTTAGGAAGCCCTTTATGCTTGATCATGGATCTGGACATGTCAAGCAAGGTTCTGTTTCTTCTTTCTACCACTCCATTGTGTTGAGGAGTGTAGGGTGAGGTAATTTCATGAATGATGCCTCTTGTAGTGCAATAATCCCTGAACTCATGTGAGGTATATACTCACCACCACCATCTGTCCTTAGGATTTTTAGCTTTCATCACTTTGTCTCTCTCTCGCCGCTTTAGGAATTTCTTGAACACGCCCAAGGCTTCTCCTTTGGTCTTGATCAAGTACACCCACTGACCTCCTAGAGAACTCATCTACAAAGGATGAGAAAATACCTTTTGTTACTAAATGATAAGACATCAAATGGACCACATATATCTGAGTAAACAACATGCAGTAAGTCATTAGCCCTACTAATTATTTCTGCCCTAAACTTCTTTCTAGGTTGTTTTCCCAAAATACAAGTGGTACATACCCCATCAGGGGACTCAATCTTTGGTAGTCCCCTAACCAACCCTTTGGAACTTAATTTAGTTAGGCTGCCAAAGTTTAAGTGGCCAAGTCTCCTATGCCAAAGCTCACTTTCAATACTAGTAGTAGCACTAAAGCATTCTGCTTTTACAGTGCTTATACTAGTCTTGAAGGTTCTGTTTTTGGCTAAGGGACTTGTTAGAACCAGTTTATCCTTAGTATCAAAAAATTTCAGTTTTAGATCTTTCATAATGATTGAGAATCCTCTCTCAACCAATTGTCCTAGACTAATCAAGTTATGACTAATACCAGGAACATAATAGACATCATGAATTAATATTACCTGACCATCTTCTTTTGTAAACATCACATTACCCATACCTTCAGCTTCTAGTGTTAGGTTGTTGGCACACTTGATAGTTGTCCTTCTCTTAGGGTCAAAATCAACTAGCCAACCTTTGTTACCTGTTAGGTGATTTGAACATGCAGAGTCTAGATACCATAGTTCAGTGATGGTGCTGCCATCACTGTTTGTTACCACTAGAGCTATAAAATTCTTATCTTGTTTTATATCTATAGCAGTTACATGCACATTAGGTCTAGATTCTGTTTTAGTATCAACACTAATAGTACTAAAGGCTACTGCACCTTCAGAGTCAGTATCCTATTCAGCCACATTGGCTTGATGCACTGACACTTTAGGCTTATTAGCAGGTACTTGTAGGACACTCGTGGCATAATGCCCCGCTTGTCACACCTATAGCAATTGGACTTTTGACTTGTCCTTTTTCTTAGTGTTGTTACTACTCTTAGAAGAATTAGATGAATTAGACTTAGTTTAGAAGTACCGCCTTACCCTTAGGACCTCCCCGCCTTCTTACCTTTGTTGCCCTTCTTTGACTTACCCTTAGCCAACATAGCAGTGTCTTCATCATCTGAATCTTCCTCCAGGATTTCCATACGGATTTCCTTAGCCTCTAGCTTTCCCTGAAGCTCTTCCAGCTTCAGGCCCACATTTTTGGTGGTTTCCTCTATAGTATTGGTCACTGTGTACCACTTCTTTGGCATTGACCTTAATATCTTCCTACACAGAGTTTTCCTCAAGCTTCTCTCCTTGTGTAGGCCATACCATTTTTGATTTTCTTCACTCTGTTGAAGAAATCGCCATTTTTTCATCTTTTTCATCTTTAGGCTTTCATACTGTTCTCTTAGAGCTTGCAGCTTCTCCTCCTTGATTGGAGCTGCACCACAGTAATAATGTTCTAGAGCATCCCATGCTGCCTTAGAGGTTTCACAATCCCTTACCATTTCAAAATCTTCCTCTCCACAAGCCTTGTGGATGAGTGACAGACCCTTGAAGTCTTTCATTTCTGCTTCAAGAAACTCTTTCTTTTCAGCAGGGGTAGCATTTGCTTCAGGTGTTGTGAGTCCCTCTTTAACCAAGTATAGGCATCCATGTGATCCTAGTATAGGCTTCATTTGAATAGCCCAAGTATCATAGTTGTTCCCATTGAGCTTAGGAACATAACTGTCTTCTTTGACCATTTCTGCAGATTTACACTTTAAACACACACAGGACAATTAGAACACAGTAACCTGCACAATTTCTCACTGTGCAGGGTTTAAAGAAATTTAACGAAAGTTTAAAGAACTTTAAAAGAAACAGAGAATAGAGTTATAGAGTTGCCCTGGATCGTTTTACCAATGCTCTGTTTATACCATATTGGATTTTTTTGCTAATTTTTGCTTGTTGACTTGCAGGACTTGTATTAACACTTGAGGGGAGGTGCAACTATTGGAAGCCCAACTTCTGATGGCCCAACCCAATGATGTTTTGAAGTGCTGCCAAACAAAATTATTTGGTGGGTCTTGCGCACCTAGGACCCGACCCAAACAATAACACGCGGATCTTTGGCGACCCGAAATACTTTTTCTTTGTGTTGCTTTCTTCTCGCTCAGAATTGCAAGAACTCTCTTCTCTCTTCTTGTTTCTCCGGCCTCTCTCTCTCTCTCTGAAACCCTAGAGAGCCTCTGCTCTCACCGGAGCTTTTCTGGTGATTGAAGCGACGGTTCTCTCTGGTTTCACCGTCAATGATGATCTTTGCTGATGATGAACAAAACCCACGGTGGTTTTGTTCTGAAGCTTGAGCTGAGACCGATGTTCTGACTTCTCACCTTCGCGATCTTGCAAACCCTAGTTTGCACAGATCTGGTTGAATCCTTTTAACCTGACTTGTGAATCTTCTTCGCTAAGGTAGATTCACCATTCCTTTACAGTTCTGTTGATTTGATTTGCTTGATTTCAGAAACCCTAATCTGAAACCCTAATTTCTTCTCCTTCTTCAAAATTGTTTTAGTCACAAAAACAATTTCTAACCTTTCTTTCTTCTGTTGTATGCAAGGTATGATCCTCCTTGATCACTCACACACTCAAAGACTCAGGCTGAAGAATTGGAGCTTACGGTTTAGAACAGGGAGTAGTAAGGAAAATTACAATAGAATACTCAATGTAAAACTGAAAACTGTTTATTGAATTATTGTATTGTATGTACATTGTATTTACACTTAACTGTATTTATATACACTAGGCACATAGTGACGGACATGTCAGTTAGAGGTTGTTAGGTAGAGCTAACAGCCTCTAACTGAATAACCGTTTAGGATAGGGCTTGTAACAAACTTCTAACCACCTGTTTTTTAAGTTGATTGTTTGATGTGGTAATTATTTGTTTAAGTCCCAACGACTATTTTTTAAGGTATTAGTTTAGGGTTTTTTTTATTACCCAAAACCAACAGTAAATACATAAGTTGAAACATTTGTCATATTTATAGTTAGGATCACGTACTATTTGGAATCTTTCTTACAAAGAGAAAAAAAATGTTGGGGCCTTAAAGCATGAGTTTTTTTTTAGCAAGCAATTAAAATATATGTATGTATAATATAATGAGTAAAAAGTTTGCTCAGACTTGAGAACATACAATCCCAACATGGTACAATTGCGAGCCAAATGTCACCGGAGACCAAAAAAGCAAGATGAGACAAGAAAACACAACAACCTACATCATTCCTTGCCGGAGCTTAGTCAAGAAGAGTACTTCCTGATAGATCCTAAAGTGTGGCATTGACCCCTAAAGCATGAATTTGGGCCGCCTTTTCCATGGGGTGGTGGCTATGTGATTGCGTGAAAGTCTAGTTTATTCTGACTGCGTGGAGGACAGGTTCAAGGTAAGACAATTCATTCAATTGAAAACAAAGGCGACAGTACAAGTAGAATGAAAACAAATTAATTTGTTGGGACATTTCCCATCCACAACCTAAGATCGTCATCTCTACGAAAACTACATAAACATTATAGACACAACTCATAGATTGTTTAGAAACTATGGAGACATAGACAAACCAATCACACCAATCTAACAACCAAACAATCAATAGCTTCCTCCCCCAGTCATTGGCAATCACGAAAAGAGAAACTCTCGTCTTTTTCTCCAAATCCAATCCGGATGATTTTTGACTTCTGAAAGGCACATTTTGTAACACCTCATTTTCTCAACGGTAATTTAATTTAAAATCAGAGTTCAAAAATCGTTTTTCTTTTAAAAAAATACATCCTCGAGGGAATGCTACGTTCACACCAAACTTCACTTTAATTTAGTCAACAGTACTTTTCACTAATAAATATAATCGCGTGATACATAGCACGACTTAAATGGGGCGAACCCTCAAAACACCGGTTTCTTAAGCAAGTCATACATCACCAAGTTATAGTTCAACAACTTAAATTAAAACAACTACTAGACTACTCGTCCCCCCAGTGCTACATATCAGAGCAAGACGCCACAACCAAACTGAGGAAGGAAGAACCTTCACTCGGGATCACCTGCACGTTGCCGACATAAGAAGCAACATAAAAAGCAGAAGGGTGAGTCTCTAACACATATAATAGGATGTATGATAAACATCATGTTAGAGAAAAACAACTAGAACCACCACTGCCCAATCAACAAACACACATCATCTTATAATCATCAAGAACAACACCAATTGCATGAGTATATGCATGAATGCAACATACCAACACCTGTCACTGGTGATATGCAGGTTGAAGCCCCCAATATCCGTCACTGGTGATATGCAGGCCGAAGCCCCCAATATCCGTCACTGGTGATATGCAGGCCGAAGCCCCCAATATCCGTCACTTTGATGCATATGAGGCATGTGACTCCATGAACAATGCATCAACCACAAACAATCATATCATGTATGAATTGACACCGTCACTGGATTTACCTCCGTCATTTAATCCACCGTCAATACACCGTCATTACACCGTCATTACATCGTCATTTAATTCACCAAAACATCATTAATAGCGCTATGGCTAACATCACTACATTAGTCAATAGCTCTATGGCTAACATCCAACTCACCGGACACATCTACACCAAAATCAATAGCTCTACGGCTAACATCAACCTCACCGGACACTAGCGCTATGGCTAACATCAACACATCGGTCACTAGCTCTATGGCTAACATCAACACATCGGTCACTAGCGCTATGGCTAACATCAACACATCGGTCACTAGCGCTATGGCTAACATTAACCTCACCGGACACTAGCGCTATGGCTAACATCAACCTCACCGGACACTAACGCTATGGCTAACATCAACACATCGGTCACTAGCGCTATGGCTAACATCAACACCTAAAGTAGTGGACTAAACTGTCACTACAAGGACCAAACCGTCACTCCCAGGAACTATACAGTCACATAGGGCGCACACCGGACGACAACATTGGCGCCCTGCACTTCGACGACACTCTTCGACCCTCACACTCTTCGACAACGCACACTTCGGCAACCTTGTGCAACACACCGCACACTGGCGCAACACCTCTCCTCAAATGGCGCCTAACAGTAAACAAACAACAACGACAATGATCAGCACACATTTGGCACCAGGCATCAACACAATTCAGCAACCTGGACGCGCTTGGGCACCAAACAAAGACTCCAAAATTGCGTCTGGCAAAGAAACTCGCGCCACATCAAGGCGTCAAAACAAAGACTCCTAAGATACTCACACTGCACCTCGGCACACTACACTGCACCTCGGTACACTACACTTCGACACACCTACTCCTCGACACACCTACACCTCGGCAACACTAGCTTCGACATACTTACACTACACCTCCTAAGACATCCAAATTTCGGTAGTTATACACTATCCCTCGACAACTACACTTCAGTAACTACACTTCGATATACATCTATAGTTCGGCGACTACACTTTGGCTCACACACTTACACTTCGTCACACATATACGTCGACTTCCATATACTTCGACACATCTACACTTCATCACCTACACCTCAACACATCTACAAGTCGACTCCCACATTCTTCGACACATCTACGCTTCATCACCTACACTTCGTCACACATATACGTCGACTCCCATATACTTTGACACATCTACACTTCATCACCTACACCTCAACACATCTACAACTCGACTCCCAAATTCTTCGTCACATCTACGCTTCATCACCTGCACCTCTCGGCACACACATACTTACACTTCGTCACATCTACACTTCGTCGCACACACACTTCGTCATACATACGCTACACCTCGATCACTACACTTCAGCATACATACACTACACCTCGACAACTACATTACGGCTTATATACACTACACCTCGACCACTACACTTCAGCATACGTACACTACACCATCACTCACCTCGGTTACACTTCCTCACTTAACCATCACTCACCTTGTCACACTTCCTCACTTAACCATCACTCACCTTGCCACACTTCCTCACTTCACCATCACTCACCTCGGTTACACTCATTCACTTCACCATCACTCACCTTGCCACACTTCCTCACTTAACCATCACTCACCTTGCCACACTTCCTCACTTCACCATCACTCACCTCGGTTACACTCCTTCACTTCACCATCACTCACCTCGGTTGCACTAGCTTTGACATACATATACTACAACAACACTGCGACACTTCGTCACACACATATTTCGACCCTCACATACTCTGACACACATATCCTTCTATGCACACATCCTTCGACACACACACCTTTGACGCACACAATCTACAACGCATCTACCCTTCTCGGCACACAGTAATACTTTACTTCGGCACCGGCGCAACACTTCATTTCGAATGGCGCCCTAGGCACCTAACCTTCATCTTCCCTCTTTTCTTTGATTTTCATACTATGATCAAACTTAACCCACCATTTACCCAACGCACATCAAAGTAACAACGAAGGAGCCAACACCAACAATAGCGTCCTTGCGCTTAGGGTTTCTTAGATCCCATTTCTTTCCTAGGTCTTTCATATGACCAATCATCAACAACACATACACACATCACAATTTCACCAAATTGAAGCAAACACAACACCAATCACACAACTAACAACACAAACGACTCAAAATCATCCTAGAGTCTAACCCACACATAACACTCATCATATACTCCATTATAGGTGAAAGAGAGCCCCCTTACCTTATTGAAGAAACAAGCACTCTCTCCACCAAGAATCACCAACCATCACCAACAATCAAGCTTCTCTTCCTTGCTTGAACTCTCTCCACGCCAAGATCTTCTCTTCTTCCTCCTTAACGCTATCGCACCTCTCTCTCTCTCTCTACTCACTTTACTCTTTAACTTTTCTTTGCTTTGATTGCCAAATGAACTCTCACCATCGACACCTCAACTTATATCATGGATATGGGCCTAACTATCATGGGCCTTATTCACACCTCCTCCATTACTTGCACTACTCCCTCTTTTAATTAAATTACCTCTCACTTTTACTAACCACCACCCCTCATTTAAATCAAATACCCTATTATTATTTTAATATAACCAACCAATATACCACTTAATTAAATAAATATTTGAATTATTTTTGGGGCGTTACACATTTTGACTATTTTTGTTCTCAGGATTCACCCAATTTTTCTGGTATTCGATAGTTGAAAGATACTTGGAGAGACCGAGGCAATAGGTGCTAGCCATATAATCCTCTTCAGTCACTATGAGGTGTCGAAATGCACACCGCAAAATGCAAAACACGCCGGATACTTTGTGAGTGAATTTGTCAAACAGTATCCGTGCATCGCTAGATCTAGCATGATTAAGGAGTAAAAGAGAAAATAGATCAACCATAGAAGCACCATACACCAAATTTGAGCCTCAGCAAAGCAATAAAACTGTACATCCATGGTGGCTTTCGGGTCGGCCGGATAACGATCAGACCAACAAGTAGTAGAAGAGCTAGCACCAACTTGAGGTGCGAAAGGCCGAAACTCCAAAAACGCACAGTAGCACCCTTTTCTTCCAAACCAATGTCATGCTCTGTTGGAAGGAGCAAGTTTCATCACTGATCCGATGGCGCAGGTTTGCATGACCAAGTTTGATTTGGAAGACAGTGTGATGGTGGTTGCTCAAGAAGGCCGGATGAGAAGAGAGAGAGAGGATCGATGAAGGAGTAAAAAGGGAAAGAGAGCAAAGGGTTGGAGAGCTGGTGTGGGTTGTTTTCGGTAAGGGTGACACTACAAGAAAATCAAGGTTTTCCGGCGGACCTAAGCCGCCGGTAAAGCCAAAAAACCGCCGGTAAGTGAATGTTTCCGGGGGAACTTTCCGGCGGATTTTCCGCCGGTTAAAAACGTCAGACGTAACACTTACCGGCGGAAAATCCGCCGGTAACTACTTGATTTATTCCTGCGGAAAAAGCCGCCGGTAAGTGCAGGATAATTCCGGCGGAAAAAGCCGCCGGTAACAACAAACAATCCCCCGGTAATTTTTTTATTTTTATTTTTTATTTTTAATAGAATCACCAGAATAACAACACCAAATACTGGTAAGTTTTTTTTTTTTTTTTTTTTTTATAAAAGCCGCCGGTAACAATATAATATCCGCCAAGAATATTTTGTTTTTTTTTTTTTTAAAAATCACTGCATTTAATAAAATCCATGCGGTAATGTTTTTTCGAATTTAATTTTTTTTTTTTAAAACACGCCACGGTAATTAATATAAGCCGCGGTAATATATATTTTTTTTAAAAAAAAACGTTTTTAAAAATTTATTTTAATTTTAAATTTTTAATATTTAAATTATAAATTTAAATATTAAAAACCGTTATTAGTTTTAAATTATTTAAATATTATAAATTTAAATATTAAAAACGTTTTTAAATTTTTAATATTTAAATTATAAATTAATTTAATAATTTGAAAATAATATTTAAATTTTAAAATCTCTTTTAACAATTTGAAATTTGAAATTTGAATTTTATTTTTAAAAAGTATTTGAAAATCTAATTTTAAATATTTTAAAAGTAAATTATTAAAATTTGAAAATTATTTAAAAAAACCGTTATTACTTTTAAATTATTTAAAAGACCGTGAAACATTTATTGAATGTCAAATTAAACGAGAAAATAAATTATCAATAGATAAATAATGAAACCAACAAAGCAAAGAATTAAATTTAAATTATCCATACAAATTAAACAACTAATAAAACCAACAAAGTCACAATAAAATTATCCAACAACAAACCACTAATAATAAGGCCTATTTGGGTTTGGGGTGCCGTTGGGATCCGGATGTAAAAGCGCTCGTCGCCCAATCATCTTCTTCATCGCCCCGTCCTTTGTTGGGGTTGTGGTTGACGTGGCTGGTCCGAAATTCTTTGGGGACGGTTGTTGGAATTGCTGCGCGGGAGACATGACGTGGGCCGACGTGGTCGCTGATGGGCCCGAGGTGGAATGGTGCGAGGAGAGTTTAAATCGAGGCTCACCGACCATATGAGGGTGACCATATGAGGGTGACCATATGGGTATGGCGACGATTGAAGCGCAGTCGCTCATAGTTGATTGGAGGTTTGGAAGGCACTGTGGTATCGCTAAAAAGCACCTCCGTAGGGTCGCATCCTCTGGCGGTGGATAAGGCATCGATGAGGATGATGATGGCATAGATGGCCTTGCATGAGACAAACTATCCATTACTTGCTTCTGAATTCCTCATTGATTCTCGTTCTTCACCACGCTCTCTCGCATCTCCGAATCTCACGCTCATAGTTGCTCAATTTCTCGGTCAATACCGCAACCTCACCGCTCTTCAGGAGTGGGGACATGAGAGCGCCGAAGATTTGCTGTTGAAGAGGAATTTGACCTGAAATTCGAACAATGTAATTTGGAAAAGAACGCCGGCCCATACCACCAGATCCTGGTAACCGACCTTTTCTTGCTGATGGACCAGCAAGTTCTTTCCATTTTGCTAAGGCCAATCGAGCCTCCTCATCGGGATCAACCTCAGTCCCGCTACTCTCCTGTGTTTGCCGATACTCCTGCTGCCAATTATTGAATGCTTCCTGAATCATCCTTGGCCGCTCTTCAGGAAACTCACCGGTGTCCTCGCGCATATGAAGTTGCACGTGTATCTCCGGCAAAGTAGGTGGCCGACCAAGAAAAGCCTCCTGTATATATATAGTATTAATTTATAATATTAGTATTTAATAAAATATAAAATTTGAAGAATTAAAAAGAAAGATATATAAAATATTACCAGGCGTTTAGCATGATCATATGAGCTGATAGAACCGCCCAGATTTAAGCAACCACCATTCTCAGAAGCCCGATTCGCAGCAGCTCTCTGACATTTTTTTTTATAATCATCATGCGCCCATTTCAGTTGGAGTTGATCCCATATAGGCGGACCAATCCAATCTGAATGCTCTACTCCAGCTGGCTTGTCACGCTCTTCCCGCAGCATTTCAGAAAAACGGTGAGAAGCTCTTGAATTGAAGACTTTCTTAACTGCATGGTCATCCTCAGGTTTCCATGCGAATGTTGCCTGGTTGCACAAAATAAAATAACTTGTTAGAAAAAACAACTTAATGAATTCAAGAATTTGGAATAATTAAAAATTAATTAAATAGTAAAAAAACTTACCCTAAATTGATTCCAAAATTTGGATCATGGATCTTTTTAACCTCCACCAATCAACCTGTGAAGTTGTGTAATTTGCCTTGATTATACTTGTTATCGCTTTGGACACAATCCTCCCGGGATCAAAGTCAGTACATAAGAAAGAAAAATTAAAATGATATTAATTTAAAAGACAAATTTCAAATACAATTACAAATACAAATATATATAATAAATACTTACCGCTTTCCAACAACCTCCACAACGATACGACCGTCATCCAAAATATCAACCACGTCGGTTTGATCATCATACACGCGTGGCGGCGTGATCTGGATCAAAGAGGGGTGCCATACTACCGGGTGGAGGCGCACAGTTCAACGCCCGGAGCTCGTCTCGATGATGGCATACGCCATAGTTGCCATGAACAAGTCGATATACTATCTTACGCTTACGGCCGCGTAAAGAAGTACATATCTTCTTTCCTTTATCCTGAGGCGGCACGGGTGGGTCCTCATCATGTGGTGAGTCACTATTTCGTAACGATGCCATAACTATTCTGTAGCTATAAAAAAAAGTTAATAACATATATAAATGATGAATATATAACATAGGCAAATATATATCAAGATCGATAAATATAAATATTATTTGACAACAAATTCCTTTTAATGATGAATAACATAGGCAAATATATATCAAGTCTGATAAATATAAATATTACAAACCAACAAATTATATATCAAGTCTGATAAATATAAATATTATTTGACAACAAATAATATTGAACTTTGAATAACATAGGCAAATATATATCAAGTCCGATAAATATAAATATTACAAACCAACAAATTATTTAAATAAGATAACATGACATTAATTAATTAGAATCCCATTCTTTCTCAAAATCACCATCATCATCGATAAGTCAACTCCCCGATACATCGACGTGATCGATCGCGTGGCCTCATGATCTCGTATCTTCGTCTTCATTAACTTCATCGCCAGCGTTGGACTCATCACGTAAACGAGTAATGATCTCAACTTCAATCACTTCATTTACATTGGACATTTCTTTCGATCGATATGGCACATCTTCCATCGTGTCATTTGTCTCGATGTAACCTCTTGGTTTTGTCTTAATTGCGACACACCAACCACGCCGATCATCCGTGTTGATGGATAAGAGACATAGTAGACTTGTCTCACATTTTGTGCAATCACAAAAGGATCGTGATGATCGATATCTACCACTCATATTAATGTCCACTTTGTATTTGTCTTTGGGTTAAACTTTGTTCCTCGAGGGACGGATCAAACCAATTACTGAGAAAAAAACGATTATCTTTTGATGATAATCAAGATAAGGGTATGCAAGTTCATAAATGTGTTCAACAACACCATAGAAATCATCTTCGCCTCTCCCAAAGTGTCACCCTTCATGCAAACTCCACTATTCATCGCTTTCTACCTTCCATCCATTTGTTAGTGTGAAATTTGTAACCATTCACAAAGTATGTGTGCCATTCTTTAACACATCTTCGAGGACCATCGATAAGTTTCTCGTGTGTTGGTTGGTAGGAGTTGGCGGAAGGGAATACATACGCCGCTTAAACCACATTGGAAAATGCGCATGAATATGAAGCGCACGATTGTTCTTCACTTACTCCTCTCGATGTCAAAAACTCCCTAATGAGAAATTAACAATTGTTACACAGTGATTTCCTTAATTTATAAAGAAATTAAGATAACTAGCTAGCTAGGTTGAGAAAGACATACTCAATGAATGGTTGGACCTCAAGCAGCTTTATCAAGACATGAACATGGGCTGAGTTTAACTCTTCTTCTTACGTTAGCTTGATGAATTGACTCTTTTCGCAGACGGACGACCGGGGAGACAAAAGATGAGACAAAGCTAAACGATGTCTTGGTGGTTCAATGTTGATTTCATTTCGACTACTTGTAGGAGCCAAATCATTGTTGAAATAATATGAACAAAAATGAGTTGTTTCACGATGCAAGTAAGACGAACATATCGATCCTTCAACTCTAGCTTTATTTTTGACTGATCTTTTGAATCACCCATGAACCTATAGAAAATTATATGTTAATAATAATGTGTTGAAATTGTAGTAAACTTCTTTCATATGTATATTAACTCGACCTTTCAAACGGATACATCCATCCTGTATTGGACAGTCCACCAAGTTTAGTTTGAGCTATGAGATGAACAAAGAACATGCTCCATAGAATCAAAGAAACCAGGGGAAAAATTCTCTCCAACTTGCATAAGATAAGTGGGATGTCTTGTTCCATTTTTGTCGATCATCCGCTTTAAGCGTTGCGAGAACACAAATTCTTAAAGTATTGACTTATTTCAATGAGCGGATTCAAAACATGTGTTGGCAACGAACTAAAAGTGATAGGAAGTAAGCACTCCATGAAGACATGACAATCATGGCTCTTCATCCCATGCAACCTCCCATTATCCACATCCGCACATCTTGCTAAATTGGAAGAATAACCGTCGGCATTTTCAATTGTTTTATCCACCGATAAACTTCTTTCGCTTGTTCGGTAGATAAAGTATAATTGGCTTTGGGTTTCAACGCCCTAGTACCCGCTTCAACCAACGACAAATCCTTTTTCGCTGCAGAATGATCCACGCCCTTCCTAGCCTTCTCATTGTCTTTTGTTTTACCTTTTACATTCATAATAAAGTTGTTAAATATGTTATCAAAAAATTCTTTTCAATGTGCATGACATCTAGATTGTGTCTCAAGAGATTATCTTTCCAATATGGAAGTTCCCAAAAATACTCTTTTTGTCCAATTATGCCATACTCCATAACCATCCGGACGAGAAACAACACCGCAACGACTTCATCGGAGGATATCCTTGACACTGCTCCAAACTTCTTCTAGTGTCACCACGGGGGAGGTTCACTGTTTCAATACTTCCCTTGATGAATGCATATTTTGACCTTCTAAATGGATGATCGCTAGGTAAAACCTACGGTGTGAGTCAAACCATGATGTTTTTCCTCCATATTTAAGAGTAAAAGCTCTTGTGTCAACCATGCAAATCGGACACGCCATCTTACCATGTGTCCCCATCCCGACAACATTCCATAGGCGGGGAAGTCATTGATGGTCCACATCAAAGCCGCCTCATGAGAAAATTTTGTTTGCGTGCTGCATCATAAGTTAAAACACCATGCCACAACCTTTTTAGGTCATCGATCAAAGGTTGCAAATATATGTCAATACCAGCTGTTGGATTGTGTGGTCCTGGAATAATGGCATTTAAGAACATGTATGGTTTAGACATACACATTTCTGGAGGAAGGTTGTACGGGGTAACAATAACTGGCCAACAAGAATACGGTGATGCCGATGCTTGAATATACGGTGTGAAACCATCAGAGCATAAACCAAGGCGAACATTGCGTGGATCACTAGCAAAATCTAGATGAACACGATCGAAATGCTTCCAAGCTTCACCATCAGATGGGTGGCGTAATTCACCAGAATTGTTTCTATTTTCATAGTGCCATGACATTTTACCCGCAGTCTCCTTTGAAGTAAACATCCTCTGTAGCCTTGGTATAAGAGGCAGATAGAACATTGCTTTCCGTGGAACCGGTTTGCCTCTACTCGTCCCTTTCCTGCTGGCACGGTAGCGTGGCTCTCCACACAACTTGCATTCCGACAACTCTCCATCATTTATCCCAAACTCATTGCTATAATATAGCATGCAACCCGACACACAACAATCAATTCTCTTAGATTTTAAGCCAAGCTTCGACACCAATCTTTTAGCATCATAATAACTCTGCGGCAAAAGTCCTCTAATGGGGGTTGCATCCAACATCATTTTTGTCATATATTCCATGCACAATTCAGCAACATTAAATTGAGACTTGAGACCCAACAACCGAACACACATTGATAATTTAGATTCGTTAGATCCTTCAAATAATGGTTGATTTGTCTCACTCAAAAACATATAAAACCTCTGAGCTTCTTCATTCGGAACTTCTTCAGCATCATATTGTGGTTCCTCAAAATCCAAATTTACACCGATAGCATCACGTATCATCCCCTGAACAACATCAAACGGCTGATTTCCCATAGTCGATGAGCCAACACCTTCTACGACTGGACTTGAAGTGCCACCTTCTACTTCTTGGACAGGAACAATATCAACCGGATGAACATTAATTATATTGGCACGAGAAACTCCAGCTGCTACCTCGCCATGACGAGTCCATATCCAGTAATTTGGCTTAAATCCATTGTTGTACAAATGAAGTCGAATGTCACCTTCATTTTTTATGGATCGAAAGATACATTTCGAACAGGGACATCTAATTCCACCTTGTTGCTCAAATTCTTTTTGACACTTAGCTAAAAGAACAAACTCTTCAACTCCTTCAACAAAACGTCGTTTCAACCCCGCTCTTCCAGGATATAATCGATCATACATCCAACTACGATCCATTTTTTGTGGATGTCCTAAATAAATTTATTACAACATATATGTCTATCAGAACAATAGACATTTTCATTTTTAATATTATAGCTACTATTATCTTTGTAGACTAACAAAAATTTAAATAAACTATCAACTATTATATTATATTTTACTATGACCCTAATTATTTCAATTCATTAAATCAAATAACAATAATAAACAATAAATGAAACAAATATTAACAAATAACTAATCTAAATATTATACAAAATAATATTTACTATCACATATCTTCTTATTTATTTTTTTAAATAAACATAAACAGTTTTCAATTAAAATTAAAAATAAATTAATAATTTCGAAAATATCTATTTAACTAACTAATATTAACTATATTAATAGTGATTTTAAATCTAATTATTTAACTAATACAAAATAATATTTATTAATAAACATAAACAGTTTTCAATTAAAATTAAAAATAAATTAATAATTTCAAAAATATCTATTTAACTAACTAATATTAACTATATTAATAGTGATTTTAAATCTAATTATTTAACTAATACAAAATAATATTTACTATCACATATCTTCTTATTTATTTTTTTAAATAAACATAAACAGTTTTCAATTAAAATTAAAAATAATTTAATAATTTCAAAAATATCTATTTAACTAAATAATATTAACTATATTAATAGTGATTTCAAACTAATACAAAATAATATTTACTAATTATTTTAAACTAATTATTTAACTAATACAAAATAATATTTACTATCACATATTATCATATTTATTTTTTTATATAAACATAAACAGTTTTCAATCTAATTATTTAACTAATACTAAATCAAATAATAATTACAATTAATAAACTAACTAATAATATTTAACTAACTAATATTAACTATATTAATAATAATAATTTCGAAAATATCTATTTAACTAACTAATAATATTTACTATTAATGCAAAATTTTAAGTTTACATTTAACTAAAGTAACATTTTCTGTATTACCAAATCAAAAAACAGTTTTTAACTAAATAATAATAATAATAATAATAATAATAATAATTATAAGTTCATTACTAACCGGTATGCCGAGAAGTCTCTGACTTAATGTTAGTATCTTCGAACAAATTCAACCAAATTGCAGATAACTCTCCAACTTTCCCCCAAATTCAAGCAATACCTAAACAAATAATATCAAAATTAGTAACTAATAACTGGGTAATTCTAGGGTGAATGAGCAAATTAAATCTTTCACCGGTGAACCACTAAAATTGACCGTTGGATATTGTTTATAAAGCTATGAATGGTTAAGATTGAATCAACCAATATTAAATCTCAACCATTGATGAATTTTAAACTACATCCAATGGTCAATTTTAGTAGTTCACCGGTGAAAGATTTAATTTGCTCTTTCACCCTAGAATCACCCCTAATAACTCATATTAAAAAATAGTTGCACATATAAATTACATTACATATACAAACCACAACCACAACATACCTTCAGTAAAATCAGAACCAAAACAAATAGAACAGAGGAGGAAGATGGAAACAACGAGAGAGATGACGCGGCAAAGTGGAGAGAACGGCGGAGGAAGATGGAAACGTGCTAAGTATGAAAGAAGAGAGAATTGGAGAAGAAGAGAGAATTGGAGAAGAAGAGAGAATTGAGAGAAGAATTGAAGAGAGAATGGGAGAATGAGAAAAAAAAGCGGATGAAATGCATAAGTAGGCATTTTAAAGACCGTTGGGATTACCGCGGAAAAATTATAGCCGTTGACATTTCTTGTGAATTTGAAATTAATTTTTTTATTAAATATTCGAATAATAAATTACCGTGATTTCTTCTTTATTCTGCGTGAATTTGAAATTAATTTTTTATTAAATATTCGAATAATAAATTACCAAAGTGAATTTACGACACTGGCGGCCCATATATTAATGGCGACCCATACAATTACCGCGGCCGATACAATTACCGCGCCCCTTTTAAAAAATTAAAAAAAATAACAGATATATTTCAAAAAACCCGCCGGTAATAGACAAGAACCCGCCGGTAAGTTACCGGCGCAAATTAATCCGCCGGAAAACACCTAAAATCCGCCGGTAATTTACAGACGGATAAAATCCGCCGGAAACTTTCTAAAGCCGCCGGTAATTTACCGGCGGATACAATCCGCCGGAAAGTTCGCGCCGGTATTTGACATAATTCTTGTAGTGTGAGTGGGCAATGGAGAGATGGGTGTTTGGGGAACAGACAATGTTGGGTTATGGTGGAGGAAAGGGAAAGACGGTGGAGGAGAGCAGCAATGAACCCTAACTAGTGAGGGGAAACAGGGCCTCCATGGTGGAGGGGTGGGGAGCCTCCATGGTGGAGGGGGTAGGTAGCCTCCACTAACCCTAGGGTTGGGAGGAGAAACCAAGGTTCTAGAGAGAAGTGGGAGCTTCTCTCTCATCCCTCTATTTTGGCTTCCTTACCTTTTCCTATTGGGGGTTCATTGTATTACTACTATTGAAAGATATCAAAACTTCGAAACTAACATGTTGTCTTTGTTTTCATGTGCATCATATTAATATGCATGGAGGTGATTATTTCACCTTCTTCATTTTTCTTATTTGTTTCTTCAACAACTCATGACTCATGACAAATTTCATGAATCATTCATTACTCCGGAAGTCTTTGGCAAAACTGGATTATTTTAATCACTTTTATCATTCTGGGCTGGCATTACACCAAACTTATTAACTTGCAAAGGTTTCATACTTGATAGTCATCATCCACATACTGAAAAGTTCGCTAAAACATGAATTTCCTACATATGACTCCACAATTTATTTATCTGGTTTCTTTGGGAGGGACGGACATTTGTGAGTAATGTTTGATTTTTCTTCAATTTTGTGTTACAGGTGTAGACATCAATTTTGTTACGATTGTGGAAACTCAATTAACGGTTTTTGTAGGTGTTTTTGCTGACGGCAGAATATCTTATGTTCCATACATTGAAACCCATGATTTTTCTTCCCTAGTACCTCACAACCTAGTGACCTTATGCTGTGCATTATAAACGTTATAGTAACTATTTAGACCTTTTTTTTATGAATATTAAACTTTTTTTATTTATTGAAAAGACCTTTTTTATTAAAATAGTTTTGGTACGAGTTTATGAGTGTGTGATCCTTTATGATATATTTTGGCAGCAATGGAACTTCTGTCCATTTAATTATTTTAATGAGGGCTCAAAGATCAGATGGTTTGTTAGATTTGAAGTGGATGGACAGGTCAAGGCGTGTGGTATAAATCGCCTAACGAAATATTTTAATAACTGAAATCAATCTTGTGTGTTATCACAGAGGCATATATTTATTTATTTTTGACCAAAACCTTTTTTTATTTATTGAAAAAGTTTTGGTGCGAGTTTATGAGTGCATGATCCTTTATGATATATTTTGGCAGCAATGAAGCTTCTGTCCATTTAATTATTTTAATGAGGGCTCAAAGATCAGATGGTTGGGAAGATTTGAAGTGGATGGACAGGATAAGGTGTGTGGTATAAATTGCCTAACGAAATATTTTTAACAGCAGAAATCAACATCTTGTGTGTTATCACATAGGCATATAGAAGGAGGTTAATAACCAATATTGTTGACTTGGTATTCAGTATTCAGTGGCTGATTTTGACTAAAAAGTTGGATAAATCTGTTCATGAAAAAGTCAATGAAATTCGAAAATGCACGAGCAGAGATACAGAAACGGAAATACAGTTAAAATAAATTACTAAAGGTATTTATAAACAAAATTAAAGGCTTAAATACGATTTTAGTCCCTAAAATTACCCTGATTATCCATTTTAGTTCCTGTAAAAATATATTTTTTAAAATGGTCCCTGCAAAATGTTTTTTTATCCATTTTGGTCACTGATGTCATTTGTAAGCCTATGCAAGTTCATAAATATGTTTTTTTATCCATCCGCACGGGCTAATCGTGTTATGTGACATGATTATATTCAAATAGAAATGTTGATTTGAAAGGACATTCTTATAACATCAGTTGCAAAATATAAGTATATAAAACCAATATTGACTCTACAATGTGTTCTTGTCACACTTATAACATTAACGTAAAGTTGATACAAAGTCCAACAAATATGCTACAAATATTTATTTTAAGAAAATATGCTACAAATATTTTTTTATATAAATGAATATATAAATATATCGTAAGTACAAAAATATAAAAATATTTATATTGACAACATGCAGTGGATACCCATAGAGATAGATAGCTCAAATTTTCTCTAATATACACAAATAAGTTTTTATGAACTAAATCATTGCATGTTTTTCGGTTGAGAGGTAAGAATGTGAGCAAAAATTATAGATAGTAGGTTTATAGTAGTCCTCAAAAATTATAATTATCAATGACAAATATTCATCCTGTGTTTTTTATCTATCACTGTAGTTATCCTGTGCTTATATATATATATATATATATATATATATATATATATATATAAAAGTAGATTGTAAAAGTTAGATAGTAATTAATTATAAATAAGAAATATTTGTTTTTATATTAAATAGTAGTTTAAACAACCATTAAGTCTTTTTTTCAGATAGTAGGTTTGTATTTTATATTAGTCTTCAAAAATTATCAATGACAAATATTAATCCCGTGTTTTTTTATATATTATCGCAATTATCCAGTGTTTTTATAGATCAATGTAGTTATCTCGTAGTGTCAATTGATTATTTTAGTTGATTAGTATCTTATAGTAGATAGTAAAAGAGAGATAGTAGATTACCAATAAGAAATATGTGTATTAAATTTTAATCAGTAGTTTAAATAGTCATTAAATCTTCTTGTTTTTTAGATAGTAGGTTTATAGTAATCTTTTAAAAAATTAATTATCAATGAAAAATGTTAATGCTCTGTTTTTTATATATCAGTGCAGTTATCCCGTGTTTTTTATATATCAGTGACAATTATTTGTCATTTTCTAGGTATTAATGACATATATTTGTCACATCTGTTTTAAATATTAATAAGTTTAAATAGTAATTAAGTCTTCTTGTCTTTTTAGATAGTAGGTTTATAGTAGTCTTCAAAAATTTTAATTATTTTCCGTCAAAAAAAATTCTAATTATCAATGGCAAATATTTATCCCGTGTTTATTTATATATCTTTGCAGTTATCCCTTATTTTTTGTATATCAGTGCAGTTATCTCGTAGTTTCGATTGATTATTTTAGTTGATTAGTATATTATAGTAGATAGAAAAATATAGATAGGAGATTATCAATAAGAGTGTAAACAGATTTCGAAGAGAAAAGAGAAGATAATTTTAGTATTGTAGTATTTGTTTAAATTTAGGTAAAAAAACTAAAGTGAAATGATAAGAGAAATAGAAGAATTTTTATGTGAAAAATAAAAGTAAAGTAAAAAGAAAAAAAATGAAGAAAGATAGTGTTTGAGAAGAGTGAAAAGGAGGAAAGAGAATGTAAGAAGAAAGAGAAAAAAAGTAAGAAAGATAGTGTAAGAGAAAAGTAAAAAGGAGGAAAGAAAGTGTAAGAAGAACAAATAAATTTACATTTTTGCCCTCAAAGATTTGAGGTGTCTTTTAGATAGGATGAGGGTATTGGTAAAATCATAGGTGGTTTAGATGTATAGATATAGTGTAGATATTGTTGACTTGGTATTCAGTATTCAGTGGCTGATTTTGACTAAAAAGTTGGATAAATCTGTTCATGAAAAAGTCAATGAAATTCGAAAATGCACGAGCAGAGATACAGAAACGGAAATACAGTTAAAATAAATTACTAAAGGTATTTATAAACAAAATTAAAGGCTTAAATACGATTTTAGTCCCTAAAATTACCCTGATTATCCATTTTAGTTCCTGTAAAAATATATTTTTTAAAATGGTCCCTGCAAAATGTTTTTTTATCCATTTTGGTCACTGATGTCATTTGTAAGCCTATGTGTCACTTTTTTTGTTTTCAGCTAATGTGGCTTATTTTAATATTGTTAGGCATGCTGACATGAATTTTTTTTTTTTGAAAAACAACACTAGAAATTAAATTAAGAGAATATGTACAAAAATTTAACAGGATCGAAGAACATAACCTAGAAGACAACAATTGCTTTCAACTTTTAATATCATAGACCCTTTCTTCTTCTCAAGATGAACCAAAAAAATAAACCTTTTCTCACATTTCATTTCCATTTATTTCTCCCCATAACCCAGGATCGAAGAACAAAACTTAAATTAAAATTGAAAATCAAAATCCTCACAACCCAGGATGAAGAACAACAAAACCCCTACCAAAAAAATCAAAATCAATTGCTACTTACAGGTGGGAGGAAGAAGAAGAGGTTAGGTGAGGTGAGAAACGTGAAGGTGAGAAGGTGTTGGGAAGGGGATTGGTGAGAAGGTGCAGAGAATCAAAGATGGGAATTAATTGTCACGTCAGCATGCCCAACAATATTGACATAAGCCATGTGGCAATTAATTCCACATCAGCATGCCACACAATACAAAAATATGCCACATCAGCTGAAAACAAACAAAAAAGTGACACATAGGCTTATAAATGGTTAGGGACCAAAATGGATAAAATAATATTTTACAGGGACCATTTTAAAAAAACTATTTTTGCAAGAACTAAAATGGATAATCAATGTAATTTCAGAGACCAAAATAGTATTTAAGCCCAAAATTAAATGACTAATAATATAATTTTGATTAATATAGAGACTCAATTTATGTTGTTTGTTAAAATATGGTTTTAAATTTATTTGATTATAATTTTAAAATGCTGAGATATTTTTTCAAAAATTATCAATTATCTATCCATAATTTCTAATTCTAATATAAGAGATGTGATTTTTTTTGGTATAAATCGGGTATTCTCTGCGCGCAACTGCAGAGACTAATCCCTCGAGCCGGGTAGGACCACAATGGGCGGCTGTTGCACCCCGAAAAATACGGTTTGGGTTTCTCAATGTACAACGTGGAAAATTTTTGAAGCCGCCACCAATATTTTAATTTTAAGACCAAAACATTGAAAAAAGGTCTTTTGAACAAGGCGGATGGTCTTTCGAAAACTAGAGATATGGGTTCGGTGGTCGATTACGTACGGGGAAGGTTTTAGCACCCCACGCGTCCTCTCTACTGAGAGGGAACCTTTAATTGTGTGGTTTTAACGTTTGATTTGAAAAATACCTACATTAGCCTATTTATTTCTTGTTTGAAGATGAAAGGGAAAACTTAATGAAAATTTATTTTTTTGGCGCTTGACGAGAGTTGGCTTCTCGCTCCTACGTATCTCCTGGTGCGATGGAGAATTCAAAGCTACGTAGTTCTTGGTTGTCATGTAAAAGGTTTTTGTTTTTTATCTTTTTAGTGAGTTTTCGAAATATGACGAGTATTCCGCAAATGATTAAACTAACAGAGGTTATGGGTAATCATCGCTAAGTACTCTTGAAAATGAGAGTCACTACCACTAGTCAAACGAACAAAGGTTCTGAGTGACCGCTAGTAGCGACTCATTTTTTATTTGATCTGTTGAAAATGGTTTTCGGAATAGATTATTTGGCACGAATGATCAAACTAACCAAAGTTATGGGTGACCATCGCTTATTGTCATTTAGAAAAGACATCGCCACCGATGGCTAGACGAACAAAGGTTCTGATTTTGTTATGAAAAATACTAATGTTTATGGTTGCAAAAAGGATTTTTGTTCGTTGCGCTTGACGAGAACGTGACTCACTCCTACGTATCCCAAATGGGAATCAAAGCGACGTAGTTCTAATTAGCCTTAAAAATGAAGATCTTTTTGATGAGGTTTTGGAAAATGAAGAGCGTTCATAATGATCAAACTAACAAAGGTTATGGGTGATCATTACTAAAATTCTCTTTGAAAATGCCTTTTGAAAATGCAAGCTTTCATGGTGATCAAACTAACAAAGGTTATGATGGATCACCACTAATAACTTGTTTTGATTCTTTGATACTTAAAAAATTCTTTTTGAAATTGGACGCGTTCATGATAATCAAACCAACAAAGGTTGTGATGGATTATCACTAGTAGCTTGCTTTATGCTTATGAAAATTCTTTTGAAATTGAGGCTTTCATGACAATCAAACCAACAAAGGTTGTGATGGATTGCCACTAGTAACCATTTTTATGCCAAGTTGTTTAGAAATGAAAACAATGAATGCAAGAAAGAATTAGTGAATTCAAGCATAACACGATCATTGGAATCAAATCATTAAGCAACAACATTTGAATTTGCAAACAAAGATCAAGCCTAAACTACACATATTAGATCACAACACATAGATAGGCAAGGAAGGAACTTGAATTGGGCATTAAGCAAAAATGCAAGAGTAGGCAAGATTGAACCTAAATGCACATCTAATGGAAGATGCTAGGCGAGAACCATACTCAAACATTTCTACAAAACGCAAGAGAATCTAAATGCACATCTATTGAAAGATGCAATGTATGGAATTGACCTATCTAAGTATTGATGATATTCTTATATGAGAGTGGACAATGAAATTGTTAGCTCAAGCAAAAGAGTTGCCTCAATCATGATCATTGGCAAGCATAAGCAAGCAAATTATTTAGCAACCAAAGTATCAAAGAATGTTGAATCACTTTGGTCAATCCTCACACTTAAGATTAAGTGCACAAGTGCACAAGTGTGAATCACCTTGCCAATCATCAACAAAGAAAAGTTTATTAAAGCAAACCCAAACCCTAATTTTTTATGTTAAAACCTAGGAGCATACATACCCTAAATCAACTATTATTCATCCCCAAATCATGAAATAAACAAAAGCATTCAAGAACCCTAAACCTAGGCCCATGGCCGAATATTATCATGCTTGAAATGGGTTTCTTATTTTGTGAAAGTTATGCAAACAAGAGTAAATATGCAAGGAAATGTGAGAAAACACAAGAACAACCCCTTCAAAGCCAAGGAGCCACCTCAAACACCCAAACCTCCCTAAGTGTTTGTCATAATGTTTGAGATGGCTCCTCAAAGCAACAACAACAAGATATGAAGAAGTTGAAGTGAGGAGAAGAGATTTTATGCAAGAAATTTAAAGATGATGTAAAGGCTCAAAGCTTACCTTAAATCCATGCTAGGAAATGCAATGAGATGAAGAAACTAGAACCCAAATCAACAAGAACCTCCAAGGAACCTCAACTCCAACCCATGAGAACTAGATGAATCTTCCTTGATGATGATGTTTTGAACTTGAATGAAGAAGATATGTGAAAGAGGTATGAAAATGAGGTGAAATGGTGTTGTTTCGATGAAGAGGAAATCAAAAATGGATGGAGGAGAGGGAGAGGAGAGGGGCCACGGTTTTGATGTGTGTGGGAAGAGAGGAATGAGTTGTTGTTATTAAATTACAAAGGGAGGAGGTGAAAAGGAAGCAAAAGAAATGTTGTGTTATGTTGTGGTGTAGAGAGAAGGAAGGCAAATAATATGTTGTGTATTGAATGTTGTTGGGTTTAGAGGGGGGTGAATGGAGAGGTGATGGTGGCTGTTGTTGTTGCTTGCAACAATGACTTTGAGTGTAAAATTGGGTTTACTTTAAGTAAAAATAGCAAAAATGGGATAAAGCAATAAACACTAAAAATGGCTTGACTTGATACTTGAAAATAAACACTCATGGAATCCAAAAATATAGTTAAGATTGAACTCTAATAACAGATTTTTTAGTTCTTTTTCTAGCAATAAAAAGTAAATAAGTTCTACTAATAATAATAAAATAACGTAAAACCGCTAACGAGTACTAAGATAAACACGTATATAATTAGGACTAACACGCGTGCCAAACGAAAACAAAATGGTGCAAGATTGTTAAAAATAACACGCGCGCACTACAGAACATATTTTTGAGCCTTTTTGAAAGCGAGAAAAAATACCCGTTGTAATTGACCAAAATACCCTTTTTGACTCTAAAACCCTAATTTGCCTGAAAAGTGCATTCTAACTCTAAAAATGATTTCAAGAACCTTGGAATGCCTTCTAGGATCCAAAATACAGTGCATAAGGCTCTTCACTCTTCAATTTATATATTTTTTGTGGAAAATTAGGGTTTTGACCTAAGCCGGACAAAATTGGGGTATGACAGCGGCAAAGCTCTCCCTCAAGAGATTTAACACTGCTGCATGCCCAATGCCGGATTCTTTGGGCATGCAACAGTGTTAAAGCCCAAGAATATTAAACATCTAAATAAAATTTATACTTCAAAAAATATAAAAATACCATACATATATATATATATATATATATATATATATATATATATATATCACATCATAATATATATCTGATCGTACCTTGATCAATGAAGTGTTGAAGTTGTTGTCTGTTGACTGGGCCGATCGTTGAGTATGAGAAAGGACCGGTCTTGGCTTCACGCTGAGCACCTCGGGTGGTACCTGCAAAGACACTCCGACGCTCAAGTGAGTGGTCGCTCGGGCAGGTAACACAAGGTAAAGAGAACGTACCTGAGGCCATATGAGAATGGCGTATATATACTGTAGAGTCCGACCGTTTGCGAAAATTTCGGCCGGTTGCGCAAAGTGCGCTCCAAGCAACTAGCTTGGGCCGGTTGTGCTTATATGGGCCGACGGCCCAAATACTATTGGAACCTGCTTGTTTTGCTGATACACCCCGGAACAGTTGCCCCCCAAGCCTAGGTCGCTTAAGAGCGGGCTGAGGCTTGAATCGCTGCCCCCAGGGGTTATGCTGTTTTGACGAATTTTAGGAAAAGCAAGATGGTCGTGGCCACTTGTTATCGATGGGACGGTCTCGGCCGTCTGTCAATCATCGGCCGTGCTAACACGACGGTTGACCTTATGCTGATATTTATGATGCGACGTTTGGTGATCTCGAGGTCATTCAATGACAGCTTTTAATGCGAAGGTGAAACGTTGTGACGCTTCGTCTCCCGGTCCTTTTGGCGCCTTGGACCTGCGCTATAAATACCCCCTCAGTAGGAACTATTCATCACGTTATCCCGAATTGCTCTGCTGCCAATCGACCTCTCTGCCGCCGACTTGCATTTCGAAGCAACTACACTCGTTCGATCTTAAGCATTTTCAAGGTATGAGTCGATCCTTCTCTTGATTTTAATTTCCGTAATTTCTCTTTTGATTGCAAAATTCCACGCCTTGTGATAGGGGGTGTCAGGTCCGGGGACGACCAAGTCGCCCCCTCTCATGAGTGCACTGCTCAGCCGGCCTGACTCGATCCCCTTATCGCAGGTGTTACATGCCACGGTTGAAACAAACCGCTCAGATTCCCTGAAGCAACCACAGTCTTTGGCTGCAATCATGACGAGGCCATCCGAGGCCGGTACTCACGAGGAGAATTCTACCTCGTCCTCGAGCGATTCAAGTTCTAGCTCTTCCAGCAATTCCGATTCGAGCTCCATCTCTCCCGGTAGGGGGCCGATCAGCTTGGGCAGCTCCGTTCTAAGTCTGCCAACTCCAAGAGTAACCCATGGGAGCCTCCACCACCACCATCTTCCCCAGCCTGCAACGCAGGAGAAAACGAGGAGGTCGATATAGAGGGCGACGAAGCACAGAGTGTCGTCCAGGCCGTGGACGAGGAAATGGTCGAGGCTGAGGAAGATCGAACTGTTGAGGATGATCAAGCTGAAGCGGCGGTTGAGGAGGTTGTCGCTCGTTCTGTGGCCAGCTCCTCCGGTCGAGGGTTAAACATTGATGTGGAATCATTGGAAGGAGAAGACGTCCTACCGGATCTGGCTCGGGACTGGTCAGACATGTCCTGGGTGTCTGAAACCCTTCGCTCCAACAGGAGTATAATCACGGTCGGCCATTGGGCGCTACCAGAGCTGCAATGCCACTTCAATCGCTACGGGTGGAGGTGAGAGGAATGAAGGAAGAAGCGAAGACATTGCGACTACTACTCGAAAACCTTAAGTTCACGATGCATCGGATCGTGTTCGAGAGGATGAACATCATGCCACCCTTCACAGAGTTTCAGCGCGATGTTCTGCGCTATATTGGGGTCTCCCCATCTCAACTTCATCCGAACGCATGGGCGTTTCTGAAAACTTTTGAAGTGCTTCTAAGCCGACTGGGCAGGACGGTGTCGATCCAGTTATTCTTCACCATTTTTTAACTGAGCTGGCTGAGAGAGAAAGCCACCAAGGAGAAGAGGGAGCATGTCTCCTTTAAAACTCGTAAGACTCAAAGATCGGTACTTCCAAGGCGCGCCCAAGAGTCATTGGGCGCCGCTGGAAAAGCCAAGATTTTTGGGTCGTCCCTACCAGAGAAGCGGGCAAAGCTATTGCTGAGACCAACCCTGATGGGACGGTCGGTGAACCTTACTTCCCAATTATGTGGAATGAGGCTCACTTCTTCAGACGACCCGGTGACTATATTTATGCCACTAAGGACCTAAGTGAAGCCGACTTGGAATCCCTGCAAATGATCAAAAATTTATCGAGCATGATGCCCCCAGATCCCAAAGGCGACCTGCCTTGTCGTCCTTTTACACTGCTCGTGGGACGTGCCCTGGAGGCTGAGATTGGTTTGCTTTCGAACTCTTATCTCTTTATTTTTGGTTATCGGTCGTTCCTTCTAACTCTTGACTTGTTCTTTTTTGCAGGAAGAATGGCCGGTAAATCTTGGGCCGAAATAGAAAAAGTTCTGAAACCCTCTTCAATTCCTGGTGCCTCTCGGCCGCCCAAATAGGTGGTCGACCTGGAAGAGACGTCCAAGGTGCCCCAAACCCCTAAAAGCCAAGGGAAGAAATCAGCTTCCAAAGTTCGGTCGCCCCCACGCCAAGACGCCCGTTCCCCCAAGCGGAGCAGAATTCTTGAACGGGTTCGTGATTTTCCTGACGGCGATGTTCCTGTTCTCTCGCTCGAGGGTTTGGAGCTGACCGACTTTGAGCGGTTCAAGAAGGAGCCCATGGTCGTCTGCGCTTCTTTGTGTGGGTGTTGGCAAAGCCATGCAAGAATTATCGAACGAAGCTCAAGGTATTTTAACTTTCTGGCCCGTCTTGCTTTTGCTTACAATCGGTCGTTTGACTAACCTTTACTGTCTTTGCTCGTATATGCTCGGGCTGAAAAGGACACTGCCCTGGCCGACCTTGATGATGCAAAGAAGAAGCTAGAGAAGGAGGTCAAATCCAAGAAGGAAGCTTTGCAGCAGGCCGATGAGGACCGGGCCAAGCTGTCGAAGAGGAATAAATAACTTGCTGCTCAAGTAAAGAGCTTGAAGAATGATGTCGATGCCTTGGAGAAAGACAAAGCCGATCTGGAAGCCAAGAGGGCCGAGCTGGAGGCTGAGGTGAAGAGGGTGGTCGGGCTTGCGAAAGATGCAGCGGTCTACCAGTTCCAGAACGCCCTTAACCAAGTGTGCATGCTGAACTCAGACCTGAACATCAATTTTGATGAAAACATGATAAAGCATGAGCATTGCGTAGAAGACAACCAGATCGTGCTGCCCGAGGAGTTCGACGAGCAAGGAAACACCATTCGAGCTCGCTCGGTCCTGTTCTGAAGCCCGCCTGCGAGCGGAGTAATTCCTGTAATCTTTTGATTAGCCTTCGGGCATAACAATTTTCTTATCCTGCCTTCGAGCAGTTTAATATTTGGGCGCTCGGCTTCGACCGGGCGTCCTTGGTTTGTAATGACATCTTTTCCTTTTATTCCTTTCACTTATTTGTGTTTATTTTCTTATTCGTTCGCATTTTTCCAAGTTTTACGAATTTAAGGCCAACTATGGGCCGTTGCTTGGGGCCTTACGAAGGCTCTCGTTTTAGACCGCTTGGCGGTGCTTATCAATGGGGCATTGCATGCCCAATAACGGTGGTGTCCACTCGGTGACACTTGGTCGGTTCGGCGACCTTTGTTTGGGCCAACTCGGTGGCGCTCGATTGGCCATTTCGATGGCACTCGATTGATTGGGCCATTTCGATGGCACTCGATTGATTGGGCCATTTCGATGGCACTCGGCGTAGATCGTTTCGACGGCCTACTATTGCTCGTGGGTTATTACTTAACCCTCGGGCCATTTCGATGGCACCTTGTGTTCGTTTGACAAATCTTCGGTCGCTCCTCTGCCATGGGCATGTTGAGCGACCGGGCATACATTCTTTGCGAGAAAGTAGAGTACAAAGCAGATTTCAAAGGTCAGGCCTCAGTAAAAAACCCAGTGGGAAAAAGAGCGCCTGCCTGTCTTTCATTCATTGATAGATCGTTCATTAAATTCATACATAATATTTTCTAAGTTTGTCAGCATTCCATGTTCTAGGGATAGTCGTCCCTTCCATGGTTTCCAGCTCGTATGCCCCCTTGCCGGTCTTCTTAACGACCCTATATGGACCTTCCCAATTAGGTGCTAGATTTCCTTGGCAGGCATTCTTGTTCCCGACGTCTGCGCGCCTTAGAACGAGCTGGCCGATCGAGAACTCTCTCTTTTGAACGCGAGCATTGTACCTGGTTGCGACCTTCTGCTTGATCAACTGTTCTCTGAGTGATGCTTGGGTACGCAGTTCTTCAATCAGATCTAACTCTTCTCGTATGGCTCGGTCGTTGTCGGCTGATGCTGGGGGATTCAGAGTTCTCCAATTTAGCTCGCCCATTTCTATTGGTATGACAGCATCAGTTCCGTATACAAGTCTAAAGGGTGACTCCCCAGTCGATGAGTGGGGGGTCGTCCTATATGCCCAGAGAACGGATTGCAGCTCTTCGACCCAATTTCCCTTTGCTTCGTCGAGTCTTCTCTTTAAACCTCGCAGATGACCTCGCTGGCCGCCTACGGCTTGCCGCTTGTTCGTGGATGTTCGACCGAGGTGAAACGCATTGTTTCACCCCTAAGTCGGCCAACATTTCTCTGAACCTTTTATTTGCGAACTGGGTACCATTGTCTGTTATCAACTGCTGCGGAATCCCAAAACGGGCTAGCACACACCGACCGAAGAACTTGCTGACTTTTGCTGATGTAATAGTTGCAAGAGGCTCGGCCTCGATCCATTTTGTGAAGTAATCAACTGCCACGATCAAAAATTTGTACTGGCCTGGAGCAGGTGGAAACGGGCCTAGAAGATCCATGCCCCACCAAGCAAACGGCCAAGGTGAGACAAGATTTTGCAATTCTGAAGATGGTGCCACATGGACGTCAGCATGCACTTGACATTTTTTGCATTTTTGGACTAGTTTCTTAGCGTCTTCGTCCATGGTCGGCCAGTAGTAACCGGCCCTAAGAGCTTTCTTCGCTATGGAACGTGCACCCTGATGGCTTCCACAAACACCCTCGTGGATATCTCTTAACACATGATCGGCTTCGACCGACGATAGACATCTCAGAAGTGGAGATGAGAATCCTCTTCTATACAACTTTCCTTCTATCACTGAGTACTTGGTCGCCCTTAGCCTCACCAATTTCGCCTGCTTATGGTCGCTCGGCTCTTCTCCTTCGACAATGTATCGTAGAATGGGAGCGATCCAATCATTATCTTGATCAACGCACAGGATGGCCAGAGATTGGCTTGGCTTGGTCGATACGCTCGGCCAACTTAAAGTTTCCTGGATCAAGCTTCTGTGATTTCCAGCGCTCTTGGTACTTCCTAACTTTGAGAGGATGTCTGCTCGAACATTCTCAGTCCTAGGCACATGTTTTACCTCTGCCCGGTCGAACTGTTTGAGGAGCTCCCTTACTCTGGCCAAATAACTTTTGAGCACTTCATCCTTAGCATCGTACAATTCTTTGATTTGAGAAACGACCAGCAAGGAGTCTGAATGTAGTTCCACACGATCGACATTGAAATCTCTGGCGAGCTGCAGACCGGCTATGCACGCCTCATACTCGGCTTGGTTGTTCGACGTGTGGAAGGAAAAAGTAAAGGATACCTCCACAGCAAGGTCTTCTGAATTTTCTAATATCAGGCCCGCTCCACTGCCTTTACTATTGGACGATCCATCTACGTGCAAAGTCCAGGTCGTTGCTGGTTGCTCATCCTGAACTGGGGTCATCTCAGCTATGAAGTCGGCCAACACTTGTGCTTTTGTGGCCAATCTGGATTCAAACTTAATCCCAAATTCGCTGAGCTCTACTGCCAACTTTATCATTCTTCCCGTCAGGTCTGGCCGATGGAGGACTTGTCTTATTGGTTGATCAGTCCTCACCACGACCTGGTGGGCTATGAAATAGGGTATTAATCTTCGGGCGGCCACCAAAAGCGCAAGAGTAAATATTTCTATCTTCTGATATCTCTGCTCGGGCCCTTGCAATACCTTGCTGATGAAGTAGACCGGGCTCTGTTTTAGGTTGTTCTCCCTGACTAAAACCGCACTCAAAAGCTCTTCCGTTATTGCTAAGTATAAATACAGTATTTCCCCCGGAAACGGCTTAGTCATGATCGGCGGGTTAGTCAGGGCCTCTTTCAATTCTTCCAACGCTCGCTGGCATTGGTCAGTCCACTCAAATTCTGAATTCTTCTTTAAGAGTCTGAATAAAGGAAGCGACTTACAGGCCGCTTTGGGTATGAATCTGGATAGGGCAGCCACCATACCATTCAGCTGTTGAATTTCTTTCTTTGTGGTAGGCGGCCTGATCTCGGCGACCGCCCTACACTTCTCAGGATTGGCTTCTATTCCTCTTTCTGTTAGGTGAAAGCCCAAAACTTGCCGCCCTCACACCAAAGGTGCACTTTTTCTCGATTTAGCCTAAGTGAATTCTTTTCTCGCTTCTTCAAAGACTCTCTTAGGTCGCTTCACATGGTCCGGGGTCGGTCATACTCTTAATGATCATGTCATCCAAATACACTTCAGATATCCGACCGAGCTGTTTCCTGAAGATCTTATTCATCATACGCTGGTAGGTCGCCCATGTGTTCTTCAGGCCGAATGGCATTACCTTGTATTGAAAATTACCACGATCGGTCATGAAGGCAGTCTTGTGGCGATCAGGAGGGTACATCATAATCTGATTGTAGCCCGAGTACGCATCCAGAAAAGATAGTAGCTTGTAGCCCGAGGCACCATCGACCAGCTTGTCAATGTTGGGCACAGGGAAGGCATCCTTCGGACATTCCTTGTTTAGGTCGGTGTAATCCACGCACATACGCCACTTGCCATTCTTCTTCTTTACAAGCACGACATTGGATAACCAGGTCGTGTACTTAATCTCTTCAACGAAGTTATCCTTCATTAGGTCCTCAACGGCCCTTGCTGTGGCTTGAGATTTTTCCTCACTTTGGGTTCGCCTTCTTTGGGCGACCGACTTAACTCCTTCGTCGACCGAAAGTTGATGGCAAGCAATCTCTATAGGAATACCGGGCATATCTGATGCCTGCCATGCAAATAGGTCAGCGTAGTCCCTTAGGCATTCCAGAAGGTCCTCTTTCACTTGCTCAGGTAGGTCGCTACCGAGCTTTACTGTCTTCACTGGGTCGACGCCCAACTGTACATCTGTTAATTCCCCATGAGGCTCCGGTCTTTTTAACCTGTTCTTTAGCTCCCGGGCTAAGTCGTCATCATTGTCCTCTAGGTCGCTATCTGGATCATAACGAGCGTCCAGATCGGCGAGGTTAACTTGGTGGCCTTCAGCGGTGCTCTGAGTATTTGGACCACGATCTACCTCATCACAAATTTCCTGATATAGGTAGTGGCTTCGCCTAGCTGCCTCCAGGTCGGCCGCCAGGGTAACTACCTGGTCGTCTGTACTGTAAAACTTCATTTTTAAATGCACCGTCGACGCAACGGCCTCTAGCTTGCCCAAGGTCGACCTACCAATAATGCACTGGTAGCAAGATTTGATGGGGAGTACAAGGAACGTCGTCCGGATCGTTCTGTACAAGGTGCTTTCTGCAGTATCGTCACCAAATGTGACCAAGAGTTCGATCGTCCCCAATGGATAGGTGGTCGCTCCATTGAAGCCCGTTAACGGAGTAGGCTCGGCCTGCGGAATTATTTCACTACGGTCCACTTTTAGTTTGTCGATCAACTCCTCAAACATGATGTCGGCCGAGCTTCCTTGGTCGCACTGCAATTCTTCGAACCTCTCGTGTTGGCCATAATCGCTCGACCACCAACGAACGCGAATCGTTTGGCTCGCCATCGAGCGATCCTCATCCCCAAAAGAAATGGGCTGTCTATTCGAGACCGGTCGTTCTGCTGAGGTCAATCCAACCGTTAGAATTTCATCCCACTTTCTCTTTGTGGCTTTGTTGGAATCTCTGCGGTCCAGTGGGTTCCCACCATGAATTACCATAGCAACATTGCGGCCTTTTGATTGCCGAGTATCTCGATCTTGATCGATCTTTATCTTGGGCGCCGTTATGACGAGGGCGCCCTTTCCTCTATCCCGACGGGTACTCTGTCTTCTCGAGGTCGGTCGCTTTCTTGAGACCTCACATACTTACCCAACTTACCTTTTTGAATAAGGTCTTCAATGTCATCTTTAAGGGCCATGCAGTCGTTGGTGTCATGCCCCTTGCTCTTGTGATAGCGGCAGTATCTCTTGGTCGGCCGGGCTCCCTTTTTGAGTACAAGAGGGTCAGGCCGCTTCACTCCCACAAACTCATTGTTTTGGCACTCACTTTAAATTTGTGCAATAGACGTGTTCAGACGAGTGCGATGTTCAAACTTTTTTTCTCTAAAGTCCGGCCGGTTGTCTCGGCGGCCTTCATGACCTTTGGCCGGTCTATTCTGCTCTTCATTGGGACGCGCACGGGCGACCTTTCTTGCAGCTAAAGTTTCTTCATATGCCATGTGGTCATTGGCCCTCCTTAGGAAGAAGCTGAGGTCCTGATAGTGATTCAGTGTGAATTCTTCTACGAACCTATGGTCCGGTCGAATCCCCCATTTGAGGTACTTCAGTTTGTCTTTGTCAGATAAGTCACGAACAGTCTCGGCCCTGGTGTTGAACCGGTCGATGTACTGCCTTAGAGTCTCATTGTCTCCTTGAACGATCGTGTCCAAGTGCTCCTCATACCGATATTGGCAACGGTTGGCTGTGTAGTGGGCTAAGAAGATTCTGATTAGGCCCTCCCATGAGGAGATGGAGTTGGGACGCAGTGATTCCCACCACTCTAATGCTCGGTCGTCCAACGACTGAGGGAAAAGTCGGCATTTCATTGTCGACCCCAACTCTCTATAGCTGCAATAATTGTTAAAGTACCGGATATGCTTATCCGGATCCCCACGGCCATCGAACTTGTTTAGATTGGGCGGCTTTCGCAAGTCTCTTGGAATTCTGTAGCGCCGAATTTCCCTGGTAAATGGGCCATGGTCGTTCTGTATGTCACTCGACCCAAAGGGCTGCATAGCGACGCACGCCTCGTTGCCTGACATTCCATAGAACCCTCCAGGAGGTGGAAGTTGAGCTGGCCTTTTGGGTCGCTCGCTGTGACCTCTTCTTGGTCGCTGCGAGACGTCCCTAACACTTCCATCTCGATAGTCTTGCAATTCTTCGCGAGAATCCCAGGATCTGCTTCTCGACCGACGTGAACAAGACGACTCGTAGGAGGAGTATCTGGTGGGTGAGCGGCCGGTATCAGGACGGTAGCTGGAATCCTCGTATTCATCATAAGAAAGGGAACGACATCTGTGCACGTTCCTGCTTGGGGGCGACCGGTGTGCCCCAATTCGTCGTGCCGGGGATCGATGGGTAGTGCTTTCCCGGCGAGTGAGGCTCCTTCGAGGAGGCGACGGTGTTCACGTCGGCCGGGCGGCGAGAGCGTATGGTTCTCCGTCTTCCGCACGCTGGCGGGCCGGAATTGACCCTCTTTCGTAGCGGGAGATCAGCTCGTCTCTATCTGCGATGAGCTGGTTTTTGTCTTGTAGCATTTGCATAACGGCCTGAGTGACGTGCTCTGGCAATGGTTCTTCAATCCCTGCCTCGATCAGCTCGGCCGGTAGTTGGTGAGGAGCGGGCGGTTGTACCTGCTGTAGGATCGGTCTGCGACCCTGCACTGAGGGTTCTTGTCGCGGATTTCCTTGAGATTCATGAATGGTGACGGCTACACCCTCTGGGGTCTGTTGCTGAGGATGCTGCCCGGAGGGGTTGAGTCGAGATGAGGCCCGCGTCTGGGGCCGGTCGCGTGGAGCCAAGAATGAAGTAGGATAGCGCTCGACCCTCCCACTGTGGTCGCCAATTGATCGTACCTTGATCAATGAAGTGTTGAAGTTGTTGTCTGTTGACTGGGCCGGTCGTTGAGTATGAGAAAGGACCGGTCTTGGCTTCACGCTGAGCACCTCGGGTGGTACCTGCAAAGACACTCCAACGCTCAAGTGAGTGGTCGCTCGGGCAGGTAACACAAGGTAAAGAGAACGTACTTGAGGCCATATGCGAATGGCGTATATATACTGTAGAGTCCGACCGTTTGCGAAAATTTCGGCCGGTTGCGCAAAGTGCGCTCCAAGCAACGAGCTTTGGCCGGTTGTGCTTATATGGGCCGACGACCCAAATACTATTGGAACTCTTTTGTTTTCTTTGATACACCAGGAACAATATCATAGCCATACATATTTTATATATATATATATATATATATATATATATATATATATATATATATATATATATATATATATATATATATCGTAATCATAATCGTAAGTATATTCATTCAAAAGATTCTTGAGCGGGTATACCCTCAATTCGTAAAAATGCAATCGAAAAGGTGTAATTGAAAGTTGATCAAACCATGATTTAACTTCATACTCTAATTAAAGACTAAATTGGAGCATGCTAACTCGACATATGGTTTAACTTCAGTGCAATTGATCAAGACATGAACATGTGCTGATAGATGTTCTTTTCCGATAAGTACTTGGTTGACTTCTTTCCCGAGGCGGCGGGTTGCTTGCATAAAGACAGATAAAGTGAGTGCATGTCTTTCTTCTTCAACCTCCCTTTCATTTCTATTATTTCTTGACAACATAAAGTTGTTGAAATAATGTGAACAAAAATAGATGGTTTCACGGTGTAGGTAAACTGCGCATCTCGATCATTCAACTCTAGCTTTATTCTTCACTGATCGTTTATAATCACCCATTAATCTACATATGAACAAATAGTCGTACTAATATAATAACACTTGATTAAACAAATAGTCATACTAATAAAAAATTTATTAAAATGTTGAAATAGATAATTACCTCTCAAATGGATATATCCACCTATAATGAACTGGTCCACCAAGTCTTTCTTCATATGAAAGGTGAACCAGTAGATGCTCCATGGAATCAAAGAAACTGAGAGGAAATATTCTCTCCAACTTACAAATGATGAAAGGAATATTCTGCTCCATCTTAATGAGATCATCCATTTTCAATGTTGTAGAGCACATATTCTTAAAAAAAATTGACTCACTTCAGTAAGTGGTTCCTAAACACACTTTGGTAGTGAACTAAAAGCAATTGGAAGCAAACACTCCATGAATACATGGCAATCATGACTTTTCATCGCATACATCTTCCCGGTGTTCGCATCCGTACATCTTGCAAGGTTAGAAGAATAACCATCTGGCATCCTCAATCCTTTCAACCATCGACAAAAATCTTTCACTTCATCAGGTGTTAGACAGTATTTGGCTTTTGGTTTTAACATCTTCCCATTAGTCATTTCCACCAAATTCAAATCGGATCGATAATTGCTACAGTAAAGAGCAGAATCCAATCTAGCATTATTATTGTCTTTAGTTTTATCTTTCACATTCATAGCAGTCATAAATATGTTATCAAAGAAAATTTTCTCAACGTGCATAACATCGAGATTGTGCCTCAACAGATTGTCTTTCCAATATGGGAGATTCCAAAATATGCTTCTTTTTGTCTAGTTATGCACTCGTCAATAACCATCCAGTCTCTCAAGTTCACCTACCTCAGTCACTTGTGGCAAGTCCATAACTCTGCTCCATATTTAACCTGGTGTCACCAAAGGCGGTGATCCATCTTTTTAAACTACCTTGTTCTTGAAGGCCTTCTTGTTCTTTCTAAATTCATGATCTGGCGGTAAGAATCTATGATGCGAGTCAAACCAATAAGTCTTGCCCCGTATTTTAGCGAAAACGCCTTTGTGTGTTCCATGCAATGTGTAACGCCCCAAATAATTTAATTATTATGTAATTAAATCATTTAGGTATTTTTTCACTTATAATTATATTAAAATAATAATATGGTGTTTTATTAAATTAGGGGGTGGTGTTAGTAACTAAGTAGGTGGTAAAAAGGGCCCAAGCCACTTGAGCCCAATATATATAAGGCTAGGTTTAGTAGTCTTATTTCATTTAGAAGGAAAAAGAGAAGGAGAAGAGAAGAAAGAAAGACCGTGAGAGAGAGGGAGAGAAGAAGAGGATTTCGCGAGTTGAAGGAGAAGGAAGGAGCTCGGCTTGTTGCTGTGTTTTCTTGTGTGGTGATTGAAAGGTTCTCTTCTTCATCAATCTTTAAGGTAAGGGGGGTCTCATAGTATAAAGGGTTATGTTGGGTTGTATATGGGAGAGTAGTTTCTATAACGCCTAGGTAGTGTTGTGTTATGTTTGACGATGTGTTTGACGATCTATGAATTTATATGTTGTCTGGATGATGTTGGTGATTGATCATAGTTTTGTTGTTTTGTTTGGCCCGAATACGATCATGTATAATGTTGTTGGTGTTGTTTGAGAATTGATTGGCTAGAATTGAAAGTGTTGCACCAAGGTGTTTGATAGAATGTCTAGAGTAAAGTGAGAATGCCCACTTTGTTGTGTGATGAATGGTGTCGTCTTGGCGCCATGGTGCTGCGAGTGTATGCGTGTCAAAGCCAGTGTGTGTCGAGATGCAGCCAAGGTGTGTCGAAGTGCAGTGTATACGCGTCGAAGTGCAGTGTATGTGTGTCGAGGTGGGTGAGATGAACCGAGGTAGTGTAACTGAGGTGAGTGAGGTGAAGTGAGGAAGTGTAACAGAGGTGAGTGAGGTGAAGTGAGGTAGCGTAACCGAGGTAGTGTAACCGAGGTGAGTTAGCGTAACCCAGGTGAAAGGGAAAGTGATGAGTGAGATGAGTGAATGAAGTGAGGTAATGTAACCGAGGTAGTGTAACCGAGGTGAGTTAGTGTAACCGAGGTGAAAGGGAAAGTGACGAGTGAGATGAGTGAATGAAGTGAGGTAGTGTAACCGAGGTAGTGTAACCGAGGTGAGTTAGTGTAACCGAGGTGAAAGGGAAAGTGACGAGTGAGATGAGTGAATGAAGTGAGGTAGTGTAACCGAGGTGGGGTAGTGTACCCGAGGTAGTGTAACCGAGGTAATTTTACAATTCTTCTATTAGATCATGGGAAAAAACCAAGAGAAAGAGAGAAAGGAGGCGTGAGTCGACTCGGGCGCCACCGACTCGAGGCGTGTCGAAATCTGGGCGCCATTGTGCGCTGCCCAGTGCGCCTGTGTCGAAGTGTAGCATATGTGTGCCGAAGTGTAGCGTATGTGTGTCGAAGTGCAGAGTATATGTGTGACGAAGTGTAGCGTATGTGTGTCGAAGTGCAAAGTATATGTGTGACGAAGTGCAGTGTATGTGTGTCGAAGTGCAGTGTAGGTGTGTCGAATGTGACGAACTAAAAATGATGATGTTGCGACGAATAATCTTGATGGGTCGAGTAAGACCACCTAATTGATGATGATGTTGCGACGAATAATCTTGATGGGTCGAGTAAGACCACCTAATTGATGATGATGTTGCGACGAATAATCTTTATGGGTCGAGTAAGACCACCTAATTGATGATGATGTTGCGACGAATAATCTTGATGGGTCGAGTAAGACCACCTAAGTGATGATGATATTGCGACGATGTAGGCTGCGGTCTTGGAGCTATGCTCAAAGCGACGTTTGTGCCCGAGAGGCTATTGTTGTTGTTGATTGTTTTCTGAGGTGATGTACATAGTGTCTCATGCATGCCATATGCATTATTGCGACGATGTAGGCTGCGGTCTTGGAGCTATGCTCAAAGCGACGTTTGTGCCCGAGAGGCTATTTCTGCGACGATGGTACCTCATGCATATGCCCGGCGACGTGGGTTGCATCTTCATGCATGTACATAAATGATGATGAGATTAATTGCCGTTGTGCTCTATGTTGTGGCTTATTGATGTTTTTGGTGATGGTTGTACTGTAATGTTGTTAGACTATGGTTATTATAGTTGCTAGTCTCTAGTATATTACCTATCATATACTTTTTATGCTGTTAGAGACTCACCCTTTACTGTTGAATGTTACCTTCGTGGTAACGTGCAGGTACACGCTAGTGAAGGACTCCTTTTCCTTCATCCCTTTCGAGTCATGTCGTTTTCTCTGATACGTAGCACCTGGGGGAAACAAACGCTAGTCTATTTGTTGTTTTATGGTTTCTAGACCTTTGTTACTATGTTCTCGGATTTTTTTATGGATTGTATGATGTTGAGATGATTTTACAATGTGCTGCGTATCTTTTTGAAAGTTCTAATTGAACACGCGTTGTTTAAGTTTTGAGAAGTCGATATGTGACGCCCCAATGCATGATGAATTTAATTTCCGCACTCTGATATTTAATAAAATGAACGGGTAGAATTGGGGTGTTACACAATGGGGACATGTCAATTTACCGTGAGTCCCCCAACCAGACAACATATCATAAGCTGGAAAGTCATTAATTGTCCACATCAACGCCGCTCTCATATTAAAATTCTCTTTCCGTGCTGCATCATATGTCAAAACACCCCCACCCCACAATCTCTTGAGAAAGGCGCTCCACACGAACACTGATAAGCTGTGGGTGTTTGTGGTCTGCAATAAATATATGGGGACAACAATAATTCTAGATATGGCACATAAGAATGGATCTCCCATTTGGAATTCCATTATGAAGGCGAGAGGTGTGCTTAAGGAGGGTTTTACATTTCGGGTTGGGAATGGATTATCTTCTTGGTGGTATTCTAACTAGTTGGGTACCGGCTCCCTGGCCCAGGTGGCTCCTTTTATTGATATTCATAACTCTCAGCTCCGTATATCAGATGTTTATTATGACATGTCTTGGCACTTGGAGATGCTATATTCTTTCCTTCCACTTCCAATTATTGATCAGATTATTTCTCTTGATCTTGATATTAACCCGGCTGTTGCAGATGGTTTTATTTGGAATTGGAATAGTTATGGGATATATACAGCTAGTGCTGGCTACAAGTGGCTTATGTATCAAAGGACTCCAGTAAACCTACTTACCACTACTCTTTTGGGAGTTGGATTTGGAAGGTTTCGGCGTCGGAAAAGATAAAGATGTTGATTTGGCTGGCCTGCCACAACGCTCTCCCAACTACCTTGTTACTTTGCCACCGAGGTATGATGAACTCCTTCGTGTGTCAACGTTGTGGTCATGGTGAAGAATCGGTGCTGCACTGCTTGCGGAACTATCTGAAGGCGCACAACACTTGGCTGGGGCTCGGTTTTCATTCGCCCACTTTCTTTGCAAATGCATCAGTTTTTAATTGGCTTCGGATCCAAAGCAGGGTTGATGACAGTAACATATTTTTGGCTTCTCTTTGGTGGATCTGGAGCTCCTGCAACCTTGAGTGCGTCGCTAAAGAAGTTGTTCCTGACTATGTTCTTCGTTTGTCTATTTAGAATATGGCTTCTCTTATTGCTAAGGGATTTGCTTCGACTATGTCTGGTACTAAACCCCCTTGACTGGTGTCGTGGAACCCCCCTCCAGTTTGACGTAGTGCTTAATGTGGATGGTAGCAGCCTTGGGAACCCGAGAATCTCCAGGTTTTGCGGTCTGTTGCGTGGCTCTGATGGGCATTGGATTGCTGGCTTCACAGGTCATTTCGGTATCTCCAACAACCTGCATGCTAAGTTACTGGCTTTGGAGCATGGTCTTATGCTTGCTTGGGATAAAGGATTCAGATCACATATTTGTTACTCTAATTCCTTAAATGTGATCAATCTTATTAATGCTCCCCTGAATGTTTGGAATCGGTATGCGTCTACTATTCAATCCATCAATGACCTTCTCCGTAGGGACTGGTTAGTAACTTTGACTCACATGCTCCGGGAAGACAACTTTTGTGCAGACTTTTTGGCTAAATTAGGCGTTGTTGGCACGACTTTCTACTCGGTTTTAGATGTTCCCCCTGCTGGTCTCACTCCCCATCCCCTTGTTGATGCATTGGGTGTGGATTTTGTGAGGGTGTAATTTTTTCTTGTTTTTTTTTCATTTTTTGGTTCGCTTTCAGTTGTACTCTACCAAAAAAATTGAAGTTGATTGATTGAAGAGATAGAATTATAGTGGGACCCATTTAGAAAACTTTTTGGAGTGTTGGGTTGAAGAGATTGAGTGATTATAAAGAACTAACATTAAAATAGCATAAATGAAATAGATGAGTGTTGTGTAGGATATGTCTCCTTAAGGAAAAAAAATACTGATAAAAAAAAGGAAGAAAAAAAAGAGTGGTACTCTCTTGTGAATGCTACTAATAGGATACTCGTGCATGCGCACGGGTATTGTTTCTTTTTATGAAAGAATTTAGACAATATTTAAATAGTCTGAAAATTACCCCGTGAAAATAAAAACAAATTTAAAGTAAATAAAAAAGGAGTTTCAAATAAAAAATAGATAAATATTAAAATCTAAAAATGTAAAAGTATCATTTAAAAACAGTTGTGCAGCTAGTAGTTATCCCCGTATTTTTTTCTCTCGTGTTTTTTTATGTATCAATGCAGTTATCTCATAGTTTAAATTGATTATTTGAGTTGATTAGTAGATTATAGTAGATAGTAAAAGATAGATAGCATCAATAAGAAATAATTATCCCGTGTTTTTTATATATCAGTGACAATTATTTGTCTTTTTTAGGTATTAATCAGTTTAAATAGTCATTAAGCCTTCTTGTTTTTTAGATAGTAGGTTTATAATAGTCTTCAAAAACTATAATTATCGATGGCGAATATTTATCTCATGTTTTTTTATTATCCCTGCAGTTATCCCTTGTTTTTTTATATATTACTTGATTAGTAGATTATAGTCGATAGTAAAATATAGATAGTAGATTAGTAGATAATAGTAGATAGTAAAAGATAGATAGTAAATGATCAATAAGAAATATTTATCCCGTGTTTTTTTATATATCAGTGACAATTATTTGTCTTTTTTTAGGTATTAATCAGTTTAAGTAGTCATTAAGCCTTCTTGTTTTTTTAGATAGTAGGTTTATAGTAGTCTTCAAAAATTATGATTATCAATGACAAATATTAATCCCGTGTTTTTTTAATATATCAATGCAGTTATCCCGTGTTTTTTTATATACAGTGCAGTTATCTCATAGTTTCAATTGATTAGTAGATTATAGTAGATGATAAAAGTTAGATACTAAATTATGAATAAGAAATATTTGTTTAATATTAATTAGTATTTTAAATAGCCATTATTTCTTCTTGTGTTTCTAGATAGTAAGTTTATAATTGTCTTCAAAAATTATAATTATCAATGACAAATATTAATCTGGTGTTTTTTTCATATATCACTATAGTTATCCCGTGTTTTTTTTATATATATCAGTACAGTTATCTTTTAGTTCCAATTGATTATTTTAGTTGAATTGTATATTATAGTAGATAGTAAAAGAGAGATGTTAGATTATCAATAAGAAATATTTATGTTAAATACTAATGAGTAGTTTAAATATTCATTAAATCTTCTTGTTTTTTACATAGTAGGTTTATAGTAGTCTTCAAAAATTTTAGTTATCAATGACAAATATTAATCCTGTGTTTTTTTATATATCAGTGTAGTTATCCCGTGCTTTTTATTTATCATTACAGTTATCTCGTAATTTCAATTAATTATTTTAGTTGATTAGTAGATTATCAATAAGAGGTGATATAAGATTATCAATAAGAGTGTAAACAGATTTCGGAGAGAAAATAGAAGATAATTTTTGTAGAGTAATTTATGTAGAGTGGTGTTTGTATAAATTTAGAAATTTAGATAACAAAACAAAAGTGAAGTGAAGAGAAAGAGAAAAATTGTTTATGGAAAAATAAAAGTAAAGTAAAAAGAAAAAATGAAAAAAAGAGAGTGTAAGAGAAAAGTGAAAAAGAGGAAATAGAGCGTAAAAAGAAAGAGAAAAAAATGAGGAAAGAGAGTGTAATAGAAAAGTAAAAAGGAGGAAAGAGAGTGTAAGATGAAAGAAAAAAAAAAAAGAGTGTAAGAAGAAAAAGAAAGAGGGGATAATGATATTTTTGTCTTTAGTGACTAATTTACATATCATATCATATCATATAATAATACAATTATATAGGTATCTCAAAGTACAAATTTTGATGTGTCATCCTATGAGGTCATTCACATCAGCACAATTTATTGTTCACAAAATATAATCCACCTAGACAACTTTACTTTTGCCAACACAACAATACAAACATATTTAAAAACTATAACCGCCCCATGGCACCTTCTTGTTGTTTACATTCAATGCTAATGCAACATGACACCTTCCTATGGGTTCATTGATCCACATCATACCATCATCTCCAATTATAAAAAAGGGTGTGTGCCGTAATAGCATAATATAACGGAAAGTTTAAAGGATGTTTTTCGGTTTTTTTCTTTCCATATATTCTACGCCTAAATTTTGTTTTATCCTTCCAGCCATTTCAAACTCTAAGCTAACAACAAGGTGTTGTTACATTCCACCCTTTTATTATGATCGGTTACCAAATAGAGTGTAACGCAAAACATTGATTGATAATTAAAACATTTACATAATATATATTAATATTCTATAGGAATAATTGTACATAATATATATGAAAAGGAATCTATATCTATCTATATCTATATCTATCTATATAAATATCTAAAGGAAGCTTTTTTCCAAGCCTCTAAGAAGCTCCACATCATTCTCATTAATTTTTCAATTAGATTTTCAATTATTATTAATATATTTTTATAATTTACACATATAAGGAGACTTATATTAATGATTACATATTAAGGCTAAATTATTAAGACCCTTTATATTATTTCAGTTATTATATAATTAAAGACAATAAGTGTATTGATATGAGTTGAATAAAAATAAAAAGACATAAAGTTTGATGACTAGGAGAATTGAGCATTATTTTATTATTTATAAAAATAAAAACCACATGAAACATAAAAAAAAAACGTATACTTTAGCTTAATATAGTAAAGGAGACTTGCACTTCTTTTTTTTAGAAAACTTCAAGTGTCACTTATGAACCTTAAAAGTAAATTAATATCAAAATTAAATAATCATTACTTCCACTAAAATAAATAAATAATTTGTCATGTTCTTTAATTTGGAAAGACTTTCCATTATACATGTGTATTCTACAACCCAACACTATGAGTCTAATACCCAATTAAGGCTACAAAAAAAACTACATATTGTAATACCGTAGAAAAAACTGTCGAAGACATTGAATTTCAAGGGAAAAAAGAACTGTCCCTTTATTTTTAAACTTGATTGTTACAAATGATATATAACTTCATCAGCTTTTTCCAATTATTTTTAACTCACATTATTCATTATTGACACACTTTATTATTAACAATACATATTCCATGTCATTCGTATTCCATCAGTTCCTTATTTCAATTTATAGCCTTCCACTTTACTGTTCAATAATTATTATATTTATTTATATTGGTCAAAAATAAGAAACTAAAATCCTCACTAAGAGAATCGTACAAAATAAGAACAAAAATTTAAACCCAATTGTCCCTTCCATTTTTATCCAACTAAAACAATTCTTCTATGTAGCTTTCGGTTACTGTCCCAATTCTTCTATTGGCTGTTTCTAATATTGTCCCAAACTAGGAGCAATACCCGTGCGTTGCACAGGTTGTTATACTATTTTTTATTTTCTTTTGTAAAGTTTATATATAAAAATAAGAAAATTGTTAATATATATTATATATAATAAAAATAAAATATTATCTTGTCAAAAAAATATATTATATAAATATGTTGTTGTACTTTTTATATATAAATATTAATTTTTTTAGGTATTGTTCTTATAGAATGTATACGTTTTTAAATACAAATGATTGTAAATAATTTTTATTAGATTAGTCGTTGAAAATATAACCTTATAAAAGTGAAACGAATTTTAGAAACTTTATTGAATACTTTTTTTTAAAATATGAAAATATGTTTTCATATTATTTTATTTGATTAGTACAATATTTTCCATTATATTTAGTAATACAAAAAAAATACTATTTAGTATGTTGAAGTTATTGGCATGTATATATGTAAGACATTTAAGTTTTTTAAATTAGAATAAGATTTAGGTAAAAAGAGATAAAAATAGTAACTAAAATCTATTATTCATTTCGTTGGGTAATAATATGAAGGGAAAAAAAAGAACTCAAAAGAGATAAAAATAGTAGTGTTTTTTTTTTTTAAATTCTCCCTCTATATTTAACAAAATTAACGATTCTTCATCCATATTGAGTTTTTTTTTTTTACAAAACTCTCAATGAATTTTACGATGTATATAATTGTTCTCTCCAATTTCAATGTCATTTAAGTATTTTATCATTAACTATATTTATATAAAATAAGATTTTTAATATATTAATTAAAGGACTGATCTATTATACATTTATAATTTGAGAGTAGTATTTTGAAGTTGTATTTTTTGATATTTTTCTTTATAAGATAGTAAAATTTAAGTTTTTTTTCTTCTTATAGTTGGTAAGTTTATAAGTGTCTTTAGTTACAATTATATATATCAATATATATATATATATATATATATATATATATATATATATATATATATATATATATATATATATATATATATATAATTGCAACAAAAGACACTAATTTTTCTTTATAGAAAGAAGTATAATGTTGTATTTCCTTTTGATATATAGATTTAATAAATTTTAAGAACATCATTTGAGTTTTTTTTAAAGATAGTAAATAACGAAATAAGAAAAATTTACGACTAAAAGAGAGGTATGAGGTAGAAGGAAAAAATTGGCAAACACAAAATAGTGATAATTTTAAGTGTAACATAAAGTAAAATCATTTTTTGTGTACACAATTTTTTAAAAAAATGTTCATTTACACAATTTTAAAAGGAAAATTCTCCTTTTTAGAAGATGCAAGTATACAATAACATACAAAGACATGAAACAAATGATTTAAGAATGTGAATTTTTTCTTATGTTTCGTTCTAAAAAGGCTTCATAATAATCGCACTTATAATATTAAAATCTATGTATACATCCCACAAAATAGTAAAATTGATGTTGTAGAAGATTTTGCAAAATGTTATTCTATATGACAATAACTTTTGAAACAATTGAATTTTTCACATCCAATCCTCGACAAATGCGAAACTATATTCCTTTCGGATTATTGTTCCTACGCTATAGCATTGTTTTATTGGAGGAGATCTCAGATGAATTAAAACGTGTTTTGGAAAAATATGATCTACCTCATTCCCGTATACACTTTAATGATTTGACTAATAAATTGATAGGCAAATTTTTTTAAATGATACCACTAAAACTAATGGATTTTCTTCTCAAATATCTAACCTTTAGTGAAAGAAAAAATCTCCCACCTTTAGCATCCTTCTTTTGTTTAGATCTCAACCTCTTGGCGTGTGCCTCCTTCCATAAAAAATGCATGTTTTTTCATTAGGCTTGGCCTCTATTTGGTATAAACATCTCTTGCATGCCTCAAATACAAAGTGATTTTTGATGCCTTTAACAAAGAAGGAACACACATTGAAGTGTTAATAAGTATATATCAAATGATGAATTATAAAGCTAATAGAAATCTACCATATAGAACATATAGTGATGAATAAAGCCAAGAAATATAGAGCCATGCAAACTTAAAATTCTTGAGGGAGAAAAAACAGTGATGTGATCATAAAAATTAAAAAGGAATTATGGAAGAATGTTGGTGGTTAACAAAAATGGTAGGAATTCAGATGTATAAATATATGAATAGAAATTAAAGTGTCGGTTTTATTTTCTTGAGTTAAAGCTTCTGTTATGTAACATCCCTAATTTCGTTAATTTCAAATTAAGAAATTAACGAGTGATTTATTACTCGAATAGGTAATAAATCAAGTCACGGATATGAGGTTGTGACGAAAGCAATTTATAATTGCCGGAGAAAATAATTTAAATGCATAAACTGAGTGGAAATTAGTACTCTAAGGGTATTTTAGGATTTATACGACTTAGTTAAATGATCTCCGAGACACAAAAGTATCCAAAATACTCTCTCATTCCACACTTGTGATAAAATAAGAAAGAATTAAGAAAGAGAAGAAAACGTGGCAGAGAGAGAGAGAGAGAAGGAAGGAATTAAGAAATGGATATAATAATAAAAAGAAGAAAGGAATAGAAAGAGGAGCAGAGAGAGCACGCGTGAGAGAAAGGAAGGAATTGGAAAAAAATGAAACAGAGGAGAAACCGAGAGAGAGTGGCGATGGAGGAAGGAAATAGAAATGGAAGATCTCCTCCACGTAGTAATCGGGTAAGGGGCTTTTGGTCTTGTTTTCTTCCATTTTTCGTACTCTATCTATTGGTACCACTTTCACACCCTAATTTATTCTCTAACTCAAGTTGCCATTAATGGGTTTTGAAGCTCAAAATTGGGGATTTATGGATTTAAGCGAAATTGAAGCTTGGAATTGATGATTGGAAGCTCAACAACCGACGTGGAGTGTTCGGTTCCGATTTTGGAGCGGGTTGGAGCGAGTTCGTGAAGTTTCGGAATCGGGAGCTTCCGAACGTCTCGGTGGTTCGTGATTTTCATCACGAGGAGGTGAGTTTTACTCGCTTAGGGAATTTAAACATCGTTTTTGAACTATGTTTGAATGATTTTCAAATTTCGAAGTTTCGAGAATTTTAGAGTCAAAAACGCTATTTTACGAAAATGACGCGTGTTTGAAGATTTAAAACGAAACCATAATGCTTTGATTTTTGAATTGATATGTTTGGACTGGATTATGTGTGCTGTGGCTGTACGTGGTTGAAATCGGATTGAAATACAGTTTGGAATCGATTGGAGAACGAAACGGAACGGAATTTGGAACTAAGTTGAGAAGTTCCTATGTTCCCAATGTCCAATGTTCCGTCTCGAAGCTCCATTCGGCTTCAAACTTCTTTTAAATCCTTTTCCTAACCACCTAGAGCATTAATGTGGAATATTGTTTGTTTGGATGTGTTTTAAAGTTGGGTGTGAATTGGTTGAATTTTCAAATCTATTGGAAAACCGTAAAATTTTGTATATGTGTGAAATAATGATTTTGGAATAAAATGATGTCCGACTGGTTTTTCAGTGATTATGATTTTTTGGGATGTCCAGATTACAGAGGAAACTCGCGAAATTTTGTTAGAAATTTTGATACAAATTCAAAGTGGTTTTGAAATAACGATTAATATTATTATTATTTCGAAAAACCGTAATTAGTATACGTGTGAGGACATATGTTTTGAAAAATTGAATTGAACCAAAATGTTCATTTCTATTTTATATTTGGCGCGGGATGATTATATTCATCAAAACCGGCCTTCTTTGAATAAAATGTTCTATTGTTATTTTTATAATTGGCGCGGGATGATAATGTTCATCTAAACCGGTCCATATTTGACGATATATGAAAAATATCGAGTTGAGGTGACGACCTCTATGTGTTAGTATGCTAGGGGAGGGCAGTCATGAGCCCTGGCCCTAGGCCCCAATGTTAAAAAGATTATTCCGCCTTTGAGAGTTGTACACTTATTGGCTATGACCGGGTCCACCCATGCTTCTTTTAGGTTGTTGGTGGTGTACTAAAATTAATAAAACTTTATTGTAATTCATTCTTGGATTACCATGTTTTGCAATTCATATAATAGAATTGCTAAGAGATCGATAAGTATTAACTTCTTTGTGTCTATGTGTTATGTTTCGCAATTCATATAATAGAATTGCTAAGAGATCCAGTAAGTACTAACTTGTCGTGTCTAGGTTTTAATTGGCTCATGAGTGTGGCTAGGGGTCACGGTAAAGCTCACTGAGGCAAGTTGTCTCACCCTATCATATGTGGTTTTTTTCAGAGAAACAGGATAAAAGAAAAAGGAAGAAAGCAGGCGGTTGATGCTTGTGTGGAAGATGGATACGGAGCATTTATGCTTATAATATTCTATTTTGTTTCTTTGTACTATATTGTATAACTTGACTTGATACAAGTTGTAAGTTATATTTCCGCTACTCTGATATGTTATGTTTTGTATAATTCGCGTTTAAGACGCGAAAATTTTTTAGGGTGTTACATTTGGTATCAGAGCGGTTCGACCTAGTCGGACGTAGAGACCTTATGGTCAAAAGGTTAGATTGTGTCAGCTAGGGACTTAGACAATTAAATGTCAGAACCTTTCAGTATATTATGTGAAGTATTGAGTCAGGATCCACTCAATGTTTCATGTGAGTTAATCGAGAATTATGACGATTAGTTGCCTCGGCCAAAAATGTCCAAACCCTACACCATAGGAATTTTGGCCTTCTCAGTTTATCAGAGCACGCAGCGAAAGCAAAGGGCTATAGTTGGTGTTCTGAAGTAAATAAAGGGCAGCCTAGTTTGTTCGAAGAAAGCTGTGGACGAATGTTCAATCAATGAACCAGTGCAATTGTGGAATTGCAAAGTGGAAGTTATCGAGGTCCCGCAGGAACTACAATTAAGAAAAGTCTTTAAGCAAAGAACAAGGACGATGATCGTAAGACCGTTAAGATTAATTGATGCACCCGAGGTCCCGACCGCTGATTAGTCGATCTAGCGCTTATGGAAATATTATCCTATATATAATCTTACTTTATGGATAGAATAAACCCGACTTAGATTGCGGTTAGAGGTTTCCTCCGGATAGTCTGCGAGTATTGATAAGGTTCCTTTTTCCTTAAAGCCATCATCGCGAAATGCTATGAAGCCGATCTAGTAAGTTGTAGTGCAATCTCGAATTGGCTCTGAGAACCCAATGCGGATCGAATTAGTTTTGGTTACGTTTTCAACCAAGTCCTAATCAAGATAAGATCAATAGGTGATTTTGATGGTAACATGTCTTTGGGTTTCAAATAATTCCCGTTACGGTAATATTTCGGAAAGAGTGATTATTGGATTGAAAGACTGCACCTATAGGGAATTTTAATGTTAAACTTTCGATGAGGAGGCTGGAGGAATATCTTTTAAATCTATTTCGGAAACTTGTGTCCAATCAAGTTATGCAATGGATCGTTGCTTGATTTTGAGAAATGATGGCGATAATGAAAATGAGATGTCACATGTGAGGGAAAATATATTCAAGATGATTGATATATATATATTATGAGGAAGCTAGTCTCAGTTTGTGAGAAATTTTCGATAGTTCACCAACTCGTTTTATTTATAACTTCTAATCCGGAACTCCGATTCTTATGTTCCGGGATGCGTTGGAAAGCTAACGAAAATGTCTACACATATGAGTAGTTTGTGAATCAGTTGTTCAGTGGTATTCTGAACTGTATCTCTGTATTATCCCAAGTTGTTTGGTACTAAAGCGGTTGTAGAACATAAACCTATTATAGGCTTGGGAAGTTGAAAGAGGATTTTAAGTCATTAAGATGAGATTCCTAAACACACTGTTTTAGGATGATACTCATTATAGTTTTCCTATGGACCTATTCCCCCGTAAAAGGTTGTTAGTAGCTATAGCTTTTCCACGATCGGTGGAGCTTCCAAAAGCTTAACGATTATGTGGTATGTCACCAAAGATATCCAAGGGTGGAACTTTCAATCTCTTAAAGTGCTATTGTTCTATAGTAAAGACGGAATTAAGTGACGTGAGACACCTTACTTATTGTTAAGCAAGACATGTTCCATACCAAATGGATACGTTAAAGAGGTTATGGTTATGTTTGAACGTTTGTGGAGCCGGAGAGTTGTGGGACCAAAGGAATGACTAAAGTGGTGAGAATTGTTCTCGGAGTCAACGTTGGAAACATCATCTTGAGCCCGTTTGATTCCGTAGAAGAATCCTTCTATTTTGATTATTTCTTTGATGAGTATAATAACTAGTTTGACTCGTGAGGAATCCAAACATAAACGTTCCGCTTAGAGAAAGTCCTACTTAGCTAGGAAAGGTTATGTATCAAGCGAGGATCTCGAGGTTAGATTCTTTTATGCTGGAGTACTTGAGTATTAGACTCAATTCAAGAGAATGGTTGGCTTTAGAAAAATTGTTTGAAATATGATCCATACCTTAGTTAATGACTCTAAGGACTATGATGATGAAGTTGCCGAAGTATATAATAGTTATAATGAAACCGTATGGTGCTCCAAATTTGAAGAAGAGTACGAGGAATATTTGTGATATTCTAACGAAGCTTTAGCTAGAGATAATGTGACTTATGGCTATGCTATTCCAAACGAGTCGATCAAGAAATGTTGTTTTTTGATTGGAAGGTAGCTAGTTCGGCAATCACTGCGCCTATATTCAATGAAATAAAGTCAAAGGACTTCGATCCGTAATCCATTTGTAATGCATGAAATTTTGGTTCACAAGTTACATTAGCAACTACCGTGATTAGTTCTTGAGTTAGTAACATGGGTATAATATTATTAATAGTCCCTAATCTAAAGAATGTTTTGATATTGGAGATGGGTACATCATTGTATCACTATTGTTGATGGAATCCAAGTGAATGAATAATAGATTCAGTTCAAGGGAAAGGTTGGTTGGAATAGTCATCTGATTTCCAGGTTCTGAAAGGCCATACATTTGTGTGAGATCATCCGGATCTCGGAATTGAGTTTTGAAGAATGAGTCACGAGGTGAAGATATGTTTTATTAGTATTTCGGGTTAGCGAAGAAACAAACTCCTATAGGTAAGTGGGAAGATTATTTCATATTCAAATGTTTTCAAGGAACTTTTACAAAACCTTTACCCATTGGTGAGTCAGTTAGGAACATCAGAAGGACAGAGTTTAACCCAAAGTGCTAATAAGATATCTAATAAAACAGAAAGGTAATGTGACCTAGTTTTCCCACAAGTTGGGGTGCTTCCGTGTTAATTATTGAAAAGAAAGATGGGAGCAGGAGATCGGGAATGAATTACTTCAGATGGACAAAGTTACTTTTGGGAATAAGTATCCTTGCCAAGTATAGATGACTTGCTTAATCAGCTTCGAGGTGCAATAGTGTTTTCAAAGATTGGTTTAAGGTCGGGTTACTTTTAATTAAATGTTAGGGCTGTAGTTACTCCGAAGACAGCTTTCCATACTAGATATGGACATTACGAGTGAGTAGTGATGCTCTTTGGTCTAACTAATGTTCCTACGGTATTCATGGATTACATGAACCGAGTTTTTCCACCCGTACTTAGACTAGTTGTTAAAATTTTCACTGATAACATCTTGGTATACATTAAGACTATGGTGGATCGTGACTCACGTCTCCGCATTGTCTGAATATACTTCGAGTAAAGAAGTTGTACACTAAACCTCTGAAGTGCGATTTCGGGAGGTTTGAAGTAAAATGTCAAGGATATGTGGTATCCAAATTGTTATGGCGATAGATTCTAGTAAGGATGAAGTCGTGATGAATTGGGAGTTACCAGTTATCGGTCACGGAAGTAAGGAGTTATTGGAACTAATTGGTTGTATGGTAGGTTTATCGGAAGAATTCTCACAATAGTTCTTCCACTCATTCGGTTAACTTGTAAAGGTCGGCCGTTTGGATGGGATTTCGATTGTGAGGAATATTTCGAGAATTGTAAAGAGGATTGACTTCTATTTCAATCTTCATTCTTTCGAATCTGGCCCCGGGATTTCAAATGCACAAATGGACGCTGGGAAGAGTTTAGGCGGTGTTTTGATTTGAATTAACAAGAAGTCTTGGTTTAAGTATTCATGCAAGAGAAGCCTCATGAAAAGGATTTTCCAACTCATGATTTGAAATGGAAAACTAATGGTTATGTAGGGAGAATTGAAGGTAACTCGAGTCGACAAAAAGGGTTATGTTGATGTAAGGAGTAGACTACGAGAGTTGGATCCGATGATCCTGTATTGTAAAAGTTACATCAACCATTGTTACTGGTGGTAGAGTATTGCCGCGAAGAACTCGGTTCTCGAGTGTATGGTGCTAGTGGAGTATTGTATAGTTTTATCTTGGGAATTGTTCAATTTAAATGAAGTGTTTCTTGTATCCTAATTGAGGAAAGACCTTCTAATCCCGATCAACCGTGGAGTTAGAAACGATCGATCTTTGACTAATTCGTCATTTCAGCCAAATCCAAGTCATATCTAAGGTCATGAAGAGAAAATGCTTTGGACGAGAACAATTACAATTGCTTAAGGAGTTTGTAATCGTTTTTGGTTCGTAGAAGCTATTTGGGAATTAGAGGACGATATGTGGATTAGATATCCGTATATATACTCTTGAGGTATGTTTGTCAAATTTTGAGGACAAAATTTTTCAAGTCAGGGGTCAGAATATCATCTAATTTCGTTAATTTCAAATTAAGAAATTAACGAGTGATTTATTACTCGAATAGGTAATAAATCAAGTCACGGATATGAGGTTGTGGACGAAAGCAATTTATAATTGCCGGAGAAAATAATTTAAATGCATAAACCGAGTGGAAATTAGTACTCTAAGGGTATTTTAGGATTTATACGACTTAGTTAAATGATCTCCGAGACACAAAAAGTATCCAAAATACTCTCTCATTCCACACTTGTGATAAAATAAGAAAGAATTAAGAAAGAGAAGAAAACGTGGCAGAGAGAGAGAGAGAGAAGGAAGGAATTAAGAAATGGATATAATAATAAAAAGAAGAAAGGAATAGAAAGGGGGAACAGAGAGCACGCGTGAGAGAAAGGAAGGAATTGGAAAAAAATGAAACAGAGGAGAAACCGAGAGAGAGTGGCGATGGAGGAAGGAAATAGAAATGGAAGATCTCCTCCACGTAGCACAGGGTAAGTGGGCTTTTGGTCTTGTTTTCTTCCATTTTTAGTACTCTATCTATTGGTACCACTTTCACACCCTAATTTATTCTCTAACTCAAGTTGCCATTAATGGGTTTTGAAGCTCAAAATTGGGGATTTATGGATTTAAGCGAAATTGAAGCTTGGAATTGATGATTGGAAGCTCAACAACCGACGTGGAGTGTTCGGTTCGATTTTGGAGCGGGTTCGAGCGAGTTCGTGAAGTTTGGAATCGGGAGCTTGGAACGTCTCGGTGGTTCGTGATTTTCATCACGAGGAGGTGAGTTTTACTCGCTTAGGGAATTTAAACATCGTTTTTGAACTATGTTTGAATGATTTTCAAATTTCAAGTTTCGAGAATTTTAGAGTCAAAAACGCTATTTTACGAAAATGACGCGTGTTTGAAGATTTAAAACGAAACCATAATGCTTTGATTTTTGAATTGATATGTTTGGATTGGATTATGTGTGTCTTGTGGTCAGACGTGGTTGAAATCGGATTGAAATACGAGTTTGGAATCGATTGGAGAACGAAAGCGAACGGAATTTGGAACTAAGTTGAGAAGTTCCTATGTTCCCAATGTCCAATGTTCCGTCTCGAAGCTCCATTCGGCTTCAAACTTCTTTTAAATCCTTTTCCTAACCACCTAGAGCATTAATGTGGAATATTGTTTGTTTGGATGTGTTTTAAAGTTGGGTGTGAATTGGTTGAATTTTCAAATCTATTGGAAAACCGTAAAATTTTGTATATGTGTGAAATAATGATTTTGGAATAAAATGATGTCCGGACTGGTTTTTTGTGTGATTATGATTTTTTGGGATGTCCAGTATTACAGAGGAAACTCACGAAATTTTGTTAGAAATTTTGATACAAATTCAAAGTGGTTTTGAAATAACGATTAATATTATTATTATTTCGAAAAACCGTAATTAGTATACGTGTGAGGACATATGTTTTGAAAAATTGAATTGAACCAAAATGTTCATTTCTATTTTATATTTGGCGCGGGATGATTATATTCATCAAAACCGGCCTTCTTTGAATAAAATGTTCTATTGTTATTTTTATAATTGGCGCGGGATGATAATGTTCATCTAAACCGGCCCATATTTGACGATATATGAAAAATATCGAGTTGAGGTGACGACCTCTATGTGTTAGTATGCTAGGGGAGGGCAGTCATGAGCCCTGGCCCTAGGCCCCAATGTTAAAAAGATTATTCCGCCTTTGAGAGTTGTACACTTATTGGCTATGACCGGGGTCCACCCATGCTTCTTTTAGGTTGTTGGTGGTGTACTAAAATTAATAAAACTTTATTGTAATTCATTCTTGGATTACCATGTTTCGGCAATTCATATAATAGAATTGCTAAGAGATCCAGTAAGTATTAACTTGCTGTGTCTATGTGTTATGTTTCGGCAATTCATATAATAGAATTGCTAAGAGATCCAGTAAGTACTAACTTGCTGTGTCTAGGTTTTAATTGGCTCATGAGTGTGGCTAGGGGTCACGGTAAAGCTCACTGAGGCAAGTTGTCTCACCCTATCATATGTGGTTTTTTTCAGAGAAACAGGATAAAAGAAAAAGGAAGAAGCACTAGGCGGTTGATGCTTGTGTGGAAGATGGATACGGAGCATTTATGCTTATAATATTCTATTTTGTTTCTTTGTACTATATTGTATAACTTGACTTGATACAAGTTGTAAGTTATATTTCCGCTACTCTGATATGTTATGTTTTGTATAATTCGCGTTTAAGACGCGAAAAATTTTTAGGGTGTTACATGTTATGTAATCGAAAAGTCCTGTCATTTAAATCTACAACTACAAAAGTATAAAAAGTTAACTAATAAGACATTCACCCATTAGTAAATAAATAACTAAAATAATTTTGATATAGTTCCATAAAATTATGAGATCAGTTACTTAGTTTCATTAATAAGATAGTATTAAATAACAATAGGAAATGATAGTTAACATAAAATCAATTTTTTCTTTGTCAAAAAAATTTTAAAATTATTTTTATTTAACATCACAAAATTATACAAAATAATTAATAAGATTGGAAAAACACTCACTCACTAATAAATAAATAAAATTAACGTAAATATAGGTTGTTTCAAACTTGATTTAAAGTGTAATTAAAAAAATTAGATTTTAAGATGCATGTTAAAAATTTTGATTTATATATTTGAAAGCACATTTAACTATTTATTTTAAAACATAAATATCTGTTAACACACTTAAAAATACTTAGAATAAATAAAACTTTTTTTAATAGACAATAAATAAAACTATAAGATACACGTTACAATTCCCTAATAGTTAAACATAAGTTTTTTTGGATGAAAGTTAAACATAAATTTAGAATAAGTAATAATAATAATATTCATATGGAAGGCCAACCATCTCCTAATAATGTAACAATTCCCTACTCTGATCATAAATTTTTCATTTAAATTTAACAAATTATCATAAAAGTAGTTTAAGTCTATTTTACATATAAAATATAAATAAATATAATTATAGATCAAAATGATTTGTTTTTAAGTTATTATAATATTGTTTATTTATATATAAATAGAAATAGAAATATAGAATTTGTCAAAAAGAAATAGAAATATAGATAAAAATGAGGAGCATTATGTATGCATCATCTAAGTTGTATTTTTTTTTTGTTTAAATATTTAAAAACACCTAAATCCTATACAAACTACCATCTATTTGCTGTCATATTTTAATAGCAAATAAAAAATGTAAAAAGTTAGTAGTGAGTGAGTCTCTTTTTAATTTATAAACTAAAGCTAAAATTTATACTATAAATTTAATAATATGCAAAATTTGCAATTACAAATATTAAAGGTTTGTCCTTTCGCATCCAAAACATTTGAATTGCTACTACCAAATGTGACCTTACAAATATTAGACTATTTTGAACTGAAAATATTATTTTAGTTTTTTTGTGAAGAGTAGAACTATTTTAATATACACTATATTACTTTTTTCATGTATTCATTATTCTAGAAATAAAAATAATAATTATCTTTATATCAATAGAAATAATATATAATGAGCACATTAAACAATTTTTTAAAAATATAATTTTGAATGAATATTTCTTTTTGTTAGTTACCATTTGAATATATACAATATCACTATTTTTTAATATATTCATTATTTTTTATAAATAAACAATTAAAAGTATGTTTCTATATTTTAATTTCTAATAGAAAAACGTAAAAAATTAGTAGTAAGTGAGTCCATTATTAATTTGTAAAGTAAAACAAAAATTATTATGAAAATTTTAATTCTAAAATGAAATTATTACTAAGAAGTTTAAATATTCTACCCCAAAAAAAGAATTTTAAATATTCAACCTTTCATTATGATAATTTTTTAATGAGTCAAAATATTTTAAGTTACACTATATTACTATTTTAGTATATCCATTGTTTTAGAATTAAATATAATAATTAGTGATATAACAAAAAAAATAGTACATTAAGAGTTAAGCAAGTGATTTTTAAGAATATCATTTTGACAAACTAAACTAAAAAATTGACAACAAAAAAACTTTAAAAATATTTTTCATTAAACCCATTATTTTTACAATTCTATACTTAGAAATATGCTCGGACATAAAAAGTGGATAAAAGGTGAGAAATAATAGGACCACACTTTTGAAGTTGCACATGAATAATAGGTTTCTCATGATCTATGAAAAGAACAGCTTTCTAAAAATAATACTAAAATTAAACATGATTCCCGGAATTGGATGGCTATGGCTTTACAAAGCATCGTTGACTCAATTGCATCGTCTACTAAGTGATTCAATTTTTTCTCTCCGCCTCTTTGACTACCTCAAACTGTCAAGAACATGATACTTTTTATTTCTTCTCCGCATTTTTTTCCTCGTGAATCTCACTCCTTTCTTCTATTCATATGTATATCTTGTTTTCTTTCTAAATGTTTCACCAAAAGCTCTCCACTCACCATCCAAAATTGTCTTCTTTAAATAATGCTTAGTGTTATAACCAACTAAAACTCTACCTCTTCCACTTATTTTCTCTTAACTCATGATTTATTGTAAATTAAAGAAAAATTAATATTAATGTGAAATTTTAATGCACAATGATTACTTCAAAAAGAATTTCAATGGTCCACTAAATATATGTTGTTTAAAAAAATTAGATTAACTGTGATTAAAAAGGCAAATGCATGTGTATTGTAATTTTTTAAATTTATATAAACTATTATCATTATTAAAAGATAAAGCTTTCTATCATGAGAGTCTTTTCAATTTTTATGATCAGTTGGTTTTTACAATCAAGAAAATGAAACGAAATAATACCTATTATCTATTTAGTTGTTACAAACATTGAGGAGTATTTAAGATATGAAGAATAAAAATATTATTATCTATTTGAATTGACGATATTGAAGAATATTGCTAATTGAAAAAATACAAATCTATGTGTCTTGAACTATTCTAAATTCATTTTAATAATTATATTTGTACGTAATTATTTTTACCCAAATAATTTAGATTTTAAAATTGTTAATCATAATATAATTTACAAAGTTTATTGTCTCATTGATGAGGATCAAGATTGGAGAATAGGAAGAAAAGCAAGAGCATTTTCAAGTCATTGATTATAGGAAAATATTAGTTGTTATTTTCATTTATCATTAAAATTGTAATAATTGTACTTTGAGATATTTCCTTTTTTTTTTTGACCGAAATATATATTTCCTTTTAGAAGCCTAGTTTTTACTCTAAGGCATATAGGATATGATTATGAATTTAGGGTGATGTATTAGCATTGTAATAATAGTATTTTGATGTATTTTCCTTTTAGAAGCCTAGTAGTTGTTCTAAGGCATATAGGATGTGATTAGCAATTTAGAGTGGTGTAGCTAGTAAAGTGTCAAAAGTATAAATTGGCCAAATGCTTTGTAAAATTCAGATTTTGATGAAATTGGCCAAATTCATATTTTTTGCTAATCAATAATAAATTGAGTTGTACATTTTTTTAATGTTTATAATTTTTTTGATTAATGAATAAGTATATCATTTTTAATACTAATATATTAATTTGTTGTTTTAAAAAATTAATTAATTTTTTTTATTGTGATATTAAATAATTACTAATAAAGTGGGATTTTATATTAAAAATTGGATGTCATAAAGGTTGAGTAGACATTAATTAAGGAAAAAAGAATGTTGAGATTTAAATAGAAAAGTAAATGAAGATGATGTGGAGCTTCCTAGAGCTTGGAAAAAAGCTTCCTTTAGATATTTATATAGATGGTTTATTTTGAAAAAAAATTCCCCTTACATCTCCATTTAATTTCGGTTACCAAAGAAAATTAAAAATGAACCTTTGAGTTGTCCCAAAATATAACCAAAAACTTCATTCACTAGCTATTATATCACTATTAATAATCACTAACCATTGAATTCTAAAAGCCACATTCCTACTCACTATATAAACTCTATCCATTCACACCCTACCTACCCACTCTTAGTTTCATTCCTTCCCTTGTATGTTGAGTTAGTAATGAGTTTGTTTTTGTTGGTCTTTAAGTTTGATTCAATTCATTCTTCGGACATGTCATTGGATACTGTTATTTGTTTGTGCGATGCTTCTCATGAAGAGTTAATTGTAGGCGATCAAATTAGTTGGAGGATTGATCTTCTTCAACATGTGATTATTGTATATTGTTCTTTATCAAATGTTTTTCATGGAGACTTCTATTGTAGGTGATTAAAATTATAGACTTTTATAAGTTGTTTCTGTGAGTTACAAAAGTTCTTTGGGTTGTAGATTTCTGTGAGAGTTTGGAAAATCGTAGTTGGATCCATAGAAAATTGTAATAAGGAGTTCCCTTGATTGTCTTTAGAAAGAATCTAGCTATTCAAGAAGCATGTGTGTTTGTGTAGGTTATAAATTGATTTTTTTTGTAATCATGTTTACATGAACTTCTAGCTCTATTATCATTGTGTAATAAGGCACTGAGGATGAAAAAAAAAAAAGACTACAAACTCTAATTATTGTATTATTTTGTTTTGTTTATTTGTATTCAGCAAGTGATTTTGTTAGGATAATTGGGTGACAACTAACTTTTTAGTGAAAATTTCAAATTCCAATTGGAAAATTTAAAATAAGCTTTTATGAAACATAGTGATTACTTACTTTAACTTTAATATGGAATGACTCTCCATATTCATGTTCAATTGAATAGTACCATTTAAAGAATATAATATTATTAAATTTTAAAGTGAGTAAGTATTATATAAATAATTTCACTCGCTTTTTGTGTTACTAAATATTTAAGTGAAACGGTTACTCAATAAAAATCCAAATGGTATAATTTACCAAGAAAAAAACATTCAAATGGTATTGGTCGTGCCTTTTTTTTGTTGAAATTGGATGTGGTTCTGCTAGCTTATGTTTATAATAAAAATTCATATAGCCACTAATGTACATTTCGTTATAATTTTATAATGCACTTTATCCTCTCTTTTTTTTATATGACAAATGCACTCTATCCTTTTGAAACAAATCAAAAAAGACCAATAAATAAAAACCTAATAAATCCTCAAAATAAATAAATAAAAACTAATAAAAGAATCAATTATATTATATTGATAGTTATGAGCCTAATTCAGCTAATTTTTTTGTAACACAAAAAATATTAATAACAATGAATAGTGATTCTTCATATTCTTAACAAAATATTGAGACAATTATAATAATAAATTTAGTCTCATGTTTGTTTTGACAAAACTCCTACTCATATTTGTAACAACATATTTCCTAATTAATATACATTATGTAATGAAAAAAATTAAATAAACAAATCATTCAACAACATTCAAAAAGTTGCATACAAACAATCATAAACAATACATAAAATAATAAAAATAAATAATATTTAAATTATAACAAACCACAAAAAAAAATTTATATCTATATCTATATAATATAGTAAAGGAGACTTGAACTTTTATTTTGTAAAACTTGAGTCATTATTTTAATGCTAAATTAAACTCCAACTCACCAAAAAAACCTTTCTATTTCCCTATAGCACGTCACTATAGTGCATTGTATGCTCACTATAATTTGTAAAAACAGTTTTTAAAACCCACGATGGTTGCTTAAAAAAAACACGATGGTAAAACGTTATAAATTCATTTAGCTCAAGTATTAAAATGTGGTATTAAAAAAAATGATTCATATCCAGTCCATATACGTTATTATCAATTCATTCAGCTCAACTATTAAAGTATGGTAATCTAACGTCCAAAGAATGCTTTGTATATCCAGTCCCTACCAATTCATACTCCAATGTCTAAATTAAAAATCGTCATATATTCAGTCCATTTCAATTCAGATTCTATCACATTGATATTTATGTTATGGAGGTCTTCATTTCGGCCACTTAATTAACCTTATCACTTCATTTCTGTCTTCACTTTTTCTCCTTATTTTCTTTTAATGAGAGAAAGGGATCACACCCTTGATGAAAAATAAATATTTTAATCCAATTTTTTAAAAAGAATTCTCCCTTCTTGATTCCTCTTAATCATTACTTGATGTCATCATTTTGGTTGCTCTTTGGTGTATCTAAATTATTAATTTGATTAGTGCTAATATATAATTGTAGTTGGTTTTTAATAGAGATTAGTTACAATCTTTTCATTTTCCTTCACTTTAAGTCTTCTTTCAAAAATACTATAAAAACCTAAGAAGAGAGGTCACCACTTATGTTTTTCATTTTTCACATCACTTTTATTAGGTATTTACATCACTTATGTAATTTTTTTTGTTTTTAAATCACTAATATTCAGGCTTGAAGAAAGTCATAGTAGTAGTTGGAGTTCCCATTTTTTGGTGTAAATCTTCTTTTATTCATAAGCTTTTTATTGACTGTTGATTAATTATTGAGTTTGTTGTAGGTTTCAAATTGTAGTCAAGGGAGGAAAAATGAAGTTTACATGGATAGAGAAAAAATTGGAAAGGCAGAGCAACGAATTTGAGCTTCATGTTCTAGACAACTCTAATGTAGTCCGTAAGCGAATAGAAAAATTTGAATTAGTTAGTGAGTCTCGCAATTGAGGAACAATTTTTTTGTCAAGCTATAGACATGTATGAATTTTGTTTAATTATTGTTCTTTAAAAATGTTTAATTTTAATAGCTTCAATGAAATTGGATTATGTGCAATATCTTAAAGTTTTTTTTAATATGTTCATTGAACATGAAACAAACGCATGCTCAATATTGATAGAGTATAACAGAGGTTACCAAAAAAGTATATCCATATTTAGTATTTAATATAAATATAACTATTCATATTCCATCAGTAAACTATTTAAATTTATAGTCTTAAACTTTACTTTAATATTTAATATAAATATAACTTTATTTAAAATAAATATAACTTTAAATAAAAGATTTAAATTAGTATCGTGAACCTTGATTAAATTAGTATGGGATCACATTCTTTATGAAAAATAATTATTTTGATCCAATTATTTTAAAAAAGTTCTCCCTTCTTTTTTTTTCTCCCTTCTTGATTAATTCATTACTGGTTTTTTATGGGTATGGGAGTAATCACCTTCATTACTTGATGTTATAGTTTTGGTTGCCTTTTGGTGTATCTAAATTATTAATTTGATTAGTGCTAATAATTATAGTTGTTTTTAATAGAGATTAGTTACAATCTTTTCGTTTTCATTCACTTTAATTCTTCTTTCAGAAATACTATAAATATCTAAGAAGAGGGGTCACCACATATTTTTTCCATTTTTTACATCACTTTTACGTGGTTGTACAACAATTTTGTGATTTTTTTTTGTTTTTACATCACTAATATTCATGCTTGAAGAAACTCATTGTAGTAGTTCCCATTTTTTTGTGTGTAAATATTCTTTTATTCATAAGTTTTTTATTGACTGTTGATTAATTATTGAGTTTGTTATAGGTTTCAAATTGTCAATGGAGGAAAAATGGAGTTTACATGGATAGAGAAGAAATTGAAAAGGCAGAGCAAAGAATTTGAACTTCATGTTCTAGACAATTCTAATGTAGTTCAAAATAGAAAAATTTGGATTAGTTAGTGAGTCCTGCAATTGAGGAACAATTTTTTGGTCAAGCTATAGACATGTATAGATTTTAATATTGTTTTTTAAAAAATGTTTAATTTTAATAGTTTCAATTAAATTGGATTATGTGCTATATCTTAATGTTTTTTTAATATGTTCATTGAACATCCACAAACGCATGCTCAAGATTGACAGAGTATAACAAAGCTTACCACAAAAAAAGTAGATTTCTATCAAAGTGTATTATTTTTAAGTTTTTGAATCCTAAATAAAATTAAATAAATAATTGAAATAGCAAAATATGCAATAATTACAAAAATTGAATTAAATATATTATGAATTAATTAACACTCTACATCTTCAACCCATATTGTAGTAATTCATGAGTTTATTGGAAATTAAAGGAATAAATTATAAAAAAATAATCATCTAAATTAAATTATTTTATTAAACAAATCCGTGCAACGCACGGGCTTAACACTAGTATCTATCTAAAAGAAGCTTTTTTCCAAGCTTTAGGATGCTCCACATCATCTTTATTTATTTTTCAATTAAATTTTTAACTATATTATATCTATCTATATAATATAGTAAATGAGACTTGATTTCTAAAACACTATACTTTTGTTAGACTTGACTTATTAATTTAATGCTTTAACCCACCACTATGGTGTACTTAAATACTCACTTTAATTTGTAAAAACAATTTTGATTTCATATTAAGTTTTTAACTTTCCCCTTATTTAAAACATTAACCACTATAGTCTAAAATCCAAAAAATGTTTGATATCCTCTAATATCATATTTTCTGTTGATAGATTACTAAAAAGTAGCCTTCACTTTTTTCTAAGTAATAATTCCTTATAATTATTTACCAAAATTAATAAATAAATAAAATCATTACCAATCAATCACAATTTTATATACACATTATGCTAATATTATATGATTCCAACGACACTTTTAACAAATGAAAAAAAAACGTAAGAAGGTGTAATATATAAAATCCAATAACCATGCTAAGAAAACAAAACGTATTATATGCAAACAGATAGTAATCAAAAAACATTTCAATAGCCATTATTTTCAAAGATTTCAACGTAAAGGTATTTGAAAAGTAATTCTGATCATGTATAAATAGTAATTAAAAAGCATTTCAATAGCCAATCGTAGTAATATAGTCTTTTACGTTTCTTCTTTTTACTATATTTAAAATATTTAAAATATTATATAAACCTTTATGTTTAAAAACTCTAAGTCTATATTTAAAATCTCATCTCATCAACTACATACATATACATAACTGAAGAAAATATAATGATTAATATTATTATATACTTACTATCATTAATGATAAGACTCTAAAAGTCATATTCCTACTCACTATATAAACTCTACCCACACACCCTACCTACTCACTCACATTTTCAACTCTATAATTTTTCTCCTCTATGATAAATTATGGGTATGTACTCAAGATGGCGGTGTCGATTTCGAGAAGCTACAAAAAATCTTTGTAGAGATAAAAAGGTAATTTTATGCACAATAGTTCTTTTAAGGTCACACTTTCTATTTCATTTAGCTTTTTCCACAATATGAGACTCATTGATTCTCTTGATTTGTTGTTGATCTTACTTATTTCTAAGTTTTAATAGGAGGATTTAGATAAAATTTAAACACTAAAGATGTAGCAATTTGTGGAGTTGTAAATTTGCAATGAAAAACTAATGAGGTTGGATGCTTTTATTAATTGTTCAAGGAAATTTTTTGAATTATTTTATTTTGATTTTTTATCTTCTACTAATGTATCCATTTTCTGGTTTGTCTATATAGGTGTCATTATTGCATCTCATATATTAGTCAACCATCAAGTTCCCCTGTACTGGAGACACATAAAAGAGATAGCTGATATGGGGTTGAAAAATTTGATCAAATAGTATAGTTTATTTTATGAACTTATGATGTAGTTTAAAAGTAACTATATCTTTCAATTTTATGTATTTTTTTATAGGAAGCCATCAAAATGTGCTTCTATCTTTCACAACGAACTTTTATCTTTCAATTCAACGTAGTAAAAAGTGATTACATATGTATTATATAGTTTTTAGATAAGTTATTGACTTTACTATTTATTTAGAGTTTTTTTTAATATACAGTTTCATCGTTTGAATATCATTTCTATTCACTTTCTTTAAATTTTTACTATCCTATTAAATAATAAAATGTTAATCATTTTTGCCTACTCATTTATTTCAGTCAAATAAATGAAATGCTACTATAATCACCACATTTATTGTATTATGCTATAATGTTATATATAGGCAAAAAAATGCATTTTGAAGCCAAGAATTATGGTGGTGTTTAAAACATTCTTATTAAATTTTCCTATTGACCAAATAACATTTTCATTATAGAATATAAATAAAATAAACTAAGATTAAGAGATCACTTGATAAATTAAGAATAATCAAAAAGAGAGTAATTTTTATAAAATAAAAATGTTTATACAGACCACGTACTGGTTGCATAAGGGAAGTGAATAGGCGAGCTGTGAGCATGTTCACCTTCTACATATCAAAGCTTACTTGGGATTATAGGACTATTAAAATGAAATATGTTTACTTTTAGTGATATGTGAAAGTAATATGTGGGTGAAATTTACAAATTACATTTATAAAAAATCAGTGAAGGATTTAAAAATATATACACATTATGAGTAATTGAAATATGTATAGAAAAACATATATATGTTTTGAGCAACATATAAAATGATTATATACAATAATTCTCCTAAACAATTTTCAAATCCAAATCAATATTGAAACTAAAATTTCAACTTTTAAACTCAAATTCCAATAACGCCTTACAATGTTCGATACGAAATACAACATTGCCTTATCATTATTAATATAACATGTTTCCCGATTAATATATGATATACAATGAAAAAAAAAATTAACAAACTATTAGACAACATTCAGCACATTACTTACATACAAACCTAAACAAAAAATAAAAATAAACAATATTATAATACCTTAGAAACAAAACATTTTAAACAAACCCGTGCAATGCACGGGCTTATCCCTAGTAAATACTCCTATTTGAACCACAATGTATGAACCTTAAATTTTTGGCAATCTGATACAATTATGTCCCAAATTTTGGCTATTTCGTTTCTTTGCTTTTCCCATCGGTTACGATTTATATTTATTAATAATTACTAATTATTAATACAAAACAACTTTTATAAGGACCGTTTTTTTTTTAAAAAATTCATAAATACCCATTTTGAGGTCATATATATACGTTGAGTTACCTCAACTCCATTTAAATCAAATCAAATATTAAGAAATTTCCATATTTACTTTCCATCTTTGATATAAATAACGGGTATTCTTTACAACGAGAGTGGCACCAAGCAACGCTTATGGTTGATGGAGACAGTGATCGTGTGATTGAAAGAAGGCACCGCTCTAGGTGATAGGTAGAGCATGTAAACCGGATTGCTCCACAAGGCAGGTGCGTGAAGATCAAAGCAACTAAGAAAGTTTATCTTTCGTTGTCGTAGCATCAACGCGCAAGTTTCTTTACTTTCTTTTGCTTTTTTCCCTTTATCGCCTTCCATGCAACTTCCATGTTAGTAACTTCCTTTGACTGCTACATAAGTTTTAACCGATCAACAATTTTTTCCCCTTTATTAGATAATATAATAGATAATCTTTATCAAATCAACAATTAGATATATGCATGGAGATAAGGTTAAGCCAATACGGAATCATGTAATATTTTCCAACAAGGCTGCTTTTGAGAAGGTTCTACTGCATTGATGTCGAATATGGTTGTGCTTCATTAGACAGTTCTAAGTTTTATGGTGGATCTATTCTTAATTTTTTCGGTTACTCAAACATTTGGAAGAGGGTTTACAATGACTTCTTTTTGATGTTAATTGGTTTCATTACTGAATGTTTAATCCTCTCCCTATGTGCTTTAAATATATGGTTTGTTTTTAGTACACAAAGCCTAAGTCTAGGAACTGAGCATGTATGTTGGAGACTAAATGAATTCATTCTCATTTTCCAGTTCTATGCTAACAAGTGTATTTTGCAAGATGACCACCCGCTTATGAAAACTAATAAAAGTTTTTCGTGAGCTTCCCATAATTTTTATAGTAAATTTTCTCTTTTTATTATTTTCATAAATATAAAAGTTATATTGTTAGTCAAATCACATATTGACCATTAGGCCGGCTCAGTGGCGAAGCCAGGATTTTTCTAGAGCCTGGGCAAGAAAATTTCCCGCCAATTGACATATGACATAATATATAAATAATCATAAAGTGTGCTAAATAGGAGAGATGAAATATAACCTGTCAATAGAGTGCTAAATAAAATTAGGAGGTAAATGCCCTTTCCGAGACTTCTTTCGGGTGAATGTTCGCATAATATCAACATCTTGAAGTGACTTGAATATCTCCCGCTCTGTGTAACATATCATCAAGTCATTGAACCACTCATCGTTGATCTTGTTGCGTAATTTAGACTTGATAAACTTCATTGCTGAAAAAGCTCTTTCAACGGATGTTGTCGACACCGGCAACAGCAAAGCCAACTCAATGAGTTTGTAGACCAATGGAAATACCAAATGTGTTTCTGAGTTTGAACCATCTTCATAGCCAAACTTTCAAGACATGAGAAGCAATTCAGAACATTGTTACTTCATTCACTAAACCGGTGATCCATCTCCACACACAGTGGCGGAACTTGAATGAATTATTAGGGGGAGCCAAAAGTAATCAAATAATATAATAGAAATATTAAATTTACAAACAAATTAGTTTTCTGAAAATCATATTTTAATTGGACAATAAATACTCAATTTTTTGACAAAATATAGTGCCTTGGTTAATAAATTAAAAAATTTGTGTTTTTCAAAAAGGTAACTTTGATTTTTTTAATCATAAATACGATTGAATTTATTTTATACTATGAAAATATATATTGTCACAAAAAATAAATGCAAAACAATTAACAAATATTGTAAAAAACATTTTGATTACAACACACATACATCCCACCTCACCGCTACTATATCTTGAAAAATAATAAAATGAAGCATTGCAAAATTTAAGAAAGTGAGGTTCGAACTCATGACCCGAATACAACACAAATACAAAACAATGAACATCTTTCACTATATTTGAACCATTTGTTGTGTAACATCTTGCAAACGAGATATATATTATATATCCTTAATAGAGAAAATCGGCTATTAGGTTGGGGCTTTACAAACAAAGTAGAAATTGAGCCGGCGCGTGCGTCGCTGCTATTGGCTCCTAAAATCGCCCCTGGGCCGGCTTCTTAACTTTTCTAGCAAAATTGTTGAGATCAATGCTAATGAAAGCGGTAAAGATCTCTGGAATTTTGGTATATTTATTCCATGTTGTTTTCCAATGACAAATTTCTTGGTTAGTGTTATCATTGTTAGTTTACGAATCATTCCAAACTACTCTGGTCAAAATTGAAGATAATTTTGTGATGCAGGTTGCAGAAACATTGATTACACTCCTTCAATTTTAATTCCACAAAAGACTAAGGATGAAAATTATGACAGCGTGTATCTACTACTTAATCGTAGAGAAATGAGAAGAAACATAATTTGATGGTTGTTACGATAGGTTTCTCTAGATAATTGCGAATCAAAAATTGAGGCCGTGCTTAAGTTGGCTTTCGATAGAATGTGAAATGACATGTCATGCACTATAATTTATATTTTAATTATCCAAGTCTAATCAGTTTTACTATCGGTATGTATCAATGATTTTAATAACATGCTATTCGCACATGAAAATAGTCATTTTTTGTCATGAATTTATTATTTGATTTATATTTTTTTTTCGAACTTTTTGGTATAAATATAGCATATCAATGGTTTATTATTTTTTTCCATCTTATTTGATTTGTGTTGGAAAGATACGAGAAATAGATTTATTTGAACAAAAATGGGTTTACACATAAACATAGCATACAAAGTAGGTTAGCAATATGGTAAAATCAAATAGGTTTTTGATGTCTCAAAAGAGTAGCTCACATGCTTGAGTGAAAGTGACATTGTTGGTGAAAATTGGTTTTTGATGGGGTGTAATATTTATTATGATACTATTGACCATTAAATTTTACTTAAAAGTTTAAAAACCACATTTGATAAACTAAAAATAAAATTAACCATAGGAAGATAAATTTTACATCCTTCACATATGTATCGTGCAGATTTAGATAATCCATTTACAAATTTTTATTACACTTTAATCTATCTATAATAATAATAATAATAATAATAATAATAATAATAATAATCTATTAATAATACATTTATATAGGTACCTCAAAGCCAAAAATCTTAGGTGTCATTCTCTCAGACTGTCCACATTGGCAAGTAAATTTTTTGGCCTTAGGTGTCAATTATAATCCAAGTCAAGCTCCAATCCAAGTCAATTAGCCTTGCCATGTCATCAATCCGTGTCAAATTATTTAATCCCCTGCGTGCAAATGCATTGTACAACTGCATATTCTAACTATTGTGAAAGAAAAAAAAACTGCATATTATAGCTAATTATTGCTAATAATATTTTCCACTGAAACCGAAACCATACAAGAATGCATTAAACGATTTTAAATGTACTCATTGAAGATGATTGGCTGTTTTTGAACTAATGAAATTTGTAAGAAATTCCATCTTGCTGACATAGTAATTTAAACGTATGTTGACCACCCCAAAAAGAAGTAAATCAAAATCACTACTACTGATATAGCTTGACCTGTCAAACAAAAACGTAAATAGCTTTATTAATATCTAAATCTCAACATGATTCAATCATTGACTATTTACACAAAATAATTCTCCAAATAATCACATATCCGTAACTGTCAAACAAAAACGCCCCAATACTAATACTAATAGATTCATACATCTATCTATTACTCTATTAATCTTTTGTCAAAAAAAATCTACTAGACTCTATTAATCTATCTATTAATAATAATAAAAAAGTGTTACTCAAAGTCCAAAATCTTAAGTATCTCACTCTGAGCATTTCATGAGAAATGATTTTAAGTACCCTAACCATTTAAATTCAAATTCAAAAATATCTAATTTAAACTCCATTTAATGATACAAATGAATAGTGACTCTATCTTGACCCAATTCTAGAATTTGAGAAAATATCTCTACAATTAATAATTCAAATTGAAGAATAATTTTTTTGGTTGATATTCAAATTGAAGAATTTGATATATCAATAAATTGGATTCAAAATTTATACAGCTTTTACAAATCCATCGACTCCCTTCTCATACACACATAGTAAGTGAAAATTAAACTTTAAAATATGTAAATAGACTCTTGCTATTCAACTCTTCATTCTTCCTGATTGGCTTATTCTCATCCTCTCTTCTCAATCTTCCCTCTCACTTTGTTGTTTTTTTCCTTTACTCATTTTTTGTTCTCTGATTCAATTTTCTTTTCAGATGTGAATGGCTATTTTCTTATCACAAGAGATTCGCAGATGGAAGCGAAGAAGAGGAAGGGGAAGAAGACAATTTGTGTACTGGGGATTATAAATCAGAACTGAATCATGTTGGATGGTGAATGGGCCATTGTGGTACGCTAATTTATCTCATCTATCCATGTTTAGCGATTTCGACAATACCTCACTTGCATCATCACTCATATGTATCATCATCACTTACCCATATATTTGCTTTTAAGATTAACGTTGCTTCCTATTTGTTTGTTTGCTTTTGTGTCGGCACTTGGACCAAGGTTATTTCCAACTCTATGCACAATATTTGAATCATTTCGTTATGGAGGTATGATTTTAGACACGTTATTTTTCACGCATCTTTCTTTTAATTTTTGGTCTATGAATGTAGTGAAAAAAAATCATAAAGCAGGTTCAATGATAGTAAGTAGTTCTAGATCATTGGTTTTTCTAATTTTCAAAATTGATTGATAAATACAAAAAAATGGCATGCAAGTACAAAGTGAAATAACTTAGCAAGATTTACATATCATATTCTGCACAATGACAATATGAACCCACTCAAAAGCAATAAAATTGGAGTAAAATAGACAAAACCAAAATACTTTGCTTTGTTGTTGCTATAATATTTACATTGTTTTTAAAGAGTTTTTTTTCCCACGATACATTTTTTATTTTTACATGGTGGATCTGTTTCGTTTATGCCATATGAGTTACTTGAGATTGGAAAAATATTTCAATAGTGGGTCTTAAAGGTGTTTAATTTTTCTTCGAATTGTTGATATATTATGCTACTTTGATATGTTTTTTTTGGTACGTTTTTTCTATCTATTCAATCAAATCTTACACAACTTTTCCAATTTTCGATCAGTTTTCTTGGTACAATGTATTCAAAAGGTAGGTGCATGGTATGCAATTTCATTCACCTATATCTAAAATGTATTCACTTTATTCAAAACTGTCTATTAGTTGAATCAGTTTAGCTTCAGAGGTCAAATATATTTCTTTCTCCTTCTCTTTTAAAGCAAGGATATTGCTACAATGTTTCAAAACTTATATAGATAAAATATAGATGTACTGAAATTGATTTATTTATGATTTATGATAGGAATATTGAAGCTCAACTTTTTAGTTATTTTGTCCACACTAAGCAATATTAAATTTAGGTACATCTTTCTAATCCTCCTTTTATGATTTTTTAAATGCTTTCTTTTAATCCTAACAATCCTAAATTTATTTATTTATGCTAAATTTATACAAATTAGCCCTAAATCACAATACAAAACGAGCAAATATCACATTCTCTTGCTCTTTTGGTTGTTGTTTTTCCATTTACTCCTTCCTAATTTCCTATTATGTATTAGTCGTGTCACTAAGCTGATACGGTTAGTCACCGATTTTTAATATTCCAAAAAATATCCATACAAAAACCTTAAACTCTAATTCACAAAATCAGGTCTATATAAGGGACTACATTTAATTAGTCTTAGGTATCCATCATTTACCCTAATTGTTTGGAGTTCAAAGCAAATAATTTTCTTACATTTTCAGCTATCATGGTTATGTTTGTTACAAAATAGCTATTATGGTTATGAATCACACTATGCTCAAAAATGTTGTTCATGGGGGGACCAGATTTTCAATATATACGGTCGTTAGAATAATTCGTATGTGGCGTTTGGCTGACTTGACTAAAGGGACAACTCCTTTCTCAAAGGAGATCGTCCTACGGCTCATGAACTGCAGAATGTAACAAATATACTTACTCTGGTTCACTTTCATTCACGAAAAGATGTATTGTTTCTGTCACTCATGTAATTTGGTCCCAGTATACACGCACACATTCCATTATTTAGTTTATTTATTATTTTATGTTATTTTAAATTAATTTCTTTTTAATAAAGTTCAAATTGAATTATATTCCCGTGCATCGCACGGGTTGCATACTAGTTTGTTTTCAAATATTTGAGGTGTTACTTTTATCAAGTAGTTAAATAGGTTCATACGATTAAGTTGTATAAATCTAGGTTTTTTCTTCCATACCCCTTTTAATTTGGAAGGGTATGATACATTCATTACTTGTCCTATTTTAATTGGTCCATGTGTCAAGTTGTTCCATATCATCTCTAAAATATACTTTTTTTAAAATATACCCAAATTATAGAGTAATTACGTTACAACCCTAACTAAACTTATATGTTTCAAAATCCTTCCTTTTCTCACGCAGAAGAACAAATCTCAAGCAAAACAAACCTCACGAAGAACAAATCTTCATCTCTTCAGAACAAATCTCACGCATAACAAACCATCATCTCTGCAGAACAAACCACCATCCTCTCCACCATCTCACGCTCTCTTTTGAAAAAGCCATCGTCTCTTTGATTTTCGTCGCCCCACCGTCAACACGCCGCCGCCGCGCCACGCCGTCAACACTCCGCCGCCGCGCCACGCCGTATACGCCTCTTACTTTCGTTCGCTTGCCGTCACACCGTTCTGGTCGCCTTCTGCTAGGTTTCGCTATTCTACTTGGTAAGATTTTGTCTTCCTCTTCTATTTTGTTCTGTGCTTGAACTGGTGTAAGGAGATTTCGTCTTCCTCTTCTATTTCGTTCTGTTCGTTACATATTGAATGATTTCTAATTGTCATGATTCATGGATATGGGTATGCAATCATTTAAACATGCTCTTGAACATTTGAGTGAAGCTCCAATTTAATATCTGAAACTTGGAAGTAGTTGTTGTGTATTTAGTCCTTCAATTTTACTTTGTTTTGCTTTATTTCAACATTTGAATAGTCAAGTCTTTCGTTCAAGTCTATGAAAGATACCTGTTTTTGTATCAAATTTACGGATATTGGTTTAAAATGAAAAGTTTTCTTAAATGATTTATGTACTCTTAGTACTTTTACTAGTGTCCCAGAAATTGATGTCATTAGTAACCAGCTGGTAGCATAATGAGTTAATTTTGCCAAATTAGTGAAAAAAAATCTTTGGAAATTGAGAGTTTTTGAGTTATAAGTTATAACTTAATAAGACATATTCTATGGAAGCATAACAAGTTGATTGGACAATAACATAATGTAAAGTCTTTCAATTTCATGGATGAATGCATAAGACTTGGGAACAACTGTGAAATTGTGAACACACTATGAAGCTGTGACTTAGAACAAATCAGGCAAGAGTAGGTGAGTAAGATTACTTTTGAAAACAGAACTTGACCCTCTTTGTATAAACAGCTTAGTTTAATTTTGTAAGGCATAGCAAAACGGATTGTTAGACTAAGTTTGTAAGCCATAGTTGAATTGACATTCATGAGTGCATATTGTAAGATTTAAGAGTGTATTTTTAATTACGTATGCATGTGATGTTGAGAGGCTATGATGAAGTTTTGAATTAAACAAGTCATATTGTAAGGCATAGTTGAACAAGTTTTGAGAGGCTATGAAGAAGTCGACGAGGTTAATTTGTTGAAGAATTTTAAAAATAGAAGAATTTAACTAACTTGGTTAAAAATTAAGAATTCAAAATCGCACATTATTCAAATTAGGATGATTATAAGTTCAATCAAATCAAGCCTTTAGAAAATTGGAAGGCTTAATTATGGTAATTGGAAAGTGGCTTTGTATGTAGATATTTTCTTCTACTCATATCGACCTTGTTACAATAATTAAGCCTTCAGACATCACAAATTCGAGATCCAACGGTCCAGATCAACCTTGTTACTATAATTAAGCCTTTAGACATCACAAATTCGAGATCCAACGGTCAAGATCGACCTTGTTACGATAATTAAGCCCTCAGACATCACAAATTCGAGATCCAACGGTCCATATCGACCTTGTTACTATAATTAAGCCTTCAGACATCACAAATTGTGAGATCCAACGGTCCATACCGACCTTGTTACAATAATTAAGCCTTCAGACACCACAAATTCGCGATCCAACGGTCCAGATCGACCTTGTAACACCCCTTTTCTACCCCTTAATTTCCAACGTCATTATCAGAGTATTCTACTGTTTTCAAAATATTATTTAAGTAGTAGAAAGAAATGTTACGTCTTCATTAAATTAAACTCATCGTATGCACCATTAAGTTTGTGCAACAACACATACATCATAAAGTTAAAACTTCAAAAATCATCTCATCACAGCGGAAATGAATGTTGACTCACTAGTCCACTCAAACACGTCTCATAATCCTCAAATAAATCTCATACAAGAAGTAATTTAACATCAATCCCAAAATACGCCCCCTAGGTGCTACACGGACGAGAGAGCGACTCAATAGACAAACCCATAGCTAACACGGAAGGCAAAGAAGACCTTCACTCGCGATGACACTGCAGCGTTGCCAAAAGAGCAACATTTCAAGCGAGAAGGGTGAGAATTTCAATAAAACATAATTAAGCACATAACAGAGTAATGTGAACAAACAATCCAACAACATCATCATCCTCACCACATCATCGTCCATCGCACACCAACTCAAAACACAATTTTCCAACAAGTCATGATCATGAAAATGCATGGAAATGCAACCCACACAAGGGCATATGCATGATGGTACCATATTCATCACAATTAAGAGGCGAAGCCTATTCTTCTTTGGAGGCCAAGCCTATTCTTCACAATTATGCACATGCCATGAGATTCTATTTACACATGTGCATTTCATCCAAATACTCACCATCATCATCATAAAACACTCATAGAGTGTATTATTCGTATAATTCATCACAATCACATAACAAAGATTATTAAAACTATACTCATAGAGTATATTCTTCACAATTCATCATAACTCGTGTTACCTCATCATTATAGTCATACTCTTAGAGTATATTCGTCACAAATCATCGTAAATCATATTACATCATCATAGTCATACTCATAGAGTATATTCGTCACAAGTCATCATAATTCATATTACATCATCATAATCACTCATAGAGTGAACTCGTCATATTCGTCAAAATCATATAGCAACATCATCACAGTCATACTTTTTCTCATCATCATTGAGCATATATATATATATATATATATATATATATATATGTATATTTTTCAGTTGTCTTTTAGCTTAATGTGTTATCAAATAGTGAACTGATTGACTATGGGATTACTCAGGTAACTGATACTACTTGCAACAGGCATTGGCCACCTTTGCAAGACTCTCAGTGATGCCCTTGTAAATACACCAGTGAAAGAAATTCTGACCTTAGTGGTAAACCACAACCTAGCCATAGTCAATTAGCACACTAGTAGTATAACCTTTAACCGAGACTCATTTATATAAACATAGCATCACAAAATTTTTGTTAAGAATCATCATGTTTCAATTCGGGAAAACACCTCATTCTTAAGTTTAGACACCCACATTGGAAAAAGGGGAACATCACATTTTTAATTTGTATAAACGGTAACACAAAACAGTTTATTTTGCCTTAAAAATAGAATATTCAGTTAGGCCTCTGAATAAGCTTTCCAACGCATCTTAGAACACCTCGATCGGGTTCCCGGTTCGCAAAATATCAATTTTTCAAAAACGTTACAGCACTTCACTTTTATGCACACAGCAGCATTTCATTCGTATAACAGCTACCACAAAACAGTTTATTTTACCTTAAAAATAGAATATTCAGTTAGGCCTCTGAATAAGATTTCCAACGCATTTTAGAACACCTCAATCGGGTTTCCGGTTCAAAAGATATTCAATTTACAAAAACGTAAGGAAAACAGTGAGAAAACAGTGAAAAATAGTGACCGCGCTCCGAGCGCGAGTCGAGCGCGATCGGGCGCGATTGGAGGAGAACGCACACTAGCGTGTGCATCTCACTGCGCTTGGGGCGTGGATCGAGCGCGATCGAGCGCAACAACAGCGAAAAGCAGAAAAATTCAGATTTAACAACACCAAAACACGTTTTTATCACCAAATCACTCATCAAAACATCACTAACAATTCACCCAAAGACAATCAACAATTCCTCAACATAAAACATCAAATTTAATCAAACCAATCTCACATTTGCATTCCAACGAAGCATCAAATTCTTCCAAGTCATCATCAAAAGTTCCTCAAGAAAATTATCAAAAATTCATCATAGAACTCATCGAATTTCACCCAACAAATCATCAAGACTCATCAAACGAAACATCAACAATTTAACTCAATTACACCACAACAAATCATCAAGACTCGTCAAACGAAACATCAACAATTTAACTCAATTACACCACAACACCCGGAAACCCCACAAAACCCTATGTCATATACCCAATTATGTTAACCGAAACGCTCACCCTTACCTCGAATTTGTATTGTTCCGGAAACAACGATGAAGAAGTCACGTACGAAACCACGGCAACACAACGAACAAAGCTTCTCCTTCTTCCTTTCTTCTTCTCAGCGCCGCTGCTCTCTCTCTCTCTCTCTCTCATTCGTTCCTTTCCTTTTCTTTTCCTCTTTTCTCATCAAATGAGACACATCCTTCCTAACCCTAGCGCCTAAGGAGCCTAAGTCTTGGGCTTGGGCTCTTGGGCCATTCCTCACCACCCCGGAGTTACCAATATCACCCCCTTCAATTAAATTACATCCACCACTCCTTATTATATAAACACTCCCCTTCAAATACATTCACCACCTAATTATTGGTCAACACCACTCCCTAGATCTAACTAGATACCATATTATTATTTCTAATATTTCTCCGCAAGCTAATTCCCTCTAATCAGTTAAATAATTAACCGATTATTTTTGGGGCGTTACAGACCTTGTTACTATAATTAAGCCTTCAGACATCACAAATTCGAGATCCAACAGTCAAGATCGACCTTGTTACAATAATTAAGCCTTCAGACATCACAAATTCGAGATCCAACGGTCCAGATCGACCTTGTTACTATAATTAAGTCTTCAGACATCACAAATTCGAGATCCAACAGTCAAGATCGACCTTGTTACAATAATTAAGCCTTCAGACATCACAAATTCGAGATCCAACGGTCCATATCGACCTTGTTACTATAATTAAGTTACAATAATTAAACCTTCAGACACCACAAATTCGAGATCCAACGGTCCAGCTCGACCTTGTTACTATAATTAAGCCTTCAGACACCACAAATTCGAGATCCAACAGTCCATATCGACCTTGTTACAATAATTAAGCCTTCAGACATCACAAATTCGAGATCCAACGGTCCAGATCGACCTTGTTACTATAATTAAGCCTTCAGACACCACAAATTCGAGATCCAACGGTCCAGATCGACCTTGTTACAATAATTAAGCCTTCAGACATCACAAATTCGAGATCCAACGGTTCATATCGACCTTGTTACTATAATTAAGCCTTCAGACATCACCAATTGTGAGATCCAACGGTCCATATCGACCTTGTTACAATAATTAAGCCTTCATACACCACAAATTCGAGATCCAACGGTCCAGATCGACCTTGTTACTATAATTAAGCCTTCAGACACCACAAATTGGTTCACGCATACCAGTTCATGGTAATTCTTCCAACCAATTCCCCAAAATTTGCGTGGAATTGTCCAGAACCACCAACCGAACCAATTCCACTTTCCCCCTTATCTAGTTGTTTCAATGCTTTGTTGAGACTCTTGGGAAGATGGAGAGAGCAACGGGTAAATAAAGATGAGGGGCTCTGCTGGGACCCATGGGAACTGAAAAAAGTTGGCATACAATACTTTAAGACAATAATTCAATTAAATATTTGTTATTTACCTCAACAAAGATACATGATATATAATTATTATCTAATAATGTTATATGTCATATGTCGATGTAGTTAATTTATCTGCAGATGTTTAAAACAAAAAAGACATCAGATCTCACATCTGAAGAATGTGGCGTTGCATCGTATATATTCAGCTCGCCAACTAATATCAACTTTGATGAGTTAGTCACACACTTCCAATTGTACTTTATATTACTTATATTTTGACCAAATGTATGAATACTATATTAATTGAAGTTGTACGTTTTTTATATTCTTCGTTGTAGGAATGAGCTTTTGATTGAACCAAAAATAAGTCACTGTTGTGGAACAAGAAAGTTGTTTCAATGCTTAATGCCGAAAGAAATGCTTGATGAAGAGGTAAATATTTGTAATTGGTACAGTGTATAGTTAAATTTGTCTTCTGATTATATTAATCTTGCTAGTGTCTTTTAATTGTTTCAGATAATTAGTCTAGCCGCAAGCATGTTAACGTTTCATGAAAAGAAGGACATTTCCAATGCAAAACATTGGTTTTTGCCCACCGCTTTCTCGGTATATAATTCACACAGTTTTGCTATTTCACATTATTAATTTTTTTTAACATATTTTTTATCATATATAACTATTAGACATTACAAATTTATACTATCTTGTAGCAATTTGCGTTGTCAAAGAGTTATGAAGCTGTTACCGTGCAATCATTTTATCAAAAAAACTTTATGGGCAAAGTGGATCACCTTTCCAAGGTAATGAACCATGTAATTATTGTTAGATATTTCCATTAAAATTTAATGTTATGTAAGCTTGATTTTATAGTTTGCTTACTTTTATATATGCACACAGATATTTGTACCAATGCATGATTCTGACTCCATGCATTGGTTCCTGCTTGTGATTGACCTTGTCAATAACAAGTTAATTATCTTGACTCTCTTCCATCTAATTCGGCAAATGCCAGAAGGAAGTTGTGTATCCGAAAATTGGTAAGATAATACACTTGCATTTCTCTTTATTTATAATCTTATTTAATTCTTGCAGACTTTTTAATATCATATAACTAACAAGGTTTTTTGCTGGTTTTGGTTTTAGGCTGTGTTCATGGAAGAGTTGCTCTTAGATGCATCTTTTTATGATAATGTACAACACCTAAGCCAAATTGTATCTAATTTTGAACTTGACAGCCGGAACAATTTGGGAAAGCAGGCAAACAACTCGTATGTTATTCTAGTTTTATTTATATATATATATATATATATATATATATATATATATATATATATATATATATATATATATATATATTTCATTAGTGTATTGTCTAATATTGTAACTAAATTTCAGGAATGATTGCGAAATATGGGTGATAACATGGATGAAGGAACTAAGAAAAAATAAGCCTAAGATTAATGTAAGACACACTTCATGGTTATCTTAAATTCTTTCTTTCAAATTATATTATAAACACTAACAACTATTGGATTTTATTATATAGGTTAATGATGGTACAAGACTAAGGATTGCATTGGATTTGATAATGGATTCTTACAATGAAAAAAATCAAGTGATTTTGGAGCGAAGCCGTTGCAAGAAATGAATGGGGTGGAACAAGGCATAAGAAAGATGCATGATTTTTTTCAAAATTATTATATTGACTTCGTATTTTACTATTTTTTGTTCTGGTTTATGGTTTATGGCATTAAATTGGATTACAACCTTTCTTGAATGCAACATTCCTTTGAGTAATTCGGTTTCCGCGTGGTGCTTGAATTGTATTTTTTCGAGCCTGTTGCCAAGTTGATAAAGAGATTGTGGAATTCAATTGGAAATATTCTTCTTTCTGGTTTTGGGAATTCAATTGCTTTATTTTCACATGACTGCCATTTAAATTTATCAAACTATCTTTTGTGCAAGAGTATCATTGCTTCCACTATTTCAGTTCTGTTTATGAACACAATTTGGTCTGTGCAAGAGTTCTTGCAAAGCTTAAAATTACAATGAGATTCGATTAACCAGCAAGCGTCCACTAAACCAAGAACTCAATACACTGAAACCAGCAAGCGTCCACTATTTCAGTTCTGTTTATATCCTTATGTATTAAATGGCTTAAGGTCATCTTTCATATCTTTCTTGCAGATTGTGAGTTTCTTATCTTTCATATCTCACCATATGAATTTCCAATCATCACATTCAACAAATTCAGCATTGTAGCTTAATCAGAAGCTTATCCCTCACCATGCTAAATCTTTTGAAGAACTTGACTCAAATACCAACTCTGAGAGATCTGAAGCTTGAATACCTGCATCGGATACACCAGGATATATTCTAGAAGCAAAGCGTCGAAAATTAATCATAGGAAATCACATTCATAACATGTGCATAGAATATTCAGTCAACAAGAGAGTACACTAAGATATCAATATGATTACCGTAGCAAGCCAATTCAATAACAATATCTAGTCTTAAGCATAATCATAAACCAGAATACAGAGTCTAATAAGTATAACAAACTAATTCCATAGCGGAGATTTGATTAGACTACTGTTTGCACCAATCCAAGCAAAGCAAAATTTTGCTCCAACCATTCATCTCTCGACTTTGCCAAAAGATCTATCAAAGCATCCTTATTCTCATCCCATTCTTCCATAATAATAGGCTTCAACTTGGACCAATTCTCCAATATACCCTCAATTGTGATCCCCTCTCGCAACCTTGCACAAGAATCATAACATCGGTCAAGTTCGATTCCATTACAGTTGCCGAAAGCGATTCAAGGAAACAACGATCATCGTAAACCATAAACCTAGTCCGATACATGGCTCGGAAGTCGCAATAGCGACTAATAACTAAGGAGAAAATTCAGAGCGATAGCCATTGTACCCACAGAAGATTTTTCGACGGAAGGTATTACGGTCTCTAGCAACAATCTCACAAGCAAAAGGTTTTCATATCCGGTTTCGACGATCGGTCGCACTGGCATAAACAACTATAGAAGTTCATCTTTACAATGAAATGGAATCCAAAGATACTTCCAATTGGCAATAATCAAATCAAACAAATATAATCTATTATCCTCAAGATGGAACATCTAAAATAGAATATTAAAAATAATATACAATAAAAACATGTAAAGAAAAACCATCCCTCTCATTCCCTTTCTATAGCATAAAAAAATTCAAACAGTTCTACCTTAAATTAACACTCAGGTATCAAAGTACACGGGAGATTCATGGCATCTTTGTCAACAGCAGACACTAGAACTAAATAGATCGATCTATCAGATTCAGCACTAAATAGCCATCACTATCGTAATTATCTATCAAATTCATTCACTGAATTCAAAGTAAACAAAAAAAAATAGAATTAGAAGAAGATGCATGCGAAAACAGACTCAGAGGTTACGAGCCTGGACGCATCCTCCACCACACGATCTCCTCGACGACCAGCATACTACGTCCAGAGTCCATCCCACGATGGAGAGAAGACAACGACGTCGTTTCACTCCACCCCTGTTATCAGTATACGGGAGATTCACGGTAGGGACCGAGAAAATCGAACCCGGAAGATGATTGTTTGCTGGTGTTTTTAGCAAACAATCACTAGTTTTCAATATTAAGACTGTGAGATCAAACTAGAAAATCTCTTTGACGATTGCCTTTAAGTTTTGTGTCTTTTAGCGTGCGTAAGAACAGAAAATAGTAGGAAGAGATAGTTTGAAAGCGAGAATGAAAGCAAGAAAGCAACAAACGTAAAAGCAAGTAAAAAGCGCATTAAAATGATAGAAAGAAGAAGGTGGTACACCAACACGTACAATGTGTCGATTCACTCTTGTTTCGCTTTGGCTTGGAAGTCGAGTTTCTCGGTGTTTTTGTAAAATGTGGTGACCCCGTTTTCCTATTACAAGGAGTATTTATACTCGGATACAATCGTGGGCAAGCACGATAACCACTTCCTAAAAACTAGGAAATAACCGCCCACTAATCTGCTTTGCTCCTTGCGCTTCGACCCGACTTGTTGTCGAAGGATTTGGCGAAGCATTGGACCCGATTCTGTCGAACAATTGGGCCCTCTCTCTGTCGAAGGTTTACGGCATTGCTTCGTAGCTTGAAGAACCAAGTCCGCCGAAGTTTACTTGCATTGTCGACACTTGTACAACTTTCTTTGTTGAATTTATGGTATATTGACTTGAACATTGACTGCGGCTCACGTAGAATACTATTAAATGTGCAATCAACACCATTTAAAGCTTAATTTAATGCCCTTGTTGGAATTTTGAGGTAAGCAGATTGCCCCCAAAAATGTTTTTCGACGGAATAAGGAATGGAGGAAGGAAAGGCATTTTTGAATCTTCAGGCAATGGTCATTTCTACCGCCTTTTGCATTTCAACAAAGTGGTCGAAAAGACAACCATCATTACTTTGCAGGCAAAGCGAACCGTCTTATTGGCACACGTTGCATAGTTGGTGGGCCATCACGTCTCTCAAACGTCGCGAACGTGTGAGTTATGGCTTAACGATGCCAATAAGCGTAGCTTCCCAACATATATAAGCGGCTACAACCCTTCATATTTCTTTACTCGGTTTGAACTCGTGGAATCTCTCTGTATTCTTCATTCTCTGCGTTTTGCAAAAATCCCCAAAATCACTAAAGTTTCAAACTTTCATTCCTTTCCTTCAATCCACGCTTGAATTTCGCGTCTCGCATTTGCTTTTTATCTCTCATGGCTTCTTCATCTCTTCTTTGAATGTTCCATTTAAAAACAGCGAAACCAACGGACCTAAAACCCCTTGATGGCCGTTGATGAGCGACATTCACGATAGTCGAAGCGGTTCAATGGCAAACCTGTGTATTGATTCCTCTACTAGGGTTTATACTCATGCATATCTAGGCCCTCTACACGATATCTTATTAGAAAATACCGAGGTTTCGAAATTTTCCCCGATCATGCCTGTCTTCAACCTGAATTTTCACTAAGACCCCTTTTCATTTAGAATTTACGAATAGTCCTTCCAGGTCTTTAGAGTGCGCTCCTAGGCTCGACCAATGATTTACATAGATTGGCTCGACAAGGTAGAGGCTAAAAAGGCCGACGTCCGGAAAAAACAAGGTATTTTTGATCTCATCCGGTTGTCTAGGCATGGGCCTAAGTATGAATGACACCTTGATATTGGTCGCTATGCGATTCGGGGACTGTGCCACTCATAGTCTTCACTTGAGATGTGGCATCCGACTCCCACTTTACTAGATGTTGCCGCCATCACAGTCCGAAACCCCAGGTGAGACTTTTGACCCGCTAATCCACGATTATGTATACCCATTCACTTTCAATAATGCCACTTTTGCTCCTTACATCACGAACACCATAACCGTGACAATGACACGATTGTGCGCTAAAGAACACGTAGCCTTCTTAACCCTTTGGTTATCCTTTTTGTTTTCTCGCACCGTTCACTCCAGTTTCTAAAACTTATATTCCCTTCGCGCCCAACTCCACGAGAAAGAAAACATTAATCTTGTTAAACCGTTGTTGGGTTCTCTCTATCGGGAGCTTGACAATGCTTTGTTCTAGAACCGAAAGAAGACGAACCCACCAACAAGTTCTTGCCTCTCGCCCATTGTGGCTATTGCAATTGTGGTCGCTAGCCACTTTTGAGTCTCGACTAGGTCTGTATATCCCTAAGTCTGTTCACCCAACCTTGAAGTCTAGGAGGACTGAAGGGATTCGACTAGCTCAGTTGAAACCCAAACAGATAAACATTCCTCCAGAAGAGTCTTTCGAAATTCACTTCGACATGTTCCTGAAGTGCACAAGTTTCGTAGACTCTATGGCTCCCTTCGTGCAAAGGCCTTTCGGTCCAACTTGGTTTCGGCAACCATTTCCCTCTTCTTCTGTCGAACAAGCTGAGGAGATTACCCAAATCTGGCAAGCCTACCTCTCTCCTGCTATTCTTTCTACCAGACTTACCCCTGGTAAAGCTAAAAATAGCTTCGGAGTTAAGAGATACTTCCCAAGTTATTCTGCCAGACAGTTTGGCCTTTGTCAGATTCGACCTGCGCCAGTGTGTTTTCATAGGCGAGAATTTTCGAATCCAGAAACAGCGGTAGCCTACAAACAGGCCTTCAAGAAATTCCACTATAGGGCCTTGAATTTCGAACCTCTCAGATTCAACCCTAGATTCTCATGCACCAAGAAATTTCATGAATGGTGGACTAGTTACTATACCACCGCTGGCTGCTTTGGGAGGCTAGTGACACCTTTGCGAGAAAATATTATGAAGAAATTGGTGGCGACCCTTCCTTGAACAACCTGTATTTACTTCGATACCCAAATCTTCATCGAGTCTTGAACATACAGAACTTAGTTTTATTTCTGTTTTCTTACCAATGTTTTCGACGTCAGTCAACTTTGCACCCAAGTGAAGACCAAAGTAGGCAAGGCTACCACAAAGAAAATCTCCTCCAAAGAACCAAGAAAAGCAAAGGACGCGAGATCTACTCCAAACATTGTCCTAAAGAAGGTATGTTGCCATTTATTTCGCTTCAAGTTATTTTTGATTACGACTTTCACTTATGTCGAAAAACCTTCTTTCAGAAAAACAACCTGTGCAAAATCCCCTCAATGGACCAAAGCTAAAAGGAAAATGGTTCTTCCTGAAGATGAGGTACCATACTCTTGCCTTGTTAATTCGTCGAAATTTTCCTTCCCTTTGTCATTCACTTTCTTGTCATAACCCAAATTCTTTTTTTTTTTTTTTTTTTTTTTTTTTTTTTGCGGGACATCGAAAGTGATGACAACATCCCCTCACTCGGAGGTCGAGGAAAAGAAACCTTCCTGAGATTCAAAGGGCAGCTCAAGGCATCATTATTGATGAGGCTCCTGAACCACCTTCTTCTCCTCCAATCAAGAGACTTAAGGTACAAGAGGTAAACTCCCTTTCGACATTAGTTTAGACTTATTCGGTCTCACCTTCCCGATCCTTAACTTAACTGATAAACCTTGCTGTGCGTAGGTGGGTGGGTCTGCGCCGTGAACAATCACGAAGTTCGATCTATAGTTGAATTTGCCGATCTAGAGTTGCGGTCTCCGTGCTCCCTTTTCCTTCATCTCTCGTGGTGTAATCGTGAAGAAATTTTCCAAGCGTTGGAAAACCCTGAAGTTCCTATTTTCGAGGAGTTTGCGCCAAGTGCTGGAAATGTCGAACAAGAGGCGGTCGTCGAAGAAAATGCTCCTGTTACGGAGGAGGCTATTCCAACTGCTGGTAGCGTCGAACCGGAGACTGTTGTTGGAGAAACTGCTCAAGTTCCAGAACCTACCATTCCAACAACTGAAGGACCAGAAGTAGTGGCTACCTCCGTCGAAATTCCTGAAGCAAATATGGTCGATCAAGAACCGGAGGAGCTTAGAGTGGGGGTATCTGCAGATCAAGGTGCTTCTGCCAAAGAGTCATCCAACAGCGCTGTCAGCGATCAAGAATTGGCTGAGCTAAAGAAGACGGATCCCTTGGCAGCTTTGAAGATTATGTTAAGCCTCAAGAGCTCGTCGAGTCGTTTGATTTGCAGTTCCTCGAACAACTCTCTGAGTTCTATCAACCAAGAGACGGTCGAAAGCTTACTTTGCCAGTTGAAGACGAAGGTGTTAGAAGGGGACTTGGTGGCAACCATTGAGAATGACTCATCGCGTGTATCTTGAGGTAAAATCCTCATTCGAAGATCACCAGATTAGACCCTCCTCAAAATGTCCTTTCGTTCTTCATGGAATTTGGCCCTATTTTTGAGCAACTTTCTCTTTTAATCAACCAGCGGCCGACCACCTCTAAGCGCAAGGTTCAAGAGACTCAACTCGTGAGGTAGAACTCGCCTCTCTTAAGGCCGATCAAGACGCCATCGAGGCTCTTGAAACCCAAGCGACTAATGATGAGAAAGCACTCATTTGAATGGGATACTGAGATTGCGCGCATTGATGAGGAGATAAAGACCCTTCAACTCAAACTGTCAAATGCTAAGCATCAGAAGGGCCTGATAGTCGAACGCGTGAGTGTTGCTTCTTCGTCCACCAAAACTACCAAAGCATTGGCAGCTATAGAGCACTTGGAGAAGATTGACAAGCACCAAGCTATTCTCGCCGACCTCGACAAAGAGTTTGTGCACCTTCTCGACACCTCTATTTCTCTAAGTGTTAGTATTATGGAGAGGCATAAGGCTACCTTGTCGAACTTCTGAGACTGTAATATTTTAGCATTCTAAAAATGGCTGTGTAACTTTAACAATTTCTTTATACATTGCCATTTATGAACAACTTTCGTTTACTTATAATTGCTCAATCTTTATCTCAGTTAACGTTGGCTTGTATCGTTTTAAATACTTGCCATTTATTCTAAAGGTCCTATTTTCGTCACCTAACTCTTCGATTTCATAAGCGCCATTCGAAAAGCAACGCAACACGCGAAATGGGCCTTCCCACCCTGGTGACCATTTGCCTAAAACTCTATCTTTTTTATCCATAGGCAATAGGACTTTCCACACTAACTCCCCTTCCTCAAAGGTTTTTAACTTAACCTTTTTATTGTAGGCTTTAGCTACTCTTTCTTTCTGTCGAATAAGCATCTCTAAAGCTAACAACCTCTCTTCGTCTAAATCAACTAATTCATCGATCATCATATTCCGAGAATGATCAAAAGGAATTTCACATTGTTTCGAATCCTTGTTGATTGTAAACAAATCTCGGCGACGGGTAACAACGCATCATGCCCAAATGTTAACTTTGTAGGGAGTGGTGTTTATAGACTCTTTAGGTGAAGTTCGACAAGCCCATAACACTTGGTCAAGAGAAGCGTGCCAACTTCTAGGCTTGCGCCCAACGTGCTTTTAATCAAGTTAATAATGATTTTATTGGCAGCCTCTACTTGACCATTGGCTTGTGCGTAGTATGGTGTCGAAGTCAATAACTTGAAACCAATTTCAAAGAAATGAAATCTACCATTTTTCGACCCGGTGAAAGCAAAGTACCTTGGTCTGCGTAGTAATGGTTTCGGAATTCCATATCTATAAATGATATGATTTTGAATAAACCTTATCATCGCTTCTTGATCTACATTGGCTAAAGGTATTGCCTCTACCCATTTAGTAAAGTAATCAATCCCTACTAGAATGTATCTGTGGCCTTTCGACGAAGTTGGTTTTATTTCTCCAATCACATCTAAAGCCCAACCCTGAATGGCCAAGGTTTCACTATAGAATGCAACTCATTTGCAGGCACATGTTGTATTCGGCATGTTTTTGGCATTCTTGGCAACCTTTGGCAAATTCTATACTGATCTTTTAGCATAGTTGGCCAATACATTCCTTGTCGAAACAACAACCATTTCATTTTGTGGCCTACCTGATGTGAGCCACATGCTCCACTATGTGTATCAGAAACTGCCAAATATGCCTCGTTTTCACTAAGGCATTTTAGTAGTACCCCTTCGGGGAGTTTGTTTGTACAATTCGTTTCCAATTAACACATAGCTTAGAGCTCAGACTTTACTTTTTTTGCTAGTGTTCCTGTAGGATTTTGCAAATACTCTACAATGGGTTTTCGCCAATCATCATCAACCATATTGTCAATAGCAAAAATTTACGCCAAGTCAATATCGTCAAAAATGTGACGTTTTTCGACGCTCACTTCATTTGTATTTATTGCCCCCGCTTTTTTTTGGTGTTGACAATAACGTCGAAGGAGTATTATAGAGAGAGTCTTCGAGATTAATTTATCTTTTATCTCAATTAACTCTTCTAGGCTTTGCTTCGATACTTTGTAACCAGGAAGCAATTTGTGCAGTTCATTTGCCACGTGATTTTCAATTCGTGGTAAATGTTCCAGTGAACGAATGTAAACCTTTTTAGCAAAGTATTGGCAATAACGAAATATTTAATAAGGTGTTCATTAATACATTTGTATTCTTTTGTCAATTGTTTGACCACTAGTTGAGAATCACCTTTTATTTCGACATAACTTGCCCCCAATTCGAGTAAAATTTTAAGGCCTACTATTAAAGCCTCATATTCAAACTTCATTATTTGAGCAAGAATCTCGAATTTTAAATTTATACTTCGTTGGAGTATTTTCGGAGAGATAATCAAAATTCCAATACCTGCTCCATTTTTATGGCTTGAGCCATCGAAGTATAGCCTCCAAGGACGTATGTCTAATGAATGTATTTCACATTCGACAACTGAATGGTCTGCTATAAAATCAGCAACCACTTGTCCTTTAATTGATTTGAGGGGTTGGTAAGTTAAGTTGTACTCTAGCAAAGCTAAAGCCCATTTGCCAATTCGACTATGCAACATTGGTTTTGACAACATATGTTTAATAACATCGAAATGCGAGTAAACATAAACATCTGCTGATTTTATATATTGCTTCAATTTTGTACAAGAAAAATACAAGCAAAGGCATAGTTTCTCAATTGGACTATACCTAGTTTCAGCATCAATCAAAACCCTACTAAGGTAATAAATGGGTCTTTCGACACCACTATCATCCTCTTGCGCTAACATGCTACCTATTGTGTTATCGAAAAGTCGCTATATACAATTTTAGCAATTTGTTTCCAATAACGAGCAATAAAATTGGTGGCTTGACCAAATAAGACTTGATTGCGTCGAAAGCATCTTGGTGAACTCGCTCCCACTTGAATTCATCTTCTTTCTTCAATCTCGGTAATGGCGAAAAAACTTGTGTTTTGCCACTTAGATTTGAGATGAATCTTGAAGGAAATTGATTTTCCCTAGTAGTGACTGCAGTTCTTTTTTGGTCGAAGGAGCCTTCGTTTCCATAATTGCTTTAGTCTTATTTTCGTTGATCTCTATGCCTTTCTTGTGTACTACAAAACCCAAGAATTCACCTGGCAGTTCTGATGAATTTACTTTTGAACAGCCTTTCTATTTCTTCCTTGATCTTAGCCAATATCTGAGGAGCAAATCTTCTTGGCGTTTCATTTCCTTTGGTTTCTTCCCTGGTCGAATGGGTATTTGTAATTCCACCACTTCTCGACTCAAACCGGGCATTTCGCTGTATTCCCAAGCAAAGCAATCTTTGAACTCCTGCAGAAGTGAAATAACTTGGGTTCTGAAGGCAGCATCAAGATGTGCACTAATGTAAGTTGGCCTTTTGATCAAGCCATCTCCCAAATCCACCTCTTCGACTGGATCTTGAGCTTGCATGCGCTTTGTAGAATCTTTAGGGTCTTTTTCAAAACCCAATGGTTCGCGTCATCATAAATGCAATCCAACTTGTCATTTATGACTTCACCATTTTCTTGAGATGAAGTTATGGCTTCGGCGACCATTGTTTGTTGATTTAACTCGGCTTCCAAAGCCGTTTTATTTTATTTTCGGCCATGTAAGGCGTAATTCTATCCCAAGCACCGGTAATCGACATCTAAACCTTCTAAGAGTCGGTGTCCCATCGTTGGAGGTAGCACACCCTCGGGATAGACATTTGCACCCTCTATTTCTCTCTTTCCCACACAAAACCATGTGTTGGGTATAAGTGAATGGAGGAAAGCACATTATCTGAGGAGATATATGCTTGGCTAGAAGATGAGCATGGCGCAATATTCGCCATTTGCTTCTCGAAATTCTCCCTGGTGACGTTATTTACGTCAGCAAGGAAATAACTTTGGTCTGCTTCGACGTACTCCACCAGACCATCATCCCTCCACATTACCAACTTCTGGTGTAGGCTTGAGGGAACAGCTCCTACGCCATGTATCCACTCTCTCCCAAGGAGTAGATTGTAACTTGCTTTTGATGCTATAACAAAGAACGTGGTGGTTCTCCTTACAGTTCCCACCACCACTTCTACTTCGACAGCCCCCAACGACCGGCCCGATTTCCCCTCATAATTGGTCAACATAATATTATGAGGTCTAAGGTCTGTATCAAACAGCCCTATTGTCTTCAGCATGGCCTGAGGCATTAAGTTAACAATGAGCCCCTCCATCGACCGATTATCTTATTAATGCCTACGCCATTAACCTTGGCTTGGACGTATGCGGCTTCAAATGGTGTTGCATGCCCTCGTCCGCCTCTCAAAAGTGGCCATTTGTTCTTCCACGCAGCCATTGTTCATGACATAGTAGCATCTTGGCTTGTGGTTAGCCATATCCCCAATGAAGTCTTCTTCGACGTCGTTTGGGGATTATGAATAAAGATCGTACTCACTCGGCAAAATGGATACCACGTTACGGATGACGCCGAAGCTAGCCTCAGTCGCCGAAATCGAAGTGACGTCTTCATCCATGTCGAATGAAGCACTTTTCTTCTTTAAAGATGTTAATGGAGGAAAATCCTCTCCATAGCGAGCCTTCTTGGTTCCTCTATCACAATAGATTTCCCCTTTAGCCTTGTTTCCAACCTCACTTGATTGGCAACACCTATACTTATCTTTGTGTTCCCACGGTTTAGGAGTCACACCCTTAACCGTTTTTGGCGTTTGCTCGTTAGCAACCAGTGTTGCCTTCTTTTTCGAGCGCTGGTAACGACGCCATTGGGTCTTCGTCATGGGATTCTTCCCTTTATAATTGTTTTTATAATTATACTTTGAGGCCTCGCCTGTGATTGGCTTGGTCGTCCACTGTTGAACAAAGATTCTTGGAGTGTCTACATCCAGCATGTATCCACTTCTCATTGGATGGATCTGTCCTTGGAACAAATGGTTTGGCAGAGGCAGATAGCACAAACTCCTTCTTGGCTACACCCTTGCCAGCAAACTGCGGCTTGCTTGTCGAAGCCTTGCTTGAATTCTTTACCTTGTAAGGAAGGTCCCCTCTTTTGAAGCTGAAGTTTGGCCTCTTATCTGGCCATTTCCTCTTTAGGGGTGGTCGAACTTCGCAGCATTCGACACTCTTAGCCGCTTCTTTATCAAACACAGCACTGCACCTTGGACATAACATGACCTCAGAGCTCAATTTACACCGATTCAGGAAGTCTATCAAATCTTCCTCAGCCTTGGGGTACACAGATTGCACCTTCTCCTCGTATTCTTCCTGAGTAACCTGTTGCACAGCATCACTCTTTTGCACAACACTTTTGATTTTTTCAGCAGGAGGTTTGGCAGACTTAGGAGAGTCCACCATTTTTACGTCTACCATATTGATACTCATCTCAATTGGTTCCGCATACATCGCCTCCACTTGATGAGAGGGTCGAAGATCAATTTGCATCGGTGCTTTATTCTTTTTATCTCCAAATTTGAGCCTTCCTCTTCAATCGCTTCGAACCATGTCCCCGAAAAAAGAACACAACGGTCAGTTGTATGTCCCAAAAAATTATGAAACTTACAATAACCCTTTTTCTTCCTCTGTTCGAGAGGAGGAACTTTCAGGCCATTTGGCACTATTATTTGGCCATCAGTCACTAGCAAATCGAAGATCTCGTCACATTTAGTAACATCAAAAGTGTACGTTTTAGGCACAAATCTATCATTCTTAGGCTCTACAGATTATTCCCATTTGCGTGCCTTAATAATTTGCAAGCATAAGGAGGACCAAAGCTTAAGTTCAACCACGTCTATTTCTCGCATTCGACATCACCGAATGTGAAGTCGAATTGTTAAATCTACATAGGCTATCTTTTCTTTCTTGTGAAAACCCACCGAGTTTTCTTTTTATTGTACTTATTCACTCTAGCCTTTTCCTCTTTAAGCCTTTCGACTTGTCGAACTCTATCGGCTAGTTGGGCCATGTCTCTCAAATGAGACGTATCCAATTTCTTTCGAATTGAATAGTCAAGGCCACTGCTGCACCATTTCGACAAGCTCATGTTCAGCACTTGTGTAAAACACCTTGCCTTCATGAGAAACTGAATCTATTCAAATAATCATCAATAGCCTCGGTACTTTACGTCGAACACCGCCAATTCTTTAAGGCTAATCTTCGATCGCCCATGTAGAATCGCTCATGAAAAGCCTTTTCTAATTGCCCCATGTATATATGGAACAGGGGTAGAGTGGTAAACCACGTAAAGGCATTTTTAGTTAGAGAATTTGGAAAATACTTCATTTTCAAACTCTCATTTTGAGCTATGTCTCCGCCTCGATCATGTACAAGGCAATATGTTCGACAGTGGACTCATTGGTGTCACCCCAAACTTAGTGAATTTAGGGATCTTCCAACCTCTTGGCGATTCTCGCTCGCAAGATATACTACACACTGGGCGATATAAAATTAGGCCTATGTAAACCTACGTTAAGGCCATTTTGCGCCATTATGGTTTCGACCAAAGTGGCTATGTTGTCTTGAGCGCAAAGCGTTATTTCGTTGCACTTGTCGAACAACTTCATCGCGTTTTGGTTTCGATTTACCATAACTACCTCGGGGATGTGATTTCCCACTTATTGTTCGCCCATAACCGCCGGGCTTCGGCGATCCATCGATCTCTCGTGGGGTGTTAGGCATGTTGTTCCCACAATTTGGTAATCGCCTATTGTTTCCGTAGGAGCCCCAAAGAAATCGCAATCCTACCCATTTGGTCCGCTAACATCCGATAATCGGTATTTGTGTTCAATCAAAGGATTGAACACGGTCCCAATTTGTTGAGTCAAGATATTAACCATATCATGATTGTTTCGTCCACTTGTTGTCTTAACGCCAACAAGGACGCATTGGTTAATGCAGAGGACTTCGACCTAGTACGCGCCGTAAGAGACGTGTGAAGGAGAAAAGGTCGACACATGTGGCATTCCAAAGTGGGCATGCCGTATACCCCAAAAGGTATGGTGGTAGACTCATATTTTGGAAACGTGTTTCCAAACTATTCCCTGTTGCCACATAAGGACTAGAAAGAGAGTCTCACGCTTTGTGGCAAGGCCATAGACGATGTCGAACCAACATTGGTCATTGACATCGTGGGAGCGGTTATTGATGTCACCGGGCCGTAGTCCCCGCAACATTTCCACCGCTTACATTGGCGAGAATCTACCGTTGTTCCTTGCACTTGTGATATCACGAGTGGTGGAACTAGAGGCGTTGTTAGAATTGGTACGCACCATTCTTCCACTCCTCAAGTGCATACAAATTTATACACTTAATGTAAAAGCGACACAAAATAATCGCAAAGGTCCCATCTGGCGTGCCAATTTGTTTCTTTGGTGTTTTTAGCAAACAATCACTAGTTTTCAATATTAAGACTGTGAGATCAAACTAGAAAATCTCTTTGACGATTGCCTTTAAGTTTTGTGTCTTAGCGCGTGCGTAAGAACGAGAAAATAGTAGGAAGAGATAGTTTGAAAGCGTAATGAAAGCAAGAAAGCAACAAACGTAAAAGCAAGTAAAAGCGCATTAAAATGATAGAAAGAAGAAGGTGGTACACCAACACGCACAATGTGTCTGATTCGATTCACTCTTGTTTCGCTTTGGCTTGGAAGTCGAAGTTTCTCGTTGTTTTTGTAAAATGTGGTGACCCCGTTTTCCTATTACATGAGGAGTATTTATACTCGAGATACAATCGTGGGCAAGCACGATAACCACTTCCTAAAAACTAGGAAATAACCGCCCACTAATCTGCCGCTCGCGCTTCGACCGACTTGTTGTCGAAGGATTTGGCGTAAGCATTGGACCCGATTCTGTCGAACAATTGGGCCTCTCTCCGCCGAAGGTTTCGGCATTGCTTCGTAGCTTGAAGAACCAAGTCCGTCGAAGTTTACTTGCATTGTCAAGACTTGTACAACTTTCTTTGTTGAATTTATGGTATATTGACTTGAACATTGACTGCACTCACGTAATACTATTAAATGTGCAGTCAACACCATTTAAAGCTTAATTTAATGCCCTTGTTGGAATTTTGAGGTAACAATGATTTACAGTAATCTGCAGGGTCAAAGCAGTAAACGGGTAAGATGGACAGGGATTCGTTGTCTTGGATGCGGAGGTCGTTAATGAACCATACGATGGTGGTGTGCGGCAGTGCGCGCCACGGAGGAAGGGTCGAGAGGACGGTGAGAACCGAGGGAGAGTGGGAGTCGGAGAGGGGTGGATTTGAAGGAGTTTGTTACTTTTCTACGAGAGAACAAAAAGTATAAAAGTATAAAAGTAACAGGGATCTATCTGCAAATTTATCAATTAAGTGTTTAATGTCTAATATAATAAAAGTATAAGAAAAATAATTTAAAAACTCTAACTACCTACACATCAGCATACCACATCTGCAGGTATCATACCCCTTCAACTTAAAATGGATATGGGAGCAAATCTATATTAGATAGATTTCAGTAGATTAGAGGTTTTTTCTTCCATACCCACCTAGAGTTGGGTGGGTATGATACCTTATAGGCAAAATACTCATTGACATCTTTTTTTTCTATTTAAATATTTTAAAATAAAAATAAGGTGATTACTCCCATACCCCTCCAAAGTTAGGTGGGTATGATACTTTCAAGACAAAATAGGCAAAATAAGTTCAATATTTATTTTTATTTTAAAATATTTAAATAGAAAAAAAAGGTGTCAATGAGTATTTTGCTTATAATGTATCATACCCACCCAACTCTAAGTGGGTATGGAAGAAAAAACCTAAAAATAAATATTGAACCTATTTTGTCTTGAAGGTATCATACCCACCTTAGATTAGATTACGATGTGCATATATTAGAGTTGTTTGTACACTTGGCTTGTCCCAATTGAAAAGTGATGTCAGTGAAATAAGTTGAAAGTGAACCGGAGATAGAGATATCGGGTTAAACAAGCAACCAAAAAGTGTGACTGAGTGAGAGAGTGAGTTTGAGAGTGAAAAAAACCATCAAAACCATCGATCAGCGATTCCGTAAACCCTAATTCTCTATTCCTCTTTCAATTCAATCAACACACACATGCAAAATTACTGATCAGCAATTCAATTTCCTTTCCGATGAGTATCGATACAGCAACAAGGCCCGTTCCTCCCTCGATTCCAGAGGTGATCGACGTCGAATCCTTCTTCTCACACACCGTTGATCGTTTCGATGGGAATTCATCTCAACCGTTAATCATCGACCTTTCTGATACCGAAGACGATGACGACGTTAGGGTTCTCAATTTCATACCTAAAAACACTCCTTTCGGCAAACGCAAAAGAAACGACCTTGAAAAAGGAGAGTCCTCGAAATCAAACGACGCGTCGTCGTTTATCTGCGAAATTTGTACTGATACCAAAACGGCGAAAGACGCTTTCTTCATCAGCGGTTGTTCTCATGCGTATTGCGTTGATTGTGTTGCGATGTACGTTGGTTCAAAGCTTCAAGAAAACGTGATCAACATTCGGTGTCCTGTTTCTGGATGCAGGGGATTATTGGAAGCTGAAGATTGCCGCTCAATTCTACCACCGGAGGTGTTTGATCGGTGGGGGAAGGCGTCGTGTGAGGCGGTGATTGAGGCTTCGGAGAAGTTCTATTGTCCTTATGGAGATTGCTCGGCGCTGATGATCGACGACGGGACGGAATCGGTGAGGGAATCGCAGTGTCCGAATTGTAGGAGGATGTTTTGTGGGCAGTGTAAGGTGCCTTGGCATGAGGGAATGAAATGTGAGGAGTTTCAGAAACTGAATCAAGATGAGAAGGAGAAGGAAGGTTTGATGTTGATGGGACTTGCTAAGAAGCAGAAGTGGATGAGATGCCCCAATTGCAGAATTTATGTTGCCAAATCTGAGGGATGCTTGTACATCAAATGCAGGTTTGCTTTTTATTCTTCTCTTTTATCACTATGGTCGTAGACTTATTGATTGCTGCATTTTACTTTGTATATATAAAAGCTAATGTGAAGTGAGGTTGAGAATTTGGGATACGGTTAGCCCCTTTAGAGGTAGGGATGATGAATGAACAATACCTTGTTTAGTTTTAAATGGTGCTGTAAATAAGTAACTAGAGTTGGGTCTAGCAGAAATGTCTAGTCTTCTTGGGGCATGGATCTGCTCGTGTGACATGAGAGTCCAATGAAATCCCCACCATCCATTCCAAGAGAGATAGAATGTGTTTATAACTTATGAAAGAGAAGAGGTTAAATCGTGACGTGAGATTGCTATCACATTATTTCCTCAAGTTCTTTTCCACTTTAGAAGATCCTTTCTCCTAGGCTTCCACCTTGCTGTGTAGGATATTTAAAAGTTAGCTGGGAGAAGTACCAACATTTAATGTCAGACGTCCAAAACGAATGCCTCCAGTTGGAGGAGATATAACTGGATTGCCTCCCGTCATGCAAATGGTTCTTGAGCTGACTTCATGTATAGGACCTATTTTGCAATGCTGAAATACAAGCCGCCGATTAAGATTGGATAGTTGAGATCATGTGATTGTGTTGCATATGTTTAAGTACGAAATTCAAAGTCTGAGAGTAACATACATATTACATGTATGATTCATTAACCCATAACATAGCCAAATGAAACTACAGCATATTAAATTGTTTTTATTAAGCAATAAGCAATAATATATATTATATTTATCATAGATCATAGATATACTATAATGACAAGTTGACGTCGTGCGTGTTTGGAAACACGGCAACACTTGCATAAATGCACGTTGACATGGACTCTACAATTTTTAGCATTTGTAAACATAGAAAAAAAAATTGGGGCCTAAAGCAAGAGCATGGATATGATAACGAGACGTGTTACTTAGGAGGAAAAATGTAGTATGAAATATGCATGAACAGCATAAGCAGACAGCATAGCTATTCTGGTTCCTTTCACCACAACTCTTCTAGAGATGCAAACCTGGACTTTGAATTGTTTTTGTTATTTTGCTTCCTTACGTTTCCCAATTCGAGGTTCATTGTATTGATAAATGACAGCATTAGCAGACATGGTTTTGTATGAACTACCCTCAAAATGTAGTATTATTGTAACTCCTTTAATTTCATCTGATTGGCTTTGTTTTATGTGCATCATATTAATATGCATGGATATGGTTTATTCTGTTTCACCTTCTTCATTTGTAATTTTCATTACTCAGAAAGTCTTTGGCAAAACTGGATTATTGTTTTCTTTAGTTCATATCATAACCATTAATTTCTGTTTTCTGGCTTTTTAACCACTTTTACATCTTTAGGCGTGTCAATCATTCAGTACATTATACATATTACCTTGTAAAGGTTTCTTAGTTCATAATCATCATCCAAATATGACATAGTTCACTTGTGTATTATTATTTTGTTTTTGTGACAGAGACGGCCAATTTGTGATTAATGTTTGAATTTTCTTCAATTATGTTACAGGTGTGGACATGCTTTCTGTTACGGTTGTGGAGCTCGTTCCGTAAATAACAGTCATTTTTGCAAAACCTGTAAGCGCTGACGACAGAGTATCTCATGTTTCATACATTGAAACCCATGAATAATCTAATAATGTTAACTATCTTTTTTTTTAACTCTTCCCTAGTAGCTCATAACCAAGTGACTTTATGTTGTGTATTATAGAGGTTTATAGTAACTATTTAGACCTTTCTGTGAATATTAAAATCGTTGAGGTTCCATAGACCTTTTTATAAATATTTAAATAGTTTCTGTGTCTGTTTCCGTAAGTGTTTATGAGTGCATGATTCTTTATAGTACGGAGTATATATATAGTATTTGGCAGTAATGAAGTTTCCGTCCATTTAATTATTTTAATTAGGGGTGGACACCGGTCGGTTTTGGGCGGTTTCGGGCCCAAAACCACCGATCCGAAGAAAACCGCGGATGTAGTTATGTAACCCAAACTCGACCATTTCATGTGGCGGATTGCTCGGGTGGCGGGTTTCACGGGTTGCGGGTTTCACGGTCGGTTTCACACGGTCATCTTCAACATTCAAAAGAAAAGAAAAATACCAAATCAAACAAAACCTCAACTTCCAGTAGTAAAAGATACCAAACCCATAAAACTCCAGAAATGTACAATCTTTAACAAAGAAGGAACCAAAAATTGATTAGAGAAGAAAATCAAAAGGGGATCTCAGATTTGTCTTTGATTCATCCGATTGATGAGAGCATAGGCCGGAAACTGATTCTAATGGTGTTGGGGGTTGGCTTTAACAGAGAGAAAGACAGTGGTAGTAATAGAGAAGAAACCTGTAGAGAGAGAAGAGGAGAAAACGTGTAGAGAGAGAAGAGGAAAATACAGTTGGTTTGTGGTTTTTTCTGAATGAGAAAAGAAAATAAATTGAGATGAGAAAGGAAATTTAATGATAATTGAAAAGTCTTTAAAAAAGCAAAGCATGTTTTCAATGTATGTACAGCAGGTAGTAGGCACGCGTGTTTTCAATGTACATCAGACGCGCGTGTTTTCAATGTGGTTTATAAATTCGGTCGGTTTCGGATACCGATGGATCTCACAATTAATACCGAGACCGACCATACTTGTCCATTTAAAATTGACTGTCCTCATTCTAGACCTGAGAAACCGAACCGACTCACCCGAAAATGTCTATTTTTTTACGGTTTTCACGGGTTTCGGGTGGGTCCGGATTTTCTGTCCACCCCTAATTTTAATGAAGGCTCGAAGAGCAGATGGTTTGTTAGATTTGAGGTGGATAGAAAGGACAAGGCGTGTAATTTAAATCGCCTAGCGAAATATTTTAATAGCTGAAATCAGGGTGAGGACATTTACTAGAGAGGATCCAATCCTCGAGTGTTATTGGGTTGTGAATACCCTTAGTGATATTTCAATGAAATATCGCGTATATAAATAAATAAATAAATAACTAGAGAGGGTCCAAATTCCTGAAATCAATGTTTTAAAACTCGGACCGGTAGCTGACTCGGTGAAGGTACTGGGTCATTGGGTCAAAAGCTGGACTGAGGGGTCGACTGTTGAACTGTATGTCCAAAACTCGGACTGCATGACTTGGACTCGGTCTCTATTTCGTGAATTTTCAAGACCGCAAGACTATTAACTTGGTCTTGATTAAAAAATTCTCAAATTTTTAGAACCTACCAATTTCATATATGTAAAATTTAATTTACTAAAATTAAGCTCATGAAAAACTATACTTTAATTTATAAATTTCATAGATGTAGAACTTAATTTGCTAATAAAAATTATACTTTAAACTATCTTATAAATTGTACTTTAAACTACCATATTTAAAAATATATATATTTTGAGTTTAATTTATATTCACATATTGTGTATCAGATTTTACAACCACCGTCAATCACAATTCAAGGAGTGGTTGGTTACTAATTGACTAATTGGTGATTACCAATTGACCAATTTATTTTTGATGTGTCAACCTTTAATTGGTAGATAGTGTAAAATGCTCATACACCTATTGTGTATATAAATTAAACTCAAATATTTTAGGAAGATATACAAATATATGGTTACTTAATTTATTAATTTATTAGGAAGATATATATAAATATACGCACATTCTTCCATAATGATACACACTTCTTTTTTTTACCAACACAATTATACATACTATTACTATATATTGTACTGTAAATTATATCACAAACATTAACTAGCCGAGTGGTAAGGATTCTCAGCACAGGATCGATTCCCGTGTTTACCATTTTGGCTTGCAATAAAATAAATAAATCAATGTGGTGCCAAGTCCGGTTCGAATGACCCACGGTTTACCGGTTTTTCTAATAAATCGGTCGAATGACCCACGGTTTACCGGTTTTCACTGATACAGCTACACATCCGATCCAAGCTTTGACCCAACTCGCCTATGGGTCTGGTTCCCTATCGGGTCGTCCAATCGGCCGGTCCGAACCGAGTTTTAAAACACTGCCTGAAATCAACTTTGTTTTTTTTGGTCGAAAATGCAATTTTTCACAAAGGCCAATGTAATTAGCTAACTGCTCACTAAAAACAACAAACTTTGATCATTGTCAATTGAATCAACTTTTGAGTCTCCGTCATTTTTCAATGCTGGCTTTCAACACACCAATTTTTGGTATCTCATTTACTCTAGTTTTTTTTTAGATTCTATACCAAATTGAACTAATACTCAGAATTTTTTTTGGTCGAATGATACTCTGAATTTGATATCCAAAAAATTGCAACAAATTTTCTTTTGTTTGAAAAACACTACCATAAGAAAAGAAAGGATGGGAAGTGATCCAACCCAACCATGTGATGATACATTGTTTTGTTGAATGTGTTGCAAATGCCAATGCCTTTGTTGTATGTATGATACAAATACAATGTCTTGTCTACACTATATCTATACATCTAAACCATAACTAAAAATATCAATTAGTCCACTTTAAAATATTGACACCTAGATTTTTTGAGGGCAAATAAGTCAATTACATCCAATTCATTTATTTTTACCTTTTTTTATTTTTCTTTTTACATTCTTTTTCTTCTTTTTTTCTCTTTCTTCTTACACTCTTTTTCCTCTTTTTACTTTTCCCTTACACTCTCTTTCTTCCTTTCTTTCTTTTTCTTCTTACACTCTCTTTCATCCTTTTCACTTTTCTCTTACACTCTCTTTCTTCATTTTTTTCTTTTTATTTTTTCTCATAAACAATTATTTTTTTTTCTCTTATCACTTTACTTTAGTTTTTTTTAACTAAATTTCTAAATTTATAGAAACACTACACTACTAAAGTTACTCTACTATCACTTCTTATTGATAACCTATTATTTCTCTTTTACTATCTACTACAATATATTAATCAACAAAAATAATTAATTGAAACTACGAGATAAATGCACTGCTATATAAAAAACACGAGATAACTGCAGTGATATTTAAAAAAACACGGGATTAATATTTGCTATTGATAATTATAGATTTTGAAGATTTCTATAAACTTACTATCTAAAAAAAAGACTTGATGACTATTTAAACTACTAATTAATGTAAAACAAACATTTCTTATTGATAAATTACTATCTAAGTTTTACTATCTATTATAAACTCCTAATCAACTAAAATCTACATCTACACTATATCTATACATCTAAACCACAACTAAAAATACCAATTAGCCCACTTTGAAATATTGACACCTAGATGTTTTGAGGGCAAATAAGTCAATTACATCCAATTCATTTATTTTTACTTCTTCTTCTTTTCTCTTTCTTCTTACACTCTCTTTCCTCTTATCATTTTTCTCGCACACTCTCTTTCTTCCTTTCTTTCTTTTTCTTCTTACACTCTATTTCCTCATTTTCACTTTTTTCTTACACTCTCTTTCTTCATTTTTTTCTTTTTACTTTACTTTTATTTTTTTTCTCATAAACAATTATTTTCTTTCTCTTATCACTTCACTTTAGCTTTTTAACTAAATTTCTAAATTTATAGAAACACTACTCTACTAAAATTACTCTACTATCACTTCTTATTGATAATCTACTATCTCTCTTTTACTGTCTACTACAATGTACTAATCAACAAAAATAATCAATTGAAACTACGAGATAAATGCACTGCTATATAAAAAAGGCTTAAATATATGTTACCCCCCTGCAAATATACCAATTATCCATTTACACCCCTGTAAAAATAAAACTTTTAAAAAAGACTTTGCAAATATAAATAATTTCTAGTTACCCCCCTACTGTTAGATTTTGTTAAATATTTTTGGATTTCTTTTTGTAAAAGATAATCAATAACCAGTTGGCAGTTAATCAAATTGGTAAGTATTCAATTCATATCTCACAAAGATGTAAATTCAAAATCCTTGTTAGTGGATAATATATAAAGAGTATTCAATTATGGACAATGCTATTTAGTAAGAAGGTCTTTGTACTAATTGTAAAAAGAAAAAAAACTTAAGTGTGGTTTCATAGGTTTAGTTAGTTGGTGTTATTTTTCAATCACAACAAAATCCTTATTATTAATATTATCCAATTTTTTTTAAAACTAATCTATATGTCATCATGCAATTGAAAAACAACATTTACCACACCTATGATTTTTGTCATTGTAAGAAAAGCACAGTGTTAAGTTTAGCATGCAACAATAAGTAAGACATGCATGGTGTAGATAATGGTGTGGCAGCAACATCATTAGCATGCAAAGTCACTTTCCAAACACAAATTCATCAACAATTACCATCAAAGTAACATTTGCAAGCATAGAAGTAATCAAAATCAAGTTCATATACAAATTATAAAATAAAGGCAATCTCATTTTCTCAGTTTATTTCAGCATGCAGTCCAAACAAACTCACAACCAAGTTGAATCGAGGATTTGGGGATTTCATAGAAAACGTTAAACATATACTAGTACACATAATCAATCCATGCGTCAATCAAAAGGAATGAGAGTCACCAATCACCATGGAGCATTCGCATCTAGATAAACACGAACAATTGATACCCTCCAGTCCTTGTTATTAATCAGTTTCTGACTATAACTTACACTGATATTAATCAGTTTTTCTACCCCTCACATACCAAACAATCAAGTGGACAACACAAGTCATAGGGAATTCAAAGCTTAATAAAATAACTAACAGACTAGTTTTGTATGTACAGTCACAGACCAAACAATCCACACTCTTTATTTGGATGTAATGTAAGTTATGCACTGGATAAGGATATTAGCAGCAGTAAGTAATTGGTACTCATGAATGGCATTAGCAGAAAATGATGCGGAAGGAATCAAAGAATGGAGAAGCAGTCATAAAGAGAGGAATTAAGGAACATGCTTCATAGTGTTTATCCAAAGAATTGAAAAGGATAATTGCACCATCCCACAAATTTAAAATTTTACATGCTTTTTTGGACTTTGGAAATAGATAATCCTTGTTTCGAAGACATCCTATTGAGATTTTGCTATAAAACATTAGTAGAGAAGGCATAAGGTGGAGATTGTTAGGGTAGTATGTTCTTATTTTACTAATTGTACTTAATTTTACTGCTATCAAGTTAACAAATAGTGAATTTTTGGCTTTGGCATTTGCCACTTATTTAATATTTTACAAAGCAATTGCAGAGATCTTTTTTTTTTTAATTGCAGCTTTGAAGATTGGATAGATATAAATATGTCTAATAATTTTGGGATACATGAGGTAGTGGAGGAATAAAGTGGTGCATGATGAAGATTATGTTAGACCTTGTCACTCATGGACTCATGTTATTGAGGAGGTAAGGTTTATGAGGAATATTTGCCAAGACAACTTGCTGCTAATGTTAAGGACAAGGTGGAGATTAATGTTTGTTGGAAACCTCCCAGTAATGGGCGGATTAAATTGAACTTAGATGGTGCTTAGAAGTGGTGTTTCGGGGTGTGGAGGTGTTATCCGTGGAGATAATGGTAAGTGGATCGGTGGTTACTCCAAGTTTTTGGGAGTGTGTAGTAGAAATGTGGCGGAGTTGTGGGGTGTCTATGAGGGTCTTAAGATTGTGAAAGAGAAGGGATTTCCCAAGTTGGTTGTGGAGATCAATTCGCTCATCGTGGTGTAGCAAATTAATTAGGAAGCGATTGGAGGTCATGAGGGTTGGAAATTATTAAAGAAAATGTTTAAATATGTTTTTCGTCCCTGTAAATATAGTTGTTTTTTTAAATTAGTCACTGCAAAATTATTATTTTTAAAATAGTCCTTGCAAAATTTTAAATTATTCATTTTGGTCCATGCAAAAATTTTCTATTAAACCAGCCCTTGCAAAATTTAATATTATTCATTTTGGTCCCTGCAAATATAGTGAATATTCATTTCCTTCTTTGCAAAATGAATAATTTTAATTTTTGGAAGGGCTATTTTAAATAAAAGAACTTTTTGCAGGACCAAAATGAATAATTTAAAATTTTACAAGGTTAATTTAAAAGTAAACTTTTTGTAGGGACTTATTTAAAAAAAGTTATTTTGCAGGGATTTATTTAAAAAACAATATTTTGCAGGGACTAATTTAAAAAACAGCTATATTTGCAGGGACGAAAAACATATTTAAACCTAAAGAAAATCAAAAAGATAATTCAAGACACAGGTTGGGATATAATTTTTTTTCATATCTATAGAGAGATCAACAAGTGTGCGAATGCTTTGGCAGCTATGGTGTGTGATCAACAATCTACCTTAATGGTTTATGCTGATGTTCCAGATAAGTTAACCAATTTGGTTAATAATGATTTAAGAGGATTTAGGATAAAATTTCGCACTGACCAATACTGAGTTTGTCCACTACTGGAATCAAACTCGAGAGCACCGGGCGACACCTGCCTATCTCAAGATAGATTAAGTCACTGGGAAAACAATATTAGTTTTTCCTCTATAAGGTTAAACATGAGTTGTAATTCAAATTTCACAATATTAAAATTTAAAATACCAAAAATTTTAATATTTAAAGATACCAGAGTATACCAAAAAGAAATTAAAATACCAACAATTTAGAATTAAAAATACAAGTATACAAAAAAAGTTAAAATACAAAAAATTTGCTCTATTTAAAGTGAATTAATGCGGATCCGTTTAGTGATAATAACAAATGAAAAAAAGTAAGACCCAAATTGGCCCCCGACAATTTTCTCATAGGATAAATTGGTCCCTGACAATTTTTTTGGGACACATTAGTGTTGAGGTAAAATCCCTTGTTAAGTTTTGATGATTAACAAACCTCAAATGAGAAGTTTAAGTTATCTGATTCAAAAGCTACTAATGTTCTTCTTGAGTAAAAGACAAGAACAGATATTAAACAAACAAGTCACAAGAAGATATATGCTTATGAGAAGCATCATGAAAGAGAAGACTGAAAACAATGTTGTACACAATATAAAGAAGAAGGGTTCTCATAAGAAAAATCAAAAGATCAAGACCAATTGGGTAAACTTGAGAAAGATCATCATGAGAAGACTTAATCCTATTCTGTGTCAACATGAGAAGAGTGATGAGAAGAGTCAACCTCAGAAGTATTAAGACAAATTCATAGTAAGAGGTATCCTCAGAAGGATAGAGATGAGAAGCTCAGAAGGATAGAGATGAGAAGCATCATAAAGACAAATATCATGACATGAGAAGAGTCAAGCTCAGAAGGGTCATGATAACAGAAAGGTCAAGTTGAGAAGCATCATGACATGAGAAGAGTCAAGATTAAAAGAGTCATGATGAGAAAGGTCAAGATGAGAAGTGTCATTCCATGTCTACATAACATAACATCATCTTGAGAAGCAACAACTTGAGAAGCATCAACTTGAGAAACATCATCTCCAGAAACTGTGAATAGTTGAAAAGAGTCAGAGTAGAGAAGCGTCATGACAACTTTATATTGCTGTCTTCTACAGAAAAGTAGAAACACAACTGCACAAAGACAAAAAGTCCTCCAACGGCTATAAACGACTATATTACTTCACCAACGACTCTTTCCTATTAACCAGAGGATAATACACACACATTCAGCTATAAATTAACACATTTGGGCACTGCTGATCGGTGTGAGAGCACATTGAGTTCATATCTTTCAACCATCTCAAGTATCAAATTTTTCTCTCATCCATACTCAGCCGCATTACAAGGGAAGGGATTCATTCAATCTCTGAGTATGTTATTTTGCTTGTATTGTATTGTAAAGTAAAACACCTTGTATCAATCAAGCTCTTGAAATCTCAAAACTCATATACCAAAAGAACACCTGTAGGGAACCTTATCAAGTAGCATGTGTTGCTGTAGGACTTGAGAAGTGAGTTTACTTCTGTTAGAGAAGCTACCTAATAGATCAGAAGGATTGAATTAGGTGTGAAAACAGTAGGTAGAGTTGTGTGAAGAAAACTTCCACAAGAACTTTAAACCTAGCATTGGTTGTAAAGTTGTAAACTATTTGGAAAATAGTGGAAACACTCACAGGGAGTGAGGAGTGATTGTAGCTCTCGAGTTTGGGTGAACCACTATGCATCATTATGTTATTTACTGCTTTACAAAGTTGTTTTTGCACTATGAAACAAAACACTCCTCTAGGAGTTGGTTTATGAAAACTGAGAAGTCAAGTATTTGACCCTTCTCTGCTAAACTGTTTGAATTAAAAACAGAGTTTTCAACATTCTCATCTCATAGTTAAACTTCTAAATTACTGAATAGTTTTACTCTCTAAGGTAGCAATCAATATAAATAAACTAGAACACATAGTCTTAAAACCTCAAATTGTGTTGAGCTGAAAAAGGATTGAGTCTACTGACCCTTCTCAACTTAGTTACATAGTTGAGAAGACACACTACAAGAAAATCGGTGGTTTGCCACGGACATTCCCGTGGCAAATGTACAAATATCCGTGGCAAAACAACATTTGCCACGGATTTGCCACGGACAAAAATTGGTGGCAAAAACGCTCGTCGCAAATCGTTTGCCACGGACTTTTCCGTGGCAAATTTTTCCGTCGCTAATCCGTGGCAAATATCCGTGGCAAAGTCGTCGCGAATTTCATCGCAAATCCGTCGCAAAAATAAAAAAAAAATTTAAATCTTCAGAATTAAAATAAATGTTGGATAACTCATTATGATGTTAAAAGTAGAAATATAAAATAAAATAGCAGAGAAAGAAAAAACTGGTCTATCTTCTCCAAAAGAATACAAAACTAAACTTCTCATAATAAAATTTTCCATGGATTTAATTGCAAGAGCAATGTTTCTAGTACAAATACAGCTACACAAAGAGAAACTGCCATCAGCAAGTTGTCTTACAATAGAAACAAAGACATTCCACCGAGAACCGCAGCCAGGTTAAGTGTGCGCTTTGTAGGACATCACACTTTTTCACTTCAACAGTCGACAAACCGTGATGACACTCCTTGGGCGCATGAGAAAGATAAATAGTGCCAAATGATTAGAACACGGATATCAATTGGATCAATTAATATCTACAAATATCAGTGAACTGAATATCATTTTGAGGTTCAAATTTTGCAACATTGTTCACTTGCCAGTGATGAATGGGTGGTTCAATGCTTATGAGACTGTCAACCTCTTCTCTGGATCCAAGATAAAGATTTTATCCAGAAGATCCTTAAAATTGGCTACCATTTTTGGATCCTCCCCAGGAGAGCCAGTGATGGTTGTTCCAATATCTTTCGGCTTTATGTTGAGAATCATCCGCTTTATGGTCTAGGAAACAATATTACAACCATTATTCAGACTCAAAAAAATCCATCCATTCTAACATTGATAGCAGAACTTTTCAACATATAATCATATGTATAACTCACCTTCTTTGTTACAGGATCCTCCTCTGTGGCATGAAAACTCAGGTCCTGGTCAAAGTGTTGTTCAGTAAATGCTCCCTCCAACGAGATAATAAATAACAAGTAGATAAATACAAACACAAAACCATAAATTCAACTGAAATTACATATCATATAAAAGAGCTCATGTAGAAACAAAAATTGCAACAGAGAATATGACATAATAAACAAACTTGTAGCTATACAAAGTATAAACGTTCATAACACCCAAATAGTAATGATAGACAATTAAATAAACATTAAACGTTTTACCTTCCGAGCATCTTTTTGGAAAGGGTCCTTCAATTCCATGTGAAGCCGTAACATGTCATTGTTTGTAAGCCCGGAAAAAGAACCTTCCCCTGTGTACAATTCATACAAACAACGACCTACTGGACCAAATATCCAATGGATGATCATACTGCGCAGCCAAGCAACGCATAGAAACATTCAAAAGCCCAAAGGCAATGTAAGACACTCGAGAAAAAGTATTTTGAGTAATGCAAGAAATATATGAAGGAACTTACTTATCTCAAGGGCACGATAAAAGCGACTCACGAGATATGGTGTTACTTCATTTTTACTAAACAAACATGGCATTGCCAAAGTCGCAAAGCTTCAAAACATTTTTAGCCTCATTCACCTTGCAGAAAAGGAAAATGAGGTATGTGGTTAGATAATGGAAACTTCTTCTCAAAAATTAACAAAATACAAAAAGAAACAATTTAAAAATTAAAAAGCATTTTAAGCATACCAACATTATCGGGCTTTATATCACAATGCGGGACACCGCAGATTACGAGATGCTTGAGTGCAATAAAAGTCGTTTTGAAAAAACACCCTCCCGTGTGTGCAAAAGAAGAACTTCATATCGGCCATCAAGTATTTCACCAAGACGATGGCTGCATAGATCACAAAGATTTTCCACATCACATTGTGAGTTTTGCTAATGATCTACGTGAAATTACTCAAAAGGAAGTTGCTAAAAATTTGCATGACAACTAATTGTCGATCATTAAACTTGAGGTATATAATCCCGAGTAATCGAATGTCAACATTTCGGTGATCACCGATAATACTTGTTCAGTGGTATTTAATTTAAAAATCTGCATTAAAGTTTTCAAGATATTCCTTCCAAAAACATTGAAAGTACATAATAATAAATTTGATGGATATTCATGTCATCACATTTGAAAGAACATGCATGTAAAAACAATTCAACAATCACCACCCAATAAAAGGTTACTTAGAGAACCAGATGTTTTCGACCAAGACGTGACCCAAGAAACTAATCGGACTTTTATGTCTCAAATCAACAATCAAAATAAAATATCCAACAAACTAACAACAATCAAAGTTATACATTGACGAGACCACGTCAAAGCATGTTGTGCCATTGTTCAAAGCATGTTTTGCATGAATCAAGTTATACATTGTGTTCTCGGTTGTGCGGTGAGAAAGTAATACAAGAAAAATTAATCGGGTTATAAATAAATCTCAATAGGAACTTCACCAATGTAATCAATTGAAAATGCAGATACTGCAGCCTTATTGAAGCTTATGATTATGATTATGATTATGATTTATGAGAGTAATTCATAGAAGGCATTCAAATTCAATCATCAAAACATAGCACTCAATTCCTTTGAGAGTTAGTCTAAAATAAAGTCATGTATAGCTAACTGAGATTAAAGCAATGTAATTTTACGTGCAAGTCCAACTCCAAGTATGGTCACATTATTTCCAAGAAATAGCGAGTTGCTATAAACTCGATCATGTGAGGTGGCACCAATAGTATAGATCCATGCAAAACTACTGTTTTCCTAGCCTTGTTATTTACAATTACATAGAGCTTCCAAGGCAAAACATAGTAAAGAAAGTAGAAACACATTTGAAATTTTATAATGCATTAAATATCATTTTAGTGTGTTGCCAAACCGCAATGAAACATAACATCTCACCATTTGAAGAGAATTTTCTAAATGCTTTCAGAGCTTCTTTTGACAACACTGGGAAACATCATTCTTAACGTTAAGAAAAAAGCATATACAATGTACAAAATTGAAATGGATTCAAACTAAGGGTTTAAGGGCAAAGTAATAAGACTTTTACCTCTGCTTTCATATATAATTTCCTTGGGTGACACCTAAAATTGCATTCACACAATAAAGTTATCTAAAAACAATCTAAAAGATCGTTTCCATAAACCGTATATAAAAACAGAATTGATAAAAGAAGGGTAATTTAGGCTTACTTGCATCAATAAAGCCCCCAAAGCGTAACAAGACGCATCATCCTCAATAGAACCAACCCAAAACCGAAGACGGGCACAATCAACAAAAGCAAAACCATACACAATGAACCATTATCCGAGCCATTGTTCTCCAAGAAAATATACATTTCATTGTCATGTTGATAATTTAAAGTATTAACCATTTCATACCTTTCCCTTTGTACTTGCGCTTTTTGCTTTCTTCCCTTTTTATCAAGTGGAACCTTCCAGATCTATTTGTTTCTCGCAAAGACTTTTCTTTTGAAGCCTTTTCGATAAACCATTTCATTGATTTCAAGCATTAAAAGCTAAATTCCTCATAAACCAAAGACACAAAATCATTCAAAACAAAAAAATAAAATTTAGGGTTTTTAATCGGTGAAATTAGGGATAAATTAAAAAGATAATAGAAATTACCTACAAGTGGGGAAGAGAGGAGGAGCGGCAGCAGTAAATGGTGGAGGTTGGAGGAGAAAGCGGTGGAGAAACAAAGTGAGGTGAGGCGCGACGAAGAGGGAGAGTGGGAAGAGGAGAACGTTCGTGCTGCCGGTGGGTCGAGAGCTCGATTAGCGATGGAGGAGGCGGAGGAGGCGGAGGAGGTGGAGGGTGGAGGGTGGAGATCCGAGACCGAGGTGGTGGAGCGCGAGGAGGAGGAGGAGAGAGAGAAGAGAAGCGTGAATCTGTTTTAGGGAGAAAGAAGATAATTGCGTCGTTCTGTTTTTTTGTTATATCGTGGGTGTTTTATTTTGATAAATGGTTTGCCACGGACTTGCCACGGCATGTCCGTCGCAAATTTTTGTCCTTTCACATGTCCGTGGCAAACCCGTGGCAAACACCAGCGGGAAATTTCGCGCTCACATATTTTGCACTTGCCGTCGCAAATCCGTGGCAAATTACAGACGGAATAAGCTCTGTGGCAACTGCTGGTGGCTAAAACAAGGTTTTCTTGTAGTGACAGTTTAGTTCAAAACTTCTCATCTGATCATCATTGTTAAGAAAGCAGTTCTCACGCTTCTTAACTAAGTAGATTCATTATCATAACTTATAGTTATACTTGTGAATTAAGTTATACTGTTTCAGGTGAATTTTAAAAGATCACAATTCCAACCACCTTCCTTGTGACACTTATTGACTTCAATTAGTCCCTGAAAATTTCAAAACGGGACACGTTAATCCCTCCGTCCCTTCAGTCGTTCCCAACTCATCTAGCATCTCCTACGTGGTATGTAGGTGAAACTGTGTCACGTTTAACATCACGTAAAATAGTATTTTGGGCCAAATAGGTCCCCGATGTTAAAAATTTGAATTTTTTTAAAAAAGTGACAAATCAGTCCTTGTGCGTTTTGAGACAATTTGGTCCCTGGTTATCTTCAACCTCAAATCTATGGTTTCTTAAACCAAAAACCATTTTTCACACACACACGTACACACGTGCGCGCGCGTGTGCACACGTACAAAGAGAGAGAGAGAGAGAGAGAATGACGCACAGAGAGAGAGAGAGAGGGGGGAGCAGAAGGAAAGTGTTTTTCACTATTTTTCAATTTGATTCATGATAGAGGAAGAAGAAAAAATGGGTTTAATCAAAATTTCTTATATAATACTGTGGCTACAGTGGTAAGTATTATTATACCAAGTGGAAGAGGTAAGTATTTTGTCCTTAATAATTTCAAGAAATAGAAAGATGGGTAAAATAATGCCATGAAAATCTTGTTGAATCAAACGGAAAATAATGAAAAACACCTACCTTCTGACCCTTCTCTCTGTGTGTCCCTCTCTCTCTCTGTCTCTCTCTCGCTCTCTGTGCGTGAATAATGGTTTCTGGTTTAATAAACGAGAGATTTGAGGTTGAAGATAATTAGAGACCAATTTTTCTCAAAACGTGTAGGGACTGATTTGTCCCTTTTCAAAAAAAAAATTCAAATTTGTAACGCCAGGGACCTATTTGGTCCAAAATACTTACGTGGCGTTTAATGTGACACGATGGCTCTTAATGTGTCATGTAGGAGGCGTTAGATGAGTTGGCAACTACTGAAGAGATAGAGGGACTAACGTGTCCCGTTTTGAAATTGTCAGGAACTAGTATGTCCCGAAAAAGTTGTTAGGACCAACTTGTTCCACGAGGAAATGATGGATTTGTGACTTTATTGCAAATAGTTTCAACATCTACAACTTTAATTGCATATGAATACAACACATAAAAGAAACACGACAACAAGAGACGAGAAGGTAGCCATTTTATGTTCTTTTCTCAATTCTCTCTTCGTACAATATTAGTGATTTGCTTTTGTTTCGCTACTTATTAGCCAATTTATATATAGTTCTCATTAAATTGAAAGCAAGGGTATTAAATATTATTAATGCTAATCTTTGGTCAAAAAAGAAATAATGTTATTAATATCTATAAATGTGATCAGTTAGTTATTTTCATTGATATCATTGAATCCATATAACAGCTAACATTTCCCCCACCCCCACTAACAATTGACTATCTAAAAAAATCCATATAACAACTAATTAAGTATTTTAATAATGATTTGGATTTTTTTTACTAAAGTAATAAATTGGATTATTTACTTATATTTAAATACTTTGTATAGATATAGAGAGAAAAGATTTTACAGCAATATATTAGAAGAAAAGGTTAACCTATATTCAATGTGAAAATACATTTAAATGTAGTAATAAAATAAAAATAGGTTAAATTACACCAGAGGTCCTTGAAGTTATTTAATTGTAACAAGTTGGTCCTTTAAGTTTTTTTGGTACCACTTTGGTCCTTTAAGTTATTCAATTATAACAAGTTGGGCCTTTAGGTTTTTTACGTACCACTTAGGTTCTTTAAGTTATTTAATCATAACAAGTTTGTCTTTTAAGTTATTTAATTGTAACTTTTAAATCTCTAATAACTTGCATTTTTCATCCCCAAATTATTATAATTAAAATAACTTAGAGGACCATAGTGGTATGAAAAAACATAAAAGACCAACTTGTTACAATTAAATAACTTAAAGAACCTCTAGTGTAATTTAGCTAATAAAATAAATTTATATATATATATATATATATATATATATATATATATATATATATATATATACACGCCCTCTCATCCATATTATAAGAAGAAAATACAAAAATCACCACTACCAATGAGCTCATTTAATTATTGTTTTTTTATGTAAAGTCTCCAAAATCGTGGCAGATCTTCTTGGGAGCGGGGGGATGCCACGGTACTCCCATATTTTTTAAAAATTTACTATATATACATATGTTTTATACATAAAGTTATGTTATATATAATTAAATAAACATTGTTGTTGGGCGGTTCAGTGGTTGGGCGTAAAGTACACCATCAGGATTTGAAGCGTGGGCTGTGAAGTTGCAATAGTTAAATACTCCACTTAACCAAACGGAAACATTTAGTTATGTGATGAAAAATGTATTATATATTTGTTACAAATTTGGCCTCCTCCAATTTTTTGTCCAAAATCTGCCACGGCTCCAAAATACCGTTCACTTAACTCCACATTTGAAATAACTCCACTCGAATCAAATTAATGTGCACTACTTCCACTCATGTAACACCCTAAAATTTTTTCGCGATTGCAATACTAATATTACATATCCGAATATATCAGGGTAGCGGAACATAATATACAACTTGTATCAGTACAAGTTATACAGTCAAAAATACAAAGAAACACAAGCGGAAATACATAAGCATAAATGCTCCATAGCCATCCTCAACACAAGCTTCAACTAGCCGTGCTTCTTAGCTTTCCTCTTTCCCTGTTTCTCTGTAAAATAACCACAATATATTGGGTGAGACAACTTGTCTCAGTGAGCTTTACCGTGACCCCTAGCCACACTCATGAGCCAATTAAAACATATACACAGCAAGTTAATACTTACTGGATCTCTTAGCAATTCTATTATATGAATTGCGGAATCACATAGTAATCCAAGAATGAATTACAATAAAGTTTTATTAATTTTAGTACACCACCAACAACCTAACAGAAGCATGGGTGGACCCCGGTCATAGCCAATAAGTGTACAACTCTCAAAGGCGGAATAATTTTTTAACATTGGGGCCTAGGGCCAGGGCTCATGACTGCCCTCCCCTAGCATACTAACACATAGAGGTCGTCACCTCAACTCGATATATTTATATATCGTAACATAACGGATAGAGCATATCATTTTCCGCAAGCATTATTTCAATTCCATATAATTTATAATTATAGGTTTCATGGATAGGTTTAGATGATTTATAATCATCCCTAGCCAAATCATAAAAAAAAGAACATTTCGTTCGGTTTATTTTCCAAGACATAAGTCCACACACGCTCACTAGTTCGGTTTTTGAAATAATAATAATATTAATCGTTATTTCAAAACCACTTTGAATTTGTACCAAAATGTCTAACAAAATTTTAGCAGAGTTTCCTCCGTAATACTGGACATCCCGAAAATAATATTTACCTGAAAAACCAGTCCAGACAAAACATTTCACTTACGAAACAAACAATTTCATCCATATATTCAGTCAAACATAACAATCCAAAAATCAACTCATTATGGTTTCGTGTTAAATTTTCAAACACGCGTCATTTTCGCAAAATAGCATTTTTGACTCTAAAATTCTCGAAACTCCGAAATTTGAAAAAATCATTCAAACATAGTTCAAAAACGATATTTAAATTCCCTAAGCGAGTAAAACTCACCTATCGTGATGAAAATCACGGCACCGAGACTTTCCGCGAGAACGCTTTTCCGACATAACCACACGAACGCTCCCGACTCAACTCCCGTCCGGCGACATCCGATTCGCTCCTAAAGCTTTCCACTCGATCACGAGACCTCTTTTTGACCAAAATACCGAATTGCTCAAATCCTCCATGACCACTATTCATCATCCATAACCTCCAAAAGCTACTATTCACAAAAACCCCAAATTGGATTTTACAAACCCTAACTCACTCAAGCTTGAATTCTTCACTCTTAGATGACAATCCAACCTCTCTATGGTATTTTCCTAGGCTTCCAAGACAAGAGGTGAAACAAGAAACCCAACATCTCTCATTTTCTTCACAATTTGAAAATGGTGGATTTGAGGATAGTGAATGGATGATGATGATTTTGGTGTCAAAATGAAGAGGAAGAAACGCTGAACGTTTTTCGTGTTGGAAGGAAGTCGTTTTGATGAACCAAGCATCCCCTTTTTCCTCTTCTTCTTCCACGCCATTTCTCCTTCTCACGGGTTCCATTCTTTCTCTGTTTCTCACGTTTCACTATTCCTTCCTTTTCTTCTTTTTATTTCTTTCTCTTTCTTAATTCTTTCATTATTTATTCCTTTCTTATCTCTCTCTTTCTGTTCCGTTCCCTTCTTTCTTTATTTCTTTCTTAATTTTTATCACAAGTGTGGAATGAGAAAGTATTTTGGATACTTTTTGTGTCTCGGAGATCATTTAACGGAAGTCGTATAAATCCTAAAATACCCTTAGAGTACTAATTTCCACTCAGTTTATGCATTTAAATTATTGTCTCCGGCAATTATAAATTGCTTTCGTCAGAACCTCATATCCGTGACTTGATTTATTACCTATTCGAGTAATAAATCACTCGTTAATTTCTTAATTTGAAATTAACGAAATTAGGGATGTTACAACTCATCTTCAAAAACTGAAAATACAAAGCATTCAATGAGGGTAAAATTGTTATATAAGCAATAAACAAACGCTAAAAACTACTAATAATTAATTATATTTGGGACTAAAATTAACTCTAAAAATCTTTTTAAAATAGAAACCGAAGGGAGGAGTATATATATATATATATATATATATATATATATATATATATATATATATATATATATATATATATATATATATATATATATATATATATATATATGTAATGTACAGTATAGTTTATGTCACTAAACTAAAATGTTTAGTAACAATAACTAAATGTTAGAATGGTAACATGTTAAATGATAAATAATAAAATAGAAATAGTTTTTTTGACAAATAAAATAGAAATAGTTTAAAATTATTTAGTTTTCTTTCCAATTCCTAAAAAGATGGAGAAATATTAGATATTTATTAAAAAAACGCAGACATTTATTTATTTATTTTTAGATAGGCAATTGTTAGTGGGAGTGGGGGAAATGTTAGTTTCCGGGACTTGAACCCGGGACCTCCTTCTTGCACTCATTTGGGGCACTCCTCCGGTATCCCTTAGCTCGCCAACTGAGCTACCTACTTGGGATAAAAAAACACAGGCATTAATTTAGGAACCAAAAAAGAACCAAAACCAAAATCACTGATACGCAAAACCCATCGAATCCTCTTCCTTTCAAACTTCAAAAGCTTCCTTTCAAAACCCCAGAAGCGAAACCCAGAACCCCTTGAAACCTTGAAAGCACAACCTTCCGTAGAGAAAAGACACAGGCTTCTACCATCGCAAGATGCTGAAGGCAATAGGTAAATGAATCAATCTAACCACAAACTCACTTAAGTGTCGCTAGTAGGCTACTAGCCACAGAATCAAACAATTCTGATTAGTTGTCTCTGGCCACCTAATTACAGAGCTTTGGTTATTCATATATAATATGCAACGGGTCGTTATAGAGTTTAATAACCACAAAATTGAACAACAATGTTTAGTTGTCTATATAGATAGTGTGAGGGAAAGAACGAACGATAGGCGAATTAAAGCGTAATTAAAGCTGGAGAACGAACTCAGGAGCTGGAGCTGGAGAAAAAAAACGAACACAGGAGCTGGGAAAGAAAGAATGAACGCGGGAGCTGGAGAAAATAAAAAGGAAGAAGAAGAAGAAATAATAGGAATCGTAATTAAACAGTTTAAATGTGAATTAAAATTGTCCCTTAAAAAAAGGATTCAGTTTATTTGTTAATTTAATTTAATTAATATAATAAAGAATTGAGAGTATCATAATACCCTTATTAAACAAAAACCATTAGATGTAATTTCTTTAAAAAATCGAGCATCCAACGGATCAAACAAATTTAGTAATAGTTACTAAGCTTTTGGTTCAGTAAAGTAAGCCATAGCCATAATGTACTTATGTATGGGAATTGTTAATTTACATCCACCAAAAAAATAAAAGATTTGAGTTACCAACCTACACTTTTTTATTTAGACTAAAAACCCAATTCATTCTTTTTTTTTAACAAACCCAATTCATTCGTTTAAAAACTAGGACACATGCTCGTGCGATGCACGGGGAGGTGATTAACAGGCCTACAGATGTATGTCCGTCTAAAAATATAGAGTGGGGGTATATTGGTAAGCAAAGTGGCGAGATAAAAAAAACCAAAATGATTTTGATAATAAAAAAACAATGAGTGCTAGACAAAAAAAAATTGTGGGACCTTAATTTTTGCTAGATTAATAATGGACATAAAGTTTGCATTATTTACAATTAATGTTATCAAAAAATGTCTCCCCAAATTGATTAATAAAGTAGTCAGTGTAAAGTGTACCATACTATAACACATACATGACTAAGTAACACACATAAAGAGACTTATAAAAAAAAATAAAAATTAAAGTAGCCAATGTAAAGTGTACAATACTATAACACATACATGACTAAGTAACACACATAAAGTGACTTATAAAAAAAAGTTTGCATTATTTACAATTAATGTTATCAAAAAATGCCTCCCCAAATTGATTAATAAAGTAGTCAGTGTAAAGTGTACCATACTATAACACATACATGACTAAATAACACACATAAAGGGACTTAAAAAAATTACATAAAGGGACTAAAAAAAAGGAAACAAACAATTTTGCCGCTCGTTAGTGTATTAATATATAGGGATTACCCGTGCGATGCACGGGGAGGTGATTAACAGGCCTATAGATGTAGTTTCGAAAAAACATCAACATTTTATAAGGGGGGGTATAAAAATACGCAACACATATATATAAGACAAAGAGGCAACAATAGCCCTTGGCGGGATGAGGCAACAATGTCGGTCCAAAAATATAGAGTGGGGGTATATTGGTAAACAGTGGAGAAAAAATGAGGGGTACATTTTGATAATAAAAATAAAGTGTTGGACAAAAAAAATTTGTCAGAGGTATGTCGGACAAAAATATAGAGTGTGGGTATATTGGTAAATAGTGAGGTACAAAATGAGGGGTATATTGGTAAATGGTGGGGTACAAAATATAGAGTGGGGGTATATCGGTCCAAAAATATAGAGTGGGGGTATATTGGTAAACAGTGGGGTACAAATGAGGGGTATATTGGTAAATGGTGGGAATAAAATTTTCCCACCAAAAGTGGATAAAAAAAGAGTGTTGGACAAAAAAAAATTTGTCAGGGGGTATGTCGGTCCAAAAATATAGAGTGGGGGTATATTGGAGTGTGGTACAAAATGATGGGTATATTGGTAAATGGTGGGAGTAAAATTTTTCCACCAAAAGTGGATAAAAAAAATAGTGTTGGACAAATAAAAATTTTGTCAGGGGTATGTCGGTCCAAAAATATATAGTGGGGGTATATTGGTAAACAGTGGGGTACAAAATGAGGGGTATATTGGTAAATGGTGGGGCACAAAATATAGAGTGGGGGTATGTCGGTCCAAAAATATAGAGTAGGGGTATATTGGTAAACAGTGGAGTACAAAATGAGGGGTATATTGGTAAATGGTGGGAAAATGCGCTTAAGATGCGCTATCCTAAAATCTAATGCGGCTTGGCGGTAACTCCCGCCAATGCTCGCAAGTTTTTTTATTTTTTTGTTTTCTTCTTTTTTTTTGTTTTCTTCTTTTTTTTTTTTTTCTTTCTGTTTTTGTCACTTTTTTTCTCTTTTTTATCTTTTATATTTTAATGTTTAGTCTTTTTTTTTTGGATATATTTTTGTGTAAATCAAGGTATCCTCCACAATTTATCAATATACTCCGCATTTTGTACCACTGTTTACCAATATACCCCCACTATATATTTTTGGACCGACATACCCTTGACACAATTTTTTTCTCTAACACTCTTTCTTTTTATTATTATCAAAATGTACTCCGCATTTTGTACCCCATTGTTTACCAATATACCCCCACTCTATCCGAGAACTATTAATACACAATCGTTGACTTCCCCCCACTCTTCAGTTTTTTTCTTCTCTTATATTTTAAGGAGTGATTTACTGTCTCGAAAATTTTTAGATACTTAAATATGTAAATTTTGTTCTTCAATAATCGATTCGGTAAAAAAAAATTATTTTGGTCCTTTTGCACCAACGGGTATTAAATCTTTTCTTTAATTGTTTTTTTTATTTTTATCTTTCTTTAATATTCGAGTACATGCAGTGTTACTGCATTGACTCCGTATGGGAATTTCAGCCACATTTACAATAGAACTTTCACCATCTTCTTTCAACGAGACATACAGTGACATTTACAATAAAACCTCCATATTCTTTTTCAACTTTGTATAACTGCTCCTATGGAGAACGTGTGACGCTGGGTCGGGGTTTGGTGAACCAATTGGTCGCTCCTCTAGGGCTTGGCGCTACTCCCGCCGATGCTCGCAAATTTTTTTTTTCTTTCCTTTTTTTTGTTTTGTCTTTTCTTCTTTTTTTTTCCTGTTTTTGGTCACTTTTTTTTTCCCTTTTTACCTTTTATATTTTAATGTTTAGTCATTTTTTTTGATATATTTTTGTGTAAATCAAGGTATCATCCACAATTTACCAATATACCCCTCATTTTGTACCACTGTTTACCAATATACCCCCACTATATATTTTTGGACCGACATACCCTTGACAATTTTTTTTCTCCAACACTCTTTCTTTTTATTATTATCAAAATGTACCCGTATTTTGTACCCCCATTGCTTACCAATATACCCCCACTCTATCCGAGAACTATTAATACACAATCGTTGACTTCCCCACACTCTTGCTTTTTTTTCTTCTCTTATATTTTAAGGAGTGATTTATTGCCTAAAATTTTTAGATACTTAAATATGTAAATTTTGTTCTTCAATAATCGATCCCGCATTTTGTACCCCACTGTTTACCAATATACCCCCACTCTATCCGAGAACTATTAATACACAATCGTTGACTTCCCCCCACTCTTCAGTTTTTTTCTTCTCTTATATTTTAAGGAGTGATTTATTGTCTCGAAAATTTTTAGATACTTAAATATGTAAATTTTGTTCTTCAATAATCGATTCGGTAAAAAAAAATCATTTTGGTCATTTTGCACCAACGGGTATTAAATCTTTTCTTTAATTGGTTTTTTTATTTTTATCTTTCTTTAATATTCGAGTACATGCGGTTGTTCTTTGCATTGACTCGTGTGGGAGTTTCAGCCACATTTACAATAGAACATTCATCATCTTTTTTCTTTAATATTCGAGTACATGCAGTGTTGCTGCATTGACTCCGTATGGGAATTTCAGCCACATTTACAATAGAACTTTCATCATATTCTTTCAACGAGACATACAGTGACATTTACAATAAAACCTCCATATTCTTTTTCAACTTTCTATAACTGCTCCTATGGAGAACGTGTGACGTTGGGTCGGGGTTTGGTGAACCAACTGGTCGCTCCTCTAGGGCTTGGCGCTACTCCCGCCGATGCTCGCAAATTTTTTTTTCTTCTTTCCTTTTTTTTTTGTCTTTTTTTTTTCTGTTTTTGGTCACTTTTTTTTTCCCTTTTTTATCTTTTATATTTTAATGTTTAGTCATTTTTTTGATATATTTTTGTGTAAATCAAGGTATCCTCCACAATTTACCAATATACCCCTCATTTTGTACCACTGTTTACCAATATACCCCCACTATATATTTTTGGACCGACATACCCTTGACAAAATTTTTTCTCCAACACTCTTTCTTTTTATTATTATCAAAATGTACCCCGCATTTTGTACTCCACTGTTTACCAATATACCCCCACTCTATCCGAGAACTATTAATACACAATCGTTGACTTCCCCCCACTCTTCAGTTTTTTTCTTCTCTTATATTTTAAGGAGTGATTTACTGTCTCGAAAATTTTTAGATACTTAAATATGTAAATTTTGTTCTTCAATAATCGATTCGGTAAAAAAAATTCATTTTGGTCATTTTGCACCAACGGGTATTAAATCTTTTCTTTAATTGGCTTTTTATTTTTATCTTTCTTTAATATTCGAGTACATGCAGTGTTGCTGCATTGACTCCGTGTGGGAGTTTCAGCCACATTTACAATAGAACCTTCATCATCTTCTTTCAACGAGACATACAGTCACATTTACAATAAAACCTCCATATTCTTTTTCAACTTTGTATAACTGCTCCTATTTTAGCATGAGTTTTCCTTGAACCATGCACGATACCCGAGTGCTTCACTTTTTCATTGTATTGTTATTTTTTTTTCTATAAACAATTTCATTTAAAGGAGCACAAGGAGTGTCCATCCCTTACAATGAGAGAAAAAAAATCTACGGACGATGTTCAATTTTTCTTTCTTATTATGGGTTCATTTTTTGTATTTGTATTTAATGAATGTTGATAATTATTAAAGTTCTTTAGACTTTTTCTTCTTATTTTATCTACAAATGATGTTCAATTTAAATGTCTTTATTAAAGTTCCTTTCAAATTTATAATATTTGTTATTTAATTAATATTTATAATTTAATTTTTTATTCACAGTTATTAGATTTGATATTTTGCAAAGTAACATCATTTGCCTAATGGCATAAACTACTTATTAGATTTTATATCACAGTTAACAAGCTCAATGTTGACCAGTACAAAATTTTCTTTCAAGTACGATGCGATATTATTCTTTTGAAAAAAATTAATTACTCGATTATACGATGAAATTTAACGAACCCCGTGCGATATTAACGAACCTATTTGTTACACCTGTTAATATTATTTATGTATTAACCCGTCCAGACGACGGGTATTGAGGCTAGTTGCATTAATAGATAGAGATTGCTTTTTTTGACCAAGCTTTTAAGAAGTTACTTAAATAATTGGGTATAATTATCTATTAAACAATTCTAATGATTTTTTCTCTCTCTGCATTTAATGTCTGTTTTCTCTCTGCTCACAATAAATGAATATACAAAATTAAAACCATGTATACTCCTAGAAAAAGGCAATTATTTTTCGTACCCCCTAATCATCTATGACATCCCCATAAGTACCAAAATGCCTAAAATGCCCCTGACATTTAAAAGAAAAACGAACCGGGCCTACATAAAATTTTTTTTCCGGAATTAGCAAAAAAAAGAGGTATTTCCGAAATTTTGGAGGTGATTTTTCCGGAATTAGCGCAGAAAATTGGTATTTCCGGTTCACAATTTTTGAACCGGAATTATCTCCAGAAAAGGTAATTCCGAAATTTTGTATTTTTAAATTAAATTATTTTCGGAAATACCTTTTTCAGAGGTAATTCCGGTTTAGAAAATGTGAACCGGAAATACCTTTTAAAAAGGTATTTCCGATTTTTTTTTAACATTTTAATTTTTTTTTAAATAGATGGTTATTACGGATTTAACCGGTGCCTTTACTACATCTGAGATATTTCCCACTCGTGATGCAATGACACGTTGGGTTAGAGATACTGGGAAAGCGAACGGAGTCATTGTGGTTATTGTTCGATCAGAGACGACGGAGAATGGGAAAGGGAAAAAGAACAAGGTTCTTTATGGTCGTGAGAGGAGGGCACATACAAATCGAGTAGATGTTGGGTGTTTTTGGTAGACACAAGAGTTCGAAAAGATGTGGTTGTAGGTTTCGATTGAAAGCTAAACCAATGTTACCTCCTAATTCTGATTGGATGGTGAGAGTGGTGGATGGGATTCACAATCATGAGCCTCATAAGACTTTGTTTGGAGCAGCTATATTTGGTAAGTTTAGCAAGGACGAGCGATCAATTGTTGGGGAGCATCTGTCCTTGGGAGTGAAAGCATCCAAAAGTCTTGAAGCATTAAAGAACAAATTTAAGAACAACTTGAGCAACATTACTCAGTTGTATAGAACCCGCGCCAATATTCGGAAGGGAAAGAGAGGTAATATGACTGAGATGCAGCAGCTTATGACACTGATTCAGGCGAACCATTACTTGTGTTGGACGAGACGACTTAAAGGTACTGATATTGTTGAGGAGATCATGTGGTCACATCCTGATAGTATTAAGTTATTGAGGATGTTTCCCACTGTTTTGATTATGGACTGTACCTTTAAGACCAACAAGTATGCATTGCCTCTGCTGGAGATTGTTGGTGTCACTTCCACTGAGTTGACATTTCCTGTTGCGTTTGCATATCTGTCTCATGAGCGTTATGATGACTACACGTGGGTGCTGCAGAGCCTCACGAGATTTGATGTTTGTGTGATATTGCACTTCCTCAAGTAAGTCAATGCTAACTGACTTTAGTTTTTGCCATTACATTACTGTTTTTTTTTATTTTTTCCATTTCTAATAGAACGTGTGGATTGTGTTTCTCAGGTTATCCTCACTGATTGTGAGGAGGCTTTGATGAGTGCTATCAAGGTTGTGTTTAGGAGGCCGTGAATTTGCTTTGTCGATATCATATCAACAAAAATGTTCATGCTCAAATTAAGAAGTTGGTGAAGGGAGATAGAGTGGATTCACTGATGACACTTTGGCATCATGTAGTTGATGCTACATTTGATGATGAGTTTAGTGAGGCTTTGCATGATTTTGAGCAATCGTCTACTGACATACCCCAACTTATTGCATATGTGAGCAGCAATGGTTGTATCCTCACAAGGAAAGATTTTGTGGCTGTGGACGGATAAAGTAAGACACTATGGAAATACCACGACTAATAGGTACGCAATTTTTTTTCTTATGTGCCTTAAGTATATGATTGTGGTTTCTTTGTTTTAATTTTGCCTTACGTGCCATAGGGTTGAGGCTGCCCATTGGGCATTGAAGAGATCATTGGGTTCTAGTGGTGGTGATTTATGCAAAAGCTGGGAGTCAATTAATGGGATGATCAATGCACAAATTAATAAAATTGTGGATTCTTTTCAAAAGAGCATCAACCGTATAGATGCCCAACACAACATTCCATTCTACAAGAATCTACACGGTTTGGTGTCTATTGAGGCGTTGAATCATATTGCCGGGGAGTTTGATAACATGATGGATGGTGTGGGCACGGATAAGAAAAAGTGTGATGGTTGTGTCATTAAAGTTACTCATGGGTTACCTTGTTCTTGTGAACTTGGTAGGTTACACCTAATGGGACTACCAATACCATTGGACATTATTGACTCTCATTGGAAGAGACTGAGTTTGGAGGCAATGGATGAGGAGCGGATCAAAGAAGCGTCAGAAGGAGGTGACTTAAGCTATAAAGTAATAAAACATGTTTTTATTTCATTACTAATTAACGGCCTAGATCTTGCCGACAACTTTTAACGATCTAGATTTTGCCGACACTTTAAAGGGTCCAGATTTTGCCGACCACTTTTCATCAACGGTGGAAATTCATTCAAGGGTTTCATTTTTCCCTATAAATACACCCTTCCATTTCACTTCTTTCACACACACAACACTCTCATGGATACTCGAATACACAATACTCGTGATTCGCACTCACCGCCCTTCACCATCGTGGCACAATCACAGCGAGAGAAAATGGTGTCTATTTCGAGAGTCCAAACCCCATTTTATGCGGAGCTTAAGGGCGACATCACCTTTGAAGCTCCTGAAAGAAAAATAACAACGAAGGTGCAGCTGGAGGGTGACGAGCGAGAAGTCACCCGGATCATTTATCGCTACCCGACTATGGGCGATAATAATCATGTTCAGTGGTCCACCATGGATGTGAAGAACAACGATGACGTTCGAGTGATGATGGACACTTTTGACATATTTCAGATGCGGAGTCCTATTCAAATTGTATGTCGAAACCGAAGGACCGCTGTTCTTGAGGTCCTTCGGACGTCTCCAACCACCATCTCACTAGTTTGTACCGTGTTTTTATTTCGTTTGTTGTTGCGTTATGTTATTTTTTTCATCAATTTCATGTATTGTATCGTTTCGTGATCGAAAACGCGTCTTAATTTGTTTTTAATTAAATATTTTTTTTTTCGGAAATACCTTCAAAACTAGGTAATTCCGGTAGAGTTAAAAAGATTTCCGGAATTACCAAAAATTGAGGTAATTCCGGTTCACAATTTTTGAACCGGAATTACCTCAATTTTTGGTAATTCCGGAAATCCTTTTATCTCCTTCCGGAATTACCAATTCGCTCAGGTAATTCCGAAATTTTATATATTCCTAGGGGCATTTTTGTCCAAAACGTATATTATGGGGGTGATAGACGATTAGGGGGGTACGAAAAATAATTGCCCTAGAAAAATCCACTACGCTAAAAAATCTACGAAAGCGCTTTTTTTTTTTACCTTTGACAGTGCATAAAAGTGTTGTATATCCACATTTGTAATGTACTGTGCATATGCATTAGAATACATTTCTCGAACAAATTCAAGTCACCAGAAGTTGTATATCCAGAAGATACACATACAGAACAATCGACAACCTCTTTGCCCAGGTCCTATACATGAAAAATTGGAAATTCAGTGACTAATGTTTTATGTTTGTAGAATTCCATCATTGCAATCGAATATACAAATGTGGATATAATGAGGGTACCAAAGGTAATATGAGATGGCAGGGTTGGATTAGCAAATCAGAGCTTATTTACTGAAGGTGTATATAAGTTAAATCCTAACTAAAATGCAATTCTCTAAACAAAAAGAAAAGCCTGACATTTCAATATTTCTCGTGCTACCTTTAGATAGAACAATACAAAGCTGGAATCAAGAAACTTCAAGCATCTGAAGTAGAAATCAAATCCATGCCAGTTAATTATGCAGCTCTATTAAAAGAAAAGGAGGCCATTACCTTCCAACATATATATGTATTATAACATTAATCTTTAGATTTCTATTTTCTCTTGTTTTTTCATATGTTTGAATTATCTAGACTTCTATACCTGATGCTCCATTCTTTCAGCACAAGGTATAGGAGTAGCCCTGTGTATTGTCCTAAACCCTACTAAAGATGCTGTGGAGTTTGCAGAAACAAGAATAATAATAGTTGCAGTAGACACGGTTCTTTGATTGCACAGTGATATGATCATTGGGATCAAGGAAATAATGGTTGTCTTAGTATATTTTAGAAGGGGCTTTTTTAGGCATTGTCTTTGAATAGTTTGTTAGGTAGTAATGTTAGTGTGTGGTGTGGGTGATGTATCCTCCAGCCTATATAAGCATTGTAGTGACTTCATAATGAGTATCAATGAAATATCTTAAGAAAAGTCTCTCTTCTTCTCTTTATCTCTTGCTTGAGGAGGTTTGCTCAGTTCCTTAAAAACTGAGTATCTAACAATGGTGCTTTCATTGAGAGAGCTCCTTCCTGCTAATCCATTGTCACCAACGACGCTTCCGGTGTTTAACGGTGATGATGATGCTTATGGGTGGGTGCTTGACATCGATAGATTCCTTGCTGAAACTGAAATATCATCATCGTCGAAACTTCTCATTGCTGCCTTTGGGTTGCAAGGTCCTCCTCTCCAATGGTGGCTTCAATGGTCTCACCATCATCCAATGGCAAGTTGGGAAACATCCATTCCTCCTTTTCCTTTGGCACTTCAAACCCGAATGGCGCCAATCTTTACGAGTGTTAGACAAGGAAGAAGATCCGCATTCGAATAGCTTATTAGATGAGGAAAAGGAGCCAACAACACAAGCTTATGATCCGTTGATATCCTCTACACCTTGTGACGCCCCCGCCAATCCGGTCGTCTACCCAATTCATACAATCGCTAACAACCACCGCTAAGGAGCGTAAGCGCTTACCTTCTCATGCGCCATCTTCACCGCACGTTGAAACAACGGGTCTGTGGATCAGTAATGGCGGAGCATCCTTCAAAGAGCAATAGTTTTGTTGTTGACATCAACCTTGCGCTTCCGCCGTGGAAACCACCTAATGACAACCGAGCCACCGGAAGTTCCACCGAGACCACCAGATCCAAGTTTCGTAGCGACGGTTCAACTATGCCTCCACCACCGTCTTTACCTCTTATCAAAACCAGCGATATAACTTCCCCGCCCTTGAAGGTTTTCGTGTTGATGATGCAAAGGAATTGCCGGTCGATCAAGCCATTAAGGAAGAACCTATTGTGGATCGGGTTCTTGCGTATGTTGACAAACAAAGAAGCAAAGGATAACATCGCCTTCAAATCTCGCTTTTACGCTTCAACTTCATTCTCTCGTGATTCGCATTACAAGTTATCGTTGGTTGCGATTGCAAGCATGGTGTCGTCGGCGCCGATTACGCGACTCTTTCTTCCTTTGAAACCACCGGACACGAGTTGTCGAGTTGAGCACGAGGATTGCAAGGCATTCCAACGAAGATGCTTCGTGTGTTATGGTTGATGCGCTATTTACCAAAACCAAAATGTCATAACAACCTCCTCGCCTACATTGCGGTGCTTTGCAAGTTTATCACCACGCCTCCACCACCTCCAAAGCCACACGACATCGATAACGGAGCAAAGTGGGCACCAAAGTTTTGCTATTTTTGTGTGGCAATGGCAATTTGCCCACCATCCATTTGGTGTAATGTTTATGTCGAGGAAAGAGTGATTCTCATGGTGTATTGGAGCTCAACTCCACATCACCGTCCGGTTTGTTCAAGAGTAACACCACCATATCTTTACCTCGCCTTCCTCCTAATAGCAGGATTTGCTATTGGAGTTGTTAACTATCGAGTTCCAGAGCTTGGGCATGACCAACAACAAAGAGTAATCTAGGCCCTTTTGACACTAAAACTCAAACTGATTTACATGTTCATTCAAAACTGGAAATTCTCAATTAAGGTACTCAATTTAATGACATTATTGTGCAAAGATTCAAATCATGATGAAGATTGTGCTGCTCATGTATTTTCTCTGATTTTGATTATTTGTCACATTGTGCTCCTTGTACCTTGTAATGGTGGATTTAGTATTGCCACTACAAGAAAAACGGTTTTTTTGGCGGATTTTTCCGCCAAAAAACACCCAATTCTGCTGCAAATACGGGTATTTTTGGCGGATTTTTCCGCCGGTAAAAGGCTCGTCGCAACGTATTTCCGGCGGATTTTTGCGGAGGAGTTTGCGGCGGATTTCTCCCGGTACTTTCCGGCGAAATATTGGTGTTTTTGGCGGATTTTTCCGCCGAAATTATTTTTTTTTCCACCTAAATTCGCAGGAAATACCAAATATTCTGCCGAAAAAAAAATTCACCTAAATCCGCCGGAAACACCAAATATTCCGCCGACAGTTTTTTTATTTTAAAAAAAAAATTAGAAACATTAAAATTTTATAAAAATGTTTTTTAAAAATAAATAAATTTAAATTAAAAATATAAATTATCGAATTGTAAAAAAATATAAATACCATATTTAAATTAAAAAAATAAATGGATAAAAAAACTCAAATAGTGATAACCAACCAAATATAAAATACTTTAATATCAATAACTAAATCCAAAATACACAAATATCGATAATAAAATCCAACAAATCACTCAAATATCCATAATAATAAACATCCATAATCAAATATAAAGCTACTAAGGTGTGTGCTCATCCGAGTCATCTCTGTGATAATAGTTATCACCTCGTGGTGGTTGGATGTCATCACCCAACAAAGCAGCCTCAAACGCATTATAATTATAATTCAGATCAATATTATTGAAGAGTGGGTGGATCTTTGTTGGGAGGATATTGTTGTTGGGGTTGATCACAATTTCGCTTTGGGGTGGTGGATCTTTGTTGTGGAGGATATCTTTGTTGGGGTGGTGTTACCTCAAAATTTCGACAGTACATTAAATGAAGCTTTAAATGGGGTTGACTTCACATTTAATATTGTTCTGTGGGCCATAGGTCAATATTCAAGTCAGTGCACCATGATTTCGACAGGAAAGGCAGACAAGGGCAAGGAGTGCAAGTGAGCTTCGACAAGCTTAGCTCTCAAAGCTATGAAGCAAGTAATGCAAGGAATCTTCGACAAGAGAGGACACAACACTTCGACAGAGTTGGGCTCAACACTTCGTCAAGCGGTTGACAACGGGTTAGTCGAAAGTGCAGAGCAGCAAGTAGTGGGCGGTTACTCTCCCGTAGTTTTAGGAGGCAGTTACCCTTTCCCCACGATCGTTCTAGGAGTATAAATACCCCCTTGTAATAGGAAATCGAGGTCACCACATTTCTACAAGAACTCGAGAAACTCAACTTCCAAGTCAAAGCGAAACACGAGTGAAACAGATACTTTGTACGTGTTGGTGAACCATTTTTCTTTCTTCGTTTAATGCAAGTTTTTACTTTCCTTTTATCTTCAGTGCATTTACTGCTTTTGTTTTACTTTCAATCCGTTTCTCTCTACCGTTTACCGTTCTTACATGCATGAAAAACACAAAACTCAATGGCAATCGTCAAAGAGATTTCCTAGTTTGATCTCACAGTCTCGATATTAAAAACTAGTGATTGTTTGCTAAAAACACCAGCAAACAAATTGGCACGCCCAGTGGGACCTTTGCCATTAACGTTGTGTTGTTTCTATAAGTGGGTGTATTTGTATGCACTGAGGAGTGGTAGAATGGTACGTACTCAGATTCTAACAACGCTCTAGTTCTAACCCCGTGGTATCACAAGGGCAAGGAACAACCGTAGATTCTACGAGTGTCAGTATTGGTAATGTTACAGGGACAATGGCCCCAGTAACATCAATAACCGTTCTCACGATGTCAATGACCAATGTTGGTGCGACACAGTCTATGTCTTTGCCACAAAGTATAGGACTTCCTTCTAGTCCTTATATGGCAACAGGAAAGCGATCTAGAGACACGTTTCCGAACATGAGTCTACCACCATATCCTTTTTGGTGTATATGGCATGCCTACTTGGAATGCCACACGTTTCGACCTTTTCCCCTCTCATGTGTCTTACGAGCACACCTTTGGTCGAAATCCTACCGCAGATTAACCAATGCGCCCTTGTTGGCATTAAGACAAAGCAAGTGGGACGAGAGCAATCACGATATGGTTAATATGCTCACCCAACAAATTGGTACTTATTTTCAATCCGTTGATTTGAATACTAATACGAGTTACAGATGTTAGCAAACCAAATGGGTAGGATAGCAGATTTCTTTGGGGCTCCTACAGGGAATAATAGGCAATTGCCCAATGGTGGGAATAATGCGCCTAGTACCCCGCAAAGATCAGTTACTGTCGAAGCCCAGGCGCGGTCGAACAACAAGGGATGGGAAACCATGTCCCTGAAGTAGTTATGGTGCATCGAAACCAGAACGCTGATGAGGTTGTTCGACAAGTGCAACGGAATAACGTTTGTGCTCAAGACAACATAGCCAATTTGGTAGAAACCATAATGGCACAGAATGGCCTTAACGTAGGTTTACATAGGACCAATTTCATATCACCACTGTGTGAGTATGTATTGCAGGCAGAATTGCCAAGAGGTTGGAAAATTCCTAAATTTACTAAATTTGGGGGTGATACCAATGAATCGATCGTCGAACACATTGCTCGCTACATGGTCGAGGCGGGGATATAGCCCAAAATGAGAATTTGAAAATGAAATATTTTCCAAATTCTCTAACTAAGAATGCCTTTACGTGGTTCACCACTCTACCCCGAGTTCCATGTACACATGGGGCGATTAGAAAAGGCTTTTCATGAGCGATTTTATATGGGCGATCGAAGATTAGTCTTAAAGAAGCGCCGGTGTTCGACGTAAAGTGTCCTCAAGCTATCGATTTACTACCGAATAGGTTTAGGCTATTAAAGGCTAGGTGTTTCACACAAGTGCCTGAGCATGAGCTTGTCGAAATGGCTGCAGGTGGCCTTGATTATTCAATTAGAAAGAAATTGGATACCTCTCATTTGAGAGACATGACCCAGTTAGCCGATAGAGTTCGACAAGTTGAAAGGCTTAAAGAGGAAAAGGCTAGAGTGAATAAGTTCAATAGAAAAGAAAACTCAGTTGGGTTTCATAAGAAAGAGAAAATAGCCTATGTCGATGAGGAATTCGACTTCGCATTTAGTGATGTCGAGTCTGAGGAAATAGATGTGGCTGAACTTAAGCCTGGTCCTCCCTATGCCTGTAAATTATTGAGGCCTGCAAATGGGAATAATCCCGTAGAGCCTAAAAACGATAGATTTGTGCCTAAAACATACACTTTTGATGTTACTAAATGTGATGAAATCTTTGATTTGTTAGTAACTGATGGCCAAATCATAGTGCCAAATGGCCTGAAAGTTCCTCCTCTCGAACAGAGGAAGAAAAAGGGTTATTGTAAGTTTCATAATTTTTTGGGACATACAACTGACCGTTGTGTTCTTTTCAGGGACATAGTTCAGAAAGCAATCGAAGAAGGGAGACTAAAATTCGGTGAGAAAAAGAACAAAGCTCCCATGCAGATTGATTCTGATCCACTCCATCAGGCAGAGGCAATGTATGCGGAACCGATGGAAATGAACATAAGCATGGTAGATGTTAAGATGGCAGGCTCTCCTAAGCCTGTTGGGCCTTCGACAGACAAAATCAAAAGTGTAGTGCAGAGAGCGCTTTGTGCAAAGAGCTTACTCAAGAGGAGTATGACGAGAAGGTACGATTCGTGTACCCCAAAGCTGAAGAGGAGTTAATAGACTTCCGAATAGGTGCAAGTCAAGAACTCGAGGTAATTTATGCCCTGAGATGTAGTCTTTGTGTTTGACAAGGAAGCGGCTAAAAGTGTCGAATCTTTCGCCAAGTTCGACAAATTCTAAAAAGGAAATGGCGGAGAGAAAAGCCGATTTTAGACTTCAAAGGGGAGACTGCGCTTACAAGGTCAAGGGTTGAATAAGCCTTCAACAAGCAAACCACGCTTTCTTTGGCAAGAGCGCAGCCAAGAAGGAGTTTGTGCTATCGGCGTCGGGCCAAACCATTCGCAAGCAAGAGCAAATCTCCAAAATGAAAAATGGATACATCTTTGGGTGTAAACATTATAGAGTCTTCGCTTCACGGCCGAGACAAACCAAACCAAATGCAGGGGAGGCTGCGAAATATAATTATAAGAATAATTATAAAGGGAAGAACCCCATGACCAAGACCCAATGGCGTCGTTATCAGCGCTCGAAGAAGAAGGCAGCACTTGCTGTTTCTGACGAGAAAACGCCAGAAGGTTCAAAAACGGCTAAGAATATGACCTCTAGAGCCGTGGGAACGACGAAAGTAAACATAGGTGCTGCCAACCAGGTAAAGGTTGGAAATAAGGCCAGGGGTAAATCTATTGTAATAGAGGAACCAAGGAGGCCTGCGATGGAAAGAATCTTTCCTCCTCTGACATCATTGAGGAAGAAAAGTGTTGACTTCGACATGGACGAAGATGTGACTTCAGACTTTGAAGACTCTGAGGCCAGTTTTGATGTCATTTGCAACGTAGTGTCAATTCTACCCAGCGAATATGACGTCATTACAGTCCCAAATGATGTCGAAGAAAATTTCACTGAGGACATGGCTAACCACAAGCCAGATTGTTACTATGTAATGAACAACGGCTGTGTCGAAGAGCAAATGGCCACTTTCGAGAGGCCAAACGAAGGCATGCAGCATCATTTGAAGCCTCGTATGTCCAAGCCAAAGTCAATGGCGTGAGGCATCAACAAGATCTTGGTGGATGGAGGCGTCATTGTTAACTTGATGCCTCAAGCAATGCTAAAAACCATAGGCATGTTCGACACAGACCTAAAGCCTCATAACATTTTGTTAACCAATTATGAGGGCAAATCTGGCCGGTCTTTGGGGGCCGTCGAAGTGGAGGTGGTGGTAGGTACTGTCAAGAGAAGTACCATGTTCTTTGTCATAGCCTCCAAGGCAAGCTATAACATGCTCCTTGGTAGAGAGTGGATTCATGGAGTAAGCGCTGTGCCTTCGAGCCTACACCAGAAATTGGTGATGTGGAAGGATGATGGTCTGGTAGAATATGTCGAAGCAGACCAAAGTTACTTCCTTGCTGATGTCAACAACGTCACCAAGGAAAATTTTGAAAAACAAATGGCGAATATTGCGCCATGCACATCTTCTAGTCAGGCATACATATCATCTGACAATGTGTTTTCCTCTGTTCGACTATACCCAACACATGGTTTTGTTTGGGAAAGGGAAGCAATAGAAGATGGAAGTGTCTATCCTGAGGGTGTTCTACCCCCAACAGGATGGGATACTGACTCTTAGAAGGTTTTAGATGTCAGTACCCAATGCTTGGGATAGAATTACGGCCTATATGGCCGAAACTAAATTAAAAACGGCTTTGGAAGCCGAGATAAATCTACAAACAATGGCTGTTGAAGCCATGCCTTCATCTGAAGAAAATGGTGAAGTCATAGATGACAAGTTGGATTGCATTTATGATGACGAACCATTGGGTTTTGAAAAAGACCCTAAAGATTCGACAAAGCGCATGCAAGCTCAAGATCCAGTGGAAGAAGTGGATTTGGGAGATGGCCTAGTCAAAAGGCCAACATATATTAGTGCACACCTTGATGCTGCCTTCAAAACCCAAGTTATTTCACTTCTGCAGGAGTTCAAAGATTGCTTTGCTTGGGAGTACAACGAAATGCCTGGTCTGAGTCGAGAAGTGGTGGAACTTCAAATACCTATTCGACCAGGGAAGAAACTAGTAAAGCAAACACCAAGGAGATTTGCTCCTCCAATATTAGCTAAGATCAAAGAGGAGATAGAGAGGCTGTTCAAAAGCAAATTCATCAGATTGCGGTATGTTGATTGGCTAGCTAATATTGTTCCAAAGAATGAAGAAAAACGGAAAACTTAGAGTTTGCGTGAGACTTTAGGGATCTAAATAATGCAACACCTAAGGATGAATACGCAATGCCCGTAGCGAAATGCTAATAGATTCAAAGAGCAGGATTTGATTATCTCGTATGCTAGATGGCTACTCAGATATAATCAAATTTTTATTCTTTGAAGAGGGGCGTCGAAAAACACTTTTTCGATGTCCGGGGCATTGGGAGTTTATGAATGGGTAGTAATGCCCTTTGGTTTAAAGAATCTTTGGTGCTACCTATCGAGGGCAATGAATTCTATGTTTCATGATTTTATTGACGATTTTATGCAAATATACATAGATGATGTGGTGGTTAAGTCATCCTCGTAAATTGGTCATTTAGACCATCTTCGACGCTCGTTTGAACGAATGAGGAAATACGGATTGAAAATGAATCCAACCAAATGTGCTTCTACGTATGCGTGCGGTGAATTCTTGGGTTTTGTAGTGCACAAGAAAGGCATAGAGATCAACCAAAATAAGACTAAAGCAATTATGGAAACGAAGGCTCCTTCGACCAAGAAAGAACTTCTACCATCATTGGGAAAAATCAATTTCCTTTGCAGATTTATTTCAAATCTAAGTGGCAAAACACAAGCTTTTTCGCCATTGCTGAGACTGAAGAAAGAAGATGCATTCAAGTGGAAGAATATTCATCAAGATGCTTTCGACGCAATCAAGTCTTATTTAGCCAATCCACCAATTTTACTGCCTGTTATTAGAAACAAATTGCTAAAACTGTATATAGCAGCTTCTGATAACACAATAGGTAGCATGTTAGCACAAGAGGATGATAGTGGTGTCGAAAGACCCATTTATTACCTTAGTAGGGTTTTGATTGATGCTGAAACAAGGTATAGTCCAATAGAAAAGTTATGCCTTTGCTTGTATTTCTCTTGTACGAAATTGAAGCAATATATAAAGTCAGCAGATGTTTATGTTTATTCGCACTTTGATGTCATTAAACATATGTTGTCAAAACCAATGTTACATAGTCGAATTGGAAAATGGGCTTTGGCGTTGTTAGAATACAACTTAACGTATCAACCCCTTAAATCAATCAAAGGACAAGTGGTTGCTGATTTCATAGTGGACCACTCTGTTGTCGAACATGAAATACATTCGTTAGACATACGTCCTTGGAAACTATACTTCGACGGCTCAAGCCATAAAAGTGGAGTGGGCATTGGAATATTAATTATTTCCCCAGAGAACATTCCAACGAAGTATAAATTTAAAATTCGAGACTCCTGCTCCAATAATGAAGCTGAGTATGAGGCTCTAATAGTAGGCCTCAAAATTCCGCTTCGAATTGGGGCGGCTAATGTCAAGTAAAAGGTGATTCTCAATTGGTTGTCAAACAGTTGACAAAGGAATATAAATGCATCAATGAACACCTTGTTAAATATTTCGTCGTTGCAACAATAACTGCATAAAAAGGTTTGCAAATGTACACTAGAACATTTACCACGAATAGAAAATCACGTGGCGAATGAGTTGGCACAAATTGCGTCAGGCTACAAAGTATCAAAGCAAAGCCTAGAAGAGTTAATTGAGATAAAAGATAAACTAATCTCAGAAGACTCTCTTTATAATACTACTCCTTCGACGCTATTGTCAACACCAAAATTGGGGGCAATAAATGCAAATGAAGTATCGCAGCGTAAAAACGCCACATTTTTGACGATATTGACTTAGCAGAAATTTTTGCTATTGACAATATGGCTGATGATGATTGGCGTAAACCCATTGTAGAGTATTTGCAAAATCCTACGGGAAACACTAATAAAAAAGTGAAGTACAGAGCTCTAAGCTATGTGTTAGTCGGAAATGAGTTGTTCAAACAAACTCCCGAAGGAGCATCGTTAAAATGCCTTAGTGAAAACGAGGCATACTTAGCGGTTTCTGACACGCATGGTGGAGCATGCGGCTCACATCAAGTAGGCCATAAAATGAAATGGTTGTTATTTCGACAAGGAATGTACTGGCCAACCATTTTAAAAGATTGCATAGAATTTGCTAAGGGCTGCCAAGAATGCCAAAAACATGCTTTGGAATCCAAAGATGTACCGCAAATGAGTTGCATTCTATAGTGAAACCTTGGCCATTTAGAGGTTGGGCTCTAGATGTAATTGGAGAAATAAAACCAACGTCGTCGAAGGGCCACAGGTACATCTTGGTAGGAATTGATTACTTTACTAAGTGGGTAGAGGCAATACCTTTAGCCAACGTTGATCAAGAAGCAGTGATAAGGTTTATTCAAAACCATATCATTTACAAATATGGAATACCGTAAACCATTACTACGGACCAAGGCACTCTTTTTTTACCGGTCGAAAAATGGTAGATTTTGTCTTTGAAATTGGTTTCAAGTTGTTGGCTTCGACACCATACTATGCGCGCAAGCCAACGGTCAAGTAGAGGTGCAAATAAAATCATTATTAACTTGATCAAAAGCACGTTGGACGTAAGCCTAAAAGTTGGCACAGTTCTCTTGACCAAGTGTTATGGGCTTGTCGAACTTCGCCTAAAGAGTCTATAAACACTACCCCTTACAGGTTGACATTTGGACATGATGCGGTGTTACCTGTTGAAATTTGTTTACAATCAACAAGGATTTGAAACAATGCGAAATTCCCTTTGATCATTATTGGGATATGATGATTGATGAATTAGTTGATTTAGACGAAGAAAGGTCGTTAGCTTTAGAGATGCTTATTCGACAGAATGAAGAGAGTAGCTAAAGCTTACAACAAAAAGGTTAAGTTAAAAACCTTTGAGGAAGGAGAGTTAGTGTGGAAAGTCCTATTACCTATGGATAAAAAAGATAGAGTTTTAGGCAAATGGTCACCAGGGTGGGAAGGCCCATTTCGCGTGTTGCAATGCTTTTCGAATGGCGCTTATGAAGTCGAAGAGCTAGGTGACGAAAATAGAATCTTTAGAATAAATGGCAAGTATTTAAAGCAATACAGGCCAACATTGACCGAAATAAAAATTGAACAAGCATAGACAAAACGAAAATTGTTCATAAATGGCAATGTATAATGAAATGTCAAAATTACATAGCCATTTCAAAGGTTCTAAACTATTACAAGACCTTAGAAGTTCGACAACGTTGACTTATGCCTCTCCAGAATGTTGGCGCTCAAAGAGATAGAAGTGTCAAGAAGGTGCAAATTTTTGTCAAGTTCAAGAAGATTGGCTTGATCTTTGGTCGCCTTTCTCCGATGTTCTATGGCCGTTATTGCTTTCGTTGTCTTGATGGACGAAGAAGCAGCCTTCATCCTTTCGACAATCAAGCCCTTCTGATACTTAGCGTTTGATAACTTAGTTTGGAGTGTTCTGATCTCTTCGTCAATACGCGTAATCTCTGCCTCCCATTCAGCAATTGCTTGTTCATCAGTGGCTGCTTGGGCTTCGAGAGCTTCTATGTCGTCTTGATCATCTTTGAGGGAGGCAAGCGCCGCTTCGCAGAGTTGATTTTCTTGAGCCTTTTGCTTGAGAACATTCGACCGTTGGTTGATCAAGAGGGAGAGTTGCTCGAAGAGTGGGCCGAACTCCATGAAAAAGGTGAGGAGGTCTTGGGGAGGATCCAACTTGGTGATTTTATGAATGAGGGATTTTACCTCAAGATACACAGATGGATCACCCTCAATATTCGCCACCAGATCCCCTTCTAGAACCTGCGTCTTCAGCTGGCGAAGTAGGCTTTCGATTGTCTCTTGATTAATGGAACTAAGAGAGTTGTTCGAAGAGCTGCAAATCAAGCGACTCGACGAGCTTTTAAGACTCAAAGATGATTTTCAAAGTCGCTAACCGATCATCTTCTTCACCAACCAACTCGTGATCGCTAATAGCGCTGTTGGACGACTCTTTGGCAGAAGCGCCTTGATTTGCAGACTCCTCCATTCTGGGCTCCTCTTGTTATTGATTAACCATATTCTCTGCAGGAATTTCAACAGAGGTAGCCACCACTTCTTGCATTTCGGTTTCGAGGATGCTGGGTTCTGGAACTTGAACATTTTCTTCGACAACAGCCTCTGGTTCCGTATTATCAGCATTCAGAGCAAGTTCTTTGAAAATAGGGATCCCAGGGTCAGCAAGTGCTTGAAAAACTTCTTCAGCAGTTACACCTTGAGGCGACGAAGGAAAAGGAAGTATTGGAGCCGACAACTCCCGCTCAGCAACCTCAATCAAAGATTCGGCAGCAGGATTGTCGACAAGTAACCCACCCACTTATTTACGAGTGAGTGATACTATTTAAGTTAGAACCGAAAGGTGAAGATCAAAGAGAGTACGAAATGACGTCGAAAGGAAAGTTACCTCCTCGCACCTTAAGCCTCTTGATTGGAGGAGAAGAAGGTGATTCGTAAGGCTCGGTGATGGTGATGCCTTGAGTCGCCCTTTGAGATTCGTAAGGCCCTTTTCTTCGACCTCCGAGTGAGAGGAATGTTGTCATCACTTTCAGTGTCCTGCAAAAGAAATCAAGTTATGGTACAGGTAATGCCACGAGAGAGTGAATAATAAAATCGAAGAGAAATTTCGACGTGTGATAAGGTAGGTACAGTACCTCAGAACTGGAGGGAATAACCATTTTCTTTTTGGCTTTGGGCTTTTGAAGAGGCTTAGCCGCTTGGGTTGTTGCCTGCAAGAAATTTCCGACATGAATAAAAGCCACAGTAAACAGACAACTTAAGACAAGTGGAAAGTGCCATACCTTTTTTGGGGTGTTGTCTGGAATGGGATTTGCTGCCACTTTCTTCGTGACTTGGGGAAAAGGTTTTGATGTGGTAGCTTTGCCTACCTTGACCTTCAACTTTGTTGCAGGTTTTTCTAAAAATGTCGAAAACATTGGTAAGCAAATAGAAACGAAGCTAAGTTATAAGTGGTTAAGACTTATGAAGCTTTGAGTGTCGAAAAGTGTTTACCAGTGTTGTACGAAGGGAAAGCTGCTACCAATTTCTTCACAATGTTTTCAGCAAAAGTGTCAATGGCTTCCCCAACAAAGATTGGTGTAATAACCGGTCCACCATTCATGAAATTTTTCAAGACATGAAAACCTCTGATTGAATTTGAGAGGTTCAAAATTCAAGGCTTTGTAGTGAAATCTCTTGAAGGCTTGTTTATAAGCCACCTCTGATTCTGGACTTATAAACTCTCGCCTGTGAAAGCACACTGGTGCAGGTCGAATTTGACAAAGGCCAAACTGCCTAGCAAAATAACTTGGGAAATATCTAGTAACTCCCAAACTATTTTTTGTTTTGCCAGGGGTGAGCCTAGTGGAGAGGACAGAAGGAGAGAGGTAAGCTTGCCAAATTCGGTTAACTTCCTCAAGAGAGCTCGATGAGAGGGGAAGGAAATGGTTGTTTAAACCATGCTGGACCACAAGACCTCTGGACAAAGGGAGCCATAGAATCTGTAAAAGTGGCACATTTCAAGAAGATTTCGAAATAGGCTAGAAAGGATTCTTCGGCAGAAAGGGTTGCTTGCTTAGGCCTAAACTGCGCCAATCGAATCCCTTCAGTACTGCTAGTCTCCACGGTTAGTCGAGCAGACTTGGGGATATACAAGTTTAGTCGAGACTCAAAAGTGGCCAACAGCCACAATTGCAACAGCCATAGTGGGCCAGAGGCCAAAAACTTGGTGGCCGGTTCATTCTCTTTCAACTCTATAACAGCATTATCAAGTTGCTGGTAGAGAGAGCCTAAAATCAACTTGGCAAGGTTGATGTCTTCTCGTTCATGGAGTTGACATGCCAGGGGGATGTAAGTTTTGGAAACTTGGAGGGAGCGTGTGCAGAAAACGAAAATAGATAACCACAGAGTTAGAAAGGCTACATGTTCTATAGCAGACACTTCCTCAGTGTCAAGCCTATGGTGCTCAGCAATGTAAGGGGCAAAGGTGGCATTGTTGAATTTGAAATCGTATGCATAGTCAGGATGTGTGGGATCAAAGGTCTCTCCTAAGGGTTTCAGACACAGAATGGCACCCACATCTAGCGAGTGGGGATAACATGCCACATTTCGTGTGGAGGCTATGGGTGGTACAGGCCCCAGAATCGCATAGCGACCAAAAGTAGTAGGTGCTATCGATTTGGGCCCATACCTAGACAGTTGGATAAGGTCGAAGATGCCCTGCTTTTTCCAGGACTTTGGCTTTTTAGCTTCTACTTTGTCAAGCCGATCTATGTAGTTTTGTTGGCCGAGCCTAGAGCGGAGACCTAAAAACCCTAGAAGGGTTAGTCGAAACTCTAAGTGAAAAGGGTTTCAAAGCAAAGATTCTAGGTTGAAAGCTAACATGGCTAGGGAAAATCTCGTAAACTTCGTAGAGTTTCAAAGAAGATATCAGGCGGAGGACCCAAGTAAGCATGGGTATAAACCTCGATAGAAGGGATTAGTACATGGGTCTGCCAATGGGTAGATCGTTAAATCGTTGATGTCGGGTTCATCAACGAAGCCATCTAGGGTTTGAGCGTTTCTGGGTTCGTCATTCCTCTTTGAACTCTCAGGTCGCGTCACTACAAAGCAGATGATGAAGCCATGAGTAAGAGAAAGTGAATGCGAGTTGAAATCTGGGGGTAGATTAAAAGAAAAGTACGAAAGTTTGAAACTTTGGTGAATTTGAGGTTTTTTGCAAAACGCAGGGATGAAGAACGCAGAAAGACTTCACAAGGTTTCAAACTGAGTAAAGAGGAATTTGAAGGGTTGTAGCCGTTTATATATGTTTGGAAGTAAATGATTATTGGCACGCTTGCCATAACTTCGCACGCCATGACGTTTGGGAGACGTGATGGCCCACCAACTATGCGACGTGTGCCAATAAAGCGGTTCGCTTTACTCGCGCAAGTAATGATGACCGTCTTTTCACCATCGTTGAAATGCAAAAAGCGCAAAAGTGACCATTGCACAAGATTCAAAAAATGCCTTTTCATAACTCCTTTCCTTATTCCGTCGAAAAAGCATTTTTTGGGGGGCAATCTGTTACCTCAAAATTTCGACAGTACATTAAATGAAGCTTTAAATGGGGTTGACTTCATATTTAATATTGTTCTGTGGGCCATAGGTCAATATTCAAGTCAGTGCACCATGATTTCGACAGGAAAGGCAGACAAGGGCAAGGAGTGCAAGTGAGCTTCGACAAGCTTAGCTCTCAAAGCTATGAAGCAAGTAATGCAAGGAATCTTCGACAAGAGAGGACACAACACTTCGACAGAGTTGGGCTCAACACTTCGTCAAGCGGTTGACAACGGGTTAGTCGAAAGTGCAGAGCAGCAAGTAGTGGGCGGTTACTCTCCCGTAGTTTTAGGAGGCAGTTACCCCTTCCCCCACGATCGTTCCTAGGAGTATAAATACCCCCTTGTAATAGGAAATCGAGGTCACCACATTTCTACAAGAACTCTGAGAAACTCAACTTCCAAGTCAAAGCGAAACACGAGTGAAACAGATACTTTGTACGTGTTGGTGAACCATTTTTTCTTTCTTCGTTTAATGCAAGTTTTTACTTTCCTTTTATCTTCAGTGCATTTACTGCTTTTGTTTTACATTCAATCCGTTTCTCTCTACCGTTTACCGTTCTTACATGCATGAAAAACACAAAACTCAATGGCAATCGTCAAAGAGATTTCCTAGTTTGATCTCACAGTCTCGATATTAAAAACTAGTGATTGTTTGCTAAAAACACCAGCAAACAGGTGGATACTGCTGTCGCTGGGGTGGATACTGCTGGGGTGGATACTGTTGAGAATAATGGGGTTGTGGATACTGCTGAGGGTACGACTGAGGCCAAGGCTGAAATGCACCGCCGATAACCTGCTGCGGCTGGTAGGAAGCCATATGTGATGATGATGATGATGATGATGATGGTCTCGAAGGCTGGTTCATCTGAGACATCAACTGTTGAATGCGCTCCTCAGTTCTCGTAGCTTGCTTAGCAGCGCGCTCCTAAATTATCCTAGCGTGCTCAGCAGCGCGCTCCTCACTTATCCTCTGCCGCTCCCTAACCTCTTCCATTTGTCGTGCATGTTGCTCCGCCTGCTCGTTCAATCTCTGGTTAAATTGCTCGGTCAATTCTATCACTGCGTTGGGAGCAACATAAGAACGACCAAGACTCTCTTCAAGGTTGAATGTGATCGACTTGAGAATGCTTTCCTGGAAGAACTTGGGTCCCATGCTACCCGATCCTATCAAACGATCACTCTTTTGTGGGCCAACTGCTCTATCCCAAATAGAGCGAGCCACTCTAGCCTCCTCCACAGGATCAACTGATGTGCTCCCACTGCTCTGCACTGTTGAGACTCACGCCACTCGGCCATCCCAGATCATAGGCATCCTAAAAAAAACAACAAATAAATAAATAAATATTAATAAAAAAACAATAAAAACAATATATATATATATATATATATATATATATATATATATATATATATTGTATATATAAAGATAAATAACTAATAACATAATGTAGTTTTTCCTGAATCCTCCTCGCCCTATCGTGGATAAATGTATCATCCTCCTCTCGCAGATACAAGTTGCGATGCAACTCAAGCAAACAACTACTTAACACATAGATACATAATTTTATCCACCTAGATACATAATTTTATTATTTACTAACAACTAGATACATAACACATAGTTAATAAATTTAATTAATTGATGAAGTAATAGTTATAAAATTACGTACCATGCGCCGTGATGAGTTCCAAAGACTAACACATCCCACTGTGTGATTGCAGTAGCCATTTTCGAAGCTACGTTCTTCTTAGCTTTCTCTTGTTTATTTTTAAATGCATCTGTCTTCCAATACTCTTCCAGATCTTTATAAGCCTCTGGTCCCATAAAATCAGGTTTTCCATCATCTTCCGTACACCCCGCAGTACTTTAGAATATCTATCACTACATCTCTTGTTGAACGCATGCTCAACATCTTTCTGTTGCTCTGGTAACCATGTACATTGTTCCTATTTAAAAAATTTAGACGAATATTGTTAATAAAGACAAATTAAACAATTCAATAAAATAATTAAAAATTAATTATTTCGTAGAACTTACTAAGAAAGAATCGAGCATGGCCCTAACATAGTCTTTGTTATCTTCTTTATCTTTTTAATCTGCAAATTCAATTTGTCCAACCTTTTTGAAATTTCATTGAATTGAGTTTATGATGCTGGTGGTCGCAGTGAGCTTTGAAGGAAGAAACTCAAGAATAAAAAAGCTGAATTTTGGACCACTAAAGTTGTATAAAAGGCAACAAAAATAAATTAATAAATAATATACTTACGAATCTCCTTGAGGCACCACGATGACACGACCATCTTCAACATGTGTCGGGCGTAAGTCCTCCCGCCAACGATCCACCGGAAGAGGTGCACTACTACTACTCGCACTTTCTTTGTGGTTTGGCTTTGGCAAATAATCGCCAAGAGGAACAACACAACGACGTGCCCTGTGACGGCGCGTTAGGCGAGTAATAATCTTCTTCCTCCCTCTTGCCGTATCCGCGACAAGTGGAGGAACATCGTGTGTGTCGTCACGATCAGATGCGTATCCAGATGACATGCCTATATATATATATATATACACACATTTAAATATTAAAAAAAGAAACATGTATATTGCATAAACATCCGTACAAATATTCATACAAAATAACCATAAATATTCATACTATTATCAATTACTAATTAAGTACCAAATAAAACTGAATAACTAGAAAAACTAATTGGAATCCCATTTATTCTCAAAATCATCATCATCAGATGAGGGAATTCTTGATACACCAATATGGTCTTCTGCATCTTCATCAGCATATTCTTCGTCATCAACTTCATCGCCGGTGTTTGGTTGATCACATAAACGAGTAATGGGTTCAACTTGAATCACTTCATTTACATTAGACATCTCATCCATTTGAAATGTGACATCTTCCAGTGTGTCATTTGTCTCAATCCGACCTCTTGGTTTTGTTTTAATTGCGACACACCAACCACGCCTATCAGTCGGCGTTGATGGATAAGGGACATAATAGACTTGTCTCACATTTTGAGCAATGACGAACGGATCATACAGTCGATATCTACTACTCATTTTAATGTCGATTGTATTTGACTTTGGATTCACCCTTGTTCCTCAAGCAGACGGATCAAACCAATTACAATAAAAAAGCACTACCGAAATCCGACTATAGTCTAGATGGGGTACGTGAACTTTCGTATATGTGTTGAATCACACCATAAAATCATCTTCACCACCTCCGGTGACACCCTTCATACAAACTCCACTATTGATTGTTTCTCCGCTCGTGTCCATTCATTATTGTGAAATTTGTATCCATTGACAAAGTATGTGTGCCATTCTTTAACACATCTTCGAGGACCGTCTCGATAAGTTCCTCAAGTGTTGGTTGGGAGGAGTTGGTGGGAGGGCATAAACACGTTGCCTAAAACACATTGGAAAATGTGCATTAATATAAGCCAAGATTGTTCTTCACTTACTTCCTCGGATGACAAGAATTCCTAAAAAGAAATAATTAATTGTTACACATTTGTCTACTTTTATTAACTTAATTAAGATCGATATATATATATATATATATATATATATATATATATATATATATATATATATATATATATATATATATATATATATATATATAGTTAATGTTGAGGAATACATACTCAATGAATGGTTGCACTCAAGATGCAGTTTATCAACACATGAATATGTCTCGCATTAAACTCTTCTCCTCGTCACCCGATGAATTGACTCCTTCCCGGATGGACGACCGGGTAGACAAAAGACAGACAAAGCTAATTCATGTCTAGGACATTCAACATCCATTTCATTTCGACTGCTTCTTGGAGCAAATTCATTCTTGAAATAATAAGAACAAAAGTTGGTTGTTTCACGGTGTAAGTATGAAGAACATATCGATCCTTCAACTCTAGCTTTGTTTTTCACCGATCTTTTTGAATCACCCATGAACCTAAAGAAACAACACCCGCTACGACTTCCACTAGAGGGATGTCTTTAACACTGTCCCAAACTTCCTCTGGTGTCAAACTATGAGGAGGTCCACTTGTTTCAACATGTCCCTTGATGAATGCATATTTCTGCTTTCTAAATGGGCGATCCATAGGTAAGAACCTACGATGCGAGTCAAACCACAAAGTTTTCCCTCCGTATTTAAGAGTAAAAGCCCTTGTGTCAACCATGCAAATCAGACACGCCATCTTACCATGTGTTCCCCATCTAGACAACATTCCATAGGCAGGGAAGTCATTAATTGTCCACATCAAAGCTGCCCTCATTCTGAAATTTTGTTTGTGTGCTGCATCATAAGTTAAAACACCATGCCACAGCCTTTTTAGGTCATCAATCAAAGGTTGCAAATATATGTCAATACCAGTTGTTGGATTGCTTGGCCCTGGAATAATAGCATTTAAAAACATGTATGGTTTAGACATACACATTCTGGTGGAAGGTTGTATGGGGTAACAATAACTGGCCAACAAGAATACGGTGATGCCGATGCTTGAATATATGGTGTGAAACCATCAGAGCATAAACCAAGCCGAACATTGTGTGGATCACTGGCAAAATCTGGATGAACACGATCAAAATGCTTCCAAGCTTCACCATCAGATGGGTGACGTAATTCACCAGAATTGTTTCTATTTTCATGGTGCCATGTCATTTTACCCGCGGTCTCCATTGATGCAAACATCCTCTGTAGCCTTGGTATAAGCGGCAGATAGAACATTGCTTTTCGTGGAACAGGTTTGCCTCTGCTCATCCCTTTCTGACACGATAGCGTGGCTCTCCACACAACTTGCATTCCTTCAACTCTCCATCATTTAAGCCAAACTCATTATTATAATAGAGCATGCAACCAGACACACAACAATCAATTCTTTTAGATTTTAAGTCAAGCTTCGATACCAGTCTTTTAGCATCATAATAACTCTGCGGCAAAAGTCCTTTAATAGGGGTTGCATCCAACATCATTTTGGTCATATATTCCATGCACAACTCGGCATAATTAAATTGAGACTTAAGACCCAACAACCGAACACACATTGATAATTTTGAGTCTTTAGATCCTTCAAATAATGGTTTATTTGTCTCACTCAAATACGTGTAAAACAATTGCGCTTCCTCATTTGGAACTTCTTCAGCATCATATTCTGGTTCTTCAAAATCCAAATTTACTCCAACAGTATCAGATATCATTCCCTGATAAACATCTAACGTGGGTTGGATGATTTGGCCAGATCCAGATGTGGAGGCTACTACTTCAACCGGAACATTAGTACTCGAAGGATCTACTTCAACCGGAACATTAACCGCAGGAATAGCTACCGCAGGTACCCCAGGTGCTACTTCGCCGTGACGACTCCATATCCAATAATCTGGCCTAAACCCATTATTGTACAAATGAATTCTGACTTCATCTTCATTTTTTATAAATCGAATTGAACATTTCGCGCACGGAGATCTAATTCCCCCTTCTCGCGCAAATCCTTCATCACGCTTAGCACAAAAAATAAACTCTTCTACTCCTTCTGCAAAACGTCTCTTTAAACCGTTTCTTCCAGGAAATAATCGATCATACATCCAACTACGATCCATGTTTTCTAAATCCTAGTACTACGTGCTACAATAAAAATTATCATAAACAATAAGTATTACTTTTCATTTCATAAATAATAAATCAAACTTTATATTTTTACTTACTTACATACTCATATACATACATATATACACATACACATACACATACACATACACATACACATACACATACACATACACATATACACATATTTACATACACTAACAATGTAAACATTACATTAATTAATTATAATATAAATAGAATTTAAAAATTTAAAAATTTATATAATATGTTATAAACGTAAATATTAGTCATTTTAACTAACACTCTATTAACTAACAACATAAATAACATTTTAACACATAAATAACAACATTTAACACATACACTCTATTAATATTAGTCATTTTAAGTACTAACAATATAAATAACATTTAACTAACAAGTCTATCAATTTTTTTATTAAATTTTTTATTAACAATAAATTATATATAATAACTATTTAAATGAAAATAAATTACATATCATAAGTCTTTCATATATTAACTGATATAATGATTGTCGAAAATATAATAAAATTTAACACTTTAATCATAAAAATGATAATATAATGATTTTCAAAAATATAATAAACTTTAACAAATTAATAAAAAGAAGGATTATACAATGAATTTTCGAAAATTTAATATATTATTGTAGTTCGCATTTAGATAAAAAGTATTATCAACTTATATTAAAAATTAATAAATACATTAAATTTATTTTTTAACTACTCTATCATTATATTTCGTATTTTCTAAAAAATCTAAACAGAAATTAAAATTTAATAAATATTTTATTTATTTTATTTCGTTTTTATGTATTTTTTTAAAAAAAAATTAATATATGATTTGATTAACAAGTAATTTTGTACTTATATTATCATAAAAAATATTAGAGACAACTAATAACTTCAATAACTAACCGGTGGTCTTTGAGAAGACTCGACGACTTGATGCTAAACCGAGTCCTTCCAATAAACGAACAGAACTCACCAAACTCAAACAACTCCTAAACAAACAACACCACAATTAGTAACTAATAGTTTATAACAAAGCATAAGCTAAAATAAAGTATAAACTAAAACATACCTTCAAAAGTTTGAGAGGGGAGAAGAAAAAAACTGAATTTGATAGAAGATTGAGTGAAGAAATTTGAAGGGAAGTTAAGAGAGAGTTGAGAATGAGAGAAGAAGAAAATTGAGAGAAGAGTTGAGTTGATAATGGTGTGGAAGGAGTGAAATTTGGAATAAGTAAGGGAACTGTAAAAAGAGCCGTTGTGTTGTTGCGGCGGAACGTGTGCATTTGTGGCGGATTTTACGCGTAAAACAAGGTGTCGTTTCCGGCGGATTGACTCGTGTGGACCGAGGAGTCCTTTCCGGCGGATTTCACTTGCATTTTCGGCGGATTTTCAAATTTAAAAATCCCGCCTATTTCAATGTTGCATTTTCGGCGGATTTCACTTGCGTTTTCGGCGGAATCCATTTTTTTTTGTCCGTAAATTACTTCCTCTTTTATGATCCGCCAGAAATGCAATAAATCCCCACAAATGTCACAAATTCCGTCGGAAGTTTCTGGGAGACTAAATCCGCCAGAAAATGCAAAAATCCGCCGGAAAGTTTCTGGGGGATTAAAATCTGCCGAAAAGTTACGCCTTCTAATTTCACTTATTCTTGTAGTGTGCTTCTTTAGAGAGAGTTGTTGCTAGAATTTTTGAGTTGAAGGGTCTGCATATTGCTTTTGCGACTGAGCCAATTAGTGAACAATTCATGGAATCAAAAGGCATAGTAACTTTCCACTACAAGAAAATTGTTGATTTGCCACGGACATTTCCGTCGCAAATGTACAAATTTCCGTGGCAAAACAACATTTGCCACGGATTTGCCACGGACCAAAAATGGTGGCAAAGCGCTTCGCCGTCATAAATCGTTTGCCACGGACTTTTCCGTGGCAAATTTTTCCGTCGCAAACCCGTGGCAAATCCGTCACAAATATCCGTGGCAAAGTCGTCGCAAATTTCATCGCAAATCCGTCGCAAAAATTAGAAAAAAATTAAATCATAATTTTAATTCTTCACCCATTCATTAATCAATGTTATCATCACAATTATTTAAAATCAAACTCCCTACACTTGAAATTTAGCTAGGAGATATTAGAAAAATAAAGGATAATATGATTAATAAGACAACAAAATCATTTCACACAAAACTAATGGAACTGTGGCTGAGTATTCATTAACAAATTTATTACAAGACTATTAAAAAGCATAGTATACAAAGGAATAAATGTAGTTGTTTGTTTAAGCTTACATTGATAGTATACAAATTCATCTTTGAAAAAGCGCAAAAGATTCGCTTTGAAGTATCGTAATAAGTCGCTTAATCAAGAAAGAAATCAACAGAGGATGGATGATGTTTTGTCTCCATAGGAATGGGTGGCATTACATCCGTTTCGCGAGCAAACCTCATAGTGACATTCTTCTTTGCAAAAGATAACAAACGAGTATAAGGTGATTGTGCATAGTTGTTCTTGGAGGGAGAGTCCGAATAGAAATAGATATATACATACTGTGTGTATCCGACACAAATTGAAATTGAAATTGTGCATATGGGTGGTGATAATGACCATTTGTCGCATGTAATGCAATACTTTTGACTGCAAATGCAAACAAAGGAGCTTATATTAATGAACCATGTTTAGATAATAAACATGAAACTGTCAAGTGTCTACATTACCCAAGGCTTTTTCTATGTCATCATTCTTGGACAGTCCATATCTTAAAGAATTGAATGTGTAGGTGTTACATTGTAGCGATGTGGCACACTGATACAAACATGATCACATATGAAGCCATTATAAAACTACCTGAGAAAATCAAAGAAGGCATATAACCAACTATAACCGACTCCACCTAGATGAGAAAAAGGCATAGATGTTGTTGTTGTAACTTGTATACTATATTTGGAAATACTATTTGCTCCACTGCATGATTGCAAAAATTTATATGTTGCAGCACAAAAGTTCATAAACTTCATAGAATTCATGAAGAAGAAAAGAAATTGAATCTGATGATTGAAAGGAAACTTTTATTTCATTATTCAAAGATTACAACAGTTGCTTATTTATAGCAACAAAGGTAAGGACTAAAACTTAGTGGATAAGATCAGAATTTCAACGGACATGGGTAGAGAGAAAGTTATCTGAGGAAGCTTAAAGGCTAGGAAAGATAATGAGTTTCTTTTCTTCAATGGTATTTATGATTCATCAAATGAGTTTGACTTTAATACCTCCCCGCAAGCTTGACCATGATATATGTTTATCATGCCAAGCTTGGACAAAAAAGGGGTGAACATGGTGGGTGTGAGAGCCTTTGTAAAGAAATCGCAAGTTGTCCTTTGGATGATATTGGCGTGAGCTTCATCATTCCATTTTGAAGTTTTTCTCTCACAAAGTGGCAATCTATTTCAAGATGCTTTGTTCTCTCATGGAAAACAGGGTTAGCAGCTATATGTATAGCACTCTGGTTGTCACAGAACAATGCTGGAGGTCTGTCAAAAAGGACTCCCAAATCAGATAAAACATAGAGTAACCATTGAAGTTCACAAGTAGCAGTTGACAATGCTCTGTATTCTGCTTCAGATGAAGATCTGGAAACTGTCTGCTGCTTCTTTGTTCTCCAAGAAACCAATGAGGAACCAATAAAGAAACAATAGCCTGTGATGGATTTTCTGGTATCAATGCAGTTGGCCCAATCTGCATCTGAGAATCCAGTAATTTGACAAATAGAATCTCTGGGAAACAATAGCCCTCTACCAGGATTTCCCTTCAAATATCTTAACACTCTACAAGCAGCATTATAGTGAGTCACAGTTGGGGAATTGATGTGTTGATTGAGCTGTTGGACAGCAAATGTAATATCCGGTCTTGTATTAGTGAGATACAAGAGCCTTCCTATCAACCTTCTATAGGAACTCACATCTTTATATAGTTCTCCAGAATCTTGATGCAATTTTACATTGGCATCTAATGGAGTCAAGACAGGTTTGGAAGCCAAACAACCAGTTTCATTGATAAGATCTAAACAATATTTTCTTTGACATATCATAATACCACTCTTAAGATTGAGAGACTTCTAATCCCAAAAATTACTTCAAAGTTCCTAAATCTTTGATTTTGAAATTATCATCAAGCACATGTTTAATTCTGTTGATTTCAGTCATACAATCTCCAGCTAAAATCACATCATCAACATAAACTAATAAAGCAGTGAATTTTTCACCTTTGTGCAGTGTGAATAGAGAGTGGTCTGCAGCAGATTGCTTATAGCCTTCAGATATGAGAAGTTGAGTTAGCTTTTCATACCATTTTCTGCTGGCTTGCTTCAAGCCATACAAGGACTTCTTGAGTTTGCATACTTGAGCATTCTTGGAACATTGCACCCCTTTTGGAATTTCCATGTAGACATCTTCATGTAGGTCCCCGTGCAAGAATGCGTTGTTAACATCTAATTGGTGTAAGAACCAATTTTTCATAGAAGCAACAGCAAGAAGTGTCCTGACAGTTGTTAGCTTGGCTACTGGGCTGAAAGTGTCAAAGAAGTCAAGTCCCTCTACTTGATTGTAACCTTTTGCCACAAGTCTGGCTTTGTACCTCTCAATTGTACCATCTGACCTATGCTTGATCTTGTACACCCATTTGTTGCCTATGGGTTTCACATTGTGAGGTAGATCAACAAACTCCCAAGTTCCATTCTTATCTAATGCTTCTAACTCAGCATTCATTACTTGAACCCAAGAGGGATTCTTACAAGCCTCTTCATATGATTGTGGCTCAACATCACTATTTAAAGAGGAAGAAAAAATTCTCTGTGCAGTGGACAGTTTTGACATGGAATGAAAGCTTTGAATAGGATATAGAATACCTGAAGAAGCAGCTTTAGGTGTGGATGTTGAAGAGTTGCATATATACTCAGAGAGATAAGCTGGTGGATGTGTCTCCCTTGTTGATCTTCTCGGCTCTGTACCTGCACAAGCAGGTGTCTCTACAGGAACTTCATTAACAGACTGTGCACACTGTGTTTCTTCATTAACAGGGGTAGGTTCTGTTGTATCATAAGAACTCTGAGAAAAGTAGTTCCATTGTGAAATGTTCTGAGAATTCTTGTATGGTAAAATATTTTCATGATAGGTGACATTTCTAGAAATAAATAATTCTCTACTGTTTATGTCCAAAAGGATAGCACCCTTCACACCAGTTTTGTATCCTAAAAAAACACATTTCCTCCCCCTTGGTTCTAGCTTAGACCTATGAGCTTGTAAAGTGGATGCATAATGAGAGACAACCAAAGACTTTCAGCTTTCTTCAAATCAGAGCAAATTACCATGAATAAGTTGGAAGGGAGATTTGTTTTGTAGGAGAGGACTAGGAACACAATTAATAATGTAAGTAGCATGCAAGATAGCATATGGCGATCAGCTTTTGGAAGTTTGGACTGAAACAAAAGTTCCCTTCCTACATTGAGTATATGTTGATGCTTCCTCTCAACTCTCCCATTTTGTTGGGGTGTTTCTACACGCAGCTAGTTTGGTGAATTATACCCTTTTGTGCATAAAAATCGGGTATAAGGAATTTCAGGCCATTATCACTTCTAATGATTTTGACTCTAGTTTCATATTGATTTTCTATCATGTTGTGAAGGCTTTTAAGTAGGAACTTGTTTCACCTTTTGTTTTGAGAAGAGTCACCCATGTGTATCTAATGTAGTCATCTATCGCAGCTTAAAAATATTTATGGCCATGAATAGAGATCGTTGAAACTGGACCCCAAATATCAAGGTGTATTATTTCATAAGGTTTGGTAGCCTTACTAGCACTAAGGCGTAAGGAAGTCTTTTGTGCCTAGCATAATGGCATACATCACAGACAGAGCCTTCATCAGGCTTTACAAAGGGAAAATCACTACTTAATAACTTCATTCTATTATTAGACAGATGACCTAGTTTGAAATGCCATAGAGCAGCTTCAGGTAGCCTCTCTGTGCTTGCTTCTCTAACAGAAACTTCATTCAACTTCTTGACTTCTATCTCTAAGTATATAAGACCTTCAAACATCACACCCAAACCAATCTTCTTCCTGGTTTTCATGTCATGTATGTGACACATGGGACCAGAGAAATTAACATCAAATTCAATTTTAATGCCAGCAAGCAGAAGTTTAGGAACTGACAGTAAATTGATGTTAAAACCAGGCACACAGAGTACATTGTTGATGCAAAATTCAGGTGTGAATTCAACAGTTCCTATATATTTAGCAAGAACAGTTTGTCCATTTGGGAGTGTGATACTTATAGGCTTTATAGCAGTATAAGTTTTGAAATGTTTCAAAGAGCTACATATGTGATCAGTAGCTCCTGAATCAATAATCCATGAGCCTAGATGTGATCGTGTCAAAGAGCAAGCTAAAGGAAATATACCTTTGAGGGCTTCAAAACATCGAGACTTAGTTACCATATTTGCTTTGCTTGATGAGATGTTACGAGCAATCTTTGTCTCTTGAATCGATTCAATAACTTTTCATCTCGCTCTTGTGAGATGCCAACCTTGCTTTCTTTTATTTCTTCTTTCGCATACTCGCTCAAGACCAAGAATGAGTTAGCAATACTGTCTTTTGCCAATGGGGTGGAAACCCATGCTTCTTATAGCACACATCAATAGTGTGACCAGTTTTACCACAGTGAGTACACACCTTGCCCTTATAATTGGATGAATAACCACCCTTTCCTCTTCCTAGATTCTTCTTATTATTAGCGAAACATTTGCAACTATGGTTTTTGTCTCATCGAAGCAATGAATTGTCTCTCATGTTGGATTACCATGGAAAAATCTTGTTCAAGCTAGGTAAGGTTCCATTAATAGTATTTGAGACTTAACCACAAAGAAAGTTTTCATTTAGACCAGATCAAAAACCGAATAGTCTTGTTCGGTGTGTGGTGTTTCGTGCAAGTGCTATACGAATCACAGACACACTTCCTAGGGCAACCACAAGATGGTTCAGGCATATACACTTCAAGTTCTTCCCACAAAACTTTTGATTCGAGAAAAAACTCGATTACACTAAGAGAGCCTTGTTTTAAAGCATGAATTTCACATTGCAATTGTAAATCTTAATTAAGTCACCCCGAGAAAATCTTTCTTTTAATTCTTTCCAAACATCCATTGCATTTTCAAGAAAAATGATGCTCTGACCAATAGGTTCAAGCAATGTAATTAACAATCCATGAATGAACAAGAGTATTACATCTATTCCATGCCTTGCAACTAGGATGAAAATCATCAGGTACCTCAATTGTGCCATCCACAAAGTCAAATTTGTTCTTACCAATAAGAGCACGCCTCATTGATCCGCCCACCGTGATAGTTCGCTCTCGGTTGTGCTTAGAAACGAGGGGTGACATGATGATGATCTGGTCCATCGTGCTGGTGCACGTAATAGACGCTGGTAATGTCAGCTGCCGGCGAAGCTTGCGGTGGAGGTGGATTTTGAACTCCAGATCCGGAAGAATTGTTGGGTGGTCGATTCGGTGCCATTGTTGTAATGTGATGCAGAAATTTGGAAGAAAAAAAACAAGGTATTCAGAGCAACAGTTGCTCTGATACCATCATAAACTTCATAGAATTCATGAAGAAGAAAAGAAATTGAATCTGATGATTGAAAGGAAACTTTTATTTCATTATTCAAAGATTACGACAGTTGCTTATTTATAGCAACAAAGGTAAGGACTAAAACTTAGTGGATAAGATCAGAATTTCAACGGACATGGGTAGAGAGAAAGTTATCTGAGGAAGCTTAAAGGCTAGGAAAGATAATGAGCTTCTTTTCTTCAATGGTATTTATGATTCATCAAATGAGTTTGACTTTAATAAAAGTATGTTGATTTCTTTTCAAAAAAATAATGAGGATCAATTCTTACAAGAGTCATGTAATATTTCCAATCTCCCTTGGTATTGTACCTATCAGATTGTTCCACATGAAATTTCTTCAAGCATAAAACAATGAAGATATTAGATGGTGTAAGATATTAGCATTAATTACTTTGATTATAAAGAGACACAACTCACATTATCTCAAGATGAGATAGCTGACCTAGCTGAGGTGCTAGACTTCCCGTGAGTTTCATAGTCATTAGGTAGCTTAACCATAACTCAAGAACAAAAAAAAATGTAAAATTTAGAAATCTGTGTAATATGAAGCCTCTACTTTATATAAATAATAACAGTTTATAATATTAAAATAATTAAAATGAAAAATTCAAAACAAAAAGAAAGTAGAAGGCCAAAGAAGCCATACAGCTCATGGACATGGAAGTAACCATGAGGACCCTGTTTATCAAAACACCAAACCCCAGTCCAGTTTGATGAACATGGATCACCCTTATTCCAATGGCTCATTTTGTTCATGGGATCAATCAAACTCTTTTTGATCTCTATCAGAGCTTTTCCTACAAAGATAACAAAAATAGACCAAGTAGTTTAAAATCTTCATATGCAGAACCAAATAACATCACATAAAAGCAACAGAGACAAAAGAGGAATATGAAATGATATGGAGAAGATGGCAGATTTTCACTCTAAGCTTATCATTATCAAGGACAAAAAAAGACCTCCTTATTCATCCAACTTGAACTGAAATTCCAATCCAAAAAATCTCTTGTCTAAACCCTAGAATCACAAGGCAGAAAGAACAAAGCGAAACAGAATGATTCAAAATGTTTTTTTAACAACAATTTCACCTTCTGAAGGATCTGTTCTTATTGAAATTTCTTGCTTTATGAGGGGGCAAAACAAAAGAAAACAGCCAAGCCATATCCCTAAACTCTCAGAGCCCGCATGACAGTATATCCTATAAAGCAACCAAATAAGGCATAAAATTTAAAAAGCATTGAAACATTGTAAGAAACAACTTTCATTTATTTATATATCATACAATGCACAACAAAAAAAAATGAATAGATTATTGACGTAAAATTTCTTGAGGCAAGGCAAATTGGGACTGAAAACATGTCATCATGTAATTTGCCAAGTTTCTCAGAAAACTCAACACAATGTTACAGAAATAATCAGGTATGAAAACTCAAATCAATAATAGCTTAAGTAAAATACACAAATATAAGAGAATATATATATGCCCGTAAGCCATAGAAACCTGGATCAAACAACATGCCTTGGCATAGATGAACCAATTAAGTGGGACATTGTGTCTTGGCAGAAAAGGCCAATGACGATTGGAGGCTTTAAAAAGGAAAGAACACTCCACTATTTTTTGTAACCCTACAAAACACACAGAAACAACAATCAGGAGGCGAAAATATATTAGATTAATAAAATCAACCAATTGATAGCTACAAAATACACAACAAACAATGAAATAAGAATAGTAATCAAAGAACACCTCTATTACCCAACAATGTTTTGGGGAAGGACATCAAGAATAGCATCCTCTAGCTCTTGAGCCCTCGATGCTCCTCTGATACCAATTGGTGCCACTCCATTGATATACACGGTAAGATCTAAAAAGAGGAATTTAGGGTTTTTGATTCTACAAAAAATTGGGGGTTTTCTATCTAATAGAAGTAAAATAGAAGCAACAAACTTACCTTTAAGAAGAAGAACTGAGGAGGTGCTGAGAGAAGAAGAAGGGAAGAGAGAAAGAAACTCAGTTTCGTTTTCATGAGGCGCTGAGAAGAGGAAGAAGAAGGGAAGGGAGAAGAAGAAAGAACGACCGAGTGAGAGTGAGGAGAGGCGCGGTGGTGCAGTGGAGGTTGAGGGTGGTGCAGTGGAGGTTGAGGGATGTGCAGTGGAGGTTGAGGGAGGGCGGAGGTGAGGAGAAAGGGAAGGGAGAATGTTATACCCCAATTTTGTCCGTATTCTTTTTCTGGTTTTAGTCGTTTATTTTATTCATGTTCTGAAGTCGCGCAATTACGAGAATTATTAAAAAGGTGTCTCATTTACTAACCTAAGCCAATCTCAACTAACTTGTTCAACCAAGTCGAAATGTCGTTGTTTAAATCGAGAATGCGCGCGAATGATCGATCTTTTCGCACATTCTTTAGTTGAATCTTCGTATTTGGGCCTAGTCGAACTTAATTGGGTTTATCCGAGTCGTTTCCTTGCAAATGGGCTTATTCGAGTTGTTTTCTCGCAATTGGGCTCATCATTCCGACTTCTTTTCTATTTTATTATTTTGTCCTTATTTTGAGCATATACATATATATATAGTCCAAAAAATATCAAAAACTTCTGTTTAATTTTATTTACATTTTGAAAGTGTCTAATTGTCCGAAGTGTCCAAAAATACAAAAAATAATAATACAAGAAAATACAAAAATGTAAAAACGAAAATAAATAAATAATAGATAAACAACAGCAACAATTAGTAATTTTGGGTCTATTCTTGCTCTCTAAGACTTCTCAGCTAGCCCACGTTATCAGAACCTGCAAAAGCCCAGTCAAATCAGTCAAAACCAATTAAATGCTAACCCTAAGTTTTTAATATAAATAAGCAGTCAGTCCAGAGTAAAAGGGAGAAGCAGAGACAACAACACTGAAAAATCACCTAAAACAAGGATTAGGGTTCAAAGTCAGAATCCTAATCCACCGAAACACGGTTTCA